>CM051345.1:41524315-42257190 GCA_028015215.1 Gynostemma pentaphyllum
TTCTTCTTTTTCCTCAAATCCTTTGCCGCCGTTCATTTAGTGTTTACGGGGCATGAAATTTATATTTTCCTTCCCTCTTTCTCTTGTCTCAGGTGTAGTTTTCACGGTTTGTGATTTGAAGAAGAATCGAAGTTATTGGGAACATCTTCCAAAGTTCAAGAAAAAGGTAATTGAGATTCATCCTTTTCATTCAAGAATTCTAATTTCTAATGAAATTTATTAGAGAAACTAAGGGTTTTATCAAATTCTAAAAACCCTAGAAACCCTAACCCTTACCTTTCTTGAAAAACCCATTCACCCTACCTTTTAAATTACCGAAAATCAAACCCGGTTCGACCCCTTTTTGGTATTTTATGTTTAGGTAATTTTTTAGAAAGGGTTTTGAATTGTTTTAGGTCACTTTTCAGGTGCTTGAAACCTTTGGAAAGGAAGGCCAACTTGTGATATTTTTTTTTAGCTTTAAAGATGAGTAGTTTTGTTAAACTTTGATCGAAATCATGCGCTATTTTCTTTTTCTTTATAAGAACTCTTAAATCTGATTTTGTGAGAATTTGGAGACTTTTTAAGATGATTTTTACATGATTTGGGTTGAACCAATATTTACATCAAATTGGAGTTTAATGAGAATATTAAAGTGACTTGCATGCATGCCTTGGATTTGTTGTTACCTATAAATTCTATTATATGTTTTGTTGGATTGTTTGATGATTGTAGGAATTTTTATACCTTATTTTGGATGTTTTAAGGCCTAGAAAAGCTGCTGGATTTTTATGTTGAAAAGTAGGAACGATAGAGCCTTATGTAGAAATTAGTCCAGTCGAACCCCTTTTCTTGGGAGTTTAGGTGGAGGATTAATTTTTGATGATTCTTAAGGGTATCTAGATGACTTAGGGGCTGTTTAGAGGCCTTTAAAGCTTTTAAATTTTTTTATTAAATTTCCCTATCGATTAGGCGCAGAAAAAGAGGTAAAACCACACTAGTTAAGCTAGTTTGGCTTTTTCGAGTGGGTTTTCTTTGGGGTACCTTCCCATGAGTTATGGATCTAATTTTGGGTATTTTTAGACCATATTAACACTGAAAATATATTAAGTTTCCAGATTTTAGAATTTTAAGTTTTAGCCTAGTTAAGGTTAGTTTTAGGAGGAAACAGGTTTTCTGGGCTAGAAACTGGACCTAGGCTTTGTCTAGCATTCTGGTAGTGATGCTTTCTTTAAAATCACATTATTCGATGCCCTAGATAATGTGGTTGTAGGTTCGCATTAAGTAGGGTCATACTTAATGAAGAATAAACAGTTAAGGGGTGAATTAGAGTTGTGCACAACTTAATTACACTTAGCGGGATAGGTTCATTCCATTTGATCAATGGGAGAGAATAAACTTGTAGGTTCGCTTGTGAGTCTTGCAAACTCATAAGAAGAAAAAAGTCGAATCGTGGTGACACGGGTTCGATGCTTTTGAGTGTGCGGCTCTCTTTATTTACAAATAAAGTGGAGCTAAGGCATTGGGTAAAAAGAATGAGATTTTCTCTAGAGTTGAGATTATGCCTTGGAAGTTGAGAGTTATTTGGAAGTTGTGAGGCCGATTATGAACTTAAGGAATTTAGAAAATTTCCCATGGCATTGCTCATCTTTTAACATAACTACTCATTGGGCGTAGCCTCATGATGCTACATTTTTTTTAGGTAATAAAAAGAAGAAATTTGGCAAATGATGGGGTCGTGGGCGGTGACTGGTTGGGCTTGGATTTACAAGCTGGCACATTGATTTCTTTCTTATTTTAGATGGATATTTGGGGTTTAACGATTCTTAGTTTTTATTATTCATGTTTTACTTTTATTTGGATTTTCCTTTGTTTGGTTCAAGTTGATATGTTTCGTTTTCTTTTTAAATCGAGCTCATTCAAACTATGTTGATGTGTTTTGTTTATTTTGAGAATTTTATTGTGAACAGAAGTGGAGAACTGTTTCGTTTTGATTTCAATAAGAAATATTTGTTTTAGAATTGATGTTTATGACTATTCCGCTGCGTATTTGTTATTTTCCATGTTTTGAGAAAATTTGGGCTGTTATAGTTGGTATCAGAGCCATTATGGTTCTGAAGACCGTAAATCCAAACCAACCACCACTCCACGAACTCATCGGTGCCAGGTATTTTATTTTTATTAAGTTAGCTATGCCATTAAATGAGAAATGAAATAAGTTGCCTTAAGTCGCTAGATAAGATATAACTGTGATGCGTGGTTGTTATGTCTTATTCTTTTGTTTTTGTGGTTTTAGTATGCCTCCAGTCAATGCACGTGGAAATGCTAGAGGACGCGGTCGAGGATTGGGCCGTGGGGCCAACCCTATATATCACATCCACCTTTAATTAACCTTTAATTTACAAAATATGCCATTACTATTTAATTACCACTTATGTATTAATTATGTAGATTTTAATTAGTTTTTTTTTCTTTTTAAATTAATGATCAATTTATCAATAGTTCATTAATACAATAAATTATTATCATTTAAATAACATATTATCAATGCATATACATTGTTGATGTTAAGTTGAATTTTCATGTACCAAATTATTTTAAATATTTAATTTTTTTTCCTTAATCATTCAACTTGTTAAAAAAATCCATATATTACTATTTATTTGTTCTTTTACTTCAATTATTTTTAGTAAAAATAATATAAAAGAATTTTCAAAATTGTTTTTTATTAAGAAACATAAATACTTTGCCGTTCAAATTTTGTGTTTAAACAGATAACAAAACTTAAAGCAAGTAAAAGATGAAACAAAACAAAATCGAAACTCTGAAGTCGATGAGGGTAATCCTTTAAATTTTTTTTTAGATTAAAATAACTTTTACAATATATTTCACTAATTATAATATTTTTTATTTAAATTAAAGTAAAGTTAAAAATATGATTAATTTTTCAAAAATTAAATATATTCAAAATAATTTCATAAATGTTAGGAAAATAAAAATTAAAACTTTATACATTCGTTTAAATTTTGATAAATTGAAAAGAGATACACGTACAACGCACATGGTATGAATCTAGTACTCTAAAATATCCCAAATAAATTAATATTTATTGTACTTTATTGGTGCCCGTGTGTAAATATAGATAAATTCAATTGCAACTTAAAAAACCATGACATGGGACTGACATCAATTTTTTTTATAGATATTACATCAAAGTGAGAGATGAGAATGTAATAGATGTTGAACCAATTGAGTTATATCTATATTGGTTTATTTATTTTTATTTTAAAAAAAGATAAATAAGAGGAGGTAGTATATATTATTTGATCATGAGACAAATAGTGAAACGTCACATAAGCAGGTCGCGATAGTGAACCGTCTGAATATTAAAATGAACATAACTTATTTGTTTTAAATTCGATTTGAGTGTCGTTTTCGCCTACGTTCATAAAATTCAATGATTAATAATATTATGAATATTTTAGTAAATTAAAACTCATATTTTAATAATTTTAGAGATATTAGCACTAATTAAAACGTAGTAATTACGAGTTATATCTTATGAATGTAAGCTTTTTCTGATTTTGTGCGTAAAAATATACAATAATGTAAAGAAATAGGATGGATATTCTCCTAGAGTATAGTAAATTAGATTTTATAATGTGCCGATAGTAAAATAGTACTTGAGAACACAACCAAAAAGATGAAGAAATAACAGCGGTCACAAAATCTGAATGCTTGCCCCTGCAAGTAAACCGGTAAATGCATCCATGAGAATATTAATTGGAGCTGAGAACCATTGTTGAATTCTTCTTTTATTCTCAGCAGCAGGGCCGGTTCTGACGTGGTGCCAAAGGTGCGACGGCACCGGGCCCCCAAAATTTAAGGGACCAAAATTATGATGAAAGTGTTTGTATTACATATATAAAAAATGATAAATTAAAACTATAAGGCATCTTATGGTACATTGGCTCATACTTTGTCATTATTCTCATTACTTGCTCCATGCTGGGTATCTGTCCACTTTCTAAAATTCTTTTTTTAATTTTATATTATTTTGTATTGGTAGGTAATATTTTGAAGCATCCTGAGATGGCTTATCAATCATTTCCTTCCGAGGCGGGTTCGCCTTCTTCTAAAATGCCTATATATTTGTCTTCTGATATGGACTTTGAACAGGAGGACGATCAGACGACCGACAGGCCTCTCGATGGCAGAACTTCATGTCTGCCCAGTTCAACTGAGCAGGTTATTCCCCCTCCAGCGGGAGCAGTTCCATCGGTGGCCAGTCGATCGGGTGCCTTGTCTGGAAGCTTGTTTCAATCCATAAATGGATTTATTTAATTTGCATACCAAAGGCTCCCTCTAAAGAGAAAGGTTTGTTTTTGGTTGATATCCCAAAGGTAGAGTCATAAAGACTTCTTTAAAGAGATCTCCATTCAGGAAGGCATTGTTGACATCTAGTTGGGCTAATGGCCAGGAAAAGGAGGCTGCCACTGCAAGGAGTACTTTGACAGTGACCAATTTGGCAACAGGTGAAAAGGTGTCAAAATAATCTAGGCCTTCAAGCTGTGTATAGCCTTTTCCTACAAGCCTTGCCTTGTACTTGTCAACAGTGCCATCTGGTTTGTGCTTGATTTTGTAAACCCATTTGTTGCCAATATGATGGGTGTCGAAACCACCAAAAATAAATACTTACTCTCGGGATTTAAAATTTTGTAGTAGTGGTGAGTAAGGTCGATCTCCACAGAGAAAAGTGAATTAAATTAAAGTTAACAAAAACGGGGGGTTTTGAGTTTTGAAAATAAAACGGAAAATAAATTAAAAATAAAAAGAATCAATAGAAAAAGCTTCCAACTAAAGGCTAATCTCGATTATGGTTCATGGATTTGATCATCGATTACTAAACATGCATTCCTAAATTTTTCTCTAAATTGGTTGAAAGTCGTCAAAACCAATCAACAACTTATAAGTATTCTTCCTTAATTTTTCGATAGCCAAGATACGATCTAATGACTACTTCCCTAATTAACAGATAACCTTAGAATACGATAATAAGATTTAACCCATTAACAGCATTAAGAAGAAAAGAATCCAATTCTAACTAACAAACTCAGTACGATAGGTTCATTTAAGTTAGATCATAAATTCTCATAACATAAATAAAAAAGTGTCAATAATCAATTTATGCTAACATGCTACTTGTATTAGAAATAATTAAACAATTACGGATTCAATCATTCTATCTAGCAATATGAAAATCAATCAATGAACAAGTGGCCAATTTGAACAAGAATTAATCAACAATAAAATATGCAAAGAGAAATCATGAATAAAGAGAAAATAGGAATTAAATTAAGAAACAAAATCTCACTAACCTAGATAATCCTCTAGTTGGAATAAATAATTTAGCTAGAAAACATGATAAAAACTACCTAAGAGTTCTAAGAAAAATAGGGGAAGAAGGGATTTGGAATTAGGGTTCAAAGGGTGCTTTAAATAGGCAAAAAGGAGATAAAATCAAATAAAATTTGCTAAAAGATAAGCCCAAGCCGCCGTCTGAAGCTATGGAGCCGAATAAGCTGCCGTCGCATGCGCTGTTCTGTGAGGAGAGCCGTCCACGCGAGCCGACAAGCGAGCCGCGCCGCTTCTACTGAGCCGCACGCGTCCCTGAATTGTGATGAGGAGTGACGTGTCGCCAAGGAAGGAGCGACACGTCGCTCCGTTTCTTTGCTGCCAGCCAATGCGCTGACGTCATCGTGACGTCAAAGCTTCACTTTCTTATCAATAGGATGACGTCATCACCGGCAAAAATCAATTTTTAATTATTTTCTCGTCGCCGCGGCGACGGGTTCTCACCACCGCTGCGCCCACCCTAGGGTTTTTGGCCCTAATTTCGATTTTTGGTCTCACTCGTGGCCGTGGATCCCACCGCCGCGGCCGTGGGTCTTTTTCAATAATAAAATGGGCATAACTTCTTTGTTATAAGTCCGAATTGAGCGCCGTTTTCGCCTACATTCACGAAATTCAACGATTAATAATATTATGGATATTTGAGCCAATTAACACTCATATTTTAATTATTTTGAAGATAAAACCACTTATAAACATGCAGAATTTACGAGTTATCACAATAGTATGACCACCTTTAGGTAAAGGAACTACAGTTCAGGTGGATGTTCTTTCCATGGCACCAAGTTCTTCATTCATAGCATGCTTCCAATGATCAAACTTTACAGCTTGGTGATAAAACTGGGGTTCATAATGCATAGAAATATTGAAAAGAAAATGCTGATGGTTGGTACTGAATTTGGTATAGGATAGATAGTTATGAAAATGATATCTATCAGGGATGGGAGGGAGTGGGGTTTGATGAAAAAGATGACAATGGTATTTTTTAAGGTAAGCAGGTGGTTTGGAGATTCTGGTTGAATGTGTATTAGCCACTGGAATGTTTTGGTTTGATTGAATATATGTGGTTTGTGGTGAAGGAATAAGAGATGGTGATATATCTGATGGTGACGGAATAAGTGTTTGACTAATCTGAGGTTGATTTATTGGGTATGGCTTGGAGTAGGTTGGCTATTAGTAAAATGATTAGATGATCTGTCAGGTAAGGGCAGTGGTAATACAATATCAGTAAAAATATTGGGACTGATATTATGTGTATTGTAATGATGGAAAGGAAACTGATCTTCATGAAAAACAACATCTCTAGATAGAAATGTTTTATATGTGGTAAGATCATATAGCTTGAAGCTCTTACCACCAGGAGAATAGCCAAGAAATAAACATTTTCTTGCTTTTGGTTCAAATTTCCTACGATGGACTGATAGTGTTGAAACATAGGCTAGACAACCGAAGACCTTGAATATTGTGTAATCAACATGTTTCTGAAAAAGTAGTTCAAAAGGTTTCTGATTAGAAAGATTTGGAAATGGAGTTCTGTTGATTAGATAAGTGGCTGTAAGAATACATTCTCCTCATAATTTTATTAGAACTTTAGATTGAAAATACAAGGATCTAGCCACATTCAGCAAGTGTTGGTGTTTTCTCTCAGCCATGGAATTTTGTTGAGGTGTTTCAATACATGAGAACTGATGTAGAATCCTAGTTTACTGAAATAATCTTTAAATCGTAGCTCAGGAGCATTATTTGATCTAAAACTCTTAATAGATGCTCCAAATTGAGTATTAACAAAGGCAAAGAATCTTTGCACAATGGTTAATGCATATGATTTATGTCTCATGAGGTAAACCCAAGTAAAACGTGTGCAATTATCCACCAAAATAAGGAAATAAGAATAACCTTGATGTGTGCTTGTACGGTAGGGGCCCCATGTCACAGTGAACTAGATCAAAAGCAGATGTTTCCGTGTGATTGTTAGAGGGGAATGATAAACGTCTTTGTTTTGATAAAAGGCAAATGTCACAATGAACTGAATCAGAAATAGTTTTATTCATAGAGCCAGAAATAGCTACCTTATCATTCAACAACATTAGTCTTTTAAAAGATAAGTGTCCTAGGCGACTATGCCATAGTTTCATAGATGCTTTATTAGAAATAGAACAAACAGAAGACTTAGTAGAAATATCAGTAATTGGTTGCTTGTGCAGATCAGCCTTGGAGGAAATGACATATAGATTCTGGAATAGATCTCCCTTGCCAATCATCCTCAAACTGCACTTGTCCTGAATTAAACAAAAATAATTTGAAAACTGGATATCCATAGCATATTGCCTTGTCAATTTGCTTACTAAAATTAAGTTGAATCTAAATTCTGGAATATAGAAAACCTCTTGTAATAGAATATTGTGATTAAGTTGGATATTACCAGTACCAGTTACAGTTACCTTTTGGAAATTGGGAAGATTAACAAATGTGTCTGACACCATTGTAATGGAAGTAAAGGATATTTTTGTGCAACATACATGGATGGTAACCCCAGAATCTATGATCCACATATGTAGAAAATTAATATTTGACAAGATATTCAGAGAATTAATATTTGACAAGATATTCAGAGAATAATTCATACTTGCAACATGATGAGTAGATGAATTTTCCAGTTTTGAAGTAGCCAAATGAGCATTCAACATAGTTATGAGTTGCTCATATTGATCAGAATTGATAGGATGACTGTTTTCAGAAAGCTTGGAAGATGCATCATGATCTGGTGAAGCAGATATCTAATTAACAGATTGTGAAGAACGAGGCTGTGATTTAGTAAATTTGAATCCAGGTGGAAAACCATGGAGACGATAGCATTTGTCAATTGTGTGGCCTGAGATATTGTAGTGAGTACAAATAGGCTTATCCTTCTTGAAATTCTTGACAGGTGTATTACCAGGTTTTGAATTCATACGGAAAGCTGCAAAAGCAAGAGAACCCGAAGAAGATTTTGCATAAATCTTCACAGCACGTTTGCGTTCTTTTTTAATGATTAAAGAGAATGCTTTGTTGATATTTGACAGAGAATCCATTAATAGTATATTGGATATGATTGAGGTATATGAATCATTCAATCCCATTAGAAAACTTTGAATATATTCTCCTTGATAAAAGTTATCGAACTTCTTCAATTCTCCACAAGTACAATTACATTTAAGGTGATATTCCATTAATTCTTGCAAAACTCCTTTCAGCTTTGTAAAATAGGATGAAACAGATAAGTCACCTTGATTGATATTCATGAGTTCCCTTTGTAATTCAAAGATCCGTGGAGTATTGCCTTGTTCAAATATGTCTTTCAAATCCTGTCAAATTTCAGAAGCAAGATCTGTGTAAAGTAGACTAGCAAAGATTTCTTTAATGGTAGAATTAAGAATCCATGATACAACAACATCATTGTTGATGATCCATGATTGAACATCTGATTCTTCAGTTGGACAAATGAAGCTGCCATTAACAAAACCTAGTTGATTTTTGGCAGAGAGTGCTAATCGCATAAATCGTTGCCATGAATAAAAATTGTCTCTATTTAATGGAGGTGAAACCAGAATAGTTGAGGATTCATCAGAGTGATGAAGATAGTAAGGATTATGTTGATGATTCTGATATGAATCCTGAATCGTTGGTGAAGGTTGATTTGCAGCAGTTTCTGTTGCAGAGGTTGGATTGGAAGAGGAGGACATATTTGATCAAAGAAAAATTTGAAAAAGAAGATGCGAAAGGAAAATTCACGATGAATGAAAAGCAATGTGTGAAGAAAGACTTGAAAATGAATGAAATACGATCTTGAAATGAAGCTCAAGTAGAGACTTCCATGGAAGAAGCTTAAAGTTCATGAGAAGATGAGAGAGAGAAAATCACTGATACCATATTGAATGAAAGTTATGAATCTCACACTTTATTCATGATTGATAATTACATATATATAGAGAGAAGTGAGCTTAGCTAGTAAGTAACTTCTATTAACAAACTAACAACTATGTAAACTGAAATTACATTTATACCCCCAATACCTACGCACCTCGCCTACACACATTGCCTACGTTACTTGAAAAGGTACGTCTACGTCACCTGGGAAAGTATACGTCTACGTCATATAGTAAGATTACATATCTAAGACTAAGAAGCTACATTATTCAAGAGACGACATATGACATAACCATCACATCACACATCATTGGGAAGCAACACATGGCCCAATCCTGACGCGACACGTGACATGATGATGTCATCAACTTCTTCTCCTATAAATAGGAGAAGAAACTCAACTATTACGTAATTTCATTTTACTATAATTCTCTGATACACTGGCTCCAACTTAAGCATCAGAGGGTGTTAGACCGGCACCACACCAGTGCTCTGCCTCTTTCTTGGGAAGGTACATACAGTGCTCGTCAACTACTCAGCACACCGCCTATACAGCACCTCCAGTGCAGTGCACTAACTCCGACTCATCCTACATTCTAAGTTCGTTCCTTATGTGGAAGTCCACTATTTTCATGCAACAATAGTTATAAATAATAGAAAATTTTGAAAAATGAGTATAATTTATAGAATAAATCGTTAAAATCTAAAATTCACATCCATATGTTCAAAATTTCCTTTATTTTAAATGGTATTGGAACACCTGACATGCGTAGAATAAGTATGTGTCACAATTTTATTAAAACTATCTTTATAAAAGAAATTTGTCATAATTTTTTTTTTCATTCTTAAAAATGAACTTTCTAGAATTTTTAAAATATAAATAATTATTAAAAAAAACTGCAAAGATCTTAAAATGTTTCTAATATTTTGAAAAAACTTGAAAAGAAAATTATATAAGAATATAATTTTCTTATATAATTTTCTTTAACAAAAAGAAAAAAAGGTTGTTAAGTAGGCATATACCTATATGTCACCATCATCGGCTCGGCTCGGTCCAAACATTAGAAGGCTCAGGCTCGAGCCCAACGAGCCTATACTTTTAGTCGAGTTGAGCCGACTCGGCCCAATATAAAATTTTAAGGCTCACGGCTCAGCTCATGGGCTAGGCTTATCGAGCCGAGCTTGGGCCTGACTTGTTGGAGTGAGCCAAACTCGGCCTATTATATGAGTTCATTTTTGTATTACATTATCTCAAAAACTAATGGTGTATAACTTTCGAATCACTTTTAAAAAAAAATCACTAAGTGTTAACAAAATTAACATATTAAACTTATTATTTTAAATAGAAAAAAATATTGAAAAAAACAATATATTAAACTTATTATTTTGAACAGTAAAAAAGCAAAAATTGTTCAATTTTATCCGTTAAATAATTTAACTATTTTATTTTATCCTATTTAGTAATTACACAAAATATCAACTTTAAAAAATAGATATTTTTATTAATTATTTCATACATGAATATTTGAGAATAAAGTGCATCATTACAATATAAGTACACCTCAACTAGGTTGGCACCCACTCATTTGTCAATCATATGCATGTTTCTCACCTTATATTGTAGTGATGCACTTTTCGGGCATATAGTATAAAAAGAAATTAGGTATATTATTATTTTTTTATCTTTAATTGTTAAATTGGTAATAATATAACATTCTATTTCAATAATAAATAAATATTGCGAGTTTTATTTGGGTCAAGCTTGAGTCGGCGTCGGCTCATTAAAAAAAAGGAGGCTCATATCAAATCAAAACATTAAACGAGCCAAGCTGAGTCGGCCCGTCAAACGTTGACTTTCGAGTCGAGCTCGGGTTAGGCCGCAAGCCGGATGATGATGGTGACCTATATGCATATGAATAAAGACCATTAATAATTTATAAAATTTTGGAGCAATATATTTTTACTTTACAATTTACAATAATTAAGAGTTAATATTTAATTACATACTAAATAATTAACATGAGAAATCTATCAACTAATGATACCACATGGGAATAAATGGTAAATTCTCATAAAAATGAAGTGCATATTATGTTTTAGATGACTTTCTTTAACTTTTTTATTTTATTTTATTAAATATCTTTAAAATTTATTTTATTAAAAATTAAAATAAAATTACAAGATTACACGTGAATCTTCACGTGGTAATACATTAGAATAATAATAAAAATTTGAAAAGTGGCTGCCTTGTATTCTCCGCCCTATTAGAATAATGAGTAAAAATATAAACTGAACAATCGAGCTACCCACGCCAGATGTCATAATTAATTTATCACAAATTTCAAGATCATGAGAATCAATTTTTTATGGAGCAACTCATCTAACATCTTCGATCTTCCCATCCAATATTAAAAAAATGGACTATGTTAAATCTAGCAAAATTTTCTCAATATATTTATAGTAGATTTTTTTTTTAAATTACTAAGCGTCTGTGTGGTAATTCCTCGTTTTTTATTTTTATTTCTTATTTATTGTTCTTGTTTTTTTTAAAAGATTGGTAACTGTTTCTTATTTATTGTTTCTAGAAGGAAAAAAAACAGAAATATGTTTGGTAACAATTTATTGTTTATATTTTTCATTCTAAAAAAATTAAAATATTTTTAAAATAGGATTAATATCACTAATAACCACAATAAATCACATTATTTCATTAATAACGACTGTTTTTTTTTATTATCATTTCTACCCTAAAACTACCATAGCTGGTGGCGCAATTAATTTTTCTGATTACAATGTTTACCTTTTTACCCCGAATATTATTGTGCTATTGATTTCGTTTTCATTCAATTTTATTTCCTTAAATGTTTCCATATCAATTACTCCTTGATTGATAGAGCAATATCTTTTTTTTTGTTTTGTATTTCCATTTTTATTTTCCTTACCGTTTTATTTATCATTTTCTTATCAGATCTGATACATTTTCTCATATTTTTCAAGGTTTGTCTTCTTATTTGTCCTCTGTCATTTCATTTTTAAATGTAAATACTGGTCATTTTATGATCTTTGTTTAGATATTAGCTTTTGATTAGTTTCTCAATTATACACAATTTATTAAATATAAACGTGGAAAACTATGTATGACCTTTGTTTAGAGCGACTGACTTCTTATTAGGATTTTTTTGTTATATCAATTATACACAGTTTATTAAATATAAACTTGTAAACTTGTGTCTGGTTTTGTTTAAATATTGGATATTTTTGTATGATTTTTTTTGGTTTATCAATTATATATCGTTTATAAAAAATAAACTTACTGTGATCTTATTATAGCTCGAAGAAGTATGATCGCTTGAAGATTTTGTGTTATCTGTTTTAGTTTTAGTTAGATTTAAATTTCCTAAAATTTTACACAATTTAAGGGATTTTATATTTTTCCTTAAATCTTTTAAAATTTAAGGAAAATTAAATAGGGGTATTTTTTGTCCTTTCACATTGTAATTCAAACTGGCCAGTGGTGGTTTTTGACATAATTGAAATATCCAACAATTTATGATATATTTGTAATAAACACATTATATATTGGGTATAAATGAAAATAGCCCTTTAAAATATTACAATTTTAAATGATATATTTAAAAATAGAAATAATTGCACCCATGACCACATTAATTCACCTAAATCTACTTTTTAGGGTTGCTTGTTTTTTTATTTCATAATTACCCAATAACCACCATTTATGGTGGTGATCTAGTGGTTTTCGATTTGATAGTTTACTATCTTACCCTTTTATCTCTCCTGATAACCATATCTTATTAATTACATAACATTACATTTATAATTTTATTTTTTTAATTTTGAAAATCAATTTCCTTGATTTTGGGAATCACTATTTAAGGATAATAAACTCTAACCTAAATTAGATTATTCTCCTTCTTTCTCATACGTTTTCCACCGTTTTCTTCATTGCCAGAAAACTCCCAAATTCAAATTCATTCGTAGAGCGGAGATCTCCGACCAGTCCAAGCTCAAATTGGTACCATCGTTTTTCGATTTATGCTCGTGCCTTTTTTTTTGTTCGATTAGTGCTTAAGATCTACTTCCTTCTTTCGATTCTTTCTCTTCTTCTTCCTCCTTCGTTTTCTCTTTTCCGCTTTCTTCATTGCACAAAAATTGCCCAAGATCGATTTTCACCGCCTGTTATTCATGGCTACTACAGGTTTGTTGATATATAGTAAACTATTTATTAAATATAAACGTTTTTTTATATATGGCTGCTGCTATCTGCTACAAATGTTAATGGTTGCTGCTATAAGTTTGTTTATCAATAATAAACTGTTTATTAAATATATACAGTTTCCATGGCGGTTTTACTGATTGTTTTTTCAATTATACAATGTTTATCAAATATAAACATGTTTAACGATTTATGATTTTGTTTTTCAAAAATGTTTTTTTATGTTCTTTTTTTCAATTTAACATTTGTATTTGGTTTACTTTCGTTCTACTTTTTTTAAATAAAATAAATACTTATTTTTTTGTTTATCAATTATACACAGTGACGGTTAGAGGATGATCGAAGAAGAAAACAATTCGATATTTTCTGGAAGAAAGTTAGAAGCTTGAAGATTTTGTTTTCTTGTATTTTTATATTTTTTAGATTTAATTTTTCCTTTACTTTTTGTTATAGTTTTATTTCTGTTTAGATTTAATTTTTCCATTAATTTTGTAAAATTTAAGGGATTTTAAAAATTTCCTTACATTTTGCACAAATTAAGGAAAAATTAAATCGGGGTATGTTTTATCTTTTCACAATGTAATTTAATTTCACCGACGGCGGTTTTTGGGTAGTTTTGATATATATATATATAAAAGATACGGTTTTCTTGAAATTTCCATTTATTAAAGGGTTATTACTGAAATTAACCCTTAAAAATATAGATTAATTACATTATAAACCAAATAAGAGTAGGTAATTACAACAATATATAGACATACATATTAATTACATATATTATTTTTTAGGCCTTACATGGTTGAGAGAGGTTTTATTCCTTCCTGATTTACCCTTACATTTAATTTCCTTAAAACACTGTAATTCATTTCAAATCTTTTTTTTTTTAGATCTCACAATCTCTCCCCTCTTTTCTGATGCAAATTTCTATTTTTCTTCCTTTTTTTTTTAAAAAAATTTCTCGATCTCATTCCTCTAAAACCAAATCAACATTCATTGGTAAATCAAATTAACATTTATTGCAAATTTCTTTTTACTTTTTAATTTCAAATTTCCCTTTTTTTTCCAACCAGATCTCTCAATCTCTCTCCATTTACAACTCTTTTGATGTAAATTTCCATTTTTCTTCTTTTTTTTTTTTTAAAAAATCTCTCGATCTCTCTCCCTCTAAAACAAAATCAACATTCTTTATAATCTTTTTTTTTTCTTTCCAGATCTCTCAGTCTCCCCCCTCTAAAACCTTCTAATGCCATCTTATATTTTTTTTTTCCAGATTTCTCAAATCAATCTCCCTCTAAAATCCTATTGATGTCATTTTCCATTTTCCCTATCTTTTCTTTGTTTCCCATGGTGGCTTAAGACAGAGGATTTGTAAATGAATTATTGCAAATTCGTCTTCTTCGCTGAAAAGGGACGTGAACCAAATATGAGAAATACATATCAGAATCGCGTGAAAATTATGTTGTTGTTTATTGGACTTGAAATTAGATCTGCAATTTTTGGTCTTTTGCATAAACTGGGCAGCCATTAAACTGGTTTTCAACCATTTGAATTTGATTTTTGTGAGTTATTCATCTTTGTTTTTATGATTCATAATCTCTGATTTTTGTTGTTGTTGTTGTTCTGATCATCTTTACTCATTTAGTTTAATAAATATAAACTTGTTAAACTAATTATAATATTTTGTTTAATAATGTTATATTATAGATTTTATTGGTTTTTAATAAATATAAACATGTTAAACTAACCAACATTTTCTTTAACAAATATAAATCTGTTAAGCTAACCATGCTTCTAGTCATTTTTTTTGGGATTTTATTGGTTTAGAAAATATAAACCGTAATCATCGTTTAATAATGTTAAACTATGGATTTTATTTGTTTTTTAAAAATATAAACATGTGTAAACTAACAGTGATTTTTAAACATTTTCTGCATTTTTATTGGTTTAACAAAAAAAATTAACTATCCATTGTTTTTTCGTTTTTTAAGTTTTGTAGTTTGAAGACCCATCAATGACGGATTTATGGCACTTGGAGGAAGATTGAAGAAGAAAGGAGTTTGAAGGAATTTATTTTTGTTATTAGAGATAGAATTAGATTTCCTTTTTATTTAATTTTTTAGTTTTTAATTTTGTATTAAATCGTGCACAATTTAAGGTATTAATAAATTCCTTAAATATTACATGATTTAAGAAAATTAAATTGTGGGTATTTTTTCTTCTTTTCATATTTTTCGGTGGTGGTATTTGGCCATATCGTAATTAAAGTGGCGCCACCAATATTTTTGTAATTAGTCTACTCCTTTTGATTATTATTGAAAATAACCCTAAAAATATTATATCAATATTACTAAACAACTCTATTTCTTAAAAAACGAGAAATAGAAACAAGAAACAGAAATTGTAAAGGATACCAAACGGGTCTTAATTTAATAATTATTCTAAAATATTTATAAATATAATACATTTTGAAAGAGTTGATGAATGGATGTATTGATTTTTATATTTTTAAAATAAGTCTACGTGATATTCATTCTATATTATAATCATTGTTTTATAAACTTTAGCGATTTCTCAAGGTGTAAATTAGGAGAAATTATTGAGTTGGCCGGTGATAATATTCCTAGCTCTCCTTTATATGACACGTGTCCAACTAATTAATTCTCTCTAACTTTCTGGATCGCCTTTTCAATTTTTTATTTTTCTTTTTAATTTGCGTGCAAAAAATTTATGGGACGACTTTTTTTTTTTTTTTTTTTGGTACAAACTCTATTTGAAAAGAAAATCAAAGAATATATTGACTACTAGTAATTAACCTTAAAAAAATCTAAATCATATATAAGAAGTTGTTTAAACAAAAATTTGACGGCCGACTACATCTAAGAAATAAATACCAACTCCATAAAAGAATAAATTATACATGGTGGAGAATTAATTTATTTTTTCTTATAAAATTATTAATAAAATGAAACTTTTTATATTCTTTTAAATTTGTATTTTGTTTATTATAATTTTTGTTAGGATTTAAAATTTAATGTTAATCATCGAAATATATACCATCTCAAGTACTATTCACTTTATCTCTTTGAAAATTTCATTTTAAAAAAACATTTTAAAACTAAAAAAAATAGAATTTTATTTTGTTAATTAAAATTACAGTAAATTTTACTTTGTTTTGTCATAGAGTTAATTGAAATTGCCACTTTACTTTGTATAATATTAGTTGTTACAAAAACGTAAATAGAATAAAAATAAAATAAATAAAATAAAAACCAATTTTAAGACAGGTCTGTGAAGTAATAGAGAATTAATAATTGGACACATGTAGTACAAAAAAGAGCTAGGTATATTATCATCTGCAGACTCAATAATTTCTCGTGAAGTAGTGACCAATTCATTCTTATTACCACAGTAAAAAAAATTATTATATTTATAAATAGTTTTAAGAAATATATATTTGTAATTTTTTAAAAAGAAAACATTATATTTATAAATACAAAATAAAATTTTGCTACCTACTGAAATTTCCGTTTTTTTTTTTCAAAAGACTCTTATTAATTTTGATGGAAAACTACGGTAGATTTAATAACTTATTCTAAATATCTTTATATTTTTACCAGTCATAAAATTACTTAACTTTAAATAGTGTAATTAATTTTTTTTTATAATAAAAATGAACTCAATTAAGTAATGATTTTAGAAATTATCAACTAAAATAAAACTTTTAAAAATATATAAATTACCCTAGAATACAGGTCTTCCTCTCATCTAAAAAAATAAAATCACCGAAAAGAGCTTATCATTATCTTTGATGAGATAAGTATTATCTCATATTTTCAATTTATAAATAACACTTCCTCCATCTCTCTCTCTCTCTCAGCATCAAGGCCATGGAGAAATCAAACACAATGAAGATCCTTGAAATCTGTAAGATTTCTCCATGTAATTCAAATTCATCATCAAATATTTCTCTTCCTCTCACTTCCTTTGATTGGTTGTTCATGAATATCCCTCCAACTAAACGTTTATTCTATTACAAACTCACTGATTCAGATCCACCATTTCTAGACTCCATAATTCCAAAGCTCAAGCAATCTCTCTCACTCACTCTCCAACACTTTCTTCCTGTTTCCGGAAACCTCGTATGGCCCGAAAACTCTCCGAAACCCTTCATTCTGTATACACCAAATGATTCAGTTTCATTTGTTGTTGCTGAGATTCATGATTCGGATTTCAACCATCTTTCTGGAAACCATCCTCATGAAATCAAACACTCTCAAATCCTCATTCCTTCACTTGAATCTTCTGATCTCAAGACTCCATTAATGGCCATTCAGGTAACCAAGTTTCCAAATCATGATGGGTTTTCCATTGGTATTTCTTGTCACCATGTGATTTTTGATGGGAAAAGTATGAGCCTTTTCATGAAAGCATGGTCTCATATTTGCAAACTCAATCAATCTTCTTTTGCTTTTTCATTGCCTGATTCATTAACTCCTTCATTTGAAAGATCAGGTAATAATAATAGTGTTCTAAATGAAAACCCACCATCTGAATTTTTTCCCAAAGAAAGAAACTTGAATTTCATATCATACTTTGTTTCTCCATCAAATGATTTTTTCCATGCCACATTTGAATTGACTAAAACACATATAGAGAAACTCAAGAAAATGGTGGAGAAGAAGAATTCGTTCGACGAAGAGTTGCATTTATCGACATTCGCCGTGGCTTACGCTTACGCGATATTCTGTTTGATCAAGGTAAAACGACTCAGAAACGAAGAGAAAATCGGTATAGGGTTGAGTGCAGATGTTCGTCAACTATTAAACCCTACACTTCCAAGCAATTATTTTGGAAATTGCTTAGGCTTTTTCGTGGGGTTTGTTAAAGGAAGAGAAGTAGAAGAAGAAGAAGATGATGATGGTTTTTCTAATATTGCTAAAAAGATTAGTGATATAATTTTGGGATTGAAAAGGAGTGAAATCAAGGCATCAAACAATGTCAAAGTGGTAATTAGTAATATGGGGATTGAATCTTTTACAGTTTCTTCTTCACCTAACTTTAAGTTTAATGAAACAGATTTCGGGTGGGGAAAGCCAAAGAAGATTGAGTTTGTTTCATTAGGAAATAACAATATTTCATTAGGAGATGGAAGTAATGGTGTTGAAGTTGGAGTTGTTCTTCCAAGCCATGAAATGGATGCTTTTGCTTCTCTGTTTTCTAAGGGTCTATAATTAGCCCTTTTTACTACCATTTTACTAAGTGTCCGTTTGTGATTATTTTTTATTTAAAAGTGTTTAAAAAAAAAATGTGAAAACACTTTTAAAAGTTATCTCAAACGGGTCATAAATATGTATTAGTAATATTTATGTACTGAACTTTAATTTCTTGGATTTTATCTTTTAAAATATTTGACAAATAGACTGGAATAAAAGTGAATTTCGATTAGAATTTTTTAGGAGCATTGCCAGTTCAACTTTGATCATTAATATTTGAGACCAGTAGAATTTGGAAGCCACAGATTTATTTATTTTTCATCAACAATTTGTGATACAATTTGGAATTGGCAATCGATTCTTGAAAGCTTGATTAAGATATGAGAATTCACTTTTGAAATTTATGGTGGCAGTGCATAATCAGAATTTTGTGGTTTGCTTTTCTATTCAAGGTATTTAACATAACATCTCTGTTAAAATAACATATTCTCGGTTTCTTTTTACCTCATCTCTCTAAATTATTCCTCATTTCTTTACTCGGAGGAACCTTGTATTAGAGAATGATAGGGTCGAGAAACCTAAAATTCACACACAAGATTGCATATTCTTAAATAAATAATGAGAAAAATTACTGTTGTGGGTGAAGAAATGCACAACCGACATGTCTACGTCACCTGGAAAAATAAACATTACGTCATTACCTGGTAGGCTACGTCTGAGTCGCTTAGGAAGGTACATCTACATCGTTGTGGGAAGTTACGTCTACATCATCTAGTTAGAGTACAGATCTAAAACTAAGAAACTACATTATACAAGTATCTAATCAAGAGACGATATGTGACATAACCAACATGTGGCACGTCATTGAGAAGAACCACATGACCCAATCCCGACACGACACGTGACATAACCAACAAGCTACATGCGTTGAGAAACAACACGTGGTCCAATCCCGACGCGACACGTGGCACTATGATGTCATCAACTTCTTCTCTTATAAATAGGAGAAGAAACTCAACCATTAATAACTAATTCTACTATAATTCTCTTTGACTTTAGCATCAGATGATGTTAGACCAGCATCACACCGGTGTTTTGTTTCTTTTATGTGCAGGTACCTACGTAGCACACCGTCAAGACAGTGCACTATCTCTTACTCATCCCATATACAAAATTCGTTGCATATGTGGAACTTCTCTATTTTAACACGACAACAATTGCAATAATTTATATCCAAAAAGCATTAAAAATAAAATTATTTCTTTACCATATTTCTCTCAAATCTCTCACGTCACACGTGATTCATTCTTAACCATGAAAGTGGCAAAAATAGACTTTTCTTCCCACATCGAATTCTTGGCAATTTAGAATATCACACGTCTCTGGGTGAAAGCCGAATTCTCAATTGAATTTTCCAAGTCACCCCCACGCTGATGCAATCACACAAGTTGAAATTTGAAACCCTTTAAAAAAATAAAAAATTTCGGTCAAAGCAATAATCAACTAATAGGATATTTATGAGCTAGTGTGGGTTATTTAATTGTGAATTATTATTATGTTGGATCTCGAGTTGCATCGATTCATTGTCTCTTTATTTTTAAGAGATGAGGACCTTTATAAACTTTTCATCGTGGATTTCTTTCTCCTAACATGTAGAGTACTTTTTGTAATTTTTGGGTTGATAACTATTAAACCTTATTTTTAGATTTTTTGTAGTTATTCTCTTATATAAGTCATATGTCATTTAAAAGGGAAAATGTAGAATCGTAAATCTTAACGACAGTAATTTTCTAAGTAAAATATTATTGATAAATCTATAATTAATTTTATACTATTGTTTATTTTATAAAAAATGTAATAATTAAAAAAAAAAAAAACTAAACTAAACTAAACCATATATTAAATACGGATTTCGGAGTGCTTTATGGATCTGGGTGTAAGGCCTGACATATTTCGTTAAAAAAATATATTATTAAGATGTATTTGCTGCCATTTTGTATGGATTGGATGAATATATATATTTTTTCCATCCGTAGACTGACAAGATTGGTATGGTGATGATTTGATTTGGATAAATTTCCATATATTGATTTTCAGTGTTCTAATATAATCCAACACTTTTATTTTATATTCATCCTCATCTTACTTGATGCATCAATATTTATTAGTTATATTGGTTCAATTATATTGTATACATAACTCTTTAAGTAATCTTAAATTCAAAAAATTTGGCAAATATTTTATAATTATTTAAAGTTGTTTAACATTTCAATTGAATTAATTGAAATAAAATGTTGTCAGAGTAACCTTTCTTGTGTAAATTTATTCATGAGAAATGTTAAATATTGTAAATATATGTATATTCATGTAAACATTAGCCGCCTCAAAAGAAAATTAATGTTTGACAGAATGACACGCACACTCATGGTAAATTTTTGACGATTATAAAGTGAATTTGCATGTAAATAATAAAGCGATCCAAAGATAATTTTATTATTTGACATGAACTTATTGTCAATATATTATCACGATATCAAAATACCACTTACAGTTAATATCCAAATACTTGATATTAATGTTATACTCGGTATCTTGATATGGGATTGTCATTATTTGAATTTAATGATAATTGTGAAAAATTATTGATGTGAGCATGTTTGCCTGTTTGTTTTGTTTTCTCAGGTAATGTTTCTAATGTACCTTCTAATATCTACAATATTCATGTCCTTAATGGAACTAACTTCAAAAGAATTGGAAGGAAAATATCCTTATTATTCTGGGATGTATGGATCTAGACTTTGCACTAAGGATTGAGGAACCCACTCCTCTTTCGGATGAGAGTTCTCTTGCAGATAGGAGAATCTTTGAGAAGTGGGAACGCTTAAATCGCATGAGTATTATGATCATTAAGTGTGGCATTCCAGAAGCATTTGGGGGTGCAGTATCTGAAGAGATTACCAACATCAAAGATTTCCTAAACGAAATTGAGAAACATTTTGTAAAAAACGATAAGGCAGAAACAAGCACACTTTTACAAACCTTGATTTCTATGAAGTATGAAGGAAAATGAAATATGAGGGAGTACATTATGGAAATGTCCCATATTGTTTCAAAACTTAAGGCATTGAAGCTGCACCATGTTAGAATTGCTCGTGCATCTGATATTAATCTCTCTTCCTACACAGTTTAACCAATTTAAGGTTAGTTACAACTGTCAAAAGGAGAAATGGACTCTTAATGAGCTAATTTTTTATTCTGTGCAAGAGAGGAAGAGAGATTGAAACTAGAAAGGACTGAAAGTGTTCATGTGGATAGCACCTCTAAGAATAAGGGCACAAAGAGAAAGAATTATGAAGTTGTTAAGGGTCCAACTTGTTGCTACGTATCTGCAACGCGGAAAAATAAAAGAGTCGCCACTAATCATTAGTTTTAAGGTATGGTGTGATTAGTCACTTAGTCTTTAAGTTAAGGATGGTCTCCTAACGTTTGATGATAGGTTCGGGAGTTCATTCACACATAGGGAAGGTATTAGCACCCTATTATGTTCGTTTAAAAAAACGATTACTGTTTATTATTTTTGTTATTTCTTATTAAAGCCTTTTTATTATTCTTAAACACACAATATGTTTTTAACTTTTATTTTTAAATGTCTCATATGTTATTGATTAATACCATAAAAATTAAAAGGGCATAATCAAATTGGATGAGTGGCATAAAAGCCATTAGGAAAAAGTTTTAATAGAATTTAATCTCGGTATCCCTTAATTAAATTCTCATTCCTTAAGAAATATACGAGATCAGTATCCTGAAAACACCTAACTCCATCATAGGAAAGTTTTTTTTTTAAATCATCTTTGAAATATTTTAATTGATAAATCTCGATATTTAATGAGAGATTATTCTGAATTGAAACTTTACGAAAATTGTGTTTTGGAAAATTAGTATCCTAATAATTTTCAATATCCTATTAAATTTCCATTGTTTTAGTTAAACACTTTTAGAAAATTGAGAAAATTAGCATCCTAAAGTTTCACAAATTCTTTCAATATATAGTTTATAAATCAAACTCAAATATGACAATAATATAGAATTAATAAATATGAATATGAAATATGGCAATTGAATTCATAAAATAAAGCAAACAAAGAAAAAAAGAGCAATTTAAAAAAAAAGATCTCAACTTTGAAAATTCATAGCTTCTAAACCAAAAGTTATTTTAGCTCGATTTTTTCTCCTAAATATTCTAGATTCATCCAAGATTGATTTATAAAATAAACACACACACTTTGTAAAGAAAAACCAGATTTTCATATAAAAAATGTTTCAGTCACGGTTTTGCATAAAAAAAAATCCTACAGAATTTATACCAACTTTGAAAAATCATATCTTTTTTTATATTGATCGAAACGTGGTGATTCTTGTTTCCAAATCTTTGTTTATAAGTCTAGTTTATAGAAAAAATAACCGTAAATAATATTTTTCAAAGAATCAGTGTTGAAAAGTTCCGTAATATAAAGTGTACAGAAAATCCCGAGAATCGGTTTGAACACTAAACTTTAAAAAAATCATAACTTTTTAACCGCAAATCCAAATCAATTGATTCTTTTTTCTACGTGTTCATATTTAAGTCTTTTTTCTATGAAAAATTATTACAAAACTGAAAATGTCATAGAAAAATCCAGATTACAAATGAAACACAGCAAGCACAATGAGTGACTACATTTTAATAGAAAAAACCTTAAATTTGGTTTGAAAAAAAATGCTTACCAACCTTCTGGCGATGCTCATTGATTTCCAAATCGATGATAAATACTATGAGACTCTGGATTAATGGAGGTTGACGAAGGATTGAAGTTGAGATGGCTATGAGAGGTTAAAGAGTGGGGTTGAGGCTCTTGGAAAAAAATAGATAGTTGGAGATTAGCAGGAGAGGTTAAAGAGTAGAAGGATGGGAGGCTATGGAGATGGAGGCTTTTGTGAATGGTATTGTGTTGTGTCATTAGGGTTGATAAAAGGCTCTATTTATAGCCAAATGAGGTAGCAAATTATTAAAATTGATTGGCAATCATCTCCAAAATTAGCTCAATCACACAAATTATCTTGTCACTAATTGGCTCTAATTTATCTTTTTTATTATTTTTCTATTACAGACAAAAAACCAAATTAAAAATATTTCACTTAAAACTTATTAAAACAACAAAATTTTAAAAGTCTGTATTTTTTTTTTTTTTTGAAACAAGTAAAATTTTGTTAATTTTAGATATTACCGAACGAAAATGGGTGTCTACACAACTAATCCGAATAAACAACAACATGAAGCTAATGTTTGTTTCTTTTGTAGAAAATCTGAACATGTGATGAATGACTGTATCAAGTATCACGCAAGGCATGCAAAGAAAGGTGCAAATCTTGTTTTGGTCTGTTATGAAATAAATTTGGCTTCAGTACCTAGAAACATGTGGTGGTTAGGTTATGGTGCAACCACTCACATTAGTGTTTTTATGTAGGGTTGTCTGAGCTACCGAAAGTTTGATGATGAAAGAAAGATCTATGTGGCTGATGACAAAACGGGGAAGTAAATGCAATATGTCATTTTGAATTATTGTGAAGTACTGGTTTTTATTTGAATTTGGAAGACACTTTGTTGTATTTAATTTTCGGAGGAACTTAGCTTCTTTTCCTTTATTAGACAGATCTGGTTATTATTGTTCATTTGGAAACAATATGGTTAATTTGTCTTTAAATTCAATTGTGGTTGGAACTGGCATTCATCTAATTATGATGAATTGTATTTACTTCACAAATGAGTCTTATAATGAATAATTGAATTTAGAATCAAAATATGTTAAACGCAAAAGGAGTAAAAAAAATCATCAATTTTATGGCACAAACGATTAGGGCACATCTCTAAATCTAGAGTTGAATGACTTGTGTCTGATAAAATTTTGGATTCACTTGACTTTACAGACTTTGAAGTTTGTATTGATTGTATTAAAGGCAAACAGAATAAAATAAAGAAATTAGGTGCCAATAGAGCTAAGGACGTCTTAGAATTGATTTATACTTATATATATGGTCCATTCCCTATGGCATCTTGGAATGGTCAATGATACTTTATATCATTCATAGATAACTATTCAAGGTATGACTACCTACATTTAATTCATGACAAATCACAATCTCAGGACGTGTTCAAAACATTTAAATTTGAAGTTGAGAACCAACTTAACAAAACTATTAAAAGTGTTAGATCTGATCGTCGAGGTGAATTCTACCGTAGATATGATGGTTCAGGTGAACAACGTCCAGGACTATTTGTTAAATTTCTAGAGGAATGTGGAATCATCCCACAGTACACCATGTTGGGTTTGCCCAGCATGAATGGTGTAGTTGAAAGGCAAAATCGAACTTTTAAGGATATGGTAAGAAGTATGATTAGTCATTCTCCAGAGTCACTCTGGGGAGAAGCACTTAAGACAACATCTTATATTCTAAATAGAGTGCCAACTAAAGCAACTACTAAAATGCCTTATGAGCTTTGGACAGGCAAGAACCTGAGTCTAAAATATTCTCACATTTGGGGATGTCCAGCTGAAGCTAGGCCTTACAGGCCACATGAAATTAAATTGGACTCCAAAACTTATTAGCTATGCTGAACGATCCATGGAGTATAAATTTTATGATCCCACCATTAGGAAAAAAATTTAGAAGGGAACTGCAATATTTTTTTTGAAGATGTTGAGTTTTGGGGGAGAAATAAGGTTAGAGATATTATCTTTCAGGAAGAGGAATTAATTTTTTATTCCCATAATTTTTTCTGATGATATGTAGGTTTCCTTACCTAATCTTGATCAAGAAGCTGATCAAGATTCTCAATCTGATAATATTGAAATTTCTTATATTAATAATGAAAAATTATTCCCGAGTTGCAAATCAACAACCTCAAGAAATAGTGCCTTTAAGACGATCCACTAGAAAAAGAAGAAATGTTATTTCAAAGGATTATATAGTATTTCTCCAGGAACATGAGGATATTGGAGTGATAGAAGATGATTCAATCAACTTTCATCAAGCCATACAAGGTTTTAATTCTCAAAAGTGGATTGGGGCTATGAATGAAGAGTATAAGTGTTGACGTAAATTATCAATTACCCGCAAGTGTACGGTGTCAAGTTTTAATATAGTGATAAGAACAAAAGGGTTGTCGTCCTCTGGGAAAAAGAATTAATTCTACTTAAGTACTAATGTATGACTAACTCAATTTTATTTAGAAATCGTAAAATAATGATGAGTGGACTAAGCTAATAAACTAATACGAAAAGACAAAACTAAATGAAAACAAAGGTTGAATTAAATCAATGGATAAAAAGTCCTAGAGGAATGATTTCACTACTTTAATTTATGGAATTAATATTCATTTAGTCAAGAACAACAATTTCATATTCTATAAGTCAGAAACACTAAAATTCCTAATTACCTCTCCCGAGCGTCAAATCAAGAATCACAATTAATTAAGAAACCAATATCCCTATTCAATTTCATAATTAAAAGTGTATGAATCACAAGTTCTTTTTAGACTTCTAAATTAAGATTAAGTTTCCCAACTCTAATCTACCTTCAGTTACGTTCCCAAGATCTATCCTAAAACCACCTCTCCCGAGTGTTAGATTTCAGAATTTAAATCAATTAATCTATGGCCAGTAGATCAAAAGCATTAAGAACATAAGAACATAAATAGAATAACAAAATTGTCTTCTAAACTAAAATTAAATACTCAATCCATAAAAATAAAGTAGCTACATCAATCCCCTAAGAATAGAAAATTAGCTATCCATAAAATCAGAAATCAGCAATATAAATAATCCAGAAAACATAAAAATAATAAAATACTAAAAACGCTGAAGACTCGTGTCGACGCCCTCGAAAACTGATGAAAAACGCCTAAAATTGCTCTCCAAAGCTGCTGTCTGCCAAGAATGTGAAGAATCCCCTTAAAATAAGCTTCAGCCCTCTTTTTATAGGCACAAAAAGTCGGTGGCTGAATTCGGGCTCGGGCGACGCCTCGCTGATGGGCGAGCGATGGCTCGCTACGATTTCGCTTGACGTTCATTAAGTTGACGAGCGATGGGTCGCTACCTTTCGAGCGATGGGTCGCTGGCCTATTTCTGGGACTCTTCTAAAAGGACAAGCGATGCCTTGCTATAGTTCAAGCGATGGCTCGCTTGAACTATTTTTGCCAAATTGTTTCCTTTTTCCCTTATTTTACAAATATGTTTCCAAACCTACATAAAAAGAGAAAAAATAATTAAAGTAGCATCAAACTCATCAAAAACCAATTAAATTTAAGGGTAATATTATGATATAAAACCATGTTAACAATAAGTCTATGAAAGACAATAAATTTTGTGAACTTGTCCCATTACCTGAAGGAGCAAAACATATTGGTTGTAAATGGATATTTAAAACCAAAAGGGATGCAAATGGTAATTTAGAAAGATATAAAGCTCATCTTGTAGTTAAGGGCTTTACTCAAACAGGAAGGGATTAACTATAAAGACACATTCTCTCCAGTTTCAACAAAAGATTCTTTTAGGTCAATTATGGCACTAGTTGCACATTTTGATCTTGAGCTTCATCAAATGGATGTCAAAACGGCGTTTCTCAATGAAGACATTGATTGAATTATTTATATGGTGCAACCAAAAAATTTTGTATTGGGAGACCTAAAGAATATGGTTTGAAAATTGACAAAATCTATTTATGGGCTAAAACAAGCTTCTCGTCAATGGTACTACAAGTTTCACAGGTGATTATCTCATTTGGTTTTGAGATAAACGCATTCAATGATTGTGTGTATCATAAGTTTAGTGGGAGTAAACGCATCTTTTCTGGTTTTATATGTGGATGACATTTTACTTTCCACAAATGATATAGGTATTTTGTACGACACCAAAAGATTTTTATCAAAGAATTTTGAGATGAAATATCTGGGTGAAGCTTCCTTTGTATTAGAAATCCAGATAAATAGAGATCGCTCTCGCGGTATTCTTGGGTTATCACAAAAGCTATATTGATAAGGTGCTCAAAAGATTTGGTATGCAAGACACTAAACTAGGTGACGCCCCTGTTCCTAAAGAAGATAAATGTAGTCTCAAGCAATGCCTGAAAAGTAATCTTGAAGTTAAAGAAATTTTAAAGATTCCTTATTCATCAGTAGTTGGGAGTCTAATGTATGTGTTAGGATCGGTATGGCAACCCTAGAGGGGGGGTGAATAGGGTTTTAAAACTTTTTCGATTAATGACTTCTAATTAATAAGTTAATTAGACTTTTTAAGCTCAAACACTTAATATGAATTTTATCCTAAAATTCTCTTTAACAAAGTAAACTAAATTTGAATAATACTTGGAAATATTAAACCACAATTAATTTCTAACAACCAATAATTTCTCAATTTAATTCAAACAATAAATATGTCAAGCATTAATTTAATTTCCAATTATTGATATTCAATGATCCCTAATAAAAATGCACAATAAATATTTAGCAATTTATATTAGTGCAATAAGTAAAGAGGAAAGGGTTAGAGAAATGACACCAAGATGTATAGTGGTTCGGCCAAAATCCGGCCTAGTCCACTCCCCGAGCGCCTCTCGGGAATTTATTACTTTTTCCGGGAGCAAAGTAGAACCCAATCCTTTTGCGGGATCAAGATCAAACCCAATCCTTTTGCGGGATCAAGATTAAACCCGACTCTTTTACACGGGATCAAAGTCAAACCCAAACCGTTCTTTTTTCGGGCTCAAGAACAAACCCAACGTGTGAATTATAATTTTTCACACAAATACAAACTCTCCCAAAAGAGTAGATTTACAAGTTTAAATCTCACAACAAATGGAGAAATCACTCCCCAATAAAGCCCTTACAATGGCTATGTAATTTACACTTTAATGCTCACAAAAAGGCTCACAAAGAGATTAAAAATGGAGATCTTTAGAACTTAGCAATATGAAACAAAGCCTCTGAAATTCGTTGGTGTATTTCAATCTGCCAATTTGAGCTCCTTTTATAGGTAAAAAAAAATATTACCGTTCATCCACTTTCATAAATATTTTTCACTTCAATTGTGTGAAAGGAGGAAGGAAGAGGCTCCATTGTTGACAAAAAAAGGAGAAGGAAACTGCCATTTTTCGAACTGTAATTTTTCCAGAAATGAGGCTGAAGGAGAAGGGCCTGAAATGACTTAATCACCCTTTTTGTCTTCAAAGAAATTCAAATCAGTGAAGGGCATTATTGTAATCAACTCAATGGTGTAATAAATGCTTCAGAATAAGTTAATGGAGAAGTCCACGTGTCAAAACGTCATTGGCTGTAGCATTTCTGAAATTGAAATTAATAATAATAAATTATTAATAAAATTTTCGGTCAGCAGGGGCATTCTGGGCAGATGACCGTTATGAGAGGGATTCAAAATTTCGGTCAGCAGGAAGCAAAAAGCTGGTCAGGACACATTTGGCATTGACTAAAAAGAAAGGGGCAAAAGTGACAATTCATTGCATCAGAAAAAGCAACAGCTTGCATTGGGAAGACAAGATGGCCACGTGTCAGCAAGAGAGAGGGGGAGATCAGCAAGTGGGGGACAGGTGGGGCCCGCTTGCGTCAGCGTCAGCAGGAGTTGCGCAGGGGCGCGTCAGCGACTGGGAATCACGCGCTGGCGTGTCGGAGCGTAGACCATCGGATGGCGCTTGGATTTCAATCGAACGGCTAAAAAAATGGTTTTCCTTTTTCTTTTCTTTTTTCTTTTTATTTCCGAAATTATATATATATATATATATATATTGATTGATTAATGAGAACCGTTGGATGAGATTCAGTGCGCGATCGAACGACTGAAATAATTCTGACATTTTCCTTTTTCTTTAATTCAAAATTTCTTTTTCTTTAAAACATAAAGCTGAATAATCTTGGCCTTCCATTCTGATCTGACGGATGGGAATAAATATAACTTTTCCTTTTCATTTAATTCAAAATTATGAATTAATCTGGGCCTTTAATCTCAGCTATCATTTGATCTGACGGATGGAAAAGTGAGCGCATAATAACTGTAGTGAACTCGCCATATCTGATTCGGAAGAAATAATTATATTAATTCTAATCTTCTAAAATCAATATCTTGCTCGTTTGAAATCCGATCGAGTCGATTCCAATTGCGTTGGACTCGTTATAATTTTCTCTACACAATGGACTATCAAAACACAGAAAATTGATTAGTAACAAAAACACGTTTGTTATCATCAAAATAAGAATAAGATTAATTGACTTAAGATGTCAACAGTATGTTCAGGTATGTACGCGTCTGGATATTACGTACATTGTTGGCATGTTAGGTAGATACTTAAGTAACTATGGTATGGATCACTAAAAAGCAACCAAGCGGGTTATGAGGTATTTGCAGAGAACTAAAGATTATATGCTCACATTTAAGAGATCAGATCAGTTAGAGATCATTGGGTATTCTAACTCTAATTTTACTGAATGTCGAGACAGTAGGAGATCCACTTCAGGCTATATTTATCAGTTAGCTGGGGAGCTATTTCTTGAAGGAGTGCCAAACAGACATTCATAACTTCTTCCACTATGACAACATAGTTTTTAGCATGTTATGAGGTATCTAATCATGAAATATGGTTGCGAAATTTTATCACAAGGCTGCGTATTTTAGATGGTGTTGAAAGACCACTTAAGATCTATTGTGATAAAAAAATCAGCAATACTATATTCTAATAACAATAGGAGCTCATCTAAGTCTAAAAATGTAACGTCCCGTTATTTTGTGATAAAAAAAAAACTTTTATTTATTTTATTTTAATTTAAGTAATTAAAGTTGATATATTTATCGGTAAATTAGAATTTAGTAGTTTATTTCGGTTTAAGTCCTTTTAATTACCTTTTTAGTTTATTTTCGTTTTAATGGTATTAATAATTATTAACGGGCCAATTAATAATTATTAATCACCATTGGGATAGTTTAAGATCATCGGGTTTCGTTTTATAAGTCAAAAGTCATAAAAGGACGTAACCATCATTTCCAAATTTCCTAAATATCTAAACACTATTCACTTCATCTTCTTTAAATCCACTTTGACCAAAAAATTGACAAAATCATCATCCATTCTCCTCCTCAAAACCGTGGGTTCCAAGAAGCAAAGGGGAAATTTTGATTTTCGTTCGTTTCTCGACGGATCGACTCGATCTTGAATAAATCGGAAAGCCCTCGAGTCAAGGATCCTTTTCCACCTAACCATCGTGCGTTTCTCTCGAGATCCAAGGAGTTCTCGGTAAGTTTCTCTTGAAACCCTAAGCTCCAAATAGTGTTTTAATGGAGTTTTCTTTGTTTCCTTTCGATTTCTTGCCGTGAAACTCGGTGTTTGTAAATACGGGAGTAGTTTTAAGAGTTTTTGGAAACTTTCCCTTAACCCTAAAACCGAGTTTCAGTCGAAACCCTTTCCGTTTGAAATTTACCTTTTTGGGTTTAATTATGGGTTAGAATTTAATGAAATAATGTTTATTTAAATTCAATTCGGGAAAGGGCATAATGTTCAAAAACCCTAATTATCGATACCCATTGAAATCGGGAATATCGAATTTGCTTAAAACCAACTCGAAACACTTTAAATTGCCTAAAAGCCAAAAAACCAAACCCGAAGACCATTTTCTTTGATAGGGTCGTGGGCCTCTTGTGGGAGAGTTGTTGAGTTTTTCGTTGTTTTGATCGTTTAGTTGATGTTTGATCGATAGTTGGTAAAATTATTGCTTATGTGATATAATTCAATTGTAGGTGTTTTCGAACCGCTTGTTTGATCGCTCTTCCACATTTAGGAGCGAAGCTAACTTTCTTTAAGGTGAGAATAGTTATGATTTAAAGTAATTATAGAAAGCGAATAAGTATGATGGTTTGTAGAATTGGAAACTAAGATTAGAATTCGAATCTAAGATTAGAGGGAAGTGAGTTAGTGCCCTTAGGATTAGAAGTGAATCCTTTAAGTGAGAACTTAGGAGTTCTCGAGGAAAGCATTGAATCTTAGAAGATTCTAAGTTAAATTCGTTTCGAAGCTTAGGTTGGATCATTGGAGGTTAGAAGATCCAAACTTTTAGATAGAACGATTAATAGAACCTCGGATTATGTTGGAAGTTTAGAATCCTTGAAGGTATAGGTTAATCGTTTAAGTTATGATTTTACTTTTATTATTGTTAGCGGAGTTCGATTTACATATCGTTCGTTCGAGATGCTTATCTATTTTACTTTATGTCATTTACTTTATATCTTTTACTTTATGTCCTTTTACTTTATGCTTGCATCAACTACTTTAATTATGCACTTTATTTATTTACTTTTACAAGGATATGCAAGCATATGCATATCATATTGCATCATACCATTCTCGCACCATTCATGAAAAAGAAATGAAAGTGAGAAAGAAATGAAGGGGGGAATGTTGGAGCCTACGGGTAGTGTCCGCATCACCTTCAGAAAAAGAAACGAAACTGAAAAAGAAATGAAAGTGAAAAAGAAAAGAAAGTGAAAGAGAAAAGAAGGAAGAATGATGAACCCTACGTGGAGTTCAAATCACCTTCAGTGAAAAAGAAACGAAAGTGAAAAAGAAATGAAAGTGAAAAAGAAAAGAAAGAGAAAGAGAAAAGAAGGAAGAATGATGAACCCTACGTGGAGTTCACATCAACCTCAAAGAAAAGAAAGAATGTGAAAGAAAAGGAGTTGAATGAGTATCCTACGGGATGTTATCATTACTTCTAGATTCAAAAGGAGTGAATGGTATCCTACGGGATTGACGCATTACTTCTTCATACATAGGGAGTTGAATGGTATCCTGCAGGATTGACGCATTACTTCCTCATGCATAAGGCTGAATGGGATCCTACGGGATATTCTCATTACCCTTCATTCACGCACAAAAGGGCAATTGCGAAGTCCTACGAGATGCTCTCATGCATTCATGCTTATGATTGATGATATAGAGAATCGAGCTGTTATATTTTATGCAAAGTATATTTACTTTTCTTACTTATGTCATAACAATGTTGATGGATGTGTATTGACTATGATTATTAGTAATATTATCCTTAGAAAGTATAAAACGAAATTACCTAGAGTTTAGAGAACTTTAGGAGTGATTGTGTCAGATTAATTGGACACGAATCGGAATACGAGTTTGAGGTCGATCTTTACTTTTTATGCTTATTATTCTTACTGGGCTTAAGTTGTTAGCTCATGATATTACAAAAATTTCAGGTAATGCCCTGTAAGAGGTCGAGGGAGAGGAGGTGGTGCGGCGTGATTGAGGGATGTTGACCTCGAGATGGACTCTTTTGTTGTAAAGTTTATGTAATTATTTTTGTGAATTTCAAAGATTTTGATGATGTATATGTTGTATTTAGCTCATAAGAGCTTTTGATGTGGTTTTTATTATATGAAATATTTGAACTCTTGATTGGGACTTAAAGTCCATGTGATTTTATTAGATTTGAAAAATTAGGATGTAAACAGGTTTTTGGCTAGCCAATTTTCAAACAAAACCACGCAAAATTTTCTTAAAATAAAATACTTCCGCTGTGTTTTCTAAATTAAATTTATTTAAAGTGACGGGTCGTCACAAAAATTATAGACATCAAGTTCCTAGTTGTGAAGAAAATAGTGCAGAGTGGATAGTTATCCATAGAGCACATTGGGACAAACTTCATGATAGCGGATCCGCTTACAAAAGGATTATCACCTAAGGTCTTTCATGAGGTGCTGCATCACGATGGTTAATTCAAGTGGGAGTTTGGATAATTTTCTTTTTCTCTATGTTTGGTTTTCAGATATATATATATATATATATATATATATATATATATATATATATAGGGGTGAAACCGGTTCGATTTGGTTCGGTTTTTCAATTAATTTTAAAAATCGGACCAGTTCAGTTTACAATGAGAATCGGTCCGGTTTTAAACAGTTTATGTGGGTTCGGTTTTCCAGTTTTTTTAGTAAATGTCATTTGTATTTAGTTTAAAGATAAAATTCTCCTATATTAAAGAATGAAACAAAACAAAATCAAACATAAACAAAAATAAAAACTTAGTTGAAAAAAAATTAGATTAATAAATATACAAAATATAAATTAACATAAAGTGATAAATAATGTATAAAATAAAATAAATAAATAAAAACTAGGGGAAATAGGGAAGTAGTATGAGATTTTTACTTGTTTTTTAGAAGTCGATCCAGTTTTAAACAGTTTTAGCCTATTCAGTTCGGTTCGGTTTTTTAAGAATAGAAACCGGAACGGTTCGGTTTTTTAAGGTCCGATCTGGTTTTTATTTTCTGGTTTTTTCGATTTTCGATTTTTTTCTTTCACCCCTTATATATATATATATGTGTGTGTGTGTGTGTAATTGGATATTTTCTGATCAGAAGTAAAGAATTTCAGTTAATGACACTCTGTTACATTAGAGTCAAAGTTTTGATCTCACTAAAGTATGTTAAGACTAGTTGGGGAATAGATATGTACAGATCACGCTACATATAATTTCCATTCTATGCATTCATGGCTGATCTGTATCATTTAGTTGTATTGGTATTTGTTACCATTAATGAGTCTAGTTACGCTAAATGTGACGAAAACCGGTTTGATCCAATACTTATGTGGTTAATGGACAAGATTGTCAAGGTACTCTATTTATGATAGCAATTTTTGGAGCTTATAAGGTTTAACACATTTGTAAAATCACATATGTGGTCCAGTGGAAGATTGTTGGAATAAATTCAATAATTGATACCACACATGTAATTATTAAATGTGTATGTTATTTTTAATTAGTCAATTAAAGTGATCTACTAAAGTTAGGGTATTGGCTTCATAAGGTAATTAGATAATTCCATGGACATATATACTCATAGGTATTTAATATTTTCAATTTGATGAGGGGTTAAAAATGAAAATATTAAAATATATATATAAAAAAAACAAGCAGTTATTTGGGTGGGTTATAGCCCCCATTCCCTATATAATTTTTCAGGTAACTTTTCCCCTTCAGAGAAGTCTTCTCACAGTGAAAATACAGAGGAATTGGAAGACCATAACTCGGTTATTGCTTTCATCGATGGATTCAGGTACGCTTTCGCTATTGATCTAAATCCACTGTACATATTTTGACATAAATATACCAGACTGTAGACATGATGAAATTTTAAATAAATAGATTAAATTTAAAGAGTCTAAAACATAAGCATTGGTGTGTGTGTGTGTATATATATATATATATATATATATATAATTTAAAAAACGTAGATAATTTACCTGCTAATCTTCTTTCTTGATATGATTATGGTTTAATGTTAGAAGGTATTGGTTGATTGGCCAAAGTGTAAACAACCTCAACGAGAGAGGAATTATGCGGCAAACTTGTTTTTGAGTGTTGGTTAATATATTCCAACGTAAAAATATGGAGTTAATTCAGCATATGGCCATATTTGCCTCCTAGATTTCAATACATAGCCACTATATTAAATTTTAGAGTAGATGGCCTCCTGAATGCATTTTCGTCTGATTTCATACCATAAATACCCTCCTTAGAAATGAAATCATTAGTCTGAAATTGATTTGACAATGCTATAGTGGCTGGTAGGTGAGACATGACTGCCTTGTACTTTTCCTTTATCCCAATACTATTGGTGAGTCTTTCCTAGGAAGTCATGCACTATTTTCCAAAATTATTTATATATATATATATATATATATATATATATATATATATATATTTTAATTTCGTTAATTTTATGAATACTTCAAGATATTTAAATCTGAGTTATTGTACAGTGAGTGTCGCATTACTTTATTAGTAAATGATTCAGCATTTAATATCGTGTTTGGCAGCTACGTATCCGATGTATACGAAGTACTAAAATCACGATAGTACAATAGGTACCGTTAGAATGCACACATATAAGTTTTTTGTGTTGAACTTGAATTGTAACAATAATATATAAAGTACCTGAAACTGTATGGTACAGTGAGTACCGCATCATTATTAGTAAATGGTTCAACATTTAATATATACGAAGTACTAAAAACACGATAGGACAGTGAGTACCGTTAAAACACACACATATAAGTATTTTTGTGTTGAACTTGAAGTGTAAAAATAATATATAAAGTACCTGAAACTATATGGTACAGTGAGTACTGCATCATTATTAGTAAATGGTTGAACATTTAATATATACGAAGTACTAAAAACACGATAGTACAGTGAGTACCGTTAAAACGCACACATATCACCAAATGTATCAGCAAGCATAAACCATTGTTAAGTATTAAGTTTAACCATAATTCATGTTACAAAACGAAACAAATTATTTAACCGAATGTATCAACAAACATAAAACATTTCCACTACTCATCATCGTTTCATGTAGCTATTTTTTCGGCTTCTTCTTTGTGGCTATCGCGCCTGCGCCCCTCCCTCGTTTCTTAGTCACCTTCTTCTTTGGCTGGTATGAACTTGTGTATGGTTCTTTGGCTGGTTTTATGTTACCCAAACTGAAACATATACGAATGAATACCCCCCTGATTTTTCCAAAAAAATTCGGATTCACAATCAATTTGGCAGCCAAATGAGTATGAGAATTGCTAATTTTTGGTTAAAAGTAATGAAAACTTCATTGAAAATTATCTGAGATTGCTTTCATAGAAAGAAGTGTTTATACATGAACAAATGTTGTTGAAGTCTGTGTACAGACTTTAGTTAGAGAGTACAAAAATAAAGGGATCTAAAAAAACTACAACTACCAACAGATTCAAAAACATAATATATAAAAGCCTATAGATTTTAAGAACTTTGAACTACAGTAGGACACCAGAGAAAATAGCAATGCTATAAAAAAAATCCCAATTGATACTAACTAGACGGGAAGGTTTCGTTTTTGGAGGAAGAAGAAAACTCCGGTGTAGAAGAATGGTTGGCCGAACTCGTTTTTGGAGGAAGAAGAAAACTCATATCTTGAAGAATGGATGGCCAAACTCAAATTTGGAATGAATTTTCTTTCAAATTTCACTCATGAAGAAGAGGGGGGAAGCCATTGTCATTGATGGGATGTGACAGCTTGCAAAGTGGGAAAAGCAAAAATCACACTTCTTCTTTAATGAATAACCTTTGAGGGCATATGTGTATTTTCATGTTAAGTGGCTATGGAAGTTGGGCCATGTACTCTAAAAATAAGAGGGCTGGCTATACACTCTTATTCTTGGAAAAAAAAGGCTATCTGCCTTGTTAACCCAAAAATATGAGAGATTGACATCGTGAGGGGTTGACTGATAAGGTTATATGGTCCTTTTAGGTCTAATATTTGCGAGTATTTAATGACGAATGAGGATGATAAAAATGGAAACAAAAAAAGATTAATAAGAAATTCTAAAATTAAACCAATCAATCAATTATCTTGTAACAAATCAACCCGAATTACTGGCAAATTTTATTCTTTCCAAAATTTGCTAACCAAATCAATTTGAATTTCAAAGAATGTTTAAACCAAAATTGTACCAAATGGTTTTTATATTTTCATTAAAATTTCTTAATGAAATTGAGCCGGGTAAAATACGGTATCAACAGAGTTACTGATGGAAGAAGATATTTTCTGAAGAGAGTGATCCAGAGTTGAATGGCTGAGGTGAGAATGAGCAAGGCATTTGGGTGGATGATGAGAAGGAATTTGGAAGAGTAATTGTTAATTATTTCAATAATATTTTCAAAACATTAGACCCTGATCATCAGGCAACTGAGCAGATGCCTACCATTTCGACTAGTATGAATCAAGATGTTGATAAGGATTTTATAGGGGAGGAGATGGACCAAACCGCGGCCGGCATTAAGGGTAGCACCCACATCCCCTTCAATTTCCCATTTATTTTTACTGATGATAGTTTGTTTTTTTTAAAGCCTCTGTTTATCAATCGAATTGTTTATATGGAGAGCTTGCAATAAATTTCTTCCTACAAAAGCCAATCTTTATAAAAGAACTATTGAAGAGGATCTTTGGTGTCCGATATGCGGAAAATATGCTGAAAGAGAAATCCATGTGATCTCGGAGTGTAAACATGTTGTCAAGGTATGGTCTAATTGGGGAGCTTTGTTGAATGTTAAAAACAAGATATTTGTGGATGTAATCAATTGGTATATCAACCTCATCAAGAAGATTAGTCGTCGTGATATGTGTGTTGCTTTTTTTTATTGCTTGGTCCATTTGGCATAGAAGAAATCTGAAAATCAATGGATACGAGATAGGAAATTTGGGTTGTCCACTGGATTAGGCTGAAAATTACTTATTCGAAGTTAAGAAGGTGAAAGCTTCTGCTAAAGATTTCATTACTAAGAAGTCCTCTACTCCTAGGTTGGCTGTTGGGTGGCAAAGACCTCCCTCATCAAGTTTTAAATTAAATATTGACACTTTTGTGGCAGATGGGTTGGTTGGGGTGATTCACAATTTAGATGGGTGCGTTATGGCAGCCTTATCAAAGACTTTACCGCTATCGGTAAACATTGATATGGCAGAAGCTCTTGCCATTCGAGAAGGTATCCTTTATGCGAAAGATGTTGGCGTCGATCATATGTGGGTGCAGTCTGATTCCCTCTCTATCATTAATATTCTTAGTGGAGTCTCGGAGGATGATTCCGAGATTTCTCTCATCTTATCTGATATTTGAGATTTGGTTTGGGACACTAACTGTTAAAGATCCCACATCGGAAAGATGGATGCCCACATTATTAATACTAACTTCGACGGTTTTCTTTTCTCTCCTATAGATGATAATGGGATAGCCCATGCGTTGACAATTAAAGCTCGTGAGCTTTCTTCTTCGATGGCTTGGATTGAAGTTGCTCTCCCTTGGCTTCGAGGGGCTCTTGTTAAGAATGGCTGATGTGCTGTGTAGTTTTTAATGTTTCTGTTTGGTTGTTGTTTGCTGGTGTGTTGTTTTGAAAAGAAAAAACCGATGGAAAAATTAATACCTTAAATTGTGGGATGATAAAACCTGAATCCTAAAACTGTGGAAATGGACGGTCAAAAAAATCATACCAGATTATATCATGAAATAAAATCATGGTAGGCTATATATTGATTCGAATACCCTAAAACAGGTCATATCCATCATTATCTCTTAAATTTGGACCTTAAGCTTGACTTGGATTAGGGCTATTCATTTGGGCTTGGAAGCAAATGGGCCAAATGCATTTAAATTGGCTGCACCATTCTATACATTAAATTGAGAGAAACTCTAATCTTTTTTACCTTCTTAAAATGAGTATTAATGTTTAATCAGTTAAACAATACTTATGTTAACTAATGTAATTGATTACTTGTAAAATAGTTGATATTATAGGTATGAAAACAAATAATCAATACTAATGAAATATCATGTATTGTTATTTCAATAAATAAAATACTAAAATACTAAACAATTTATCAATACTAATATATGCAGGGTAATACACTACTTGGACTTACCATAAGTTTAATAAAAAAAAAGTATAAAAAATTACATATAAAAATACACTAAGATAGTTTTTATGTCATTTTTATACTTTTTTTTTTATTATTAAACTTACGGTAAGTGCAAGTAGTGTATTACCCTAAGATATAAAAATACCCTAAGATGTATTTTTATACTTTTATGTTTTATTTTTTATGAAATGATTTAGTAAAAGGGCAGAGGAAGAGATTGGCTTGTCCAAGAATTACGACTTATATAACACTATTAAATTGGCTCACTTTTGCTCTTTAATTAGTTAAATAAGAGAAATCAATGGTAAAAATATTAAAAGACACTCAATAGTTCAGAAAAAAAAAATAATAATACAATAAATATGAGATCAAACCTAATTTTTAACAATTAAAAATAAAAATATAAAAAATAAAATTTTAATAGATGGTAACACTAAATTTAAAATGACAAAATATACTCTTTCATCTGCATAAGTGTATCATACTTGCACATTGTGTATTGTTCATATTGTGAAATTATATATACATTCAGTAGTGTATAATATCAAATATGAGCTTCTCTTTCGTTTTCTACCACCTCACTCACAACACCCAAAATAAGCCTATGCGTTGGGAACAACCAAAACACTCTCGTCGTTACCGTACTATACTGTACAAACCATTGAACTGTACAAACTAGATCTAGTTATGATTAAACCATTGTTTTACCTCATAAAAAACTAGTATACTGTACAAACAAGATCTTATTTTTCCCTTTTAACACATTGACACATGAGTTGTATAAGAGAATAGCTACAAAAAATCTAAAATAAGGTTTTATAGTCATCAACCAAAAAATTATAAAAAGTAGATAATCTACGCGTTAGGAGAAAGAAATCCATAGTAAAAAAAGTTTTAAAATGTCCTCAATTGTTAAAAATAAAGAGACAATAAATCGATGCAAATCTTAGAGATCTAATAAAATAATAATTAACAATTAAATATTAAAAACAACAAAACAACATTTTGTACCAGACAATCAGAATGAAGAGGTAATCATATTTTCCACCATTTTTCTATTTCATCTCAATAGTTCAACCTTCTCTCAATATAGTATGTGCATCATGAGAATTATGTAAGACTTGTACATTATGGGATACATTCTATTCAACACTGCATGATTTACATGTTCTTTATGAAAATTATGTACAACTAGTATGATTTGTATAATGTTTGCCAATCTAAGTATTGATCAAGTGGTTAAGCATCAGTATTCTCTTTTCATAGGGTGGACGGTTTCTCCACCTCCAAATTGATGTAATATCTTTAAAAAAATATAGTTAATGTTTGTAACTACCTTACAGTGGTTACACTAAATGGTCGATCCAAGATATAATTTTCGGAGGGGTATATATTATTATAAAAAAGTTAAAATATATTGGTTTGTCAATGATATATAATTTGTTAAAATATTGCGAGTAATATTGATAAAATTTAATCATTTTTTATATTAAAAAAGTATTGACTCGTACTTATAATGATAGTGGTGTGTATAAACATGTGTGCGTACGTGTTAGGGCTATTTGCAAATCTAGTAATTTTTTTAGTGACATTTGTAAAAATAAAAGCTCAAAAAAACATTTGCAGATATAGCATATTTTGATTGGGTTTATCAGTGATAAACATTGAATTACATATTTTTACACTAAGTTTATCACTGATAAACACATAAATCACTGTTAATCACTGATAAACATGATAAAACTTACTATATTTGTAAATACTCTTTTGAGTTGATATTTTTATAAATATTACATAAAAATCTGCCACGCAATGAAATTTCTGTATATATTAAGATGATAAATTTAAATAAATATTACAAATACTGAAAGAATGTTAATATATAATAATAATGTTAATATATAATTTTGTATATTTTAAATTTAAATTTAAATTTTGATTACATTGTATCTTTAAAAACAACACATAGCTCAAGTAGTTAGACACCTGCTCTCTTCCCATGAGGTTGAAGGTTCGAGTCTCCCCTCCCCCAATTTAATATAATATCCAAAAAAAAATAGACATAACAAATATGTTCAATTATCACTACAAGAAATTTGTGGAAAGGTGGCGAAATTTGTCGCTGACTGAAAACAAATTTTGGCCGGCATATCCTTTTTCGACGGTCCTTTTACCACGGCATTTCTCCACCAATGGCGATGATTTGAATTTCGCTGCCGTTGTTTCGCTGCCTTTACCCAGATTTTTGTAGTGTATTTTGATTTTACATGAAATTAAAGTATAAAAACAAATAAAAGAGATAAAATTGTGATTTTCCTATTTTATTAAATTATTACGATATAAATAGAAAGGGTGGCTTCTTCAACCACTTTGGTAAAAATACTAAGCCCCCGTTTGGTTCGCAATTATTTAAGATACCACCAGTAATCTAATATCTCGGAATCTGATGTCAGAATATTTGATTACTGGGATTTTTCGATTACCGTGTTTGTTTAACTTAATAATAATATAAGGTTGTCTGGTAATTTGAACTAATAGAACTTCACACAATAATTCATTTACAAAATATGTTACAAAATTTATCTATAAATAGAGATAAATTCAATCATGAAGAAAATGCAAAAAAAAAAAAAAAAAAAAAAACCTTGCAATATCAACAATAATAGGGTTTATCTCAAAGGAATTTGAGGTCTATCAAATATATGGAGAGAAAAAATTATAATATCATAAAATTAAAACTCAATGGAAAAAATCTTTATCAAATGTAGCAAAATGAACCGCAAAAAAAAAAAAAAATCTACCTTATTGAGAATGTTTCTGATCTGTAAGAATATATTTAATTGTCATTTATTTTGTTAAAATCTCTTTAATTATTTTGTAACATTTTCAAATTTAAATTGTGTAGCCAACTCACCTCTTAGCTTGCAAATTTGTGATTTATGGAATGATTTTATTTAATTGACAACTATGATGCTAGTAATTGCTAAATTGGTTGGCAAATTGATTTGCCTTTATTTTGATTAACAAATGTCTTTTGTATGAAGCTTTTTGATCTTATAAAAAGAGGTGGGAGCAACCTTTTCAAGATACCTCTCTTAAGCACTCATGTTATAAGAAATTTGTCAATTAATAGTGCTTTCTTTGTTGCTCTCTATTTTGTGTAAATTCTTGTGAGATTCTTTTGTTGTTGAGAGAGTTGTTCTTTAATATTGTTCATTACCTAAATTCAAGATTAGTCTTGGGATAAGACTAACACATACCGAAGGGATTGTGATATGTTCGGGACAAGGAAGGGATTTCTTGGATCGAGATTTGCAAGGGGAACTTGTGGAGAATCCGACTTGAAGATCGTCATCAACAAGGAGCAATCAAAGACAAAGAAAAGGGAGTTTTTCATTTGTGCTTGTGTTTGCTTTAAATTTTTGTTTTGGATGTATATTGCTTTTTCTAGTGGATTTTTCTCTAGGCGTGACCTCGTGGGTTTTCACCAATTGGTTTCCCACGTATATCAATCTTGTGTCTCGTTTTATTTTCCTCTATATTCAAACTGCTAAATGAACACTATTTATTGTTAACGTTAACAATCTGTTAAGTTACAACTTTTACCATACTTTTGACAAACTCTTAATTGAACCTGTTCATTAGTTTTTTTACGCAAGTTGAATTGAGAAAATTGAATTACATGAGAAATAGGTCTTAACAATTGGTATCAGAGCAAGTCGCTTAAGTTAGTAGCGAGATTTTGGGAATTTTTTTTACTGATCTAATCTTGTGTTTTTATGAAAAGCATGAACAAAAAGAAGGGAAACCGGAAGTGCTTGAAAAAGAAGAATGACGTGATCACTTGCAGCGATGTCGAATCCATTGAACATCAAAAGAAAAACATCGTAAGTAATAATGTATGTTTTACTGCATGTTTTACTAATGAATCTACTAGTGTTCAGGCTTCAAATAAAAAGGATGATTCATTAGAAATTCGAGAGGATAGTGATGCATTTGAGGAAGAGGAAGATTCTATTGAAGAAGCCTACATCAAGATGTATAATGAATGGGTGAAGGTATGCAAAAAGAACAAATCATTATCTGACCAAAATAAGGTATTATTGGAGGTAAATTCTGATTTGACTTCAAAAGTTGAGAATTTGAATACTTTACTTATTGAAAAAGATGAAAATTTGATTGATATTAAGCTTAAACTTGAAAATGCTAATAAGGATATTAAATTGTTGAATATGAGTAATGAGAAGTGTGATTATCCACTAAGTATAGGTAAAGATTGTAAAATTCATAAAGAGCATTGTTGTGAAGGGGAAACATCCAAAAACCCAAATATCTTTGTAAAACCTCAACAAAATGCTACAAAAGTGTCTAACCTAAGAGTAGATAATATTGCAACTATGAAAAAGCAAGAAGATCATCAAATGTTTTATTATGATAGAGTTCATAACTATGTCAATTGGAGAAAAAATGAAAATGATGCAACTATGAGGCAAAAGGTAAATTCATATGGTAAGCCTCGTAATTTTATACCTATTTGTCATTTTTGTGGAATTCATGGACATATTAGGCCAAAGTGTTTTAAATTAAAAAATATATTGAAGAAAAATCATATGCCTAATTTTCAAAATAGTTTTCCTAAACAAATATGGGTGAGAAAAGATGAGTTAGAAAAATTTATTTCCCATAATTGTTTGAAAACTCGTTGTTCAAATACTTGATTTTTGTGTGTGCTCTTAATATCAATTTTTTTAATTTTGGTTTTTACATGTTCTTTGTTTTGTAAATTCTTTTTAAAAGAAATTTATTTAATCTTCCAAGATAGATATTTTATTCGGGGAGAGTTTTGAAATTGAGGGAGAGTTTTGAAATATATAAATAAATAAAATAAAATAAAATTTATCATTTTTTTGGTCTTGTATTGACAAAAACAGGGAGAGAGGATTTAAAAATTGAAATTGTGAAATGATTTTTTGAGTGAGAGTTTTTGAAATACCTATTTGAGGGAAAAAGTTGTTAATGTTCAAAATTCAATTTTGTTGTTGGTTTTTGCCAAAACAATGCCAAAGGGAGAGATTGTAAGAATATATTTAATTGCATTTATTTTGTTAAAAACTCTTTAATTATTTTGTAACATTTTCAAATTTAAATTGTGTAGTCAACTCACCTCTTAGCTTGCAAATTTGTGATTTATTGAATGATTTTATTTAATTGACAACTATAATGCTAGTAATTGCTAAATTGGTTGGCAAATTGATTTGCCTTTATTTTGATTAACAAATGTCTTTTGTATGAAGCTTTTTGATCTTATAAAAAGAGGTGGGAGCAACCTTTTCAAGATACCTCTCCTAAGCACTCATGTTATAAGAAATTTGTCAATTAATAGTGCTTTCTTTGTTGCTCTCTATTTTGTGTAAATTCTTGTGAGATTCTTTTGTTGTTGAGAGAGTTGTTCTTTAGTATTGTTCATTACCTAAATTCAAGATTAGTCTTGGGATAAGACTAACACATACCGAAGGGATTGTGATATGTTCGGGACAAGGAAGGGATTTCTTGGATCGAGATTTGCAAGGGGAACTTGTGGAGAATCTGACTTGAAGATCGTCATCAACAAGGAGCAATCAAAAACAAAGAAAAGTGAGTTTTTCATTTGTGCTTGTGTTTGCTTTAAATTCTTGTTTTGGATGTATATTGATTTTTCTAGTAGATTTTTCTCTAGGCGTGGCCTCGTGGGTTTTCACCGATTGGTTTCCCACATTAATCATTCCTTGCGTCGATCCCCTCCCCATTGATCTTTAAAGTTTTGTTTTTGTTCATTTTACAATCTGCCGACAGTTACAACTTTTACGATCACTGTTACAACTGTGCTTCTATCGATGAACTTATAATCGAACGTATTAAATCTGATTTCCGCAACTGAAAATTGAAAAACGAATTTCATTATTAATTACACGAGAGTTAGGTCACTTTCATGATCAAACCTATTATATAACAAGAGAGAGGATTAATTAAAAACATAAATAGGAAAGAAACCACATAATTATAAACAATAAATGAAAACGTGAGTGTAGGTTATTTTCCTAATTTTTTTGACAACTTTTTTCTAATTAAATAGAGTTAAAATTGCAAAAAAAAAAAATATTACCTTCTCGTGGGAATCATAGTTATGAAGAAGAAATGAAATGCATCCCCAACCCCACCCCGCCCCATTGTCATCCCTAGATGAGATCATGTGTGAAGGGAAGGGAATAAGATGGGATAGGTTTTGGAATATAGTTGCCAAAATAGGAGAAAAAATACTAATGTTTATCTATAGAATAACATTTAAAATTTTACCAAAATAGCATATTGCTTCTAAATGAATAAATTAGTACTCAAAATTCAATAAATATTGAACTATTGGCTTTAGTATTTGTTATTTTAACTTTAGGTTGAATATTTGTCATCTAAATAAGTTTTTAAGAACTAAACTTTCATTTTATTACAAGTTTATTATTAATCTATTTTTTATAATTCATTTCTTATTTCAATAATTTATTGTTTTGAGTTGAATATATTTTTTAACAAAAAATCTACTATTTAAGTAAAAAAGACCAAAGTAGTGACATACATGGAAATACATATTTAAAATTTGTTATTTGAGACCATTCACAGGTGATACTACAATAAAAAGGCTATCTATAGTGTCATGTTCCATAGCATTTTCCTTAACGTCATGGTTGCCCACGTAATTAAAAGTAGGAAATTTTTTATAGCATTTTCCTTACACAATGTCATGCGCTATTAAAATATACAAGGCACACGAATGAATTCACCGTCGTATGGCTGACCAGTGACTACTAGCGATTCCGGCTTCATGCAGGCGAGGTTCAACCTACAATACGAACAGAAGGTGGGTTTTCAGAGTTAGCTCACTTTCGCGAGATTATGACCCTTTGTCCCGGCTATTGTAGCATGTGCGTCGCCCAAGGCATAAGGAGCATGATGACAAAAGTTTACATAAAGCCAGTTCATAAAAGAAATTATATAAAGATTATGTTCCATCCATAAAGAAGTCCATAGTAACTTTCGTTTAAAAGAGACTTTAGGTAAACAAAAATCTGAAAACAAAAGTTTACATAAAAGGTATAAAAACGCTAAACACTTGGGAGGCCAAAAAAATGCCTCAAGTCTCAATTGACATGAACATGATAAATAAATTCAATGCTCATGAGCAACATCACAATGAAAAACTCATTTCTTTCAATTAATTTATATTATAGTAGGCAAATGTACTATGGTACTAAAAACATTCAATTCAAATTTAGTGCCTTATTCATGATCAATTTATCAATAAGCCATGTATTTGTAGTATCAATAATCATCATATTAGATATAGGCCTCCGAAAATGAACTTGTTGAATAAAACATAAACACAAAATTGTACATAGTAATGCGATAAAAGCCACACAATTCTTCAAAAATGCACGAACATAACGCAAAATGAAACATAATTTAGCACCTCATCTAAAATTATTCTATGACTTCTCAATTAGCAAATTCGTTTGTTTAAACAAAAGACAATATATAAACTGAAGTACTAAATTCCCATTTGAAGAATGTTTATCTCATGAAAATAAGAAATCAATCATCTCCTCCTCATTCTCTCTATATGCTAAGATTTATGAATTTTAGAGGATATATGATGCCACTTCCTCAGTTGTTCAACGTTTATTCCATTACTTGTAAAATAAAATAACATGACTTACCAACAATAGCTTAATCACATTTGTTCAATGCAAAACACCTTCAACTCTTTTTCAAAATTTTCATCCACAAGATGATTAACCTCAAATTTAATAGACCTTGAATAGCATAATCTTTCTATCACTCTGCATAAAATGATATATTTTTACTTTCTTTAAAGATAAACAATTAAAGGGAAAAATAATTGTCTATAAAAAAAGGGCTAAATGAGTCATAAACTTACTTATTTTTTCATTATTGGATGTAAGAAAGTTCAAAATATTATATTGTTTCGTATAGCTGTGTTCTCGAGTTCTTCAAATCCAGAAAAGAAAATTCATAAAGATAGGACGAGATAATTGACTGAGATTTGCCATTTTCAAACGAGAGTATCAACAAAGTAAAATGACTTAACATTTGAATAAGACAAAATGATACATAATAGATTTTTTAACATGTCAATCACTGATTGATTGTAATCAATAATTGGCTAACCTTAATCAACGATAATCATTTCACATGATAATTATTTATAATAATCACTGATTGATGTGTTAAAAAATTGTTATATTTATAAATATTTTTTTTATAATTTTATTTGTAAAAGATCCATATTTTATTTATAATGATGAAATAGAAAAAATTCAATTGTGAATAAAAGATTAACTTTCATGCGGAAAAAATAAAACTTTCAAAATTAAAAATTGGGGTAGATTTAAAATTATTAATATATAATTATATATAGAGAGATAACCCGAGATAAGTCATTGATTGAGTTGAGCCACATAATCAACAATTGGCTTTTAAACAAATAGCTTTTGATTGGGTCAAACTCATAACAAAAATAACAAATAAAGCTAAATCTATTTTTCTCATTATGAGACAATTTGTGGGTTTGGTTAATTTAAAGGGAAATATCAGCTAATCGGCATAACTTAAGGGGGAAAAAACGAAATAAATATTAAAAAATAAAGGTAATTGGAAACAATGCAATCTGATTTCTCAGCTTTGTCTCTTCTTTTGTCAATTTTTTTTTGTTAAATTTGTATTTTAATCTCACTATAATAAAATTATCAATACATTTTTTTTCTAATAAATTTAGTCTCTTTACATAATGAAACAGTGAATTCCCTAGAGTTATAATTGGACCCTACAAATAAGTACGTTTTAGTAAAAATCTACCCGATTCATTTGTTTGACTCGATTTCATGTGTAAGTTACATTTTTATTATAAAATTTTAATAGATTTTTTAACTTTAAAAAACAAATTGTTACGTTTCAAAACACCCACAATTTGTCTTTGAGATATTACATCAAATTGAAAGAGAGAATATTCGAACTTTCAATTTTATAGGAAGAACCAAGGTCGTTCCTTAAAAAATAAGAGTTCAGTGCGATATATAAATTTGGGCCCTCAATCATATAATTCTTAATATGAAAGACCATAAAAATATATACATAAAAAAATTATTTTTATTAAAACACAATATCAATAAAATAATAGCATAAAATTATCAAAGTAGTATAAAAAAATATAAAAATTGAATTTAAACTTATGTTGGGATTGAACTCAACTCATAATGGCGGAGAACATATAAAAATATTGTAGGGAGAAAGTCAGTTAACGCAACTTAGAATAAATTTTCATTTATATATTATTAATACTAAATTTTAATTCAATATTTGGGGCCCCCAAAGCTCGGGGGCCCTATTCGGTCGCACCAATTGCACCATGTCAACGACGGCCATGGGAAGAACATTAATACTTAACCACTTGAGTTATGTTTATGTTGACAAGAAAAATTAGAGCAATTCTAGGGAAGGAGGAAAGGAAAAAAAAATAAAGAATATTATCAAGAGATTGCAAATCTAGCAAATTTATAGATAATATTTGTAAAAATATCAACTTAAAAATATTTGTAAATATAGTAAATTTTGAGTATGCTAATTAATGATGAACATTGAATTACATATTTTTTACAATTATTTAATCCCTAATTCTCAAATTAATCAATGTTAATCACTGATAAATCGTAATAAATTGCTATATTTGCAAGTAGTTTTAAGCAATGATATATTTATAAATATTGCATTAAAATATACTACCCAATGAAATTTCACTATTATTAATTTCATTAAAAAAATCCACATAAGTATTACAAAAATGAAAATTTACATGAATGTTAAAGTTTGATTAAATATCTTTTGAAATTATATGAACTAAATTATTATCAAACCCAACGTTCACGAACAAAAGTGCATTTTACCCCAAACAAATATTTTTTTTTTTACTTTACATGTTTTCTCTTTTTTTTTTCTAAACCGTTTTTTATGGGTGATTACAAATGTATAAAAAAAATTATAATTTTGAAAAGAATAATTACAAACTTAACGAGATATATATATATATATATATATAATATTTATAAATATCATTTTTATTGAATACGTCAATGAATGATATATCTATCATAGCTGATCAATTTATTGTGTGAAGTGATTATTGCACATCAGAATCAATAAGATATTTATTATAGTCAATCAATTATATAATTTTTTTTAAATGATATATTTATAAATATTTTCTAAAAATAATAAATTTATAAATATTATAAAAGAATCTAAACACCGAGAAAAATTTTCATTTTCATTTTTTATTTTAGTTTAGTTGTTTTTTTTCTCGTTGTCTTGGTCTTCAAACTAAGAGTTACAAAACGAAAATGCAATAAAATAATTTGACTTTTTGTATGTGTTTGTTGCACTACATTAATTTAACAACTTTTTTTTTTAAATAAATTTGTCAGATCTCGACCTTTTTAGGGTGACATAACCCCACCCTCTAAATGAATTAAGTAAGATGATAGACCCAATGATTGAATTGTTTTTCAAAATTAAATTTATGGTGTCACCATTTGTAGCCTTAAAATGGACAAGCTTTTACTTTGTATATAGCTATATATATATATAAAATAAGGAAACATTGGATAAATCGCTTTCCTTTGACATTGATCTACAAAGACAAAGAGGGTATTATATGATAAAAATGTCTCTTTTAAGTTTTATTTTATGGTTGATCATCCTAAGTAAGAGCTTTGGAGGTCTGTTTTAAGCTTGATAATGACATTGTTTTAGTTCCTTTCACATAAAAATTTAAAAAAAAATGTTTAAACTTTTTTCTCTTCCATTTTCACCTCTTTATTTGCTCACCAAAAATTCTAATAATTTTCGTTATAACTTATGTGAACTTTAGGAGTCGTAAAATAACATTCTCAGTTCTTGTTTTTTGTTTTCAATTTTCTCATTTTTAATTTTTAATTTTTCAAAAACATGTTTGTTTGACGACGTTACTTGTTTGATAATTTTTTTTTTTGGAAAAAACAGAGAACCAAAAGTTTTAATTTATGTAGCTAACGTTCGGAGTATGGAGACTTTAGTTTACAAATTTGTTGTATGGGTTTATGCAGTAGAGTGTTCAAAAGTTTTAATTTATGTAGCTTACGTTCGGAGCATTCAATACACGTATAGATTCAGGGTAAACAAAGATATATTGATGAAAAACTAATGTAAGATAAAAAAAACTTATGAATTTTAAATAAGTAGTGTGATGCCATTAACAAACTTATAGCGTCCAAACTATACTTTAAACCTTAACACAAATAATGTTTTCAAGTGTAAGAAATTACAATCTTGGATTAGACAAAACAACAAATTACATTATTTATTAATCATCATGTAGGCTAGCTAATTAATACACTCCAAAAATATGATCTTTCCATGTTGTTTCAAATGGGAAACAAGTACAAATTAGTCTCTTTCTTGAAAGTGATAATTTCAATGTTTGTCCTTGCAAAATCTATAGTTATTTTTTAAGGGAAACAAAAAACAAATGAGCTATGAATCCCTTTGAATTAGTCAGAAAATTCACTTGAAAAATCACAGATTTTTGCAGTTTGCTAGACTGCCATGTGGCCTTTTGATATGAAGCCAATATTAAAAAGACCAAAAATATGAGACCAAAAAAAGCTATATCAAAGACCATTTCAATTCCAAACATTCACCAGATTCTTCCTATTCTCCTTATAAAAACTGATATTACATCAACTCAAACTGAACTCAAGTAAACAAAATCGATTGTCCGAAAAACAGTAAACAGAAATCAAACTGATGGCAAGGAAGAGAAAGGCTGTTGATCAAGGAGTGGAAGACAAAAGTTCAAGTGAAGGAACTGTGGCTTGGGATGAGATGGTGAAGGAAGCAGCGGCAGCGGCTGCACTAGGAGGAGCTCGAAGAGCACGAAAGAGATTCGTCGGTGTTCGACAACGACCGTCTGGTCGATGGGTTGCCGAGATTAAGGACACTATACAGAAGATAAGGGTGTGGTTAGGCACATTTGACACAGCAGAGGAAGCTGCTAGAGCTTATGATGAAGCTGCTTGCTTGCTTCGTGGTTCCAACACGCGCACAAACTTCTGGCCTTGCTCGCCTTTATCGTCATCTTCATCACCAGCTCTTCCCTCGAAGATTACCAATCTTCTCCTCCAAAGGCTTAATGCAAGAAATCATTCTACTAACCTCCCCACCAATCATCAAGAAATCGAAGAAACTAAGCAAGCAAACGAATGCCGAGAGGAATCCGAATCAGCATCTACATATCTCACAGACGATTATGTAGTAAGCGATTTCCTCAATGACCCTGAAGTCTGCACCATTAACAACAATGAATACGATACGACTAATGCCGATATAGATGAAATCAGTAGAAGTTTTGAGTCATGTTTAACAGAGAAGGAAGAATGTGAAGTAGTTGGGGAAATGAATATGAGTTGGACTGAATCAATGACACTTATTAACAATTTTGTAGAGGAAGAACAAGAACAAGAACAAGAATCGAGAGCTGTGGATTTCCATTTCCTCGACGACATCGGGCCGCCGTGTTATTACTCTCCATTTCAGATAGCTGAAGAGATAGGAGAGCCAATAGAGGCAGCAGTAGAAGGGCATGAAGATCAAGAGCCATCAATGCTAAGAGAAGCAATGAAAAGGATGAAATATGAAAGGAAAATATCAGCTTCTCTATATGCATTTAACGGCATACCGGAATGCTTAAAATTGAAGCTCGGGGCCGGAAATATGAACGGGAAAGGAAGATCTGAGCTAATAACAAACTTACATAAAGCATGTGAAAGAAAAAGAGGTGAAAAGAAAGATGAAGAATATGAGCAAGTAATGAAGGAAAAAGAGGAAGAAAATGAACAAGAAATTGATAGCTTGTCAATTTGGAGTTCACTGGATCTTCCACCCATTTGTTTTGTTAACTAATTTCAATTTGGAGTTCATCATTAAGATCAAAATGAGGAAACAAAAAGAGACAGAATATCTAAGATTTGAGGATTAAAAGATTTATATTTTGTAACTTCTTCAAATCCATGAGAAGAAGAATAATAGATATGTTATGTTGAATTCAAAATTAATGCACTAATTTTTTATTTTATTTTTAATCTATTTTTTCAATTTTAATTTATAACTGATTTTAGGAGATAGAAATTGCATTGCATGAGAGTATTTCTATGTTCAAAGCTTTTTGAAGATTAAAAAAAAAACTGAGGGAGATTTACATCAAGTTTTAATATCATGTTAATTCCAAGGAATTTGCCAATGAGATCTAGAATGCAAGGAAAAACTAAATCTTGAAGTTGGTCATACTATGTTTAGTGGAAAGGTTGAAAAAAAAACACATTTGGAACTAAAAATCCTAATAAAGATGGTTAAAAACATTTTTTTGTTACTCCACTTCACGAGAGAATTTATAGTATTTTCGTTGTACCAAATATTTTTCATACATCTCTTTTAAATAGTATGTCATGTGTATTGACCACTATTTTTTGAACCATTTACACACTACTAATTATTAGAAGACGTACATATTATAGGAGTATAAATTGTCTTCGATACTTTACTAGTTGCATCAATCCGATACTCTAATTTAAAAAGTTACGTTTAATTTCTATAACTTTAAAATCTTATCTAATCTCTATCAGGCATGAATGGCATTAATTTATAAAAATTAAAAAAAAAAAACAAAATTGATGTAATAAGAAATTAAAAAATTTAAAATTTATGAGCGGTTAGAGTCCAAAATATTTTTTTATCAAATAATTAATATCTTTCACGAATGATATGGGATTATTAAGCTTTAATCAAGAAAATAAATACCAAGACATTCAATATATAGTAATGATGAACCGAACGGTTTTTTTAACTAAACCAATCCATTTTCTGGTTTTTTATTTTGAGAAAAGAAATAACAAACAAACTCACAAAACTCGGAACTAACTAGTGAGTAAAATAATACGGTCAACCATCCAACATAAATATTTAGACCTCTAAACAAGAAATGGGGGAATCGATTCATCTAATCAGGCAACTCAATTTTCAAAAAAAAAAAAAAAAAAATCTAAATTTTATAACAGAGATTTTAAAACTTTTTGACAAACACTAAATTAGTGTTTTCTCTAAAAATGTTTATAGAAAAAGTATTCTACTAAAAAAACTCTAACTCGGGTCAAAATGCATCTCAAACTCACCCTAAAAAACGACCAATATGAGATTTTCATTCTCTATTCTGCACTAGACAAGTTCCAAAATCCTACATTTTTTTCGGATATAGGCATGCAATAACCTTAATCGACATGCTGCATAGAGTGATAATTTCAGAGAGCACACATTCTTTTATAATCCGAACTGGCTAAGTTGATAAAAAAAACATAACAAACAAATATTTGCTGCTCTGTACCAAAACCAGTAGTGAAAGAGTAGTAAAAGAAGAATTTATATAACAAACTAATGAGACAATCTTTTGTACAAACCATTCTTACATAGATGGTTACAATGAATGGCAAACCACAAAGCCATCCACCACCGCCAAGACCGGTGGTAACTAGTAATCGGGAATGGAAGCAAAGCGATACCCCTTCGCACCCCTCCATGAATAATACGCAATCCTAGTCTCATAAAAGCCTGCAACCACAAAGCAAGATAGGCTCAGTTTATCAAAAACTGCCAGAACTAACAGTACTTATCATATAAGATAAAATTTAGGATAAAGGCAAGCAGTTCTACCAAAATCTAACATTATTGTGTTCGTGAACCTGAGCACAATCTCAAAAGCAGTCATACCAAGATTTTACCATATTTAGAAGAGAAAGACTCGGTAGAAGTAAATAGGTAACCACCATAAAGTTGAACACAATCTCAAAAGCAATTAATTTACATCGTGTTCTTTGACCACTAACCCAACCTATGATTATTTATAATAGGGTCACCATCGAGAAGTAAATCCACATCCACCAAGCTACATATCTCAATATTTAAATTTTTAAAATGGATATATTAACATCATAAATTTCTCACTCATTACAATATTCTTCAAGCTTTGTAAATATTAAAAAAAAAATAACTATTTTTATATATATATATAAATATCAATTACATTGTTTCACAAAAGTTGATTTTTTTTTTCATTTCTGACTTCTACCCTCACAAATGCATATCTATTTTTTTTTTTTTTTGATACCGTGAGTGTCCGGGCTAGCTTACGCACACCACGACTAATCTCACGCGACAATCTCATGACCCTACAACACTTGGCGTCGGTTCAATCGTAGGATAAATCCTAGGTAGGTGGCCAACATGGTTTGAACCTAGGACCTCAAAGTTGGAAAGCAACCCCTTGACCACTAGGCCAATATCTATTCAACAAAGGTGTTTACAACTATTAAATGCATATCTAGTTTCACTCAAGAAAAGAATAAACAAGAAACAGAGTGAAAAACCAAAAAACAAGGAACGTCATCGAAGTTACAAACACTCCCAAATGTCTATATCATTATAATTAGGGGTGAACAAACACCCTGTTACCAAGCGAACCCGCCCCGTTTAAGTGTTTAATCGGGGTCGGGGTCGGGGTCGGATAAAGTGCCCCTTTATTAAACGGGGCGGGATTGGGGTGATGTGATTGGACCCCATCGGGGCCCCGACCCCGATTAGTGTAATTTTTATTTTTTTTTAATTTTCCCTTAATCCCATTCCCAATTTCCCACCCCACCCCATGCATGACCCTAGTCCCTAGACGCCAAGACCCCTCCCTGCCTCCCTTGACCCTTCCTTTTCTTTCTTTCTTTTTTGTTCTTTCTTTTTTTTTTCTCACGCACAGCAAGCCTCTCCCTGTTCTTTTTTTCTCAAGCCTCTACCTCTCTTCCTTTTCTTTTCTCATCTATTCTCACGACTACACCACACCATTCACCACCACGGTTCACTACCGTCGAACACCCACTACCTTTGCCATCAAAAGCCACCGCCGCCGGTTTATAGTCTTTTAATTTTGTTAATCGGGGTACCCGTTTATACCCCGACCCCGATAGTTAAATGGGGTGGGGGGGTCGGGGTCGGGGTAAATCTTAAACGGGGCGCGGTCAGGGTACTCTTTTTTTTGCTTAAACGGGGTATAATCAGGGCACCCCGACCCCGCCCCACCCCGACCCATGTTCACCCCTAGATCTCATGTATCAAAGGAAGCTTCCCTCATAAAAGAAACACATTTACTATCATAATAAATAACAGCAAGAAAAGAATCAGGATAATGAATAGTGAAGCAATTTGAAATTTCCTTTTTTCTCTATTCACATAGAAAAAGTTATAGTTTATTTTCTTCGGTTGATTTTTCATCAACTCTCAATAAAAATGATCCACACGTTCTTCAAATGTTTTAAAAAAAATCTAGTTCACTCACCACATATTCATTGCAATAGATTGACATATTAAACTGATACTATTATATAAACCTCCAACAAAACCAAAAACCGTCCCAAAGAAAAAACGAGGACATGAAAGACTTCCAACTTATGGTTTAACCAAGTAACCCAATGTTCAGCATTTGAATAAGCAGTAAATATCTTTAAAAAAAAAAACAGAGAAAGCCAAATTAGGAGACACACTAAAAATAGAGGATAAATAATTAGATTCCGAGAAAGAAAATGTTGTCTGTCACCTGGGAGGAAGGTAAGAACTCCTAATGCTAAAAGACCATAGGCTTGAGATTTCTCTCCCCCCATGTGACCAGTTAATATGAAGTATGAAAGAAAGAGAAGCAATAATCCCAGAAGCAAAAGGAACATAGCAAGAGCAATGGACTTCCATGGGATCTTGTCGAAGGCTTTTGGTGAATAGTCAAACCGAGGGTCATACTTTCTTCGTCCATCAACATCATAATCACCATCATCAGCATGAAGTGGGGTGTAACGAACATGCCGTCTAGATGCCATGGTCAAGAACACGGAATCTTCAAAATTCAACCAAATCAAGGTTAAAACCACTTTAAACTATGATTCAAATACAGTAAAAAGTAGTCAACGAGAGAGAAATATAAATTATAGCATTCAAATACTTGTCAATAGAAAGAATCATGGATGGAAGGTTATCAAAAACGTACGATTCGCGATTCGATTCGAATTGAAACGCTAGGGTTTCGATTCAGATCGCTTCAGTTCTGATTGTTGAAATGAAGATGACAAACCTAACGAATCATAAATCTGAGATCTGATACTAGATGGTTGGAATCACGAACTGAAGAAGAGATGGAATCACGAAACGGCGCCATGTTTGAGAGTCTTGAAATCCGCCATGTTTGAGAGTCTTGAGATCTGAGATTTTTTTAAAGCCCGTGGTAGATGAAGTTGAAACTTTTGAGAGATTATTCAGAGAGGCCGCCTCAACGAGGAAACAGTCTTTTTAATAAAAATATATAAATATGTGAGATATAAAATTAAAATAATGAAATAAAATTAAGAAGTCTATTTTTATAATTAATCACATACTAATTATTTACAGGAAAAAAATTATCTTCTCGATCTTGAAATAATTTAAACCTTTGATTAAATTAATTTTTCTATAAATTTAAAATAAATGTAATTTTTTAGGAATATTAGTTTTCTTGCTCAATTTATTTTAATAAGTTTAATTAAAATCAAAAGTTTGTATGAATCTATTGATGTGGATATTTTTACTTGTGAACCAAATTTTATAACTAGAAAATAGAAAGAAAAAAAAAAGATTAAATAATTTTAAGAAAAATCATCGAGTTTTTTGTAATATCATATTTTTAATAATATGAAATAAATTATTTATAATATAAAAAAATGATTCACGTATAATTTTTTAAAGCATTTTTATTATAAAATATATTTTTAATTTAAAGAGATACTTGATCATTTCAATTGTATACTATATTTATGAAATAAAATATATATATTGTAGATGTAAAAAAATACACTCATACCATATTATTATTATAATCTCAAATTTTTAATATTTATTTATTAAAAATGTTGAAATAATTTTATATTAAAATACATTACATAAATTTGTTTCTTTCTCTGGTAACAATTTTAAAAATTTTCCATTTTTTGAACTAAAAAGAAAACAAGTTACGTAAAAAGATTTCCACGTTTTGACGATTACGAGGAAAAAGTAAAAATGAAATAGATTTTAAAATAAAATCTTGCACTCTGTTTCCTTCCATTAAATCCTGCTGAACAAATATAAAAAAAAAATACAAAATCACACGTGTCCTGCATTGGGGAGGCAACCTCATTGAGGCGGTCTCTCTAAATAATCTCTCAAACTTTTGAGCTGCATTTTTTTAATAATAATTTAATAGAAAATCATTTTATGGGCTGTCAATATGTTATGTCCCACAACTTTTAGAGGCATTTAGTACGTGGGAATCGGAATTAAATATCTAAAATGAATGGGAATTTAATTCAAAAACCAATTGACATGGAAAAATGAAAGTGTAAATCGACATACATTATAATCTGACGTATTCAACCTCCATCTATGTATGCTATCAGCTATGTATGATTTGTGAAGGAATGAAAAACTTTGAACATTTAATTATCTATTAATTTGTTTTGGTTTTGGGTAAGAAATAACTTATTGTTGATAGCAAAAAAACAGGTGAGAATAGTTAGTTACCAAGATAAGAATTTCCAACCTAAAATCAATCATTTTAACAACATAATTCTTCTACTTTCGTTCAAGCAAAACTAAAATTCAACAATCTTCAATTCTATAATCAATTTGAATCCCCAAAATCAGCAGTCTCGATAGAAAAATCCGAGATTTACCCAAAAAAATTAAAACAAAAGAAGAAAATGATAAAACAAAATCGAGAAAGTCAACCTGGAAATGGAAACGCGAAAGACAAAACGAAGCTGCAATTTCTGAGTTGAAGAAAACTGAGAGAAGCTTAGCAACAATGAAAGCGTCCGGCGATGAGCGGGAAAAAAGAGAAGGCTTTCGAGAATTTTGATTTGACCAATCTCCAAAAGGAAGGAATTTTAATTCTCTACAGGGAAAAAAAACTTGACCGGAAACTCCATAGAAACGAGATCGTGGAACAAATAGAATAGTCAGTCAGTCACAATCAATGAAGAGAAAGTGATTGAAGGGCCCAAACCCAGGATGGAAAAGCCCACCTAAAGCATTGAAATAGGGTAATTTTTAGAAAGGGAAATTTACACTAAAGTTATAATTGGGTTAAATATTTACAAATTTGTTAGAAAAAAAATATTTACAAAAATGTTAGAATTTCAAAAAACGAGTATATCAGTCAATCACTAATAATTTATCTTACGATCATTAATAGTCTATCACTAGACACTAATATACTATCATTGATATACTAATAGTTCACTGATATACTAATAGTGATTCACTGATATACTCGGAATTTTTGTAAACTTTTTCTTTCAACAAATTGTTAAATATTATTAAAAAAAATTAACATATTTGAAGTTGCCCCTTTTAGAAATTATAAGTTATCAAAATTACCCCTAAGTTATAAACACCCTAAAATTAGTAACCGACTTTACTATAATACAGGAGAAAACTGTCAATTAAAGATTAAAAAAGAAATTTATATTTTAATTAGGATAGTTTTGAAAATCATACTTAATTTATGAGTGGATGTGATACTTTTCATTTCCCTTATGAGAGAAAAATTATCATGAAAACCCCGCAAACACAATTTAAATACTCTCTTATTTACCCCTACCAAAAAAAAATGGTGGATATTTTAAGAAGGAATATGTTTATAGTCATATTTTAACTTCTATTTATCATTGAGTTTGTTATAAAAATAGTCATATGGAGGAGGGATGATATTAATAAGAAATGGTAAAATATGCCAACTAAAGCATAGTTCATTGGTTAAGATATGTAGTTTCATACTCAAGATTGTAGTTCAATCCCCATTCTTGACATTTTATAGAAAAAAATGGTAAAATATTAAATTAGACATAATGACTACATTTATGATAAATGAACACAATAAAATTTGTGGAATTCAAAATTTGTGTTAAAAATCAGGAAAGGATTTTAAGAATTAACTAATTTTTAAAATTAAACACAATAAATTAAAATAGATAATTAATTATTTAGAAGGCGTGAAAAGATGACACAAATCAAATCTACTACGTGAATGTAAGTTATATTAAGTATACTAGTAGTATACTTTGACAACAATGATTTTTCTATGTTTGAAATGAATTAATATATACAAGGTACATCAATATATTGGTAATATATTTTGATAATAATGATTTTACTTAGATCTCCGGTGTGTACAGTATCTTCTTCAACGACCTTTGTTAGGCTTAAATATTTGGGGTAAACATTAAGTATATCAAGTGTATTGGTAATATGCTTAGACAACAATGACTTTGTCCAGATCTTCAATGTAAATATCAAATATATCAAGTTTATTGGTATTATACTTTAACAATAATGAGATGACTATAATCAGATCTTCGACATGAAATGTCAGGTATCCCAAGTATATGTTAGTAGTATAATTTGACAACAATGACTTTTCTCATATCTCTGACATTAATATTGGTAAATCAAGCATATCATTTATCTGTATTTTAGAATAATGATTTTTTTTTGTTTGGAATGGATTCAAACAACAGTTGCAATTATAACTAAAAATATCACATATTTATTAAAATAGTAGCCCATAAAAATATTTACTAACCCAGCAAAATCTAAATCTACGCCTAATTTTTTTATAAAAATACCCTTAATTGATTGATACGTGTAAATCATTGATATATTATTATCTATATCAATCATTGATCTACTTCATTTATATTAGGGTAAAATGCAAATAAAACCCCTGTGGTCTTTTCAAAATGCATGAACACCCCCTGTACTTTGAAAATGGCAAATCGCACCCATGTGGTTCCAATTTTTTTCAATCAGACCTCTCCCCTTCAATGTCAATAATTTTCTTTTAGCCACAACTTCTTCGTTTGAACTCCGATTATGACGATTTAAGATGTTTTGGAATCCTCATTTTAGGCTCTACATAAATGTCACTTCGAAACTTTGAAATCATTAATAAATAAAAGATTTTATTAATATCGAAACACTAGGTATGATTGACATCGTTAACTCTTTTGGTTATTGATGATTTCAAAGTTTTGAAGTGACGATTATGTAAAGCCAGAAATGAAGATTTCAAAACATCTTGAATCATCTAAATCGGAGTTCAAACGAAGAAGTTATGGCTAAAAGAAAATTATTGACATTGAAGGGGAGGGGTCTGATTGAAAAAAATTGGAACCACAGGGGTGCGATTTGCCATTTTTAAAGTACAGGGGGTGCTCATGCATTTTGAAAAGACCACAGGGGTCTTATTTACATTTTACCATTTATATTATAATCACTTATTATTACCGCCAATCAATAACAAAACAAAATTTTACTTTAAAAAAATAAATTTGTATTGGGTGGATTTATTCATGATCTTCTCCCTTTTATCAACTATCTTGGTTTGTAAAAGCTTTATTTCATGTTTGGATTTGAGACTTTGACTATGGATTAGAAATTTTGAATTCCAAAACTCTTGATTTATATGAATTTATATCAGATGGATTTATTTGTTGTGGGGTGAAATGTCAGTACACGTGGAATTTCTCACTAGTTCAAAGAATGGACAATCGATATGTCTATGTCGCATAGAAGGCTACGTCTACGTCGTCTGAGAGGCTACGTCTACGTCGTCTGGGGGGCTACGTCTACGTCATGTAATAAGGCTACGTATCTAAGACCAAGGAAACTACATTATACTAGTATCCAATCAAAAGATGACTTGTGGCATATCCAACACGTGACACGTCGTTGGGAAGTAACATGTGGCCCAATCTCGACGTGACACATGGCATGATGGTGTCATCAACCTCCTCTCATATAAATAGGAGATGAAACTCATTCATTTGGTAACTAATTTCTACTACAATTCTCTCTGGCACACTAGCTCTGCTTGCACTGACTTAAGCATCGGAGGGTGTTAGGCCGGCACCACACCGGTGCTCTCTTTATTTACTGTGCAGGTACATACAGTGCTCGTCAGCTACTCAGCATATCACCTACGCAGCACCTCCAGTGCAGCGCACTACATCCGACTCGTCCCATACTTTCAGTTTGTTGCTTACGTGGAAGCTATCCATTTTTACGCAACAACATTTGGCGCCGTCTGTGGGAAGAGTATATAACTAAGTGCTCTACCACCAAGGATGAGTCAAAGAAGTCAACACGGTGATGATATAGATGACGGTGAAAACCGTAACCCTCGTAATACAAGATATCAAACTCGTAGCACTAGAAAACGATAACAACAAAAACAACAACAACAAGAAGATGATGAAAATCAAGTCGTAGTAAGAGTTGTGCCAATGCCGGACGAAAGGGTAGATTCTCTAGAAGAGCAAGTTCGAGGTGTGAATCGAGATCTTGCTAAAGTACACGAAATTCTTACACAGAAAACTTATCATCAAGACCCTACTGACAACCAGGAATTACTATCCAAAAAAAGGCAAAGACAAAGAACCTATAGAGCGCATAGGTGAATTAAGGAATCATACGAATGGTCGAGGCTACATATCCAGGACAGTTCCTCTTCCTCTCATAACTCTTCTCGCAACAAGCAACATAGTAAAAAACAAAGGTCTGACCTCCGAGAAGTTCTTAATCAAAAGAGAAAAGAACATTCAGATGTTATGAAGTCTACTGCAGAAAGTGCCCAGCCTTGAGCGCCAGAGTTGAAAAAACTCCAAGATCAACTTGGTCATATGAAGAAAGAGTATAGAGGAAAGACTCCTCTTGCACTAGTAGATCTACTTAAGCAAACTGAGCCGCCATTCACCGATGATATAATGGAGGTGAAACTTCCCACCAAATTCAAAATGCCAACTATGACCATGTATGACGGTTCAAAGGATCCACTCAAGCATGTCGATACGTTTTGGACCTGGATGGAGCTCCAGGGAGTTCGAGATGCTATTAAGTGTAAGGCATTCCCCCTTACATTAGGAGGCCCTGATCGCGGGTGGTACAGGCAGCTCAAGCTAAGGTTCATATCTTTATTTAAAGATCTTACTCGGTCTTTTGTAACTCAGTTCCTTGGTGGAAGAGATCATAAGAAACCAGCCACACACCTTTTGACTGTGCGTCAAAAGTCAGAGGAGAGTCTCCGCGACTATGTAGTGAGATTTAACAATGAGGCACTGAAGGTGAAAGGTTACAGTGATGACATTACTCTGACTGTTGTGATGGCTAGCTTGAAAGATGAAAAGTTTTTGTGGTCACTAGGCAAGAAAAAGCCTGTTACATACATCGAACTTCTCGCTAGAGCGCAAAAATATATGAGCGTCGGAGAGTTGCTTAGTGCAAGAAGAACTTCAGATGAAGGAGGTAATAGTAAACGATTGGAACACAAGAAGAGAGGTCGAACAGAAGAGTTTGTCTGGGGGAATGACCGTCACGAGGATGACAAAAGACATATGTCGAGAGATCAACTTGAGAAGCTGAGTCTTCCTCCGAGTAAGTTTAAAAAATACACTCCCACCACGTTCCTGATTGAACAACTACTCTTGGAGATCAAAGATAAAGACTTGGTTAGGTGGCCGCCTAGGATGAAAGCAGGGTCAAACAAGAGGAACAAAGATAAGTATTGCCTCTTCCACAAAGACCACGGTCATACCACCTCAGACTGCTTCGAGCTCAAAGAAGAAATTGAAACCCTTATTCAAAAAGGGTACTTGAAAGAATTTGTGAGAAGTAAAAGTGATATAATCAAGATTTTCCAGATGGAGACATAAGAACCATCTTTGGAGGACCGAATATTGAGAAAGAGCCCAAGCCCTAGAAAGAACCATGTTAGGTCACTGAGGTATTTGCCAAGGCATCAACACATTGATTAAACTCATCTACAAGGCTTTACTCTACCTATGATGATGTCAAACAACTTATATTTCATTTTAGCAATTTTATCTATTACAGTTTTCATTTCCAATAAAGTTTTTTATTATAAGAAGTTCGAAAATAAAATGAATAAGACCGTACTTTTTCTACTTATTGCATTTATGAGAGTTAAATCATTTAGAGAACTCTTAGACTCAAGCCAGATTTCAAGACGTAAAACTCTACTCGAGTGGGGGCAAACTATTTGAACCTACTACAGAAAGTTCTAAGTCCACCAGGGAGTGCAGAGCTCGCAAAAGCCGCACCTGGTAGAAGAATTTAAAACGACTAAAAAATTCTAAGTCTACATGGGAGTGCAGGGCTCGCACGAGCCGCACCAGGTAGAAAAATTTAAAACGACTAAAAAATTCTAAGTCTACCAGGGAGTGCAGGGCTTGCGCGAGCTGCACCTGGTAGAAGAATTTAAAACGACCAAAATATTCCAAGTCTACCAGGGAGTGCAGGGCTCGCCCGAGCCGCACCTGGTAGAATAATTTAAAACGAAAAAAAAAAATTCTAAGTTTACCAGGGAGTGCAAGGCTCGCACGAGCCTCACTTGGTAGAAGAATTTAAAACGACTAGAAAATTCTAAGTCTACCAGGGAGTGCAGGGCTCGCGCGAGCCGCACCTGGTAGAAGAATTTAAAAGGACTAAAAAATTCCAAGTCTACCAGAGAGTGCAGGGCTCGCGCGAGCCGCACCTGGTAGAAGAATTTAAAAAGACTAAAAAATTCCAAGTCTACCAGGGAGTGTAGGGCTCCCACGAGCTGCACCTGGTAGAAGAATTTAAGACAACTAAAAAATTCCAAGTCTACTAGGGAGTGCAGGGCTCGCATGAGCCGCACCTAGTAGAAGAATTTAAAACGACAAAAATTTCTAAGTCTACTAGGGAGTGCAGGGCTCGCACGAGCCGCACCTAGTAGAAGAATCTAAAACGACAAAACAATTCTAAGTCTACTAGAGAGTGTCGGGCTTGCACGAACCGCATCTGATAGAAGAATTTAAAAAAAAGTCAACGGTCAACGGATCAAAAAGTCAACTATCGATGGGTCACAAGTCACGGGTCAACTGATCAAAAGACGGGGTAAAAAAAAAAGTCAACTGTCAAAGGTCAAACAGTCAACGGTCAACCGTCGTCGGGTCAAAGTTCAACTAGTCATAGGACGGGGTCAAACAATTTTTTACATGTCCAAAACAAAGTGCAAATGACAAGGCACTGATAACAAAGCACTATTGACATGGCATGGATGACAGAGCCCTGAACACAACCTTGATGACAAAGCCCTATTGACATAGCCCTGATGACAAAGCCCTGTTGACAAATCCCTATTGACAAAGCCCTGATGACATAGACTTGATGACAACGCCCAAATGACGAAGTCTCATTTCAAGCTACAAATCAACAAGGCTAGACAAAGTCTAAGTTAATAAAAAATAAAAAATTGTTGAGCACCGGGAAAGAGGAGAAAATAATTATTTTTATTTTCTCATTTCTCTACTTAAATCAACAAGGTTAAAAAAAAATAAAAAATTGTTGAGCGCCGGGAAAGAGAAAAAAATAATTATTTTTATTTTCTCATTTCTCTACTTTCTAGTTAATTAAATTTTTTCAATACAATGGATATTGGAGACTTACATTTATACTATGATTTTAGAAGTAAATTTTACTCCTAAAATCATAGGGGGCGAAGTACTTGATGATTGAATCAGACAACTTAGACATACAACCCAACTCCAAATTGACCAGAACAGAAAATTCAAACTACCAAACTCTAAGACTTGGTATTTTCTCAAAATTTTGACGACTGGAAAAGCAGAAAATTCACGTTACAAACTTCAACATTTAGAATATTTTCAGATATATCACCGAGGAAAAATTCCACTTTGAAAGAATACTCCCAAGTAGCATTGAACTCACATCTCAATTCAACTCGGGAGTAGGGGGCCTCTGTTGTGGGGTGAAATGTCAGTACACGTGGAATTTCTCACTAGTTCAAAGAATGGACAATCGATATGTCTATGTCGCATAGAAGGCTACGTCTACGTCGTCTGGGGGGCTACGTCTACGTCGTCTGGGAGTCTACGTCTACGTCGCCTGGGAGTCTACGTCTACGTCATGTAATTGAAGGGATGATTTACTAAATTAGCAGAATTTATTTAGTAACACAAATTAACACTTAATTTAGGATCTATTAATGTCATGTAATTTGTGATAAAAACATGTAGATTCATGCTCGTTTTTCGAAAATTAAAACCCTTTACTTACATTGAGTAAAATATGGAGAATCGGTTGGAGGTTTCTTTACAGCATCAAATCCTCAGCAACAACGGATCTTCTACGCTATATCCCGATCGATCAAACGAAATCCGATTGTGGGATCGAACTTAAGAAGAAATTGGGAAGAAGAAAAATACTTTCTTCCCAATTTTGAATAGCAAAATCGGCAAAGGGAGAGAAAAGGAGGAAGAGAGATTTTTCAATTTTCAAAGAATTGAATTGTGTGATTTATGAATGACTCAACCCTCCTATTTATAGGAAAATAGGAATCCTAATCCCATTAGGATTAATCTATAGAGATAAATACAAAAAGAAAAAAGATTATCTCTTTCCTTTATCTTGCAATTTCGAAAATGGCATAGATAAATAGGAGATTATTTTCTTTTCTTTATTTTATTTATCTTGGGTAAATAAATCTATATAATTATTATAGGATATAATTCAAATAATTATCTCTTACAAATTATCTATGAAGGCCAAAATTAATAATAAATAATTAATAAATCAAATTTATTTAATTAATTATTTTGGTCCAATTTCAATTGGGTTCATTAATCCAATTGGGCTTGAAATTCTCTCTTAAATTAATAAGTCCAACTTAATTAATTTATTTATTAATTACCATTTAAATAAAATATTTTATTTAAACAATTAATAATATTAATATTTTCTCCCGACTAAATATTATCCAATTTATATTTAATTATTAATTTCCATTTAAATAATTTTCATTATTTAAATAATTAATAATAAATATTATAATTATTAATTTCCATAAACTCATTATTTAATTAATAATTTTATTGACAATATTTTATTATTAATTTAATTAATTTTAATTATTAATTTCCGTTTAAATATAATTATTTAAACAATTAATAATTGTTAATTAATTTCAAATTATTAATTACCATTTAAATATACTCAATATTTAAATAATTAATAATGTATAATTAATAATATTTCATTATTAATTTCATGTTTAAATAAACTCATTATTTAAACAATTAATAATGTTTATATTAATTACCGTTTAAATATACTCAATATTTAAACAATTAATATTGCCTATTTTAAGTAATTCACTTTACTTAAAATTTCCATTTCTTCTACTTGATTTCGCGACTACGATATTTGGGCTAGCATAGGGACCCGATGGACCTATAGATCATGGGCTTAATAATTAGTCAATTAAGTGATTAACACATAATCAGTTAATTACTTATTATCTAACTATGAATAATTCCACTATAGATTCATAAGTTGAACTCCCCTCACTATAGATGAGTTATTGTCCATTTAGTTTATCGTTATTTATATCGTGATATATCCTTCACGTGGAACCCTCATAATTACAGGCGGATAAATTTACCGTTTTGCCCCCTGTAATTACCGCTTTATCCTTGTGTTCCCGCTGATTCTCCAATGAACTTTATCTTTAGTCGAACTAGAGATAAGATACTTCTGTGATCAATAGAAGTCGTGACGTCACTTGTTCATGTCTCGAATCAGGACATCAAGGGAGTTTCCTAAAGTTCCTAAAATGTTTAGGTATCTGACCGATACCGTTAATTTATAGGAAAGTTATGAATTCCATCTCGTGAAAATGAGTTCCCAGCTACTTATCTAGTCATGTTCCCAAAACAGGAGTGTATTGAGCGTTCTTACAGACGCTTCTCAACTATGTGAATCAAAGAACATAACTCCACAAATAGGAGTCCGCATTTCACTCAGGATTGAGATCTATCACCTGGTTGATAAACTTAGTTTGATATTCGATTATTTCTCGTAAACGGTACTAATGAGAAATTTGATCGAACATCGTGGTCCTATCTTATACAATCAACATTGCATATGATACTTCCATTTCATGTCTCCCACATGAATGATCAGGATTCGATCATTTGTCTATAAACAAAATGCGAAGCTATCAACAGTGTTACCAGGATAAGGTTTCCAAACGTTATCCATTTACTGTAAACACGTTTAAGTTACTCATCTCGACTTTAATCCTCTCGTATGACTCACATACTAAGTCGTGATTTCATAAGAGTAACTTAGGGTTTACTATTTGAATGTTTGATATTTATATATTTCCATATATTCCTAATATCATTAATTGAATCAATCTAGATAATATAAAGAACTTATGTTTATTTATTTAATTTATTCTTAATAAATTATTATTATTAAATAATTACAAGTTCTAGGACACCATTCCTAACAGTAATAAGGCTACGTATCTAAGACCAAGGAAACTACATTATACTAGTATCCAATCAAAAGATGACTTGTGGCATCGGAGGGTGTTAGGCCGGCACCACACCGGTGCTCTCTTTATTTCCTGTGCAGGTACATACAGTGCTCGTCAACTACTCAGCATATCACCTACGCAACACCTCCAATGCAGCGCACTACATCCGACTCGTCCCATACTTTCAGTTCGTTGCTTACGTGGAAGCTATCCATTTTTACGCAACAACATTATTCATGATTTGAAATGATTTCCACTACATATTTAATGTATTTATTTTTAAGAGAATTTGGGTCGGGTCTCTACATTCAAGCTCATGATTTATTTTATTTTTTAATTTTTTTTTAAAACAAAACATCTAGTTCATGTTGAGTGGATTATTTTATATAATTGATATAATTCTCTAATTTATAATGTGTTCGAGATGTTTTATTTTTTTTCTCTCATTGGAAAATAGTTTCAAAATTTTCAATGATGTTTGACTACTTGTAAGTTTTTGATGATTTTTCAGCGTAATGTTTTCAAATAAAATAGTTTTTAATAAATATTTGTAGAAAAAAAATCAATTTAGTGTTTTTTCTGAAAATACTTTTAAATTACTATTCGAATATCAGAGAATATGTTAGAACTGTCGTTAACAATTAAAAAAAAAACTTGAAAAATATCCCCAACACAATAATATTAATGAGTGTTCAGTTCAAAGCAAGATGTTTGATTTAAAAATACATTTATTTCAAACTCAAGTTTAGGTAGTATATACTTATTATTATTATTATTAAAAGAAAGAATGTTAGAATAAATATAGGACACTTCCATCCTTCAAATTTTATAATCTTATGTATAATTTCATTAATTTATGGCCTGCTTATATAAATAATATAGGGATGATTGTAAATCTAACAAAATTTTCAATAATATTTATAAAAATATTATAGTTTAATAAGTGAATAACTTATTCACACCTTAATTATTGTTTAACGCACTAAAATTGCTATATTTATAAATAGTTTTACGTTATGATATATCTATAAATATTGCATCAAAATCTACTACTCAAGAAAAATTTCCATTAATTATACCTTTGTCACATCCCAAATTCCCAAAACATGGAAATAGACTAAATGCAGCGGAAACTTAATTTACATCAACTCAAAATTCAACACTTTCCATTTAGAGTCAAAACTAACATAACTTTATTCCGTTCACAGAAAAATTCCATAAATCCAAAATCCATCAATAAGGTTTATTTGAGCTCAGTTTAAAACAAAACAGTTCAAATCAAATATTCAAAGTTTTGGAATAAACTAAACATGAAAATCAACATAACAAATAAAAATAAAATCCCAATAATCCACTAACACGAACGAAATAAAATAGCCGGCTTGTAAATCCAAGCCCAACCAGTCACCATCCACGACCCCATCATTTGCCAGTTTTCTTCTTTTAATTACCTGAAAAAAAAACATTGTAGCATCATGAGGCTACGCCTAGTGAGAATAAAGTTAATTTAAGAGCAATGCCATGAGAAACTTTCTAAATTCCTTAAGTCCATATTCGGTCTCACAACTTCCAATAACTCTCAACTTCCAAGGTATAATCTCAACTCTAGAGAAAAACCCATTCTTATATTCTTTTTACCCAATGCCTTAGCTCCACTTTATTCGTAAATAAAGTGAGCCGCACACTCAAAGTATAAAACCCGTTTCACCACGATTCGACTTTTGAGTTATTCTTCTTATGAGTTTGCAAGACTCACAAGCGAACCTACAAGTTTATTCTCTCCTATTGATCAAATGGAATGAACCTACCCCACTAAGTGTAATTAAGTTGTGCACAACTCTAATTCACCCCTTAACGGTTTATTCATCATTAAGTATGGCCATACTTAATGCGAACCTACAACCACATTATCTAAGGCATCGAAATAATGTGATTTATATAAATGCATCACTACCAGAATGCATGACAAAATTTAGGTCCAGTTTATAGTTTAGAAAACCCAATTCCACCTAAAACTGACCTCAAACAGGCTAAATCTTAAAAATTCTAATTTCTGGAAATTAACCAAGTTTTCAGTGTTAATTTGGTTTAAAAACACCAAATAATAGATCCACAACTCACGGGAAGGTTCCCCAAAGAAAACTCACTCTAAAAATCCAAACTAGCTTAACTAGTGCGGTTTTGCTTCTTTTTCGGCGCCAACCGATAAGGGAATTTTATAAAATTTTCCAGCAGCTCAAAGGACATAAGAACAGCCCCTAAGTCATCCAGACTCACTTAGGATTCATCCAAAAATAATCCCCCACCTAAACTCCCAAGAAAAGGTCTTCGACTGGACTAATCTCCATCTAAGGCTCTATTGATCCTACCACAATAAGTCAAATTCCAGCAGCTTTTCTAAGTCTTAAAACATCCAAAAAGTGACTAGAAATCTTATAATCATCACTTTAAAACCAATCAATTAGAGAATCCAATGGTAACATCAATCTATAACATCCAAAAAGCGCATGCCATTTAATTATTAATTTCCTTAACTCCAATTCAAAGATTCATACGATCATTTAAATCATGCTTAATACATCACACCAAATATTTTACTCCAATCACACAACCCAGAAACAGTCATACTTATAAAGAAACAAAAAATTAAACATGCCAATGATCAAAGATTAACTAAATTCTCACCTTTAAAGCTAAAATAATTAAATCACAAGTTGGTCTTCTTTTTCAAAGGTTTCAAGCACCTGAAAAGTGACCTATAACAAATTAAAACCCTTGCTAAAAAAAATTACCTAAACATAAAATACCAAAAAGGGGTCGAAACGGAGCGGCGAAACGGCACAAAAACGCAAAGCAACCCCCCATAAAGGGGACTGCTTTGCCGTCGGCCAGCAGCAGCCCATAAGGGGCTGATACGGAGGCGGCTGCTCCTTCGGGGGCGGCGGCTGCGGCGGCGGCGGTCCCTTTTGGTTCCGGTATTGATTCAATAGGCAAGGATTAGGGGGAAAGAAGGTTTTTCCAAGAAATTCATAAGTTAGGGTTTCTAGGGTTTGAATAGAATTGGGGAAAATATGAAATTTAGAGATTTTCTTTGGGTTTTTCATCAAGTTTAACAACGAATTCCTCTTAGAAACTAGAGATTCAGAAATTTTAAAGGCAAGAGAAATAATACTTTTGAACCCTAACTTGAAGAGATATCTCCCAATCTTAATCAATCTCTTTTAAATTGACAATCACCAAGAATCCAACCTAACAAGAATAAGAAGAATCCAATTGATCAACAATTCCTCATTGGATCAAGAAGAAAAGATGAGGAGAACTTGAAACCTACCTTTTTCCTCCCTTCTCTGCCTCTGTACGTTCTGAAGTGTGAAGACCCTTTTTTTTTCTTTCCTTCCTCTTTCTCACGCACGTAAGCCCCCCCCCCCCTTTTTTTTTTTTAAAAATATCCTTTATTTAATTCCTGTAAAAAGAATTAAAATTATAATCACCACTTCATCTTCAAACATAATAAAACAATCCCACCTATTTAAATAAATAAATTATTTATTTAAATATTACTTACCGGGAACGGGTCGTCACAACCTACTTTATGTAAAATTAAATATAAAAAATATGCTTATTTTATGTTATATTCATTTACGTTTGATTTTAGAAATTTTAATTAGAATGTCTATAAATTAATAAAATTTCTAAAATATAATCTTTCTCATTAATGATTTTTTTTATCTTTTCAAAGCTTATTATATATAAAAATGTATTTTTTAGATAAAATTTCGGAATTAATCAATGTGGTCAATGTTTATTTTATTAGATGATGAAAAACTAATTGAAAGATTTCACGTGCATCGCACGTGGTAATCAACTAGTATTTATAAATATTGCATCATAATCTTCTACCTAGTAAAATTTCCGTTTTATTTCTAATACTGCCTCTGTATTTATAATTTATAAATTGGAGAATACTTACCTCCTCATAAATCAGGAGGATTTCCTCTTCATCTCTATTCTTATTGGTTAAAAATTAAAAAAAAAAAATTGATATATATTTTTATTAATTATATGGGGCCCACCATTTTACTTTTAACCAATAGAAACTAGATATAGGAGGAGATCCTCCTGATTTATCAGGAGGCAAGTATTTTTCTTATAAATTTATCACAAATAGTTATGAAAATTACATTAAAGTAATGTAGCCATTAATGCATGATACCCTTTGTCCTAGCTTCATGATTTTGCTTCTTTCAAAAAAAAAAATTAGTATATCAAGAAGAAGTAGAAATAATATAGAAAGAAAAAGGGAGCTAGAAATTTCAAAAGTACTTGTTTATTTGGAAATTCAATTTCCAAGATAGTTCATTGCATATGCTTACACTGATTTCAATTATTAAAATTATTAATTTTCAGTTTTCCAATGATGAAATTATTTTTTTTCCCTCTCAAGTTCAGTGGAAGGTATATTCTTTAATAAGAATCATTATATTTTTCATACCATCTCTTTTTATAGATGAAATTAATTATCTATTTCTTTCTATTAATTTTATATGTTTATTTTCAATTTTATTAATTTCCTATTTCGTTTCTAAATAGAGTAAAAAATATATTGATTTTTAAATCAATATATTTTTTTTTCACTTGGAAATTTCCAACAAGAAGGAAAGGATACATACTTATGAGATTCAAATTAGATACCAAGTTTTATAGTAATTGAGAAATCCCTCCTTTATTATAATAATTCTAAAAAAAATGTTGTATTCGACATTGGGGTCTAAAAAAAGGTTTTATTCGACATTGGGGACTAAGAAAGGGAACAAAGGTTAAAATATGGGAATATTTCGTGTACATTTTAGTTAAGGGTGTTTGGTGGGGGGGGGGGGGTTGCTTCATTAATCTACCTCGTGTTTATTAGTTGAACTTTAGAAACCTTGAGTTTGATCTATTAAATTCATGGTTTTAAATAGTAGTATGTGTGAGTTTACTAACCCCTCATAAAAGAATCAAACAGTGGCGGTCCTGCACTGTGCGAGCAATGCGACCACCCCCTAATTTTAGAATTTTTTTTTTCATTCAGTTTGTAATATTTATGCTTACAACAAAATGGGCAGTGCCCATTAGGGCTTTACTTGAATCAAACGATTTGTTTGATTTTTATAAAAAAATAAAAATAAAGTACAATGATAGTGGCGGCAGGGAGACAAAGGGTAGAAGACATTTATGTGATTTAGAGTATTAAAATAATCTTTTCTAGTGGGTAGTGATAAAGAAAAGTTGCAATTTATTATTTTCCGCTAGGCATACTCAATCTAATCTCAATTTTTTGTTTATTTTTATCATTTGATTTTTAAAAAATTCATAATTTTAAAATAAGTTCATGTTAAATATCAATTGTTCTTGATTTTATTGGTTTCTCATAACATAAATTAACTATAATAATTAAATTTTATTACAAATTCTTCGATTTTGTTATCTAGAAAATATCAATCTAGTTCTGAGAAACGTAAAAATAAAATAAAATTGAGCAATTGACTCAATCTCAAAAAAGATCTTTTGATAAGTTCATTACAATAGGAACTTGTGTGGGTGAACAAAAAAATGATGTTGACAATCAATTAGTAGATGATCATGATATCCATATAAAAGATCAAATAACTATGGGGATAATAAAAATTTAGATGGTCATGACATTCATACTTATGATCAAGTATGACACAAGAGAAACTTAATGAATTGACTTTGATATCAATTGAGAGTGAAACTTGGAACACATTGATATCAAAAGTTTAATAGATGACTTTGCATCTCAATATTAAAGGAGCACATCACTTTTTAAATGAAGGTTAAAATTGTATTATTTTATTATTATTACTTATTGATTAAAGTTCATAATTTTTTATTTTATAATTTTATCGTATTAAAGTTATATGATATATGGTCTAAATTTATTTTTTGCACCGGGCCCTTATTTACCTAGGACCGGCCCTGGAATCAAACATCACAAAACTCAAACTAAAAACCACCTACCAAATGAAGGTTATATATAAACCTAAGTTTATGAAACTCGTACTCCTATATATCCGAACACGAACTACCAAAACTCAGGTTTCATAACCCCGTACTATAATAACCTACCTCAACCTAGTGCTTGTACCAAACATCCCCAAGATTTCGGAGTTATGATCTCTTAAAATCTAATAAGTTTTAACTGTAATACTATTAAATTTTAAAAAAATTATGTGATCATTTTATTATAAGTTTAAAAAAATTGTGTTTTTGTTAAAAACGTAGATGTTGAACAAATGTAAAAAATATATATTTCATTTGGTTAAATTTTGACAAGAGTTTTGATAATTAATATTAATTCAAAATTTATAAAAATAAGATTAATAACTAGAGGTTAAATTAAAAATAAAGATAAATTTTAAAAGCTAAAAGATCTCTAATGTCTTTTTTATTAAATAATAATAATGTATTTTGGGCAAAATATAAATAGCATCTCTGTGGTTTTGGTCAAATGTAAACTCACCCCCTTAAATTAGAAAATGAATATTTATATCGTTATAGTTCCAAAATTATGTAATTTGACTCTCCTTTCTTACGCATTTAATTTCTTTTAGTCATAATTTATTCATTTGAACTCTGATTTGGATAATTCAAAATGTTCTGAAATCATCTTTTCGATCTCTACGTTATGATTATTTAGAAACTTTGAAAGCATCCATTATATATATATATATATATATATATATATATATATAGCAATGACTTGATTTGATTGCATTCTCACCAATATTCGTGCACATTTTGTACTACACAATCTCAAATCATACAATGCATCCATAACCATTTTTTTTTAATTATTTTTAAAAAAATCTTGGAAACCTATTGTTGTTGCCTAAAAATGGAGATTTTACATGTAAGCAACGAACTTAGAAGATGGGATGAATCGGAGGTTGTGCACTGCACTTGAGGTGCTGCATAGACAGTGAGCTGGGTAGTTGGCAAGCGTACCTGCACATAAAAGGAACAGAGTACCGGTGTGGTGCTGGTCTAATACCCACCGATGCTTAAGTCAGAGCTAGTGTACCAGAGAGAATTAAAGTAGAATTAGTTACCAAATGAATGAATTTCTTCTCCTATATAGGAGAAGAGGTTAATGACATCATCGTGCCACACTTGTCGCGTCGGGATTGGGCCATGTGTTGCTTCTCAATAACGTGTTGCTTGCGGGTTACGCCACGTGTCATTTCCCAAGTGGATACTTGTATTCAACCTCAAGTATGTAGGTCTGTGTCGGAGACTGTATAGCCATGTCTTGTCAAATGCGTAGACTTTATTACCAAGCACGGTGCGTAGACGGCGGGCCTAGGTACTGTGCTCAGACGGTGTGCCCAGGTACTGTGCTCAGACGACGTGCCAAGGTACTGTGTCAGACGATGTGCGTAGACATTTATACTAAATTATAAAATTCCATGTGTTATCAAATTTCACCCCACAACAGACCCCTACTCCCGAGCTGAGTTGATATGTGAGTTCAATGTTGCTTGGGAGTATTCTTTCAAAGTGGAATTTTTCCTAGGTGATATTTCTGAAAACATTCTATATGTTAAAGTTTGTAGCTTGAATTTCTGTCATTGCAGTCGTCAAAATTTTGTGAGTTTGTAGCTTGAACTTTTTCTTTGTCGTCCTTAAAAAGTAAGAAAAACACTAAATGTTGTACTTAGCGCCTGTTAGTTTGATTTTTTACCTTGATCATCAAATTAAATTGGTTATCATCTCCACCATCGGATATATTATGCTCCGTTAATTTTAAGAGCAAAATTTACTCTTATAATCACAGTATAAAAATGTGAATTTGATAAAAAAAAAAAAGTAAGAGAATAAAAAGAATTAGATATTAGAAATAATAAAAATCAGTGAAAAGATTAAAATAATTTTTTTTTTCATTCTTTTGTTTTTATTTTTCTCTTTCCCTCCCTTGCTGCTACATCAACTTTTTTTTTTCTCTCCTTCTTGTTGCTGCGTCAGTTGCAGAAGTTTTTTTTTTTTAATAAATTTTAAAACTTGTTGTGCGCTTTCTTACTTCTTTTTTTTTACACGGGTCAGGGATTTACCCGTCTGACTCGCATGTCCCTTCCCCACCACTTTTTTTTTTTGCTTGTGGTGTTTTGACCCTCGGGTTAGGTTTTGACCCGTGTGGACTTCCATCAAGTTTTTTTTTCCTTCTTCTTCTAGTGTTGTAGCTAGCTTTTTTTTTAACCAAAGTGAAAATTGGTTTTCAATGATAAAAATTTCAATTTTTCACCAAGTGTGCTTGGCTTGTGAGAGCCTTACACTCTTGTAGACTTAGATTTTTTTTTCTACGAGTTTTACACTCTTAGTAGACTTTGAATTTTTCTCCTTTTAAACTCTTCCACTAGGTGCGGCTCATGCAAGCCCTACACTCCCAGGTAGACTTAGAATTTTTTTCTCTCATTTTAAATTCTTCTACCAGGTGCGGCTCGTGCGAGCCCTGCAGCTGCACTCCCTAATAGAATTAGAATTTTTTAGTCGTTTTAATTCTTTTACTAGGTGCGACTCGTGCAGGGCCCTGCACTCCCTAGTAGACTTAGAATTTTTTTGTCGTTTTAAATTCTTTTACCAGATGTGACTCGTGCGAGCCCTGCACTCCCTAGTAGACTTAAAAAAAAATTCGTTTTAAATTCTTCTATTAGGTGGGGCTTGTGCGAGCCCTGCATTCCCTAGTAGATTTAGAATTTTTTTGTCGTTTTAAATTCTTCTACTAGGTGCGGCTTGTGCGAGCCCTGAACTCCCCAGTAGACTTAAGAGTTTTTTGTCGTTATAAATTCTTCTACTAGGTGTGGCTTGTGCGAGCCCTGCATTTCCCAGTAGACTTAGAATTTTTTTTTTTAAATTCTTTTACCAGGTGCGGCTCGTGCGAGCCCTGCACTCCCTAGTAGACTTAGAATTTTTTTGTCGTTTTAAATTTTTCTATCAGGTGTAACTCGTTAGAGCCCTGCACTCCCCAATAGACTCATTTTTTTTTAAATTCAAATTCTTCTGCCAGGTGCCACTCGTGCGAGCCCCGCACTCCCCAATAGACTTAGAATTTTTATGTAAAGCTCTTCCACGTTGATTGACTAAGAAATTTTTCATTTTGATGTAGAGTTCTTCCACCTCAGTAAACTTAGAACTTTTATTTTTACTGTAATTTTTTTTACGTACTTGGTCCCCATTCGAGTAAATATTTATATGAAGTATAGCTCAAGCCTAAGGGTGCTCGGAATAATTTGACCCTAATCTATTTACATAGATGTAATTTTAATAAATTAGAAAAAATGCATTCTAATTCATTTATTGTGGAAGCTCTTACAATAAGAAACTTTATTGGAATTGAAAACTGCAATAGATAAAATTGTTGAAATAAAATCTAACTTGCATGACATCTTCATCTTCATGGGTGTAGTAGAGCATTTCAAATGAGATAAATCAATGTGTTGATGTATTGACCTACTATCTTAGTAGCCTAACGTGGCCTCTTTTAGGGCTTGGGCTCTTTTTCAATAGTTGGGCCTCCAAAGATGGTTCTTATTTGCCATCTGGAAAATCTTGATTATTACAGTCCTGATCTTCCTTATCTTCTTTACTTCTCACGAATTCCTTTAAGTACCCTCTCCTTGAGATCGAAGCAATCAGAGGTGATATGACCATAGTCTTTGTGGAAGAGGCAATATTTGTCTTTATTCCTCTTGTTTGACCCCGCTTTCATCATAGGCGGCCAATTGACTAAGTTTTTGTCTTTAATCACCTTGAGAAGTTTTTCAATCGGGACCGTAGTAGGAGTGTATTTCTAAACTTACTAGAAGGAAGACTCGGCTTCTCAAGTTGGTCTCCTGACCTATGTCTCCTGTTATCCTTGTGTCGATTAGTCCTCCAGACAAAATCTTCTGTTCGGTCTCTCTTCTAGTGCTCTTGTTTACTACTACCTTCATCTGAAGTCTTCCTTGCACTAAGAAACTTTCCAGCGCTCATACATTTTTGCGCTCTAACGAGGAGCTTGGTGAATGTAGCAGGTGTCTTCTTGCCTAGTGACCACAAGAACTTTTCATCTTTCAAACCGACCATCACAATAGTCAGAACTATGTCGTCACTATAACCTTCAACCTTCAACGCCTCATTGTTGAATCTCACCACATAGTCTTGGAGGCTCTCCTCTGACTTCTAATGCACAGTCACAAGGTGTGTGATTGGTTTCTTATGATCTCTTCCACCAAGGAGCTGATTTACAAAAAATCGAGTGAGGTCTTTAAATGAAAAGATGGACCTCGACTTGAGCTGCCTGTACCACCCGCGAGTAAGGCCTCCTAATGTAAAAGGGAATGCCCTACAGTTGATAGCATCTCGGAGTCCTTGGAGCTCCATCCAAGTCCAAAACGTATCAACATGCTCAAGTGGATCTTTTAAACCATCATAGGTGGTCATAATTGACATTTTGAATTTGGTGGGAATCTCTATCTCCATTATATCATCGGTGAATGGCGGCCTAGTTTGCTCGAGTAGATCTTTTAGTGCAACAAGAGTCTTTCCTCTATACTCCTTCTTCATATAACCAAGTTGATCTTGGATTTTTTTCAACTATGGCGCCCAAGGCTGGGTACTTTCTACAGTAGACTTCAAAACATTTGCATGTTCTTTTCTCTTTTTGATTGAGAACTTCTCTGAGGTTGGACCTTCCTTTTTTACTAAGTTCCTTGTTGCGAGCAGAGTTATAAGCAAGAGGATCTGTCCTGGATATTTAGCCTCGACTTCACCTATGGGCTCTATAGGTTCTTTGTCTTTTCCTTTTTTGGATAGTAACTTCTGGTTATCAGCGGGGGCTTGATGGTCAGATTTTTGTGTGAGAATTTCGAGTACTTTAGCAAGATCTCGATTCATACCTCACATTTGCTATTCTAGAGCATCTACCTTTCCGTCTGACATTGACACAACTCTTACTACTTCTTGATTTTCATGAACTTGTTGTTGCTCTCTAGTACTGCGAGTTTGATATCTTTTGTTACGGGGGTTACGATTTTCACCGTCATCTATCATCACCGTGTTGACTTTTTTTACTCATCCTTAATGGTAGGGCACTTAGTTATATACACTTCCCACAGACGGTGCAAAGTGTTGTTGCCTAAAAATAGAGAGCTTCCACATAAGCAACGAACTTAGAAGATGAGATTAGTAGGAGGTTGTGCGCTACACTCGAGGTGTTGTATAGACGGTGAGTTGGGTAGTTGACAAGCGTACATGCACATAAAAGGAATAGAGCACCGGTGTTGACCCTCTGATGCTTAAGTCAGAGCTAGTGTGTTAGAGAGAATTAAAGTAGAATTAGTTACCTAATGAATGAATTTCTTCTCCTATCTATAGGAGAAGGGGTTGATGACATCATCATGCCGCAAGTGTCGCGTTGGGATTGTGCCACGTGTTGTTTCTCAATAATGTGTCACTTGCAGGTTATGCCTGTTAGGAATGGTGTCCTAGAACTTGTAATTATTTAATTATAATAATTTATTTCGAATAAATTAAATAAATAAACATAAGTTCTTTATATAATCTAGATTGATTCAATTGATGATATTAGGAATATATGGAAATATATAAATATCAAAACATTCAAATAGTAAACCCTAAGTTACTCTTATGAAATCACGACTTAGTATGTGAGTCATACAAGAGGATTAAAGTCGAGATGAGTAACTTAAAAGTGTCTACAGTAAATGGATAACGTTTGGGAACCTTATCCTGGTAACACTATTGATAGCTTCGCATTTTGTTTATAGACAAATGATCCAATCCTGATCATTCATGTGGGAGACATGAAATGGAAGTATCATATGCAATGTTGATTGTATAAGACAGGACCACGATGTTCGATCAAATTTCTCCTTAGTACCAAGTTTTAAGAATTGATCGAATATCAAACTAAGTTTATCAACCGGTGATAGATCTCAATCCTGAGTGAAATGCGGACTCTATTTGTGGAGTTATGTTCTTTGATTCACATGGTTGAGAGTGATCCGTAAGAACGCTCAATACACTGCTTTTTGGGAACATGACTAGACAAGTAGGCGGGAACTCATTTTCACGAGATGGAATTCATAACTTTCCTATAAATTAACGGTATCGGTCGATACCTAAACATTTTAGGAACTTTAGGAAACTCCTTGATGTCTCGATTCGAGACATGAACAAGTGACGTCACGACTTCTATTGATCACGAAGTATCTTATCTCTAGTTCGACTAAAGATAAAGTTCATTGGAGAATCAGCGGGAACACAAGGATAAAGCGGTAATTACAGGGGCAAAACGGTAAATTTATCCGCTTGTAATTATGAGGGTTCCACGTGAAGGATAATATCACGAGATATAAATAATGATAAACTAAATGGACATAACTCATCTATAGTGAGGGGAGTTCACTATGAATCTATAGTGGAATTATTCATAGTTAGATAATAAGTAATTAACCGATTATGAGTTAATCACTTAATTGACTAATTATTAAGCCCATGATCTATAGGTCCATCAGGTCCCTATGCTAGCCCAAATATCGTAGTCGCGAAATCAAGTAGAAGAAATGGAAATTTTAAGTAAAGTGAATTACTTAAAATAGGCAATATTAATTGTTTAAATATTGAGTATATTTAAGCGGTAATTAATATAAACATTATTAATTGTTTAAATAATGAATTTATTTAAACATGAAATTAATAATGAAATATTATTAATTAGATATTATTAATTATTTAAATATTGAGTATATTTAAATGGTAATTAATAATTTGAAATTAATTGACAATTATTAATTGTTTAAATAATTAATTTTATTTGAACGGAAATTAATAATTAAAAATTAATTAATTAATAATAAAATATTGTCAATAAAATTATTAATTAAATAATGAGTTTATTTAATGGAAATTAATAATTATAATATTTATTATTAATTATTTAAATAATGAAAATTATTTAAATGGAAATTAATAATTAAATATAATTTGATAATATTTAGACGGGAGAAAATATTAATTATTTAAATAAAATATTTATTTAAATGGTAATTAATAAATAAATTAATTGAGTTGGACTTATTAATTTAAGAGAGAGTTTCTAGCCCAATTGGATTAATGAACCCAATTGGAATTGGCCCAAAATAATTAATTAAATAAATTAGAATTATTAATTAATTATACATCATATTTTCGGCCATATATGTATTTTTGAAGAGATAATTGCTTGAATTATATCCTAAAATAATTACATAGATTTATTTACCCAAGATAAATAAAAATAAAGAAAATAAAATAATCTCCTATTTATCTATGGCATTTTCGAAATTGCTAGATAAAGGAAAGAGATTATCTTTTTCTTTTTGTGTTTATCTCTATAGATTAATCCTAATGTGATTAGGATTCCTATTTTCCTATAAATAGGAGGGTTGGGTCATTCATAAATCACACAATTCAATTCCATAGAAAGTTGGAACTCTCTCTTCCTCCTCTCCCTCCCTTGGCCGATTTTCTCATATTGTTGGGAAGAAAAATATTTTTTCTTCTTCCCAATTTCTTCTAAAGTTCGATCCCACAATCGAATTTCGTTTGATCGATCGGGATATAGCGTAGAAGATCTGGTGTTGCAGAGGATTTGAAGCTGTAAAGAAACCTCCAACCGATTCTCCATTATTCAGTCAATGTAAGTTCCGGTTTCAATTTTCGAATATATAAGCATGAATCTACATGTTTTATCACAAATTGCATGATGTTAATAGATCCGTTATTAAATGTTAATAAGTTTACTAAACAAAATTCCGCTAATTTAGTAAATCATCCCTTCAATGCCACGTGTTATTTCCCAAGTGGATACTTGTATTCAATCTCAAGTATGGTAGGTCTGTGTCGGAGACTCCGTAGCCATGTCTTGTCAGGTGCGTAGACTTTATTACCAGGCACTTTACGTAGACGGCGTGCCGATGTACTGTGCTCGTGGATACTTGTATTCAATCTCAAGTATGTAGGTCTGTGCCGAAGACTTCGTAACCATGTCTTGTCAGGTGCGTAGACTTTATTACCAGGCACTTTACGTAGACAGCGTGCCCAGGTACTGTGCTCAGACGGCGTGCCTAGGTACTGTGCTCAGACGATGTGCATAGACATTTTTACCAAATTATAAAATTCAGTGTGTTATCAAATTTCACCCCAGAAACATCCTTTACAACCACAATTTAATTTGAAAAAAATTCCATCCACAATTAAGGATTATTTGGTATGCCGTAATGAAAGGGAGAAATGAATTTTAAAAAATAATATTTAGTCGTATACATAATTACTTTTTAAGTATTTAGTATCTAAGTTAAAATAAATAATTAATATAAAAATCAAATATTCAGTTTAGTTTCTTTAATTTTAACTATTCATTTATGTTTAGACAAATTAATTTACAATTTAATATGAATGAATTTATTCAATAAAGTATGTATAATTTAATTTATTCATAAATAAAAAATAAATAAAACTATATCTTTAGTTATTTTATTTCAACAAATTGAACACAATCATTTCATTCTCCTATCCTTTCTCAGACTCTCCATTTCCATTATTACCAAATACACTTTAAATAAAGGGTGTGAGATCAAGAGATGAGTGTCTTCAAAATTTTTAAGAACAATAATAATTATTAATTTAATTATTTCGAGGGATTGGAAAAAGAAAGAAAGAGGTCACATACAGCTATATTGAAGTTGGATTTTGGCTTATTTCAAAATGAAACATCACTATATAGCCTTTTTGGTTGGGCCATCATATATATAATATGTTATTAGAAAATACTTCCTGTGTTACATGTTGCCACCATATGACATTGCCTTTCCCACCTCTTTTAAAAACTTTTCCTCCATACTTTGTAACCTAAAATCCATTATTTTTTGTTGGAGAATAATGGGTTGATCCACATTAGTTGATAAAATAAAAGGAATGTGAAAAGAATAGAATGGGTAGAGTTTAGAATTTGAAAAGGTTTGTCCCTTCATTTTCTTGAAACTCATTTGGAATTTTAAAGGTTTTGAAACATTACTATAATTATCCAAATTAATTATAAAAATTCAAAGATTTTGAGATATCAAAAGTTTGAAACTCCCTCTATCCCCCTATCATTTAAAAAAAAAGTCTTTCATCTCTTTTTCCACATTATCATTTTTTCTAAAAGTATATTTTGGTAAATTTAACCTAAGAGATTTTCATTATATATAATTTTTTCTCATTAAAGTTTTTGTACATAAAATAGATATTTCAAATTTATTTAGAATAAAAATAATGATATATATTATCAATAAATGGAAATATTTGTTAATAGATAAGATTAATTAATCACTTCTCTCTCACTACTTTAATTCACCCCCTTTTTCACTTTTCCACTTCAACAATATACAACTCCAATATTACCCTAATACCCCTCTCCTTTTAAGTCCCCAAATTTTTTAACTTAAGCTTCCTTCTCATATTCTCTTTCTCAAGATAACTATAAAGCATTAGATATAGACAAATAAAGATATATAGGTCGTTATCAAGCTCTCTCAATCTCATGATAACTATAGAACATTAGGTATAGACAAATATATCTTTAATTTTTTTTAAAAAAAGACTAAAAATGATCCGATCACATGAATGGGTTAAAAATTTAAATATAAATATCGATTTGGTTCATCAGATTAGTCCGTTAATTTTCAACTTAAGTGAATTCTATAATTTATCAAGTGAATTTATTTTAAAGATACCTCATCTTTCATTACTGTAATTTTGGTTACCAGGTATTTCATGTTAGTTTTACAATATTATTATTGTTGATTAATATTGTTGTTTTGCTATTTTATAATTTTCAACGTGATTTAATTTGTTAATTTTGTAATTATTATATTTATAAAGTAATTTCTATCCTAATATTTTTTAAATTTCCTAACAATTTCCATGTCTCCTTTAGTTATAGCCATAAGAATATTACAAGTGCTAATGTGTATGCATGGGAAATACACTTTTAGTGGTAATGTTGCAATTATTTATTAAAGAATATCTTATTCTTAGTAAAACAAAATACTTGTTCAAAAATATGTTTCACTATACTTGTAATAACACGTGTTAAAATGCATATCATTTTATAATCTCTCTTATTATTATTATTATTATTTGTTAAATTCACCTTTGATTTTGAATATGTTGTAATTTTAAATTATAAAAGTTTTTCAAACAAGGTTTGGAGAGATTTTAAGTAGAATAAATGTTAATTTGGCTTAAAATTAAGGGAAATTTACATGAATGTTATAATTGAGTAAAATATTTACAAAAAAAGTTAGAAAAAAAAATATTTACAAAAATGTTATAATTTCAAAAGTCGAGTATATCAGTCAATCTATTAGTATTAGATTATTAATGATTGACTGATAAACTATCATTGATATACTAATAGTTCACTTATATACTAATAGTGATTGACTAATATATTCAGAATTTTTAAAATTCTAACATTTTTGTAAATACTTTTTTTTTCTAACAAATTTGTAAATATTATAAAAATTTCTAACATATTTGAAAATGCCCCTAAAATTAAAGTATAAATTACATAACATTATCTCAAAGGGGAGAAAATTCTTGTAAGTTGTAACCTATTAAAATGGTAATACTAAATGAAAAATGTTAATGATATACTCAGAATCATTATTTGATTATGATCTAAAAAAATAATCATCAATTGATTTGGTTATTCAAAATCTCGAATCTAATTCTTTTCAAAATTTGAGATTTTATTGATAGATATATCATTAAAAAATATTTGATTTCATTTTAAATAAATTTTCATTTAAAAAAAAGATTGAGTTAGACAAAATCATTGGCTTTCTTACCAAAATTTCATTGCAATTGAGATGAATTAGAAAATTATTTTTTTGAGCCCACCAAACACAAAAATATCAACACAAAAGATGGTTTGTTTTTTCACCAAATTTTTTAATCGATAATTCAAAAATGATTATTTTGACCAAAACCCAACAAAAATAAATTAAATGGAGATTTTCTCACTCCCTCTGGCTCTTACCTTCTTATTTTAAAATGTAATGATAGATCTGAATGGAAGCGTTCGATGCTCAAACTTTTTCGCTACCCACCGAACTACGTTTTTGTAACAACATGAACTTTCAAGTTTATTAAATTAATTAGTTTTTAAAATCTTATGAGTATGATTCAATTAATAAAATAAATTTGTACAATGATGTATTACACTTTAAAATCTTTTAAATTTATTAAGAGAATAATTAGAGTTGGTAAAGTCTTTATAGTATGAGTGGATATTTAAAAAGGAGAAGGAAAAAGTTTTGGACTCTTTTGCAAATTTGGAAAAAAAAAAACTTTCTTTTAGGTTGATCCCTTTGATGTATAATATAATATAGGTAATGACTGCTAGTTCGGAGTGGCTCTGTTACTATGGAATTGTTAAATGGTATATGTTGATATGAGTATGAGATTATTGTTCCAATTGAAATATCTAAAGACTGTGTACTTTGCATGTTAAATTGCGTGTGTTTGTATTATTTGGTATTATTCATTATTGCTATGATATATATATATATATATGAAATGTAAAGACTGCGTGTATTTTGCATATTATTGAGTGAGATAAGGAGATAATATTGAGACCGTGTGTACTTGTATCATTTGTCATTATTCACATGTATAAGTGTTATTTATGAGAAATGTAAAGAATGCATGTACTTTGCATACTATCGGATGAGATAATGAAAAATGTAAAGACTGTGTGTACTTTACATACTATTGGGTGAGATAATGTTGAGACCACGTGTACTTGCATTATTTATCATTATTCACATGTTGATATTTTAAATAAGTAATGTTGAGTGTGCATATACTTAACATGTACTTGTTTAAAGTTTTGGGAGATGTAATGATTATCGTGAGTTTGATTATGTGTAACATTGTCATGAGCTTGATTGTGATTTGACTACTTGATGGCATAGGGGTTATGTGTCATTGGGAGATGTTAATGGGAGTTTATCTTGATGTTATGTTTTGATGGTCAAGAGTTAGTAGGTTTGTTGGACACAAATCTGGATTCGAATTTTGAACCTAAAGTTACTTTTCTTTCTGTTTATCTTCATTGAGTGTTTTCACTTTTGATATTATACTTTCAGGTGCGAGATGTGGTCGTGGTCGTGGCCGTGGAGCTGGTGCTGCCTGGACAAGGATGACGATGTAGAGATAGACTATTGTCATTTGTTTAGTCCATGGACTTGTCATATTATTTGATTTTAGACTTGGTATGTTGAGCTATTTGGGCGCATCCCAGTTTATAAAAAATATGAGTTTTACCCAAACTTACTTATCATGGGCTTTACCCAAATTTGTTTATCAGTTGTTTATTTACTTTAAAAAGTCTTCTGCTTGCGTTTATTATGATTTATTAAAAAATAAAGAGTCGGGTCTTTACAAAAACAAAAGATTTTTGGTATTATTTTGAAATGTCCTACATTTAGTTAATCAATATCATTAATCATTTTAATGAATATTGTTAAATAATTGTGAGTGGCATGAAGAGATTTTTTATGATTATTTGAAATGTCCTATGTTTATTTGATCACATCATTAATCGTTGTAATGATATGATTAATATGGGTGGTGTAAAGCCATTGATAAAATGAAGTCTTGTTTTAGCATCCTACCACTAGACTTGATAACTCGTAATCTATGCATGTTTATTAGTGGTTTTATCTCCAAAATTATTAAAATATGAATGCTAATTGATTTAAATGTCCATAATATTATTAATCTTTGAATTTCATGAACGTAGGCGAAAACAGCGCTCAAATCGGACTTAAAACGAAGAAGTTATGCCCATTTTAGTATTGCGAAAAAAAGGCCTATTGCCGCAACAATGGGAAGCCAATGCCGCAGCAACGAGAAGAATAAAAAAATAAGATTTTTGGCGGCTGGAACAGATAAAGGAGCAGATTTTATTGTTTATTTATCCGAAAATATCATATTTTTGCCTATTTAAAGCCTTCTTTGAACCCTAATTCACAATCCCTCCTTCCCCTATTTTTCTTAGAACTTTTAGGTAGTTTTTAATATGTTGTCTAACTAATTTCATCCTTCTAACTAGAGATTGATTCGACGTTTGGTTTGTTTGAATTCGTGAGACCTATTCATTAATTTAGATTTCAATTTGTTTTCTATTCTTGATTTCTCTTTGCTTCTCTATTATTGAATTGATGTTTGTGCAAATAAGATCCTTTGCCCAGGTATTTTTTTGATAATTAGTCAATTAGAACATTTGAATCCGTAATTGTTTGAATCGTTCTAATCTAAGTGACGAATGGTATGAATTGATTTAGGAAACTATTTTATTCATATTGTGAGAAATTTTGATCTAGTCTAAATAAATCGGTCGTACTGTGTTTATTGGCTAGGATTGATAGTTCTTCTTTTCTTAATGCTTTTGAAAGGTTAAATCCTATTAGCGTATTCTAGGGTTATCTATCAATTAGGGAATTAGTCATTAGATCGTATCTTGACTATCGACAAATTAAGGAAGAGCATAAAAGTTGTTAATTAGGCTTTAATGATTCGTGTCAATCTAGAAAAGAATTTGAATGTATGTTTTTGTCTATGATCGAATTGAACAAACCATAACGGAGATGATACTTCTAGTTGGAATTTCTCTCATATCAATTTTTATATTTTGAACATTCTTAGCTTTCTTAGTTTAGAAACCTCAAAACCTCCCTTTTTGTTAACTTTAATTTAATTCCCTTTTCCCTGTGGAGATCGACCTTACTCACCACTGCTACAGATTTTTAAATTCCAAGAGTAAGTTTATTATTTTTTGGTGGTTTCAACACCCATCAAGACTTCTTACCTTAAGATGTTTGAGAAGAAAAGCATTCTTACCCTCAAATTCCCTTAAGAAGTATTTTTTTTTTTTTTGGAAATTTGGTTTTTGATTCAAATCATTATTTGAGAACAAAAGGTTTAAAGTTTCTCTTCTTAAGGTAAGGATGAAGAATGTTAGCATCCTAATCATTCCTCTTTTATTTAGAAATCTTATAAAAAATTTCTAATTTTCTTTTAGAAAAACTTGGAAAAAGTTAGCATCCTAACCATTTCCATTTTTTTTTTTTAAAATAGTCAAATTTATAATCTTTCTTTTTAGTAAAAATTAAGGAAAACGTAGCATCCTAACAATCTTTTTTATTTAAATTAGATTTCTTTTTATCACTTTAATTTCTTTTAAAAAATATGAAAAAGTTATCATCCTAACAATTTTCCTTATCCCTTTTTATAAAGTAGTTTTTATGTCAAACCATAAGCCATCTTAAATCATGAAATTTGGGATAAAAACATCCTTATACTCCTAAATTTCAATTATATGAACCTTAATGGGATGAATAGTTTTGAAGAGAAGTAGTTTAAATTGGTTTTAATATCAAACCATAAACTTCTTAATTCATTAAATTTGGGATCAAAACATCTTTATACTCCCAAATTTTATTTTTTTAGAATTTTTTTGGAAGAATTGTTTTTTTAAGAAAAAATCGCTTTAATTCATTCTTAATATCAAATCATAAACATCTTAACTCATGAAGTTTGGGATCAAAGTAGTCTTATACTCTCAAATTTCAAATCTTAAGAAATTTTTGGAATAAATACTTTTCTTTTAAGAAAAAAAGTAATTTAAATTTATTCTTAATATCAAACCATAAACTTCTTAACTCATGATTTTTGGGATCAAAGCATCCTTATACTCCCAAATTACAATAATGGGAAATTTTTGGAAAGATGAGTTTTGAAGATAAAATTTTACCTTTTAAAACAAATTGGTTTTTAATATTAAGTAAAAAAAAACAATGAACTTTAACCAATAATAGATGTCAATTAATTTAAGTTAGGAAATAAATCCTAAACATAGACATGACGCACACAAATATGACAGTCAAATGTGTTAGACCTACTTCTCTGTTTAGTCCCGATTAATTCGATTAATTTCGGTTTAAGGATGCAAATAAACAATGTTATTGTAGATCTGGTCTATCCCACGGAATTCACTGTTATGACAGTGTAGGCTCGGTACAAAAGGCAATAAACAGTTTTATAAAAACAGTGAGAATAAGGAAGAGATCGACACTGAAAATGATTAACGTGAGAAACCTCCAACTGGTAAAAATTCACTAGGCCTCGCCCAGAAAAAGTCCACTAGAATCGTTAGTCGTTCAATACAAATATAAATCAAAAAGCACAAAATAAAAAGAACTCCCTTCTTTGTTTTTGTCTTTGATTTCTCCTTGCAACGACGACGTCTACAATGGATTCGATCACAAGCTCCCCTTGTGACGATTTGATTCAAGAACCTTTCGTTCTTGTTTTGATCATACAACAAGCTCCCCTTGCGAATTTAGATCACAGAACTCCCTTCCTTGATGTGTGAGCGAGACGACTTCTTCCTCCCGAAGAATCAAATCACTCTCCAAGCAATTACAATATAAAATATTTGAATAATCAACTTTACAAAATGCACTCTCACATAAATATTATAATAAGTATAATAGGCTAAAAGTGAGAGAAATATAAAAAGTTTGGTTAAAAAACAAGCTAATAGAAAAGCCTTCATCTTATAGGCAAAATGAAGAAAACTCCTCATAAGGTAAATCTGTCCATATCCATTCTGCCAGCTATGACCGTTGCAACATCTTCCGGCTCGAATTAAGGAATGACGAAATTGTTCTCATTTAAATCAAAAAAATTTTATTTCGAAAATCTTCCATAAGAGGCTGCTGCTAGCTGTTCAAAATGCCAATTCTATGCAAGGAGACAACTAAGAGATTCCATAAACAAAATCAATCAAATAATCAATCACATATTGGTGATTTGGAGGTTTGAATAAACATACCTTATATGAGTAAATTAATGGCCAAGGAATTACCAAAACAAAATAGGTTTTTGTCAAATTAAATTGCCAACCATTTAAATCAAATAAAAAGGAAAAAATACATTTATATTTTCCAACAAAATGAAACATTATAGTCAACCAATTGAAATATAACAATTATTTAAAATCAAACTTCCAACTTAAAAATTTCATAACTCTTAAACCAATCTGAGTTCTGACCTAATTCTTTATCCTAAAATCCTTCATTAGTCTAATATATACCTATCACCTCCAAATACATTCATACTTTATATACAAAAAACAATTTTTCATGAAAAAAGTACTTCATTCTTGATTTACCACAAAAAAAAGTATGCAAAATTTTGTACTATTTTTAAAAAATCATATTTTTTTTTATACTAAACTAAACGAAGTGATTCTTGTTTCTAAATTTTCTTTTGAGTTCTAGTTTTAAGTAAAAATAGTCATGAATAATCAATCTAAAAAATAGGGTTTAGGGTTAGTCTATTTTCTCTCTTCTCACCATTTCTTTGAATCTTACCATTTAAAAATTCAGTTTTTAGAAAGATAGGAAGGAATCTAGAATATTTCTCTTCTTTTTTTAAATTTACTTTAGATTAGGCTAATTTAAAAAATGATGTGCTCATGCCAATTAATTATGAGGAAAAAAAAGTGGTCAATTTTATTTCAATTATTTTTAATCAAAAGAATTTTAATTTTTAAATAGTACACGATAAAATTAGGGGCCTAGAAACTCCAATAACCAATTGTTGACTTTCTAAAGTCAATGATCATTTAATAACTTCAAAGCATTAAGGAGTAAATATTTTAATTAAAAAAATATATTATAAATAGTGTTAATCTAATGCTACATATAGCTAAATAGATATAATTTTCCTAGGAAAATATAGTTATGAATAATAAATGTGGTAAATTTACCCTCAAACACTTGCAAGAAGTTATAATTTCATTAGTTATATCTTTAATTTTTTTAAATTATTTTAATAGCACTTTCAAAATTTAATTTACTTTTTAAACTTTACCATGTCACTTTTGTCGATAATTCTGTTATTATTTTTATATTTAAAAACTAATTATTCATGGAAAGAGAAATAATGAATTACAACCATAAAGTGCTACTAAATTTGATCATTTTCTTTTGTTAAATATGAAATAACTTTTTTTTTTAATTTATATGATTACTTAATTTATATAATATTGAAACGACTCGCCTTAAATAGATTAGAAATAAAGAAAGGGAATCATTTTTTCTTAATTTAATTTTTGGGCTTTTGCATATAATCATTGATTATCTGATAAGTTATCAATGATTACCTCCAAATTATCATTGATTTATTTGATTCACTTAAATGAGGTTTTTAAAATAACTGCTATATATACAAATACTTTTTAAATTGCTAAATTTATAAATATTGAAGAAATTTTTTGCTACTCAATGAAATTTCCCTTAATTTTAAATATAGAGACAAGAAATATACTTCTCACTTTAACGTTAATGTTTTTACTCACTATTTTTTTTGTTAGACTTTCTTTATTGGGAAAATGATCATAATGACACCTTTTTCATCTCCTTTTTAAAGAATGTCCACATATTTTATTTGAATACAAAATAGCCATATGAGAAGATGAATTGTGTCAAATCAATCTCTCTCCCCTCCTCTTTTTCCCTCTCCTCTTTTACGTTGAAGTTTTTTTTATTTCTTTCCTAACACATCTCTCCTCCTTTTTTTTTCTCCCTCTCTCTCATTCTCCCTCTTATCTCTTTTTAAAAAAATTTTAGAACAAAATTTCCCCCCATTTTCCCCACCTAATATATCAGATTCCATCTCTCCTCTCTCTCCCCCTCATTTTTTCATCTCTAAGATCTTATTCCCTCTCTATTTCTCTCCTTTTTTTTCCCCTCATAAATCCATCATTTCATCTACTTTCCTCTCTTGCTTGTTTCCATGACTGCCTTTTTTTTTTTTTTTTTTTTTTTTTTTTGTAAATCCACCATTTTCATTTTCTTCAAATTCCCTATCACATTTTTTTTTCCAGATTTTACTCTCTTTCTTTTCATTTCTCGTTTTTTATAAACCATGTTCTACATTTTTTGTTCTAAATCTTAGATCTTCTGGATTTTGAAGATTTTGACAAAAGGTATAATTTGTTTTTGTTTTGTTTTTTAGTTTTTTCTCATTATCTCTTAAATTTCATGATTTTACGTTCTTTGCTATGTGATGTAGTATTCGTAATCTGCATATATACAATATACGACTGTCTATTTATCTAAATATATTATGCAATATACATAATGTACATAAGTGTCGAAATGATGAACGAACACCCTCTTTCATAATAACTGTTTTTTTAAAGTATAATTATGCAATATACGCAATATATGTAACTGATTGTTTTCAATCCACTATGTAATATACGAAAAATGGCGAGGGGTTGATGTACACACACCCTTTTTTTGTAATATACACAATATACAATTCTTAATACCGTTTTTTGCGATACATGTAATATATGCAAAATACGTTTTTTTGTAATATACGTAATATACATAACTTTTTTTTGTCTCTCCTTCTATTTCTGTTTTGCTTAATATACAGTCTATAATATACACAATATACTTTTTCTGTGGTCTATTTAAATATATATCTTGTAATATACGTGATATACATAACTATGTGCTTTTATATACAGTCTGTAATACACACAATATACGAAATATACGTACTATACACAACTATGTGTATTTCTTGTTGTACACCCCCTTTCTTTTATGTTCATTCTATAATATAATTGTAAAAATATAAAAACACTCTTTCCCAAATCATATCTCTCACCTCTCTACTTTTCCCTCCCCTCTTTTTATGTGCAACTATCTCCCTCTATCATTTTATTTTTTATGTAATATACATAAGTTTCGAAAGGATGAACGACACACTCTTTCATCATAAGTGTTTTTTTAAATGTATACTTCTGTAATATACATAATATACATAATTGTCTGTTTTTTTCAGTCCACTATATTGTTTACTGAATGTACATTCTTTAACACACACAATATACGAAAATAACAAGTGGTTGATGTACACCCCCTTCTTTTATGTTCTTTTTTTTTGTTACTCGTACATTACATAATATACTTACTATACGTAAACATTACATACATCTTTGTTTTTTTATTTGCAGATTAAGTGACATGTATATTACGTATATTACGTACATCTTCACTTTTCTCAAATATACTTATGAAGCGGAGAACGATATACCCAATATACCAAATGTACAAAACACTTTATATGAGAGGAAAAACTACAAATAATATACTACAATGAATATACAAAATTGAATTAAAATCAAAATATTTAGTATAAAATCAAAACATAAAAAAATATACAAAATATACTGAATACACTAAACAACTATGAACAGTATACTAAATATACAAAAAAGGGGAAAAAATAATGCATCGAGAAATAAAAATTTCATTGGAAAAGAAAAAATGTCAGAAGTGTCAGACTATACGTCACATACAGACGTGTCAGAATGTCAGGGGTGTCAAATTATACCTGACATACGAAAAGAGCAGTTTTGGTATATTGAAATATTGAATAGTAAAAAGTTACTAAATACTCAAACTTTTCAAAAATGGGCTATCTATAAAAATGAGTAATAAAAGGTGGCTAGTTTGATTTTTCCCCCTTCGTTATTTTACTAGTATTAAATACAAAATATTGATATAAAAAATATTTTTAAAGTAAAATATATCTTAATCATTTTTTTCATAAACATATTATTTAAATGTTTTTATTAATATTCAATTTACTTTTTGTTTATAAAATAATTAAAAATGAAAACACAAATTGTATTATTATTATTTATTTTATTTTTTGTTTCCAGAAGTATATTGTTCCTATTTTATCCTTCATCTTTCAAAATTAAGGCTCTATTTAATTCTTATTTTTTTTTAAAAAGTACCTGTTTTTAAAATAAAAATTAGGGGGAAGTTTATCTGGATATCTGTCTTATAAAATTTACTTTTTATTTTATTTTATTTATTATGAAATATATAAAAGAATCGTAGTCATTTTCCTTCCTAAAATTATATATTTAGGAATCATGACTATAAATTATATATTTATATACAACTATTTAACTACCGCTAAATTAATTTTAAAAAGTTATATGTAAATCGAGGCTAAACCAATAAAAAGAATATAGCCCCCTTTTATCTTAATACATGTAATTATATTTTTCAAACTTTTCTTTTCTGAGAACATGTTAATGTCTATTTTTGCTCTCCAAATTTGGACAAATATTTGATTTTTCAATATATAGTGATGTAAATAATTATATATTTTTAATTAAAAAAGTTTCCATCCAAATTTGGACAAAAATATATGAAACAAAACAATTATTGATGTGATATTCACCCTGTTAAACTAAAAATATCTACCTGATTAATTTTAATCTCTAGTCTCAGAATGTTCTAATCTTTCTCGTTATCTCTTTACCTATTTTTATCAGAAAATTATATGACACTGTTTTTCAATATACAAAGGTTGAGTTGGATCGGTTTTATAATTTGTTAACAAAATATGATCCAAATTTGAATCGAAAAATTGGATAAAACTATGGATGAAGTTAGGTGTTGTGTATTGAGCACTAAAACAAATATGATGAAAATAGGTTAAGAGACAACGAGAAAGATTGAAGCAAAATGTTTGGTAATTTTTTTTTTAAATGACCAAAAATGAGAAAAATATAGACTAAAATAAGATATTAAAAATAAAAACTATTTATTTATTGTTGGTTTGAATTTGTGAAGAAGAGAAAACAAAACGCGGAGGCAACGACTGAAAGATCTGTTACACGTATTTTCATGGCAGACAAATGGTGAGGTTAGAGAGAGAAAATCTCTCTCTCTCTCTCTCTCTCTCATTTTAAGACAATAACAAACCTAAATTAGAGGAGAAAACTTCGAAGTAATTTCTCTCTATCCTTTTTATCTTCCTTCTCTCATTTCCCATTTATATAAAAAAACAAACAATCCTCTTCTCCTTCTTTTTTCATTTTGCAGTTTTTTTTTCTATCTTTATCATTATAATTTCCCGGAATAATTTCACCATCTGGGTTTTGTTCCTGGCTCCAAGATTTTCGGACCCACTTAATTTATTTCACTTTTCAATCTCTCTCTCTCTCTCTGTTTTTTTGTTTTGTTTTGTTTTGGGTTTCAGAGAGAGAGGGAGCTAGCTTCACCAAGATCTGGGCAGCTTCAAAGGTATCATCTTTTCATGTACATTTTTTCTGGGTGTGTTTTTATTTCACTCATTGTCTTTTGGAAATCTTTTTGTTCATGTTTTGCTTTTTTCCATTATCATAATGTTTGATATAAATGCCATTACGTGTTGACCAGTTTTTTTTTTTTTATAATAATTATTATTATGGTGGAATGGAATGATTCTGTTTTTTGTTTTGGAAATCACTGTTTTTTTGTTTACATTGCAGTGATATTTACTTTTTGGAGATGGAAGTTGTTTTCTTTCATTTGTTGTTTTGTGAAGTTCTTATTTAACAATGAAACATAATGGCCTCCAATTCCATAAAAGTGGACCCAACGACTTTTTCTCTCTCCATTTCTTCTTCTTCTTTGCTTTCTCTGTTTCTTCTAAATTTGGTTTTCCTTCTCCCAAGAAGGTATAGACTTGAATGGGAAGAGAAGGGAAGGGAGTGTCTCTCTCTCTCTCTCTCTCTAATTGAGTTGGAATTTCTCAAGAGGCAAGGTTGAAACTTTGATCTTGAGATTGCCTATTTTTTCTTTACCAAGATGTTAGAGTTCATGCCAACCTGAGCGTAGCTCATTTGTTAAGGCATACGTATTCCCTTCCACAAGGTCGAACGTTCGAATCTCCCCTCCCCTCCCCTTATTGATGTGATATGTCAAAAAATAAAATTCACATTAGATTTTGTTCCTGTAAATGTTCTCTTAAGAAATTTATTCTTCACATCCTGATTTTGATATTTAATGTTTGATCATAATTATCTATCTATCTTTCTTTATCTACCTTTAAAGTGTTTTCTGGTTCTTTCTTGTTTCCTTTATGGGAAACAAATTGTGGGAATCGCTTTTAATGAACAATTGAAGAGAGTTAAATCATTTGACATTATTTTCATAGTAGGCTCCTTAACCATGAATTTGTTTTTAATCGCACGGATGAATGGATAAATTTGTATTCTAACAATGTAGTATTATCATGTAAGAAAAATTGACTGATTATTGAATGCTCCTTTTTCAGGTGTCTTATTTGGTGAATTGAGCTTGTTGCCTCTTTCTTTATTGGAAGCATTAGTAGTTTTAAATTTTGGAAATTAACCATGGGAGGATGTGTATCAACACCATCGACAAAAATTCAAACTAGGAAAAAACTCCATGGTCAGTTTGAGAAATACCGCGGAAAGATTTCCAGTTCTATCCCGAGAGTTACCAAGAAAAGGAACAGCAGTGCAGGAAAAAGGGTAACTGATTATGCCCTCAGTGAATTTGTTCATATGGATTTTGAGAACGGTGCAACAACTACTTGTAGAAGATCAGAGGTTTCTAATTCAACATTTCACCTCACCCAGCTGCAATGGCTCCACAGTCAGTATGATGCAAACAGTATGCACTTTCCGAATTATTCATTTTTCAGAATCTGTTTTCCACTTAACTTGTGTTTTTCTGCTATTCAGAACATTATGTTATGTCATTGAGGTTTTCGATAGGATCTTCACAGCTAAAATATATCTGACAAGTGAAAGATATTTGAGTTTTTTAGTGTCTGTTTTTTGTTTATATCATATTTCCCTTGCACAGAACTATCGTATGATCTGGTTTAACCTGTTAAATGTGAAATTGCAACTAATAAAGTATCTTTTAAGTATTTATGTGATTTATGTAATTTTTTTTTTAAATTCACGTCGTTTTTTTATATATTGGCTTCAATATTTTTATTTACTGATTTTAATCTATTTGTAAAAAGTATCTAATTGTTCTTTCTTGCTTTCTATATGCTTAAATTTATTTCTGGGTTATTTAAGCACAGATGTGAATTCTTTCACTTGATAGAATTTTCATATTTTCATCGTGAAAGCTCCATTTGTCATCATGGTTTTTGTTAATAGGTTCCTAATTGTCTATGAATCTATAGTTACTAATGGGCTATTGGTATTTGTAAACCTTGCTTCCTATCTTTTATTACTTTCATTTGCTGTAATTTGAAACTTGACATCTTGATCTCTTCAATTATACAAAGCTTCATATTTTTTATCCTCAAAATTTGATAAAATGGTGAAAAATTTATAATTGTGCAATATATCAATGCACAGCTATCATCCTTATTCTTCCTTTTCGTAAACATTACAGATGATGTTTAGCACAAAGTCAAATACAAGTCATTTCACTCTAGCATATTAAGAACGTAGTAAATAAAGGTCCGCAAATTACTGAAACTTGATTTTCAAATTTTGTGTTCAGAAATTGGCCAAGAGGAAGCTTGGTTCGACTCTGTCAGTGTTCTGGAGTCTGACTCAGATGATGAATTCAGTAGTTTACATGGAGGTAATCACTCAAGTCTTGGTTTAGACTAACAATGTTACATGACCATCTTTGACAATATTTAACTGGCGTATTTCTCTCTTAACTTTTTGTAGCATTTTAAGACTCAGTTCTTGAGTTTTTACCAGTTTATTCTGTTCTTTGCAGATGGTTTTCCATCAGTAGGAAATGCAACTGGGAACATCCAAAGTGGCCAAGTAGTTCAGTATGAAAGATCATCAACATCATGTTTTGTGGAAAATAATTGCAAATATGAAGAATACCGTGAAAGCTATCTAAAAGTAGATGGAGGAAAATCAGATAATATTAAGGTCAAGGATGAACACAAGGAAGCAAATGGATTTGGTCTGATAAGTAGCCAAGGGTATGAAATTAGCAGCAAGAGGAGGTCGATGTTAGATCAGGCTCATGGGAGCTTCAAAGTTCTAAAGGAGGATTGGCGTACTTCGGAAGAGAAGAATCAAGAGAATACCTTTAAGTCTGCCTTACCTCGCATGCTTCCTTCTATAAGTTTCAATGACAAGATTTTGAATTCTCAGGCTCCTCAGTCTCACAAGAAGCAGTCAGCAGTTTTCAGGCTTTCTTTTAAGAGGCGATCGTGTGATGGAGAAGAAACCACAGAGCAGTGTAAGTGTTCATATAATTTACACTTCATTTATCTGGAAAAAGGAAAAGTAAAAAATGACCCTCAAGTTCCTGATATTTCTCATCTTGATTTTTGAAAGTTGTAGAAGCCATACATCTAAGATATTATACATCGCCGAGTTCCTAACTATCAAATGTTATATGGCCCAGATGGTTTTTTAGTTTTGAACTAGGGAAGTTGGGTTTCTAGGTAATAATACAAAATGTCTATTCCTGTTCTCATGCACTTTTTTATGATCAAATTTTTTTTATCAAGAGAGGGCAATTATAATAAGCATATTAGACCTAAGACATCATTCATTCATGAATAAACATGTTAATGGTATTGAAACAGGTCACTCAAAGAGATATTTGTATCGTCCTAGAGCTGGACACATAATTCCATGTTCTTTAGGAGAGAAACAAACCTCAGGATGTTGGTCTGAGATTCCACCGTCATTTTTCAAACTCCGTGGTGAAAACTATTTCAAGTATGCCCTTTTGTTTAATTTAATATCCTTGATTAGGCATGGATTTGGATCATTGATTATTTTTGTTATTTCTTTTGTTTACTTTGTGAATTTTTTAACCTTTTCTTCTGATCTTATATGCAGAGATAAGAAGAAATTTCCTGCTTCAAATTGTAGTCCTTATATTCCAATCGGTGTTGATTTATTTATGTGCCCAAAAAAGATTAATCACATTGCTCAACACCTTGAGCTTCCTTCTGTAAAATCTGATGCAAACGTGCCCCCACTACTAATTGTAAATATTCAGGTATCTTTCTTAACTCATGTCTATAGCAAGTGCTTATATTTTTGTTTTGACGACTGAAATTCCATTTATTAGTGTTCCGTTAGGCAAAAATGTTGAAGAACTAAGCCTTCTAATTTGTTGCAGTTGCCTATTTATCCTGCTGCTATGTTCCTTGGTGATAGTGATGGGGAGGGGATGAGTCTTGTTTTGTATTTTAAAGTTTCTGAGACGTTTGATAAGGACGTCTCTTTTCATTATCAGGAAAGTATCAAGGTAAATTCCTTCTACTCTTGTTCACTGCAAAAACCAGCATCAATTTCAAATTCAATTTAGTATTCAGTGTTGATCGTCTTTCATTACACTTTCTTCAATCTTCAATAATCACTTAAAGCATTAAAAGCTTTCTTATCTGTTTATCTTATCCTTGCCTGATTACTCATAACCAAGTAGCAGAGAAATAACTCACGGCCTCGTGTTTTCTATTTTCTCTTAGATTGAGATTTTTTCTTTTGTTATTATCATTTATTACCATGCATCCTTTATTACCATGAGAATATGATGTTGCAATGTAAGTTATGGTTTCCAGTTCACTTGGAAACATAGGCTGTAGCATTTTATTTCGGACATAACTGCATGTTAAGATCCTAAGATTTTCGTGGTTTTCTGTTTGTTCTTTACTTTCACAAATGAGTCCTCATTCAATATGTCTTTCCAAAAAATTTCTCACAGTATAGAAATTCTTTCCCTGTTTTGCAGAAATTAGTTGATGATGAGATAGAAAAGATAAAAGGATTTGCAAAAGATTCTACTGTTCCATTTAGGGAAAGGCTAAAGATTATGGCTGGGGTGGTTAATCCAGAGGATCTCCATTTGAGCTCTACTGAAAGGAAGCTTGTAAATGCTTATAATGAAAAGCCTGTCCTTTCACGGCCTCAGCACAATTTTTACAAGGTATATAAAGATTCGTCGTTGACAAGAACTACCAGAGTATTTTATTTGAATGAATATGAAATCTAAATGTATGGATTTATTTCCATCATTGGTTCTTTCTTCCAAGTTTAGAGCGATTGTTCATAATTCAGATGGATGGGGATAAGTTAATTAGCTCAGGGAGTAATCAACTTTATAGGAAAGTTATCTATCAGAACATTATTTGTAGCAAGAAAATAACTCTAATTTTAGGATATGAAGCTTCATTATCCAGCTTAGAGTTAAAGAAAAAGAATATCTATAATAAATGACATTTGTATATTCTTATTCCAAATTTGAACAGCACATAAAGAATGATTAGATTTTTTTTATTTTAAATTTGATAAACACGGTGGTTTTAAATTCAACTTACTAATCCAAGGGCGAAATGACTCTTATTCTAGATTTTTATTTCCATAATTCTTAGGAAGTTATATCGAAACATTTCTGACTTTTTCAAATATGTTTTTACTAATGCAGGGCCAAAATTACTTCGAGATTGATCTAGACATCCATCGTTTCAGCTACATATCAAGAAAGGGACTCGAATCATTTCGAGAACGTTTGAAAAGCGGAAGACTTGATCTTGGTCTCACCATCCAGGTATATAATTGCCACTGTTGTACTCTTTTAGTTCAATTTGCATAGTCAGTTGTTTTTCGACATCTATTTAAACTTAGGATGAGTCATAATCATTCTTTGCAAGCTAAACCAAATGCCTTTTTCTTGTACTAAAAGTTGCTCCTTTGCTGTGTTAACAGGCACAAAAACCTGAAGAACTGCCAGAGCAAGTTCTTTGTTGTGTGAGACTGAACCAAATTGATTTTGTGGATCATGGTCAGATACCCACATTAGTTACCCTTGAAGATGATTAACAACATATGATACATTCCGGGATATTGTCACGACACGACACGACATGTCGTAACACAAATGGCCACCGAAATTCTTCTACCAGGTGCCTAGGCAGATGACATCCATTCTCTTAATCTTTACATTTATCCAAAAGAATCCCTTCATTTGGATCCAATAAATTGATCCTCTTTTTGTGCTATAAATATTTTGTCAATCTCATGGCTTCTAATAGTAAGAAGCAAAGCAAGCCTTCAATGGCAATGTCTCAATGCCAGGCTATAGATTTCCAGCCATTTGTATCTGTATATTGTGTATTTGCACTGTCATAATAATGAGAAAGAAAATTTGTATTCTTTTATGCTATGAATTGTAATCTTGTAAAGCTTATATTGCAATTGACTGAAATTTTTAACTCAAATTATGGTGTCAATAATTTGAGTGTGCATGTTGTGATCAAGTTTTTTACCCTTCAAATCAAACGTGAAATATAAGAGTGTCTTTTTTTTTTTTTTTTTTTTTTTTTAAAAAGCCCTTAAAAATCCCTATAAAGTACCAGACATACAAAACATTCACCAAGAAAACTAGTAACTTAGTTCCGGTTTGATGAGGATTTTGGTTTTATGTTTGTTAACATTTTTAGACCAAAAGTAGAAAAATAACACATTCATCCAAAATAAATGATACCATCTGTTGAGTATTTGAGAGATGACTTGTGGATGTTATAGGGTTTAGTTACTATTGTTGGTTTATTTATTTGTGAATCCATTTGTTTATATCTGGGAGTTGTTATGTGTGTTTGTTGGTCTACCCCATAATAGAGATTATGTAGGGTGCGTTTGTCTGCCTTTTTTTTTAAAAGGGGATCTCCTTGTGATATTCATCATCATGTTTGGTTGGTCAATTGAAACACCGTAGGAAATATAATCAGAATATCATGGGGATCAGATGGAGCCATCTACGGGGTATGGGAAGCTTGTGTAAATGGATGAGAATCAGATGCAACCTCTGTTGTATTCTTTATCTACCTCATTACTCCTCACCAAAATGGATGAGATAAATTACTTCTTTCATTTCCCGTAGTATTTTAAGCACATCGAATCTAATGCACACTTTAGCCAATGCACAATGTTAGTTAGAACAATGGAAGGTATATTTTGTATTTTGAAATACTAATTTTTTTGTTACATATGTAGTGTTAGTTGAAAATCTCCTTCATAAATTTATAATATGTTGTTAGATACTACTAATGTTTTTTACATATGGTATTATATTATTACCATATAGGTTGGAAATATTTGTATTCATTTTGTAACACTTTTATGTTGGGGTTTTCATCTTTATATCATATGTAAAATGTCAAGTTGATTTTAGGGTCCATTTGGTACAACTTCTCCTAAAAATGTTTTGAGTGAAAGATTTTAGAATAAATATTGATTAAGTGTTTCATCTAAAAACACTTGAGTACACTAAAATTGTCTACCATAAATTATTTGTTGAAAAAGAAAGGAGTATGAGCAAGCCGACTGTCTGAAATCGTCTGTCTAGTAGACGTTGCTATAAATCCTTTTGTTCACTGAACAGGTGATTTTTAAATTGCTATTGGCATAAATCGTCTGTTGAATAAACGATTTCTAAAAACCCATTACCTGAAATTGTCTGTTCTAAAAAAACCCACTGGGCTTAACAATATTTTTAGAAATAATTTGCTTTTCTCAATTTATTAGGAATTATTTAAATTTTTCACAACATTTGAGCAAAAAGACGGTTGAAAATCCCTGTCATAAATTTGTAACATGTTGTTAGGATACTACTAATGTTTTTTACATATGGTATTATATTATTACCCTATTGATATAGGTTGAAAATCTTTTTATTCATTTTGTGACAATTTTATGCTAGGGTTTTCATCTTTATATCATATGTAAAATATCAAGTTGATTTTAGTTGGAGACAGGACCGGCTCAAGCTATAGACGAAATAGGCGATCGCCTAAGGCCTCATATTTTAGAAGGCCCCATTTTTTTTAATATATATAATACATATGTATTAATATTTTATGATAATTTTAAATTGTTATACTTATAATTTCATAATATAAAATATCTAAATAGTAAGAAACTCTTTCTATCAATAACATTAAAGGCCTTTTGGATAAGGAAAAAAAACATTAAAGACTTTTTGGAAAAGGACAAAAAAAAACATTAGAGGCACCTTCAATTAAATGATTTAAACCTACAGTAACTTGACAATTCATAATACACAAGACGAATTCCAATTTATCAATTCTCACCATAAATACTTACATTAATGTAAACATTAATTAAGTACTCATTTTAAAAATTGAAACCTTAATTTATTAAAACTTGTCATCTCCTCATTTATTTCTCTATTCATTTTGTAATTCACAAAACTAAACCACAATTACAACTTGAGAGTTTTATTAACAAAGCAATCGTGATATTTTTTTGACACTAAAAGAAACACAAAACTTTTATTGTCGTTCTCTTAGCAATTAGTTTGGTGATTTTAAAAGTTCAGGTTTTTGTGTCCTCTATTAGCATATATTATCTAATACAATATTTTTTGTGATTCACTCCTTTTCATTTTATCCTTTTAATATAGATGTTTTATATACACTAGAAAATATGAATCGGGATATGAAAACTTAAAAAAATAAATAGAGAAACTGATTCAATCTCAAAAAGGTTATATATTGTTATATATCGTAAAAGTAATAAAAATGATGATTGAATAGAAATCAAGAGATGAGGTAAGAGAAAAAGAAAAAAAAATGACAACAACCTTAAAATTGGAAAAATTGATGAAATTACGGAAGAATCATCAGACCATGACAAAAAAATCTAAATAAATGAAAAGAACAATCATTTTGATAGTGATTCTAATATTTGTTTTATGCATTATGCTTATAATATATATAATCCAAGAAGATGGAAAAATATGGATTCTAAGTTAAGATATTTATTAGTACAAAAAGGTTCAATTAGAGAAAGTGACATAATTTTTTTCTAAAGATAACAATTCTAGACCATTTTCCACTACTCATTACACAATTTATTCATAAAAATTCAAGATTTAATTAGTAAAGAAAAAAATCATTGAAATAAAGTATTGACGAGAATTATTATTGTTGTTTAAAATCTTGTAAAAATAATTTGCCTTTTATGGAAATAATGGAAAAAAATTATCATGAAAAACAATGCAAATTTTTTAAACTTAAATGAAATGATTGCCTAATTTGATCAAATAACAATATTATCAATCGAAAAATATATTTTGATGAATTTAGATGGATAAAAGATTAATTAAAAAAAATTGCATCTAAAAAAAGCAAGAAAAGTAATATCTATATAAGAAATTAATTCATTTTCATTTTATTTAAAGGGAAAAAATAAATAAAAGGCCTCATTTTAATTTTTACCTAAGGCCTCGGAGAACCTTGAGCCGCACCTGGTTGGAGATCAACCCCTTTCTTTCTCTGGTTTATGGGTTAATGAAGTAAACCATGGTGTTTCTTCTTTTGCTTTCTCTGGTAGAAAATAAAACATGGTGGCTCATGCTTTGGTAGCTTTAATAATGGCCCTCCTTAGCTTAATGCTTTAATTTTATCCGACTCTACTATCTAGCCGTTTGGCTTCTTGTTCTTTTTATTGGCATTTTTGCTTCAAAAAAAATATATCTTTCTCATTTTGTGGAGCAAGTAAAATATTATGTATTCCATGCAATTTAAATATAATGTATCCCATCCCAACAATTTAAATATTATGTTTGTTATCTATTATAAAAATTACATAAATTTAACTAATTTCATATTACGTTATTGATAATTATTTTTTAGAATATAAATGAAATCTAACTTAATAAATATTTAGTAATTTTTGTTTAGTTATATTTAATCAATAGTCTTAAACTATTGTTATAAATTTCAATTCCATAAAACAAAACCCAACCATCTGATTTCCGAGTACTTGATCATATTTTCATGTAATAAGAAACATAGACATCATATCCCCGACATGTTATCCCTAAACATCTGATTTCCAGGTTTATAATCTCAGAGCAAACACTGCAAACAAATTTACAGTTTTTCATTATGGTTGTTTTCATAGATACATTAGCCAAGAGTTGTGGCTTTAGGAGTCATTTCAGGTCGTTACATAATGAAAGCAGAAAAAAAAAAGCTAGGGAAAATAAAATCAAATTTTTGTTATATTTCAAGTTAAGATGGAAAAAATAATTATTGAGTGTAAATTTTTCACTTATTAAATATCAAAATTGTTATCGGTTAAAAAATCTATTAAACCTTTTTCTTGAGAAAGTAATATTTTTCTATAAATATCCTACGATAAGTAAAAAACTAAATTAATTACTATATAGTGACTCGTTATTTATAATATAGGTAATAGGAACTAATCTTGTGTTATGAACTATATGTAATAACTCAAAGTACTTACCAACTTATTTATTTTATTATTATTTTTATATCTGTAAGCGTCCGTTGCACTCACCTCAACTAATGTCTCAAATATACAATTAAATAAGATGAAGCATTAACGTGTTATTGCTTAAATAATGATTGTAAAAGCGAGGGGTGTTTTTTTTATGAGTAACTTTTTATCATCCCACCTTATACACATGTGTCACTTTTAAAAATGGGGAATTTATATGGGTATTAAAATTTGATTAAATATTTACATATTTATCACTTTTAAAACTATTTACACATATGTCACTTTTTTAAAAGAGGATTTAATGAATCTTTTTTATTCCTAAATTATCATCATCTTCCTTTCTACATCATCATCTTTCTAAATTATATTTTCCTATTCTCTCTTAGATATTCCCATCAGTTGCCGCCACTACTAAGTTTTCTGGCAATTAAGAATTAAACCAAACCGAAAAACCATCACAAACCCATCATTTTCAGTGCTATAACTCATCCCCAAACTCAGATTTGACGAAATCCAAAGTTTCAACTTGTTTGTCCCCGTTTTTTTTATGAGAAGTTGTAGTTTTTTAATGAGACCTTAAAACACCATGATTTTTGGTTCGACTAGAACTAAATCAAACCCAAAAACTATCACATAACCACATTTCTTGGCCAGATCTCATCCTCAAATTAATATTTGACGAAACCCAAAACTTCTGATTTGTTTTCTCCGTTTTTTCTGACAGGAATTTGAAGTTTTCCGGTGAGACCTCTATCATTGATAGTATATCATGACAAATAAGTGTTAGTCCACCTTTGATAGTATATCTTAGTAAATCAATAATAATAAATCACTGATATATTAAGATGTACTATCACTAATATACTATTACTGATATGGTAAATTACTGGCTTACTGATATACTTGCATGAAATGAGAAAAAATTTATGACATTTTTCACTAAACAATAACCGCATCTCTGCGGTTTTGATTTTTTTTTTTTTAAATATTAGAGTCTATTTTGACATACTTGTAAATGTTCCATTAAAAATCAAATTTAAGTGGCTCAACCATTTTGAGAAGGTTAAAAATCAAATAGTTATTTATTGATTCATAACATATTCAATTAGGTTTTAAAACATAGAATTTGTCTCAAATAACATAAATTTGCATACTAATTACTAAAATATTATCATTTTTAAAAAATTACTCAAATAGCATAATTATAGTTCAATAAATAATTGAACTATACTTTGTTATTTTTCATGGGTATTTTCAATGAATTTGTTTGATTTTTGTTTTTTTAAGTTCAAGTTAATTGATTTATCGAACTATTTGATCATTTTTAATAGTTTTTTTATTTTTTTAGTTCAATAAATTATTATACTATGTTATTTAAATAATTAATTTTTTTATTAACATTTTAATAATTAATATTCTATATCCTTTAAAATAACGGGTATTTCTTTTATTAAATAAATACTTCCCTTATATAAGAAAAGATGATCATAAATGCAAAAAATTGGTGGGGATGAAGAAGCGCAAGCCTGTGGCTGACTGAGCTTTCATACTGTCTTCTTAAGGCTTCCATTGCCGCTTTGCTTTCTTACCTTTTGCAGTCAAAGCGAGAGGTTTACCCTACAAATTTTCTCCCTTCAAAATCCTCTATTTTTTTTTTAATTTTTAATTTTACTTTTAATTGATAATTGGCTTTGTCGACTTGCTTATATTGATTGCTGTAAATTAGATTTCATCTTTGGAATTAGGGTTTCGAAGGCTTTTCTATGATTTCTGCTCTGCTCTGCCCTATCCTTTTGACTTTAGTTTGTTTTAATTAAGTGGACTAAAATGAATTAGACTTTATATATATATAATGTTTGTGAGTTTTTAAGATAATTAGAAGCAAAAAGCTATCACATTTTTCAAAATTTGATCAATTACATCAGAGGGTATTTTTGTTGAACTAGTATGAATTCTCAATCATATGTTTGTATGTTTGTAGAAGTGTCTTCTCTTCTGCTTCTTCGATCTGTGTCCGGTAGCTATGACCGATCATTCACGCCAATTCAGCTCCTTGTGAGCACAGTGTCGGCGAGTGATTGTTGAAAAGTGTAAGTATGGTTATGTACAACCATTCTAACTATTGCACCGGAAAGTCTATTCATCATTTATCTGGAACAAGAATGAAAGTACTCTTTAATCAAATACATTAGCGTAGTTGGGTTGTTAATTGAGCAAATTAATTGACAAGAAACAAATCTTTGGGCAAGTTTGGAATGGTTGAAATCAGGATATCCCTTTTACCTTTTCCGAATCTGGATTTCCGAGCTGCTCGTCGGATGTGGCTTTCATTTCTTTGAAGTAGTTCATCTATTCTATGGGGTTGTGATAATAGCGGTCCTGAGAATTCAATGTGCCTTCCTTGATCATTGTAGCCCTATTCATTTATCATAATATCAACTATCAGTCCAAAAAGAAATTAGAAGTCTATATGTATGATCTAAGTGTAGGCATGTTTACCAGATGGGAGATTGCGTTGGATTGTTGTTTCGGATAGAGTTCCTTGGACATATCCGCAAATGGGTATGTTTCTGATGCATCAAAAGACTCGGGGAAATCATACTTTCTTCTTTGCTGCTTTCGCATTTCATGCCTTGTGGAGTCCTGCAGGCCATGGTCTTCAGAACTCACTGGAATATTCGTATATTTATCCACTTGTTTTGGCAATTCGATTGTGTAATTTGCAAATGATGGATCTAAAGCACTTATTTGGCTCTTAAGACCATCTGATATTGTTGATGTAGCTTCCTCTTTTCGCTTCTTTACCCAAGCAAAGCCACTGGATGCTGAGACTTGTATTGGGGCTGTGAATGCGCTGTCTCCCTGATTTGTTGCAGTCATGCCATGTGAAGCCTCTGACGTTGTATCATATGATGGTTTCTGTTGCTGTCTGCGGAAAATGTCACCTTGTCCTTTGGGAAGACTAGCAGTATTGACACTGTTATTTCGTTGGAAAGATTGAATATTTTCTTCCGCATCCTGCAAAGAAAGATTCAGAAGAATAAAATTAGTAATGGAATTGAAAGTAATGTGGAGGTAGAAACTGGTTTAAGAAGTAACCTCTTTCAATGTCACTTTATAACTATTAAGTTCTTGCAAATTTCTTCTAGTTCTTCTAGGCTTTTGTGTTGGTCCAGTCTCTCTTGCTCTTGCACCAGTTCTTCTCCTGCAAGTATAGTGGATATGTATATAATATGTAAAGATAGTCCAGTTTAGATAGAACTTGAAACCAAGTTAGCAATAGAGTGAAGAGTTCACCTTCGTGCATCTTCTCGATTTTTAGCGTCAATTTCTTTGTTTGGTGGATACTTGGGCAAGGTAGACGGATCACATGCATAGGGCTTTGTTCTGAAATACTGGAAAGATGGAAACATCAATCTAAGTCTGTAACTAGTATATATTTGATTTGTAAATTTATATATAATGCATGTCAATGCCAACTCTAAGTGAGAATTACGAATCATGTTGAGTAGTAAAATTCCTAACTTCATAAGCCATAACTTAGCCACTTTGTCGTAAAGTTGAATTTGAGATTTCAGCAAGGGTTACCTCAGACATGAGAGCAGATGATGCAGTCCCACGCTTGTAAGGTTCTATGGCGAGAAAAGTTTCTAACAGGCTCACTGCAGTTGGTGTAAAATCTTTACACTTATCTTGAAGAGAACTTTCATACGTATTCTGGGGTTTGAACATGGCTGCATGTGGAAGCTTTGTTTTTTTCCAGTACTCATCAACTGGTGAACCACAAAGTTTGAATATTTTGTGCAATTGTTCAACCTATTCATTGAAATGATGTCAAACATTAAGCAGCCAAGAATCTTAATGGGAAACAAGTGAAAACAGGCATTACCTCTGTTCTTCCTTTAAGAATGGGTTTTCCCATGTGCAATTCTGCAAACACACATCCTATGCTCCAGAGGTCCACAGTTAATCCATAATCTGTTGAACCCATCAAAAGCTCGGGAGGGCGATACCACAATGTCACTACTCGACTGGTTAGCGGCTGCTTGTTTCTTGTGTTGATGACATTTGCCAATCCAAAATCTGCCAACTTGAGAATTCCTTCATTGTTTACCAAAATATTGGATGCCTTGATGTCCCGATGCATTATGCCTCGAAGGTGGCAGTGTTCAATTGCAGATAGCAATTGCCTCATATAACATTTTATCTGAAAAAAAAATGGAAGGGAAGAGGAAATGGGACAGTCAGGAGAAGTTAGAACTTAGAGAATAAATGATATAATTCTAATGCTTGTGCAGACATGAACCTGTTCGTCACTGAAGTTGATATCAGGACTAGAGACTAGCCCGGCAAGATCGTGGTCCATGTATTCAAAGACAAGGTATATGCTGCTAGACAATTTGGAAGTGATTAGGCCTTCTAATTGCATGATGTTTGGATGGTCAAGTCTGCGTAAAATCATTATTTCTCGTGCCATAAACCTAATGCTCTCTGGCTGATAATTGTCAAAACGGACCTTCTTCAGGGCGACCATCCTTCCTGTTTCGACTTGACGAGCACGGAAGACACTGCTGTATGTACCTTGTCCAATCTATTTAAAAAACAGACCATTTTGATTAATACTTTCCTCATAATATGTACAGAAAAAGATCTCTGCAGCCCATGTGAAGAAAATACAAGATTTATGGATAGCATGCACTTTGCTTCGGCTTATTTCTCGACATATATAGTTTGTATGGTCTTTGAGGATTATATTAAACGAATGGAAGTAAGTGTAATTATTTATCAGTTTACTTCACACACGTGGGAAACCCCATCTTGATCAATTTGAACATCCAAAATCACTATGTAGTATAAATGATTATACATTGTCAAATTAAGTAGCTAACATATGCTATAACTGAATCCAGTTTCCCTCTCTTAGCTAAATGTTGCATCTACTAAATGCTCTGCCGTATCTAATTTTTCTTGCCCTCCAAAGGCATAACTGAACTGGATGTGCATAACATAGGGTCATTTTGATGACACTAACACAATTCGTGGATCACTTTGATCGGTTTGCGGTGGAAAGCTCATGAACTTTGAACGAGTAATGTAATGCAAATTACAAAATCGCGGTCTTACCTCGTGAACTAAACGTCTCTAAAGAAGGTTTCATTATTATTTTAGAGAGAGGATGAGAAACACTGTGCTTTTCAAGATTTTACAGGCAATGCAATGATTCTTAAAGGGGGCAGGCTTTGAAAATATGAAATATATAAGACATCTAGTAGATTTCTTAACTTTTTTCCAATCAAATCAAGATGGAGACTGAAATTAAACAATTTAAATGAAGATGTCAATAATAAAATAGTTATCAATAAGAAATTTGATATACCTTCTCCAACTTCTCAAAAGAATCAGCACGAAGAGGAACCCAACCATGAACAGCCTCACCGGCAGCACTGCTAAGCCAAGAAGGCCAACCGGCAGCGGTTTGTTCAGCTTCAACATACCGATGAGAAAACCCTAATCTGAAGCTAAAAGAACCACCTTTCCCATGCCCACCATTATTAGAATTCTCCTTCTTAAACTTCCTAACCCGATCCTCTGATTTCTCATCCCCTTTCTTATCATATTCCAAAACCACAGATTGATTCCTAGAAGAAGATTCTAAAACAACAACCCCATTGCCATTATTATTATGATGATCAGCAATGGAATTTGAATACTCCAAAGTGGGATGAGAAGAAGAAGATGAAGAAGCCTTGTTCTTGAAGACCCGTTGTTTAGAGCTAATGCAACCCATGAACAAGAACCAAATCCCGACAGCATCGACGAAAAAGAAGATCGACCCTGATCGGGAAATGGGCTGAGGAAGGGGAATTACCCCCACATCTAAGATCAAAAGGACTGCATTATCTCTCTTTCTTTGAGTGGGGGATGGGGAAAGGAAGAAGAAGAGAAAATGACGAGAACCCATGAGAAAAAAAATGCCATATTTGGGTTTCTTTTCTTTCTCTCTCTTACTTTCAGACCTTATCTTTGTTCTTTGGGAATGCGAGATCTACGGAGGATTGAGGATTTCAGACACAACCATTTGACCGAATACTTTTTTTTTTTTTTCGCCTGAGAAAGAAACGGTCCAAAAGCAGAGGAAGAAAGAAAGAATGAGAGAGATGACATACGTGGCCATGGGTCCTAACTGTTTTTTTTTTTTTCCTTTCTTTTTCTTGGAATTGAAAAAAGAGAAAAAGGTGAAATGTAACTGTTTGATGTGTGTGTTTTTTTAGGGAGTGTGGTTGGTCGGGTGATCAAGGGTTAACTCGAGTTTAAACTATATGTGATTATTTATGTATGATATTATCTCACACATATTCTGACGTCAAATGTTATAAGATCGTATCGTATGCTTGTCCTGTGAGAATAGTCGAGGTGTGGCTACTTATGTATAACATTATTATACCAATTTTATGGACATCAAGTGTTATAGAGTTGTATAGTTATCATGTGAGAATATTCATTATGTACATAAATTTGGTCCGGACACTCATATGATATAAATAAAAATTGATGTGTTTTATTTTCTAACTATTTTTTTTAATGTTGGTTGGATTTGCTTTAGTTGGGAATTAGAAAGAGTGAGAAGTTGAAGTTGGTTCATCTAGCCAACTGCCCAACTGATCCACTTCACTGAGTTCATTAGTTGTTAGATTTTCATTTACTTTAATGTTACACTTCTTTTTAAAAATTTAGTTTCTACCTCTTTCCTCCCCCTTCTTCTTTTTCTTTGAAATAAAAGAAAATAATTCTACAAACCACCCTAATAATTACACCCTCCAATTTTCAATTTTAATCTTTGTAAATTATTATTTATATAAGCATAACTCAACTGGTTGGGCACCTGCTCATTTCCCTTGAGATCGAAAGTTTGAATCTCTCCTCCTCCAATTTAATGTAATATCTGGAGAAAAAAATACCTTTATAAAATATTAAATTGGACTAAAAAAATTAATTTGATGAGTTACCTCCTTAAATTGTTAAATTAGATTTTGAAAAATCACCGTGTAGACGAGATCTGCATCCTTAATGTCAACGAGGGCACAATCAGAGAAGAATTCTTCATTCTTGCCATCGCAAGAATTTTAGGGTGAGGGTCGGGACCAAGAGTAGTGTTAGGGTGGGACGGCGCAGTTGAGGACTCTAACCATAGATTTTTATAATAATAATGATTAATAAATCAATAATTTAAAGTGGTAATTTATCAAATTTAAAATTTATGGATCTAATTTTGACACTTTATTAAATTTGAGGGGTCAATGGCTCAAATTGGTAGTTTGAGTGGTTATTATTACAATCACTATAATTCACAAATTGTTTACGAAATTTTTCCAATACGAAATTATGAGAAAAGAAAAGAGTGTCATTTGATTCATTTCCAAGGTAAAACACTCTCTTTTAGTTGCTTTTTTACTTTTCCCCTCCCTTTTTATTTTTCAGATAATTATTTTGACCGTATCACATCATCTCATTACCAAATCTGTTTATTTGAATGAACGAGGGTTGGAATGAGAATAAAAATCTAATATTGTGTTTATTAAAATTATTTTAAAATCAGAATTAAAATGTAGAGTATTAGATTTGATATTGTTTACTGACGTTAAAGAATGCAAATCAAATTTAATTAATTAATGTAAGATTAAAAATAAGGAAAGGAAATGAAAATCTCTACCGTTTTGAGAGAATAATTCTCCGTTTTGATATGAGATCCTTAAATTAGAAATTATTTCTATTGTTTAGGAAATAATATGAATGAGAATGTGATAGAATGATTCTCATGCTCATGTGATAGAATGATTCTTATGCTCCTTTCATATTTTTTATAAATAAAAATTATAGACTCATTCGAAATTTAATAAAAAAATAAATTAAGGGTGATTACAGATTAGCATAATAAAACAAAGAGGGGTTAATAAATTATTACTATGATTTTTTTTTAATCAATAATTGACTATATAAATCAATGATTGTAAAAAAAGTGAGAATAAAAAACTAATTATTATTATTAATGTATAATATATAAAAAGAAACTATGATTTTGTAAATAACTGCTTTAATATATGTTATATTTAAAAAATAATTTCACAAAAAAAAAAAAAAAAAAAAAAAAAGAACCCACTCAAGCTTTTTAATACATTACCTCAACACTCAACGTCAGGAATCTCGTAAGATAATATTTCAGTAGATGGTTACAAATGGATATTCAACTAAAAATATATAATTAAAATTCATGTAAAATCTATCATCTCATATTATCAAATGACAAGAAATCAGCTTTATGTACAGTGGGAAAGCAAACTATATCCTCTTTCCTGGTAAAAGGGAAAAGAAAAAAATAAAGAGAGAGAAAGAAAGAAAAAATTGTGGTGATAGAACATAAGTTGACAAGCAAACTGCAACAAGTCACAACCAAATGCAAAGATGTTTAAAAAAAAAAAAAAAAAAAAAAAAAAAAAAAAAAAAAAACTCCCCATGGAAATGTATCAACTACTCATATCTTGAAAGAAACAATTATCAAGATTCACAATTTTATGCACACACTTGACACTACCAATTTTTACAGTTCATATTTTGGTATAAACTGACCTACAAAATAATGAAATTTTACAGTACAAAACAACAATCTCTAATTTGAATTTTTCAAGTCATATTACAACAGCTACTCCACCTATCATGCCTTGTAGGATGCAGTATACTTTTCACATCAGCTGCAATGATGATGCAGATTCAAGAAGCAAAGATGAACAGAACAAAGAACCAGTTGGACTGTCCTTGCATCGCCTCGGCAACAGTGTTATAGAAAACAGGTTTTTGGGATTTAAATTGCAGAGGATATAGCAAATGAATAGCTTTTTTTAACCGAAACACGAGCACAGACGATTAAATTTGAATTCTATTATGTAACAAGCAAGTTTTTTTTATTTCATTTTGCAACTGGTTAGTCACTTGAAATCAACTACTGACCTTCTGGTTACATGAAAGGTATTGGCATAGAAATTTACACAGTGATTTGTTCTTCTTTAAGCCGTAAAACTGCCGGTCTCTGGTCATTAGTTCCAAATTCAATCTCTTTAAGTAATGGATGCTTTTGAGCTACAACCTTGTGTGGTTTAATTTGGGGCACAGTATTGTTGACTGTATGGTGGCTGCTGTTTCTAGCTGCAGGAACATCGTGGTTATGTTTGCCTTCATATGTAGTTACAACAGCTTTTGAGTCGGTTGAAGATCTCTCGACATGCTTACGAACATTGCATCCAGCACTTGTGCATTTATAGTAGCTCCTATTGACATGTAAAAATATGTCAGAAATTACCCTAGTTGCAACAAGCAATTATTTCAGTTAAAGCGTGAAGAATTCTAACAGAATAACTTTGCCTCGTAAGTATCTTGGCCGATGAAATACAGACAACATGAGAAAGGCTTATCTTGGAGAACATGACATGATGAAACCTCCATTCCAGATAATAATTCTTTTGTCAAAAATATGGTTGTGGAAAAGGACTCTAACTGATAGCAGACCTTCCTAAATTGTAACTATCTTTTCACAACAGTTTTTTCAAAGAGATTTAAAATCAACTGAGATGTTGGTAGAATGTACTTTCATGGATAAAAAGCCTACATAAAATAGGAACATTCCTATAATTGACTGATGAGTTCCAGGTTGGAAGAGAGACGGGTGAATGTAAATAATATGAGAAAAATGAATCAACTTTTAAATAAGTAAAATGAACCAGGAGTTAGTCATTCCGCAGATGTCCATCAATACTACATTCAAAATATTGATCCAATATATCACATGTTAGCATTTACCGATATTTGAGAAACCAATAGCAGCAAAAGCAAACTTTCTCAAAGCCAAATTCAAAATTGCCTTAGTTAAATTAATAAATGAGTTTTTTTGTATTCATCTACCATTGATGAAATTTAAACATTATTTTCCCCATTTATTGGAGATTACTCAATCAAACTAAAAAAAAAGAGCCAGCTGGAGGAAGAGTCGATAAACAAAAGATAGCTCAAAATAACAACTACCAAATAACTTGTCAACCAGAAGAATCCAGCATTCTTAGAAAGCAAGTCCAATGTCGTAGTAAAGAATCTAGAAATGACACGATACTACCTCAAAATACCATCATCTATTGCCTCAAAATACCATCATCTATTCGCCAATAGCCACAATCTATGACCTGAAGGAATTTGAGTTGGGGAAGTATAAAACACGAACTCAGTGCTTCTTATTTTTATTATTTTTGGCATTGGGACCGACCCCACTACACCAAAGGAGACTTCGCACGCCCAACGCCAACCCCAGGAGATAAAAAAAAATTCTCTAATTAAGTGCTCCACTGGGGGCTTGACCCCAAGACCTTAGGCTGGCTTACTCCCAAGATGCAGACACACTTACAACCATGGCCACCCTTTGAGGGAAACTCATAGCATCTCAAATATAACAAACTGATAAACCAAATATCTCTTTAAGTTCAACTGCATGTCTAACTTTTATATTTGTAGAAATCACAAATTATCAAGTTGTAAAAAAAAATCATAAGAAGATAAGGATCCCTGAATCGTCTTTTGACCTTCAAAATCATCAAGATCAAGATTGTTGGCATGCTAAAAGTTCAGAGCCGAGGAATAGCATGCGTATTTTGGGGAATGATAGTAACTTCCACGGTAACAATCAAAGAATCTCAGAAAATAAAAGGCAAATATTGAGGAGCAATTCAAAGATTAATTTCAAAAGAGACACAGATAACGCAGATACCTAGGGTTAGGATTTCCTTTAACCACTTTCTGCCCATATTTGCGCCACCTGTAACCATCATCTAACAGGTCAACCTCACTTCGTGTTTGCACAATGATTTTTGGTTCTGTGAGTGTCTTATGTGATAGAGCAACACTAGATGTTCCAGCATCAATGTTCCTGCACTCATGAGGAGAAGGGTTTAGTATGTTTTCCTACAATAAAATCAAAATAGGAGCTCTGGAAAATATAAAACTCTTGCACACATACTGCCTCTTAGGATTTGGCTCATCATCATCTCTGTCATCAGTTATCTCCGTATCAGCTTGCTCTTCACTGTCACTAGTCCCTAATGGTACATTTTCACTTGACTTGTTCAAAATTCCAGCTTGATTTTGTGAACCATATTCAGACTTAGTCTCAACATTTGTGCACCCATTCGGTTCACTACTATCTCTTGCACGTTTATTGGCTGGAGGGGGTTCATGGTTGTGCTGGCCTTTGTAAATAATCTCAGTTATTTGACCATCAGGTGACCGCTCAATCTTCTTTTTGACTGGACAGTTCAAATGTGTGCATTTGTAATAGCTTCGTGGAAATTCACTCCCCTTGACCAGCTTCTGTCCATATTTCCGCCAGTTATAGCCATCATCTGCAGGTTTATCGGAAGCATAGGAAGGAGGTTGATGTTTTCTATCAGAATGAGAGACCTCTGTTGATTCTGCAATGAGATTTTTTGGGTGGTCTGATGTTGAGGATAAGATTGAAAGTTGAGAAGCTTCATCAAGAGTAAATGATGGATCACGTGTCAACGGTTCTGTAGGAGCTGGTACTAAAGAATGTTGGTATTCAGCTTGCTGCATGTGCATATGAGAATGGGCTAGTGCTGCTTGAGCAGTAACCTGAGCCAATGCCTGCTGGTGGGACATCCCGAATGGGCTCTACAAAGAACGTAATGAATACATAAATAAATTACTCAAAAAAATACAATTAATTGCCTTTGGAGCAAGTTTAATATAACGAGACAGGGAGAATATCATGCTAAGCCCTATCACCAACATGCAGGAACAATTAATGAATACATAAATAAATTACTCAAAAAAATACAATTAATTGCCTTTGGAGCAAGTTTAATATAACGAGACAGGGAGAATATCATGCTAAGCCCTATCACCAACATGCAGGAACTTGAGGTGGCCTGGAAGCTGAATATCTATGCACTTAGAAGCCTCACTTAATCACACTACATCTATGTTCAAGAGTTTCCCTATTCAAGTAAAAAGATATTTCTCGAAGGTAAAGGTCAAACATTCATGAAAGTAAGGATGATTGTGCAAGCCATTTCTCCAATTTCATCCCTAGTTTCAAAGTTCATGATTGTAGTAAGCAAAAGCAATATTTCCCCCCAAAATAAATCCTTTACAACATCAAATTCCCATAATTAAACTCTCATTATTCTTACATGATATGTTAAACAAAAAATAATTCCAACAAAAACAAATATTAGAAATATAAATATTTAGACTCTCAGTTTCATATACTTATTATAGATATAAAGATCAACATTTCGATGGAAATCATACCCTCAACACAAGACATTTCCAACTTTCCAAATACCTTATGGCCGTATCATAACTTTCTACCTATATCCACAATTTCACCGAGTCCAAATGTTATCCAACATTTCCTTTTCTTTCCTATACTTACATATATATAGAAAAAGAGAGAAAAGGTCCCCAAATTTAGCCACAGATTACAGGCAATTTCATTTCACAAAAACCTCACCTCAAATTACAATCGGTTTCTACATAAAAAGTTTCATGATTTGACATAACTGATCTCTAATACATATAACCCAATTCACCGTTAAATTAACAAAGAGAATAAAACAAAGTTTCTAATTCTGAACCCAAAAAAAAAAAAACAATTTTTTTTCTTTTTCCCGCCGCCCTAACAAGAAAAAAAACAACAACCCTTATCAAGAAAAATTAGTAATATACCTGAGGAGGAAAAAAACCAGGAGAATTAAGAAGGCCAGAAGGACTTAACCCAGGAGGAACAGTAAACAAAGGAGAACGAGCAAGAACCAAATTGACAGGCTTATTTTGCTTAAACCCAAAATCCAATTCAGACCCATCTTTAGGATAGAAATTATGAGTCGAACCCGAACTGGAACCGGTTCCGAAAAACCCCATAGGCATAGGAGAACCCATAGCACCAGCTAGAAGCTGAGAAAAAGAAGGAGAGTCAACGGAACCATCAGAGAAGAAACTAGAAACAAGAGTCATAGGACCAGGACTGATTCCACCAGTAAAGAAAGTTTCCATGGAAGGTCTTGGTGGAAGAGTAATATTTGTGGGTCTATGGATTGGAGCTTTTGTAGAATCTTCTTTCTTTGCCATTTTTGATTTGATGATGATGATTAACTGTATCCCTTTTCTTCTTTTCTGGGTTTGTAAATTTTTTTTTTTTTTTTTTTTTTTTTGTCTATCTCTTTCTCTGTCTTGTCTGAATTTTTTCTCCCTCTAAAGTTTGGGTTTTTTTCTTTCTTTTCTTTCTCTTCTCTTCTTTTCTTTTTTCAGCTCAGGAACATTTCGTGCAATCTTGATATTTAGTGGGAAAGTCCACGTATGTGATGATTTTTTTATATTATATATATATAAGTTGTATTAAATAAAATAAAATTACAAAACTCAACTCCATACCTAATTAAATTATGGGTGAATTGTTTTTTGTTTTTTGTTTATATTATATCAAATTAGAGAAGGGAAGACTCGAACCTTCAAGCTAAAAAAACGAGTAGATATCTAACCAATTTAGCTATACTCAGATTGATGGGTGCATTATAATTTTGGTTCATATTTTGAGCATTATAATTATTTATGATTTAAAAACTTATAATTTAGGCAACGAGTTTTTAAAATAATTCACATGGTTAGTTTGATTGTAACTGAGAGATGATACGTTATTTTAAATTAATTTTATTTATTTATGATGACTTGTAATAAAATAAATTAATTTTTAGTCATTCAAATTATAAGAAAAATATAAATTTTATAGCTAGGTAAACAACGTGAAAAATATATTGTTTGATTAAAAAATTTAGTTTGAGCTTATTTTAATCCAGTTCTTAAAACTTAAGGTTAATATCAATTTAGTCTATGATTTTAAAAGTTTCATTTTAGTCCTACATATTATTATATCTTTAAAACTCATAAAAATATTCCTACACTTACTGAATTTACATATAAAAAATCGGGTTTTGAAATTATAGGTAAAATCGCATACTCTGTATGCGATTTTAATAGACTGGTAGAAATCGCATACTCTGTATGCAATTTCAAACCAGTGACTAGCCCTTTATATATGTGCTCTGCCATTTTTTTAAAAAACTGTATGCAAATTTTTTTATGCCCATTTTTTTAAAACTGCAGCAATTTTTGAGTGGCTTGTTAACCATTTCAACACTTGTTTAAATATGAAATATTCTCACATTCGTAATAATAAATTACAATCGAAGTTTGAAATGAATTTGACATGTTGAAATAATGAAATTATCTGAAACGAAATTGACATTTGAAATAATGTATAAAGTTTTGAACAAATAAAAGTATAAAGTAAAAAATACATCATCGATGACCTCCTGTCCCACACGGAGGTCGTCTCCTATTACGAGGAGGGCGAACACATCCTATCGGGGTTATATATGAATCATCAGTAATATGCGAAGGACCGGCACCATCGACCACCATAGATGGTCCTGTATCATCCATATGATGTGATGGACCAGCACCATCACCACCATCAATACGATGCCTCCCTCCCCGTCCCCGTCCTCGACCTCGACCACGTACTGGTATTGAACCTAGCGGTACATCAACATCACTATCAGGTTCAGGAATGACAACCTGTGAAAATATTTCCTGTGATCCCGGGGTTGGTACCATGACAAAATGAGGGGATGATGGGTTACTAGGATAGTGGTGTGTGGTCTCTTGTACGTTATCCATCTCCTCAAGAACGACATCATCAATTCCCGCCTCCTCAGGAGCAGGATGTGTTGGGTATTTATGAAGACAAAATCAAAGCCCAAGCCCATTAAGTCATTTATGATTGGTTGTGCCTTTTGTTGGAGGTGGTGGCTTTTGTTTGACCTACTTGCTTCAGCCGTGGGAGTCAATTCAAGGGAAGAAAAATTACATGAGTTTTTCTTCGCGGTGTGTTGATTCGATGTTGAGCGATTGAGGGTTGGTGAGAGTTTGTGAGAAATATTGTAAAAGAAAGGGATTTTTTTTCTTGAAGGCTTTTGGCGGTTAATACACGGTTTTGTGTATTGGATATTTCTCTATTGTAACTCTGATTCATCATAGTGGATTCCGCAGCGGTAGCAACTGGACGTAGCCAATTTGGGTGAATCAGTATAAATTCTCGTGTCTCTCTGATTGTGTTTTATTCTTTAATTTCTCGTTTATCTATTTTATTCCTAACGGTGAATGTGGGAAGGTGAATTTTCCCAACAGGATGTGCACGTGGACGACGACCTCTTCTAAAGCAAGGATCTGGACGCTCTATACTGAACATAGTATTGAATTCCTCCATATGAGGAACACACTCTCCGATATAGTCTCGAGTCAGCTGATCAGGACAATCTAGAGAGACATTTTGCAGTCAACCAAGCTGATTAACAAAGAAAGTTGTTAATTTACGATGTTAACAATAATTAAAAAAAAACGCCTTATATAATTCCCTTCCTCTTGCATAGAATCAAGTCTTCAATCAACTTGTGTTCCCGGATTTCTTTGTTTCGCAAAATCGAAACGCTAACTCACAAAATTGCTCAAGAACCCAACACAACTCGTCGTTAAGGATTGACAAATCGCAAATCATTCACAAATCACTCGACTTTGGTTGGATGGAGTATAGTCGGAGCCGTCACAACCCTTTTGTAAGAAGGAGATAGTTGGAGGAGTTATGGTTTCATACTAAAGTTAGGTTTGAGATATGAGAAGGAGGGAAGATAGACAAAGATATTTTTGTCTTTTCATAGTGCAATGATATAGGCATAAGGTCTCTAACATAAAAATGGTGATGAGAAGGGATAAACCTTAGATCAATTTTTTAGAGATCAATTTTCCCAATTTCCCAAAACTTATCTACCAATATAAGACCTTACATAGTTGTTGGTTTGTGTAATAATAATAAAACAGAGAATAAAATTTACCCCTCACTGTCACTAGTTATGGAGAGATTATTAGAGGAGGTGGCTTCCCCATAATTAACCGCGTGTCCTTTTCATGTGTATTTCTAACTAGTAAATAAAATAGACGGTGGAAAATTTCATTATTATTTTTTTAATTTCAAATTTGGTAGAGTGATACATTACTAAAGAAGGTTTTTGGTGGTTTCTTAATTGAAGAATAGCATTTTAACAAAATGGTGTTTTAATTTTTTTAAATAGTTCAAAAGAGTTGTTACTGTTGGGATTTGGCAAGTATATGAAAATGATGGATAAAACCCTAAACTTGCTCAACAAGTTTACTTGGTCTTGATTGTGGCCATTAGATTTGCTTGGTGGGCAAGGATGAATGATGACCGTTAGATTAAACTTGGTGACCAAGACTATTTGTATTATAAATAGAGGTAATCTTTGTTGGCAAATGTATCCCAAAAATACTGTTATTTTTATAAATATCACTTAAAAAAAATTATTAAATTTGCAAATACCCCTTTATTTTAGGCTATTCTTTAAAAGAAAAGAAAAAATATTGGCTAACAATGTAATTTGACTTTTGGGGCCATATTACTTCCTCTTAAAGACCGGCATTGAAGAAGATGATGTACAAGGAGAGCACAACCACTCTTACCTTCCTAATGCTCTTCTATTCCTTGGATATGATACGACCTTTGGGCATGTTTATCTCTTTCTCCTCTCACGATTTTCTTTGAATCAAATCATTTTTCCTCTAATTTAGTTTAACAAATAAACTAATTAAAAAAAATTGTTGGCCAAACTATACTTTTGCTTATTTTTGCTTCTCTAATTTATGACGTTACTCCCTTTTAATTCCTTAAATATTTTGATTAATTATTAGTTCATTTAAAGTTTGGATGATTAATCGTTAGTTTAAGGGACAATTACTGAAATAATATATTTTCACACACTAATTACTGAAATGTCAAAACTTTTAAAAAATTACTCAAACAACATAATTATAGTTCAATAAATTTACTGAACTACTAAAAAAAACAAAAACAAAAACTAATAAATTTATTAAAAATAATAATGAAAAATAATCAAATAGTTCGATAAATTGTTGAACTTGAACTTAAAGAAACAAAAAACAAACAAATTCATTAAAAATATCCATGAAAAATAGTTCAATAAATTTATTGAACTATAATTATGCCATTTGAGTAATTTTTAAAAAGTTCAAACATTTTCATAATTAGTATGCAAATTTATGCTATTTGAGACAAATTGTTTTAATTTAATTATATTTTTTTACCTATGATATTTATCATATTCTCTTTATAACATGATGAAGTTAACAAAATCTTAACCTTCGAGTTTGATAGAGTTTATTAAACATATGATTGAATTGTGAAGAATAAAAAATTTATTAAGTTAGAGTTGGTGTGAAATGTGTTGGAAGTTTAAAAAGAATCGATTTATTAAGGATGATGGGTTTGGATAAATCATAATTTGGGATTGTAAAATTAAAAGACAAACGAGATATAGGTTTTGTGTAGTCTAAACTCTAGTTCAAACATGGGAGTCAACATGGGAGCCAAACGTCCCATGATGTTTGGTAGAAAAAGGTGGGGTGGGGTGAGGTTCATTAACCTAACTCATATTTGTTAGATATGTTTAATAACTCTAGATGATTTGATTTTTTTTAAATCAATGAGTTTTAAACTGTAAAAAGTGAGGTTTGTTATCTCGTATAAGAATTTAGTAATACAAAACTTATAATGAAACTCATCTATCAAATACAAGCTACATAAACTCAGGTTTCTGAAACTCACAACACATCTAAATACAGACTACATAAATCCGAACGTCACCACCCTAAACTATACAAACTCAGTTTTAAAAACTTACACTACCAATATATTCTAAGAAGTACTGACTTTTTTCCAGTCTACTTTTAACCTTTGCATCACCTTTACTCAAAAACTAATTTCTATGCATATTCGAAATATGTTGGTCAAATTATAATTTATTGTCAATTTTTTTAAAGTCAAAATGAATATTTTAGAACCAAAGATTATTAAGAAGTAAGAACACAATTAAAATCACTTTCAGACTAATTTGGTTTGAAAACATAAATGGCATAAAAAGGAATAAGGATAGATATTTGAGAAATTTTAAAGATGGTATTTTTTGAGTAACTTAAAAAAAAACAAATATTTTAAAAATGATATTTCTTAAACTGAGATTCCATCAAACTCAGTCTGTGAGATTAGTGAATCGAAGTCCGAGATTAGTGGATCTCAGTCTGAAAAATGTTATTTTTGAAAATTTTCAAAACTTTTACTATTTTAAAAATATCAATTCTTAAAATGTGATTTTTGAAAAACCCCATATATATTATTTCTATTTTGTAATTTTTATTCTTTTGTCACACTTTAGAGCATGTCTGCTTATAATATTTATTGCTTATAATATTTATTGTCAGTGAGCAGCAAAGGATGTTTAAGACCAACCAAAACAGCCAAGTTGGCTGTTAAAAAAGAAAAAAAAATAAAAGGGAAAAAAATTTCTGCACATGTGTCAGATTTTGGTTGGCTCATTTTTGAGAGCCAAGATTTGTTCTTGCAAAAATCGTTCTGACTTGCAAAGGATGTTTTGCCAGCTGAGTTGTATATACTTTTTTAACTAAATTATATCATTAATGTTTGTTAATTAATAAATCAAACTAGATTATATTAATTAGTATTTTACTTTTACATATTAAAATGAACCTAGCTAGCATTTACGATGTTGACTTTTTTTCCATTATACTAACGTGTCATGTTGTCATGTATATGTTCGAAAAGAATGATTAAATGAATAAAAAGAATGCTTTCAATGTGATAAATAGTAATAAAATAAGTAAATTGTGGTCGCATCCATAAATTAAAATCGGGTGAAATATTCTAAAGATCCCTGAGTTTTGGAGGTCGTGTTTATTTTGTCCCCGTGTTTTCAATTTGTGTCTAAGTGGCCCCCTAGTTTTGGATGTTGTATCTATTTAGTCTATGCATTTTTAATTTGTGTCTAACTGGTCCCTGAGTTTTGGACATTATGTCTATTTGGTCTCTGAGTTTTCAATTTGTGTCTAAATGACCCATAAATTATTAGAAATAAGTTTAATTGTTCCTTAATTTGTTAATTCCTTAACATAATATTGACTTAACACTGACATAAAATGTTTAATTGGTCAAAATACTGACATGAGATTAATTATTATTAACATTTGAAATAATAATTAATCTCATGTCCGTATTTTGACCAATTAGACATGTTATGTCAACGTTAAATTAATATTTTGTTAAGAAGTCAACCAATATGTTAAATTAAAGACCAACTAAACTTATTTCTATTAATTCTTCAAAACTTAGGGACCAAATAGATACGATGTTCAAAACTCAAGAACCAATTAGACACAAATTGAAAACGTATTGACCAAATAGACACAACATCCATAACTGATGGACCACTTAGACACAAATTTAAAATGCATAGACCAAATAGACACGACTTCCAAAGGAAAAAATGTACTTTATCCATTAATTTTTTATAGATTTATTGCATTGAAATATGGAAATTAGATGGTGTAAAATAGATTTTTTAAATTTTAAATTTTTAACGAACTATAATAATTTTTTTTACAACTAGCTAAATATTGTTATAATCTAATAAATGGATAAGATTTGCAAGTCTAAAAGTTCTCTCAAGTCTTATTAGATCTATTTATGTAAATTGAATCATTGATAGTTGATAATTAAACTAAAACCAAGTTGTCTTAATATTTAGAATTGTTAAATTATATCAAATCTTAGATTAGTTGGAATTTTTATTTTTAAATCGAATCTTCAAAACCAATAGTTGGAAGGCCTAATACATAAAGGTCATATAGGGTGTTCAATCAATCAACCAAAGAGGTATTATTGATGGTATGCATGATTTTTCACTCTTCTTTTTATCATTATTATTATTATTAGAAATTACTGCAAATGACATCCTTATAAATTATCTTATTTATAAATCACATCTTTATGATTAATAAAAACACATCTCTATATTTGTTAATTTTAATGAAATTGAGACATGTATTTGTTGTGGGGTGAAATTGGATTACACGTGGAATTTTACAACTTGACAAAATTGGTCCGAAGCACCTGGTGTAAAGCACCTGGTCCGAAGCACCTGGTCCGAAGCACCTGGTGTAAAGCACCTGGTCCGAAGCACCTGGTCCGAAGCACCTGGTCTAAAGCACCTGGTCCGAAGCACCTGGTCCGAAGCACCTGGTGTAAAGCACCTGGTCCGAAGCACCTGGTCCGAAGCACCTGGTCTAAAGCACCTGGTCCGAAGCATCTGGTGTAAAGTACCTGGTCCGAAGCACCTGGTCCAAAGCACTGTCGACCATGGTACCTAGACATAAAGTCCATGCACTAGAAAAGAATCAGGCTACGCAGCTCCAACTACAGACATACATATCTAAACCGATTACAAGTGTCCAATCGAGAAAATGACACGTGGCGGACCACAGCGACACGTAGGTGAGAAGCAACACATGGCCCAATCCCGACGCGACACGTGGCGCGATGATGTCATCAACCTAATCTCCTATAAATAGGAGAAGAAATTCATTCATTAGGTAATCGATCTCTACTACTACTCTGCAGACACTAGCTCGCTGTGCTCGACTTAAGCATCGGAGGGTGTTAGCCTAGCACCACACCAGGTGCTCTTTTCTTTCCTGTGCAGGTACCTACGTAGCACGCCGTCGAAGCAGCGCACTACCTCCGACTCGTCCCATAAATTAAAGTTCGTTGCCTACGTGGAAGCTATCCATTTTTAGGTAACAACAGTATTTATTCTACATTTGTGACATTTTCTAATTTTAATTAAAAATATTTAACGGATGCGAGTGAATTATAGATTTTTTTTACCTTGATAATAAGTCTATTGTATTTTTTTTTAATTATTTAAATCCCATTTTCAAGACTCATAAATCATATTAAAGGTAATAAGAATATTTTAGGTTTATTTTGAGAAAGACCATATGTACTGTAAAGATTAAAAATCGAACTCATCATTTTTTAAGAGATAAATATTCTAAATTAGTGATTATGTCACAAAACCACTATATTAATAGCAAAAACTATATATTTTCTATATACAATAATTTAATCTCTCTCACATTTTATCATCGATAATTTTTCCCATTAAGCATCAACCATATATTTCCTTTTTTATTAAACTTTTCAACAATTTATTTTACTTTTTAAAATAACTGAAATACATCATGTATTAAATTATATATATGATAGAAATATTGAGTTTAAATTAATATTCTTTTTTCTTTTTTAATAATATTTCCATTCCTATTAGTTACTTAATACTCATATTCTCAGCTTTTTTATTTGAAACTACGAATTGCAGATTTTACGACAAGTAGAACCAAAGTGGGCCCTCAGAAGGCAATGGGACGACGTGTCGTGCCGTGTACGATAGCAAACCGGATTTTTTTCACAGCATTAATTGCTTCTTCCAAAAGTACCCCGATAGAAATTGAATTGTCATTTTATTACCTGAAAATAAAAACTCTATTTGACTTTTCTTCTTATTTTCCATCACCTTGCTCTTGTTCATGACCGCCATGATCACTTGTGCACGAAAAAGAAAAACTTGTTTGGTTGAAGAAAAAAAGTAGAAAGAAAATAGATGATAATCTTGGCTATTAAGATTTGTTAAAACAATCATTTATGTGATTAATGAGTTGATAGTTCATTTTAAAATGTAAGAAATAATTCAGTACAAGCTTGTGGTTGATTAAAATTGTAGGCTACATTTTATACTTTTGTTTAGGTCTACTTAATAGGATTGCGAATGAGGAGAATCGAAAATAAAAGTATAAAATAAAAATAATAAATTATATTTATAAATAATTTAAAATTTTAAACATTGAGTGAGGGGAGACTCGAACTTTCAATCTTATTATAAATGAGTAAATGCCTACCAACTTGAACTATACTCATGTTGGCAAAAATTGAAAATATTATTATCGATATAGTTTCCTAATATTGAACGAGACAAATATGCACATTGCATGATTTTTTATAGTATGATGATAAAGCGTTGAACACACACTACAAGAAATAAGCAGTTTAGCAACGGAAAATTAGCGACGAAATCATCATACTTTCATCACTACAAAATTTCATGTAGCGATAGAATTTCAGACAAAACAGACCGTCGATTTTTTATTCATCGTTAGGTATTTTTGCCGACGAAATTCGTCGGTAATTAGAGACAGAAAATAAATACATCGCTACAAAATGGTGACCAACGTTAACGACGCATTCTGTCTTTACAGTTGGTAGCAATGTATTTGTTTTCCATCCTTAATTACCGACATAATGCGTCATTAAAATTAGCGACGAATTACGTCATAATAGTTGGAACAAAATGCGTCCCAAACAAGGTCAAAGTGAAACATTGACTTTAACGACGGATTGCTTCACAATATAAAGGTCAAAGTTAAGTTTTGACTTTAACGACATATTGTGTCGCAATATATTTTTTTGGAATTTAAAATTATAAAATAAGAAATATAATAACAAAAAAATATTATATAAATTGATAAAAAAATATTCAAATAATTACAAAATTTTAAAATGGTTACGAAAAATAAAATATTGAAACTACTGTGAATCTGCAGGAGGATATGGTGGAGGAACAATGGATGATGAAGAAGCCTCACCGCACATCTGAGCAATGAAAGCATCCATCGTAGCCTCAAACTCGCGTGTTCCTGCCGATCCTTCTCGAGCTGCGACCTGAGGAATATGACCTCATCTCGGAGTAAGGCGTTGCTCTGTCTGAGCTCTGCAGTCTCCGCTCGAGCCGACTAAGAAGAACGAGGCTGCTCAGCGTACAAGATCGGGTCGTAGTTGCTGAGTCCAGAAATAGAGTTGTCTGGACGCCTGCCTCCAGATTGGCACTCTGAATATCCTCTTGAGTTGTCTGAGTGTTAGGAGTCGGTAAGCGCTCAGCAAGAATCTCAGTGTAACGAGTTTGCATCAATACGAAAAAAAAAGTTTTGTTAGTTTTAATTTGGAAAGAAGTTAAAAGCGTACTAAATTATCGAATAACTTACCACTTGTTGTTTTGTCTTCTCGTTGATAAACGTTTTCTTGTCACCCTTTTTTCATGTGCAGAAGGAGTAACAATTTAGAGTTTGTTCCTGAGAAAAAAAAATAAAAGAATCATTAGTATTTAAACTTAAAAAAAATATATGTAATTAACTTACAAATCTCTTGTGACGCTCATACGCTAAGATCGACCCTCCAATGTGCAACGAGGGGTTAGCATTCCAGTTAGCCTTGTTGATGGCGGAAATACGTTTCACCTCCGCTGTCTGGCTACGTCGTATGACCTCCTCGTGCTCATCAACAGAAATGTGCGTCGGCCTCTTATTAGCTGGTGCATGTCTAAATTGGTAGCCCAAGTCTCTGTACTGGGTGTCAGCCTGATGATTCCACGGAGAGAAGATCAACTCGCTTTTTAGCTCAACCGGAATATTAAAATGTTGTTGTAAAACAAACGCCTTAGTTAATTATCAGCTACATATAAATTTAAGAAATAATAAATTGATAAAAATTTGAATTTTACCTTCCAAGCTGTGAACAACCGCATCTTGGTCAGAGTTGAGATACTCTGCCAACGTTGGTGTCCCAGGACTGAACTCATCAGTAAAATCTCTGTAAACAGCACTGATACGCTCCACGACGGTTGTAATCTAATTAAGATAAAAAGGTTAATAAGAGTATTTAAATATATGTTATTATAATAAACAGGAAACCAAATAAGAAAATAACTTGTCGTTCTCCAGGCATAAGCGTACACTCTCAGCGATAGACATCTCCTCAGGCGCTACTGTCACAACGTGTTTGCGACGCGGAGCGCCAACGTCCAATTTATAAGCCTCTTTGTGAAAAGAAAAAAATTGGAGTCGCCACCAACCAAATTAGGGTGTGATTGGTCACCTAATAAACAAAAATAGTCTACGAAAATCAGATTGGGTTCGAGAGTTATTTATGTGTAAGGAAGGTACTAGCACCCTACAACATCCATTAAAAAATAGTCAGCATATTCTTATCTTATATTATCTAATTTTAAATTATTGGTCCTTAATTTAACTAGTTTGTGAAAGATTGATTTTAATTTATGAAAATAAATGTCTCAATTAATCTTCTCTTAACATCAAGAATGAAGTAAGTTCAAAGATTAATTGAGCGGGGTTACGACCGTTAATTGAACAATATTACAATTGAGAATTCCTCACCTAGAGAAATTGAGAGTCGTCACTTCTCAAAATCCCATCATCGGATTTGTATTTATATTTTAAAACGTTTTTTTATTTAAGATACTTCATTTTATTTTAAATAATAAGTATTATGTTTATTATTTATTTTTTTAGGGTTTTTGTACACTTAATGATAATTTTGATAAACACATTACTCAGCCTTCACAATTGTGACCATTTCCACACATTTATCAAAACTCTTAATAAGTATATTACTCTTTCCTTAAAAAATAATTTTATTATGATAATTTTGTGATAATAAAAAAAAAGAATTTTAATGTACTAATATCACAAGCCAATTAAAAGTACCAATTGTTTCAAATCAAAGTCTAAACTTGAAAAATTCATATCTCGTTAATCACAATGTGTTTTGACTTGATTCTTTCTCCTAAACACATATTATTAATCTATCATTGACCTATGAATTAATTTTATAAATAAAAATCAAAATTCATGTAAAAGAGATCTCAATCACGTTTTTTTAAATACAAAATTTTTAAACTACTTATATCGACTTTGAAAAATCGTATCTTTTTTTATACCGATCCAAACGAGGTGATTCTTGTTTCTAAAGTTTACTTTATCAGTCTAGTTTCAAGAAAAAATAAACTTTAAAAATAGATATCAGAGAAATATCATCGAAAATATGCATAATAGAATACACTGCAGTTTTTCCCGAAACAGTAAATCCTGTTAAAATCTTAAACTTACAAAAATCATAACTTCAAACCAGAAATCGAAATCGATTGATTCTTTTTCCTATAGCTTCGTCTATCAATCTATTTTCAAATAAAATCAATCATATAATAAAAATCAGTACATAATAATCACAATTTTATTGCAAAAACGAAAGACTCATAAGACTATAAATAATTTAAAGAAGAGAAGAACTTACCTTGATTCCTTGAAGAGATGGAAATGGATGAATTCGTTTGGGAGAGAATGAGATGGAGAAATTTTGATAAATTCTCTCCCCCAAACTTTGATATATGATTCCCCCCCCTCTTTTTTCTTCCTCTTTTTCTTCTTTTGATGAATGCTCTTATTTATAGTCAAATTGAGATAAATAAAATATAGAAGATAATTTTTTTAGATAATTCAAATGATTTTCAAAATGATTATCTCCTATCAAATCAATTAAATCTCTTTATCTATATCTTTTACAATTCAAACTTCTCTTCAAATCAATTGTTTATGTCTACAAATTGAATTGAACCTTTTTTGTATCTAATTGAACATCATTTTATCTTTAAAATTAAAAGCTAATAAATATTATCTTTATCTTTTAAAATTAAATAAAAAAAATCAATTTTCTTCATTTTAATAAATTTAGTCTGGACGGTGTCTACAACTTCATCAGGAGCGTCCTCCTGCTCGATCAATGTGTCTTACTCAGCTTGAGCCAGACATCCTCAAGGGTCTGACTCCCTAAGCTACCATCCCCCTGAAGGTTGAAAGGTAGTGGTGGACGTCTACGAGGAGGCATGATCTATATAACATATAACATAAAGTAAATTAAATTAAATTAACCCTTTTAAATTAAATTAAATTAACATAAAGTAAATTAAATTAACCCTACTAAATTAAATTAAATTAACCATATAAAATTACATTAAATTAAATTAAACTTAATTAAATTAAATTTACATAACCTAAACTAAATTAAAAATTAAATTAATTAACATAAACTAAATTTAATTTAATTTTCATAAACTAAATTAAATTAAGCTAACATAAACTAAATTAAATTTAAATTAACATAAACTAAACTAAATTTTAACATAAACGAAACTAAATTAAATTAAATTAACATAGAAAAAATAATGAAAAAAATTAGAAAACTTACTTGTAATGTATTGACTAGACAACGTGAAACAGAAGAAAATCGAAAAAGAAAATGAAAGGAAATGAATGAGAATGAAAGAAGAAGAGAGAAAAGAAGAAAAGAAGAGAAATGGTAAAAAATGGCAGTCTCGGTGCTGTTTTAATCACATCAACTGGCAAAAATAATTTTTTTACACTACAAGAAAAGCTGCATTTTGAGACTCGGGTATAGAGACGTAATTCGTCTCTAATTAACAATAGCGACGAAATTAGAGGCGAAACAGTCCATCTCTGAAAATGGTGTCGCTTCTTCATATTAGAGACGAAATGTATCTCTATCAGAGACAAAACAAATATTGGTACGCTAATAAATGTTGACCATTTAGAGACGAAATACATCTCTGAAAATAGGGACACAATATAATATTACGTCTCAATATTAGAGACTCAATGTGTCGCTATAATTAGGGTGAGAATTTGTCTCTAATATTGGAGACACATTACATCTCTAAAACAGAGACGTATTGAGTCTCTAATAAAGTAACTTTAGAGACGAACTTTATCGCTAAACAAAGTTAATAAAACTGTATTTGAAATATTTAGAGACACATTGTGTCGCTATTGCCGCATGTAAATTTAAAAAAAATATTTAAAAATTAATTTTAAATATTTAACATTTAAAATTAATTTTAAATATTTAACATTTAAAATTAATTTTTAAATATTAATTTTTTTAAATTAAAACAAAATGAAATAAATATTTCCATCCAAAATAAAATATCCAAAACAAATTAAATATTTCCATCCAAAATAAAATATCCAAAACAAATTAAATGTTTCCATCCAAAAGCAATTTAAATTATCCCAGAACTAAGGAGCGCTCGTATTATCGTCATCTGGACAATGAGAAGTAGACCCGGAACCGGGAGCCCTATGCTGAACCATAAATGCTTGCATTTGAGCCACTATATTATTACATTGAGATTGAAGATCGTCTGTATGAGCCTGAAAGCGGATCTCGTTAGCTTGAATCTGCAGACGCAATGATTCGTTCTCTTTCCTCAAAGCCTCCGTCTCAGCACGTACAGAAGTCGAAGAACGCGGCTGATTTGCATAAAGCTCCCTCCCATAAGCACCAAGACCCGGGACTGAACCATCAGGCTTCACACCACCAACGGCCAAAAGGAAAGCATCACGATGGTTCTCCTGAGTAGGCTGAGACTCAGGAGTGGACAATAACGACTCAAGCTTATCGTTAACTTTTCCCTACAAAAAATAACAATAAACATATGATTAATTAAAAAAGAAATATTTTAAATAAATTAAAAAGCACGAAAAAGACAAACCTAACATGTATGTCTCGAGCTCGATCATCTACATTAGTAACCCCATCGTGACCCTTCGTATGCAGATAGAGAAACAACTCAATTGGAGGTACCTCACGTCCATCCCAAGTCTGTTAAGATGAAAAGAAGAAAAATAAGAGATTAGTTAAACATGAATTGAGAATATTAAAGATATTAGCGTAATAGTACAATGACTTACCAAGATCTCGTAATGCTCGTCGTGACTACGAGTCCCACCTGTGTGCAAAGTCGGGTTGGCCAGTCGGAGCATCCGCCAGTAGCTTCAGATGAGCTTCCTCTGTCATCCACAAAAGCTTTTCAGCTGGTTTACCCTTTTGCTTTATAGATGGTGTCTCGATAATGTTTCCCTACCATTCTGCTCCAGGGTTTGTAAATAATCTCATCAGTGAGCTCTGGAGGGATCGTAAAGTGTGTCTGGAAAAATAAGAAAGTCTTAAATTTGTTAGAAATTAAAAAAATTATAAAAAATACAAGTTTTACCTTCCATGTTTGAAACCACCGTATTTTGGCGATTTCAGAAATCTCTTTCCATTTCCCGAACTCGGGACTCTTCTTGAAAACGTTTGTGAAAACTCGGGAAACCTTACCCGATGGATGTAATCTATAAAAAAGGAACAAAACTTTATTTATAAGTTAAAAAAATAATAATTTAAACAAAAAATGTAAATTGTACTCACTTTTTTTTCTCGTCACGACAAAAGAACCCGGTGATCGGTATTTGCTCAATGGCTTGGGTGTCTGATGCCGCGATGACGTGGTCGGAACGATGGGGACATGTGTATTGGATACCTGTGTATCCCCTAACGCCTGTGCACTATCAGGTGTCACAGGAGTATCAAACTCCTGTGAACGAGGTGGATGGCGCCGCGACGTAGACATCTACAAAATATTTAACATATAATGAATTAAATAAATTAACGTTTAATATAATTATTAATTAAACTAATTAAACCAAAATTTACCCAATTTAATTAAATTGACACTAGATTATGAAAATTAACCTAACTAATCAATTACAAAGTGAATTAATAACACCTAATTGAATTAAGTAAGTAACATTATTCAACTAACACTAGAAGTATACATTTTTTTTAGTTCTAGAATTTGTAATTGAACTTAATTAATTACAAAGTGAATTAATAATATGTAATTTAATTAAATTGACCCTGTAATTTTAAATTGAACATACTAATGATATAATAAAAAGTGAATTAATAATATGTAATTGAATTAATTATAATTAAATTTGAACAATTAACATATATACTAATGAAATTAAAGAAAAATATATTTAGCAATTTAATCCCTAAACACATAACCAATAGCAAGTGAACAATTAGCAATTTAATCCCTAAATTTGAACAATAAACACACTAAATCAAATTAGCAATTCCTTAAGCTAATCCTTAATCCCTAAACATGGATTCAATCAAAGAATCATATATTTAGCAATTTAATTATAACCATTAGCAATTTAACATATGAACTCTCACAATGGGAAGAGAAAACACATTCTAAAAACACATTAGCAATTTCTAATAGCTTGTTAAACAAATTTGGTTCTTGGATTTAACTTCCATAATATGAATAATATTTATAATTTAGATGCTAATAACACTAATTTGAAAAACATAGTGACATCAGAGGGAGAATGTCAACAATTAGAAGCAAAAAATAAACCCTATTTCAGCAGATTACAAAGGGAATTCCCAATTAGAAGCAAAAAAAGAAACCACATTCAGCATATTACAAAGGGAACAAAAAAAATGTCAGCAATTCAATTGAAAAGAAAGAGAAATAAATGGAGAGAGAATCGAAGTTTTACTCAGAGATGATTGAGAAATCAGAGGAGAAATAAATGGAGAAATCAGAGGGAGTGGTGGCTGCGTGAGACGGTGGTGGTGGTGGTGGACTCGCGCCGCTTCTTCTTTTCCACGAGGGAGTGGTGGCTATGTGAGGCGGTGGTGATAGTGGTGGTGGTAGGGTGAAGGGGTCTGTTGATCGGTGGAGGGGAAGGGGGAGGAGAAAAAGAAAAACAGAAAGAAATGAAAGGAAGAAGAAATGTCTGGGGAGGGGAAGGGGTTTTTTATCCCTTTTAATTTGCTTTTAGCGACCAAATCGATCTCTAACTGGAAACGAAAAGTCGTGGGATGTTTCAAGCGATTGCCACGTCATACACCATTAATAATTTAGAGACGAACTATGTCTCTGAAAATTCCGAATATTTTAATAAACCGCCAAAATTTTCACTATTAGAGATGCATTCCGTCTCTAAGTAAAGTGAAAATTTTAATAAACTCGCCTTCTTATTTCTGTTAGAGACGGAATGTATCTTTATTTATTTTAAATATCTGGTGAATTATTTGTTTTCCCAATAGAGACGAAACTCATCTCTATGGGGAAAAAAATCCGTTGAAGTCATGATTAGCCCATTAGAGACGAATTGTGTCTCTGTTTATTGAATATTCTGGAATCCTATCTCTAGTAGCGACGCATTGTGTCTTTGATTATCTCAATTAGAGACAAATTGAGTCTCTGTCTATTGAATGTTCTGGAATCCTATTTTCATTAGAGACGAATCGTGTCTCTGTGTCCAATACATATTTCGTTTTAAAAATGTAATTACTTAGTATTAAAAGGAATCCTCTTTCTTTTAGAGACGAATTGTGTCTCTGTTTATCTAATTAAAGACAAATGGGGTCTCTGTTTACTGAATGTTCTGGGATCCTATATCCGTTAGAGACGAATTGTGTCTCTGTTTCAATTAGATATTTCATTTTAAAAATGTAAATAGTTTTCTATGTGTAATTTCTCTTTTATTTTTTATATGTCTTATTTTTTTTATAATATAATAAAAATAAGATAAATAAAAAATAAAAACGAGCTTATCTTAACGAAAGTTTGAATTTGTCGAATGTTCAATGATTAGATAAATGTCCAACTTCCCGTTACATTTAAGATTTGAGTTTGACCTCTCTTAATTTAATTTAATAAAAAACACAGAGAAGGAATAATGATCAAGAAAAAGTATTGAAATTTATGACAGAGCATTAACAACTAAGAAGTTGTTGATTTTTTTAAATCTGTTTCCTTCTGTTTAACAATATACCACCTTCACTATCATTACTGTTTGATGTAGAACTGTTGTCCTCAGTATCTTCTTCTTCCTCCTCTGAAGGTTTAGGGGATGAATCATCAATGAAAGGAAGTTCAATATATAAGCCGTCAGGATCAAACAATGTTTCTGTTTCGTCATTCAACAGTCGAGCAGTTTCAGAGTTTATTCCTTCATCTAGTTGACGACTCGGAAGCTCTTCTTCTTGGAAAGCTTCAAATTCCTCGCTATCTTTATCTGGGAGACTTTCTTCAATGTGACATGGTCTGACTTTGCAAACCACTAACCAATCATTCAATGGTCTACAAGATGGATAAGGTAGGAAATACGATTGAATCGCTTGTTGTGTCAATACAAATCGATCATTTGTGCGCATGTGCTTTCTCTTATTCACCTCTAAAATCTGCAAATGTGGTATCTTCCGCATCCCACCTCGCCGCATTGTCTCAAACCACGTACAGTTAATAATATGGTACGTTTTACACTCCCTCCTGCATATTCAAGCTCAATAATTTCATCAATTACTCCAAAGAAATCCTCTTCCGTATTTCCGAACACTTGACCCTTGATGCAAATGCAGCTGCTATCAGTTGCTCTGCTCTATGAATGAGATTTTGTTTGAAATTTGTAGCCCTTCCCTAGATAACCAGAGTATGATTTGGCAATTCTAGCAAGGCCTTTTGCCAACATTACTATGTGATTGTTTGTAACTGGTGCAGTGGGTGAATCAACCTGCACAATCATGAACTTAGGTTGAGAAATTACACTATTGCAGATCATATGAAAAATAATAACATGTAATCATACTCACGAAAGCATAAAACCATGAACGGAAGTCTCTGTCAATTATGATCCTCTCCCCGGCTGCGTTAGTCCAGGATTAGCCGGACGTACAAATAACTCAACGAATAACCTATTATTCAATTTAATATATTATGAACATGAAAATAAATTAATAATATAAATATTTCACTGATTAATTTAGTTCATCCTTACTCGATATACGACTCCACCTCCGGACAATTACACAACACGTACGTTTGTGCGATGTGAAACTCTTCCTCGTTTAAAGGTCTCCGCACGGGCTTTCCAATAGGTCTCCCAAATACTGTAAAAATAGACAAATCATTTGGATCGACTCCAACTGGAAGTGAATCTTGCACAAAATTTCGCTTCACGGTTCGGTATTGTTCTGCAATTCATTGATCAAAGTAATATGAACAGAACGTGGTCGTCTCATGTATTAGGTATGCATTCCATATAGATCTTTCCACTCTAGACTTATTTCCTACTGTTCTTTTTAGCCTACGCAAGTATTTGACATAAAAAATATATCAATTACAAACAGTACCTTTAAGAAACATTTAAAAGACAACAATCAAAATATGTACCTTTCAAACAGGTACATCCATCGATATTGAACTGGACCTTCTAGATATGCCTCGTAAGGTAGATGCACTGGTAGATGCTCCATAGAGTCGAAAAAAGATGGTGGAAACCTTCTCTCTAACTTGCAAATGATGATAGCAATCTCACTGCTCAATGACTTGATAGTGGCTTGGGACAGCTCTGCACATGTTAACTCTCTGAAGAAAACACTCAATTGTGCCAACGGTTCCCAATGTTTCTGCTCAAGAAATGGTCTGAATGTAGCAGACATGAGTCGTTGCATGAATACATGACAATCATGACTTTTCATTCCAAACACAGTATGACTGTGCACGTCAATGCACCTGCTCAGATTTGATACATATCCGTCCAGAAATTTAATCGATCGCATCCACTCGAACAACGTTTTCTTCTGGTCTGTTGTTAGCATGTACTTTGCCTTCGCATACTTTTTCCACTTTCATCCGGCTCTAACTCTGGTCGATGACAGATTTCTCGAATGTCGTAATGTGATCTTAGATTGTCTTTCATTTTTTTCAGAATATTTAGAACCATGTTGAAGACATTATCGAAAACATTTTTCTCGATATGCATGACATCTAAGTTATGTCTAATAATTAAATCTCCCTAATATGGTAGCTCCCAAAAAATACTTCTTTTCTTCCAACCTGTATTTTTTCCCGCCGTCTTATTCCAAGCCTCACCACCAATCTCTGTAACACTTCGCATCTCAAGCGCATCTAACCGTTGCAGAATTTGGTATCCATTTATAATTTCAGGAGGGCCTTCGTTCCGTACACTCCTCCCTTTATACCAATCAGTTATATTCGATTGAAATGAATGATTGAGCGGTAAGAACCTTCAATGGCAGTCAAACCAACACGTTTTGCGACCATGCACCAACGAGAATGCACCGGTATTGTCCATGCAATGAGGGCATGCAAACTTTCCCGAAGTGCTCCACCCTAACGAATTTAGTTAGGGTAGTATATTCCTTACGTTTTGTGCGCAAAAACATAAATTTTAATCTAATCTAAACAATGATAAAATTATTTTACAAACGTACCTGATAACATTGAATATGCAGGAAAGTCACTTATCGTCCAAATAACTGCTGCTCGCATCACGAAGTCTTGTTTCTGTGAAACATCATACGTCACAACGCCTTTGTTCCATAAACCACAAAACTCAGAAATTAATGGTTGAAGGTAGACATCCAACTTTTGCTTTGGACTTTTTTGTCCAGGTACAATGACTGTTAAGAAAATCACAGGATCTTTCATGCACATCGATGGAGGCAAGTTATACGGCGTCACCATAACTGGCCTCACTGAATATTGAGCTCCTGAAGCCCCAAAAGGGTTAAACCCGTCAGTACATAAACCCAATCAAATGTTTCGAATTTCCCGTGCAAATTCTGGATGACAACGATTTAAATGTTTCCACGCCTCAGCATCAAAAGGGTGTCTCATTACTCCTTCATCTTGCGAGTGCTCATGATGCCACCTCATGTAAGAGGCAGTGACTTCTGACGCGTATAACCGTTGCAGTCGTTGCGTGATCGGTAGATAAAACATGTGAGTATGTGGAATAAGAGTTTTTTTTACCTTGTTTGTATCTCGTATGATTGCACATTTTACACAGATGAAGATTTGCATCTGCACCCTAATATATCATACATCTGTTTGGGCAACAATTGATCTTATCCACGGGTAAATCGAGACCCTCCACTAATTTCTTCGTATCGTACAGACTCTGTGGCAACGTGTTGTTCGCTGGAGCACAACGATGAAACCATTGTGAAATTGAGTTGTATCCTCTTTCGAGAATGTGAAATTCTGTCTTTATATTCAATAACTCGGTAGCAGCTGCAAGTTGCGTGACATCACAACCTTCGTACAACGGCCTGCTCGCTGATTCTATCATCTTAAACATTCTTTGCGCATCCTGATTTAAATCTTCATTTAATAAATTTTGAGAACCATCACCTTGATAATCGCATCCATCATAAACCATCTGTTCTAGATGATCGTAGTGATGTTCAACATTTTCAGAACTTTCATTCACATTCAAATTGCACTGCGAGCTGCTTCCTTCATTTCGACATGACTCCCCCCTCGCTGCATTGAACATTTCTTCAGACTCTCCTTGATAAACCCATTGATAATAATTACCAATGAAACCCCAACTATACAAGTGTAACTTCACATCATCTGTCGGTAATATCTTTTTATTCTTACACTTTTTACATGGACATCGTATCTTCTGTCCGTTGTTATGAAAAATCACAGTAGATTGACAGAACTCAACAAACTCTTCTACCCCGGCTACAAATTGGTCGTTGAGAAACCCTTCAAGTAAACGGACATACATCCACTCACGCATTTTCTCTCACTCAAGAAAGTGTTATAACGTAATTTCTTTATATTCAAAGTCATTCTCAACACACCTATTTATAACAGATGTTCTGTCTTTTTTAGAGACAAAATATGTCTCTAATTAGGCGGGAACCCTTCCAGCCAAAAAAAATTGGAGGGAAAATTTTCCGCCACTATTAGCGATAAAATTGGTCTCTAAATCAAAAGAAGCTTCTTCCTTGAAACGGACTACGTCTCTAAATAAGGAGGTGGACTAAAATTTCAATTTTGAGGCGCATTTCGTCTCTATTTTAGAGTCCAAATGAGTCTCTGTTCTGGTGGGAACATTTCCCGCCTCATTAAAATGGAGGGAAAAATTCCCGCAATATTTTTAGCGACGACATATGTCTCTAGGCAAGAAGATAGTTTTACTTTTCATATTAGAGGCCAAGTTCGTCTCTATTTTACAGTCAAAGTACGTCTCTGTTCTGGCGGGAACATTTCTCGCCTTATTAAAATGAGGGAAAAAATTCCCGCAATATTTTTAACGACGACATGTGTCTCTAGGCAAGAAGATAGTTTTACTTTTCTTATTAGAGGCCAAGTTCATCTCTATTTTACAGTCAAAATACGTCTCTAATAGTAGAAATGTAATTTAGAGACGAAAGTGATCGCTGAAAGTCAAACGTCTGATTTAGAGACGAATTACGTCTCTAAAGTAGCGTCCCAAAGTTTTCGTCTCTAATTTTTGGACGCTAATTGTCTTTTTTCTTGTAGTGTTATTTTGGCACTTTCTGCATGTACTCATATCTTCTTTCCATAGCAATAAAAAATCAGCACCTTCACAAAACTCTATGAACTGTTTCACTCTACTACGAACTGGTCATTCAAATAACCTTCTAAAAAACGAAGATAGATCCATTCACACATTTTTTAGAAAATATACAAAAGAACAAACACAACCTAAAATCTCTCGAACTGAAAACCTCTTCAAACGTAAGTATGCAAATGTTTTTTATGATGGTAATATCTTATTGCTTGAACATCTATTTATAAGTGATAAAACTGCAGAACTAGCGACGCATTCCATCTCTAATGTTGGCGGGAATGTTCTCGTAAAATATTAGCGATGAATTCCATCGTAAAGTTCGCGGAAAATTTTGGCACCATATTTGTTAGTGACGGATTCTGTCGCTCAAGAAGGTGGGAACCTTCGCGCTATTTATAACGATGTATTCTGTAGTTCAATATTTTTGCGGGAACTTTTGTCGCCAACACCAGTGAAGCATTCCGTCGTTAAACAAGCATCACAATCCGTCGATAATAGTCAATGCTCATCCTAACGACGCATTCTGTTTCTAATCAGAGACACAATACATTCTGTCGCTAGCTCTGCGTCACTAATCAAATTTTTTTCTTGTAGTGATGTAACCTTTAACCTATAAAATCATGAAATTTGCATACTTATCTCATATACTTATACTGGAATCTAAATGTGACCCAAGTAGCTTCTAGTATACAATGTCAATCCGATAGGGTGGATTGTATGTCGAGCAGTTATAGAAAAATTATTAGTATGTTAGTCATACATGCATACAAGGTTAGGACATGTGAGTACGAACTTTACAGATGTAACAATATGTTAATTGGTTGTTTAGCATTCGAGGGTCAGAGATGTAATTAGTTAAAGATATTTGTAAGTTGTTATTATAGTTAAGTGAGCTTTGGTGAGTTAGTTGAGTGATTGTGTTCTATAAATAGGATTGTTATTCAATTATAAATGAGAGAGAATCTATTATATTAAGATGGTATCAAAGTCACAACCTCCAACAAGTTTGGTGAGTACAAAAGAGACACATCATCTTGAAGGGCATATTAAGAATCTCATATCGAAAAGATAAAGAGACCTAAAAAGGTAGATAAATGACAAGTGTCAATGCTCTCATCACCAATTGATTTCTTACTTTGAGATGAAAGCTAGATTGCTATTTTAAAATGGAATTGATTCAGTTTATTTGGTCTTTAATTATAATTCTCTTATATACTTATTTTTTAGTTTATGATGTTGGTTTACAATTTTTCTATATCCACAATTTATTGTTGCTATTAATAGAATATAATTTATATATTAAAAAAAACAAGAGAAACATCAAAAAAAATTCTTATTAAAACAAAAACATAAATCAACTTGAGCATAGCTCAATTTGTCAGACATTTACCCTCTTGTCTTAAGGTCGAAGGTTTTGAGTCTCCCCTCCCAAATTTGCTGTAATATCTAAAAGAAAAACATAAAATAAGAAGTCACTAATAAATCATTTTAAATATTTAAAATGTAACCATGGTGAATATTAAAGTAATAATTCATATTTTTGACTTTCCTATCATCCATTAAAGAGTAATTGGCAATTTAAAAGTTATATGTAAAACTGGACAGATCCGCTCCTCCTTTCACTATCAAATATCAATTAAACAGATTGTCAAAGTGGCTGCGTGTGCGCAAGCTGTAATAAAATTCATATTTATTTTTATGTAACGACAAATTTTATAAACTCAACATCACCATAAATTCAAATATCTCTACCTACGATGCAACAAAATCAATTATATTAAAAAAAATAAACATTTTAGTGCTGATTTTTTAATCTACTTGTTAAAAATGGCTTTAAAATCTCAAAGAAATTTTACAAGGTTGCCATAATGTCACCATCATCAATGGCGCCTCAAATATTACTAGGCCCAAGTTCGGCTCATGATCGGGCCCAGTGAACTTATGATAATGTTCGAGCTGAGCCGGCTCAACCCAACCTAATAAATAAAGGCCCACGACTCGGTGGACTTGGCTCGTTGAATCAAGTCGAGATCTGCCCATCTTGTGACTCATTATTTTAATATTTTAAAAGTAAAATATTACATTTATTTACTTTTAGCTTATCAATTAAATTTATAATACAAAATTAAGGAGAACAAGTATATATTTTTATTCATTAATATTCTCATACATTGATATTTTGACTATAAATTGTATCAATACAATATGAATAAATCTAAAGGAGGTGTAATCAATCATTTGTCAATCTTGTGCATTTTTCTCAGCTTAAAAAAAATATACTACATGAATCAATGATTTATTTTTATTAGATGATAAATAACATAAACAAGTATATGTTAAATTTTATAACACAAAGTTCTATAATATATTTGTTTAAAAAAATATTATTCAAACTTTAATTGGGACGAGCTCGGGTCAGCTTGTTGGATAAGCCTAAAGGAGGCTCGAACTGGCAAGCCCATGGGCCAGCTTGTTTAGAAAAAGGGGGGCTTATCCAATCCAAACATTTCACGAGCTGAGTCGAGTCCGGCCGTCAAACGTTGACTTTCAGGCCGAGCTCGAGTCGACCTTTGGGCAACGAGCCGGATGATGATGGTGACCATAATACGGCTCTCATCACATAATTATAGTATCTTTGATTTCAAGAGGAGATCCTTATAATATATAAGAAGAGCCATGTTTGAGAAACATTTTTTTTTGCTATTATTCCCTTTAAAAAAATTTGAAATTACTATACATGCCATAATATATACCCTTTTAAAATCTCTAAATTAGTAAACATGTCATTGTTATTTATTCTCTACTTTCTATTAAATGACAATTTATATTTTTAGATTACTAAACTCATTTTATCTTCAAATTGCATGCCATTTTTCATATACTCTTAGAAAAATAAATTTTGGAGTTGTAAAAAATAACAGGTTTACTTCGTAAAGTGACTTTTTTTGCATACTCATCATAGCATTTTTTTCCCCTCTTTTTTTAAGTCATTTTTTATATAATTAGATTAAAATATTTCTCTTCAATGAATAAGAAATGATCATTTTTTAATAAATTGAATTGTTATTTAATGCTTTCACAACATCAAATTATAAAATAGTTGAAAAATTAAGTTATGATGTATGATATTTTATAATATTTAAATAAACTTTAATTTTTTAATAAGAAATATTTTAAAATCAAACAGAAAAAATAAATATAATTTCTTGAATTATAATTAAATTAGAATGAAATAATCTAGAAATGAATTAATGAACTAAAAAAAATAAGAAATATATATATATAGAATCAAAACAAACGGTTTATTCTTTATTTAGTAGTATAAATTTTAAAAATAAAGAAGTTAAAAAAATTGCATTAAATAAAAAGAAAATCAACTACATATAATTCATTGAATTAATAAAGTAAACGATAATTTAAATCTTAAATAGAACATTATAATACATTTAGTAATTGAAAATTAATAAAACAAAATTCATTTTGTTCAAAATTTATAAAACAGAAAAAAACTGTATCTTTAAATATTTCTATATTAGAAAAAATATCACGTGCGACTCACGTTGTAAATAACTAGTAGTTATAAATGAGGGAGTCACGCCCGACCAATTTTGAAGCATTTAAATGGATATCCAATTACTTTTTGGAATTTCTCTCTTTTTGTATTTAATCTTTTTAATTTCTATTACTCAATTAAGATTTAGGCATTAATAGTTAAGATCTCTCTCTCAAAAACAATTGTGAGCACGATACGTGGTCTCAACTCAACTCTAGCAAATTTGAGATTGAAACCAATCTTATGAATATCAATTTTCTTATGTACTAAGATTTTCTGGGTGTTGTAATGTCATCCTATTGATTTAATTTAAATTATAAGTGAGAGATTAGCTGGCCCAATTCAATAATATATATGTCAAATCATCTCTGGAAATCTCTTTACAATTTTAAAAAGGTTTTCAATGATTATTCATGGTTTAATATAGAAGTATATGCCTCAATTTGCTGCATTTCTCTTTTTCTTTTTGATGCAATTCAGAGCTATCCCTATCACAAAAATGTCATTTTGGAGAGAGAGAAATTGCTTCATGATGTGAGAGAGAGAATTTTAGTGTAAATGAAAGGAGGAAAGTGGTTAAAGCCTTAGAAAAGCAAAAGTTGAACATTCTAATCTTTACTACTATAGAATTGATGGATATTTTAGGGCTTTTTTTAGGGTTGCGAATTCTAAGCTGAAAAATCGATCTATTAAAGTATTCACCTGAGTTCAAATTTCTCCGACCCCATTGCCTTCATTAAAAGAAAATTTTGGGTAAAGAACCTTTTCGTCAATTTGTGTCTATTTCATCCCCAAGTTTTGAGAAATAAGGTCGCCCATGAATTTAGTTTTTCAACCATTTGTAAACGATTTTTTTTACACTCATTAATGAAAAAATTAGCAGTAGCAACCAAATTGACATATTTCTCAAAACTCAAGGACGAAATAGACAATTAAACACAAACCTCAAAACTCAGGGATCAAAAAAGGTACTTTATCCGAAAATTTCTTTCGTTACTCAACCTGAGTTGCTATTGGCATCCATTAAAAAAGGGAAATTTACATGAATGTTATAATTGAGTAAAATATTTACAAAAATGTTAGAAAAAAAAAATAGGGGAAAAATCAATTTACACCCCTGAACTTTATATTTTGTGTCAATTTAAACCCTAAACTTTCAATTGAATCAATTTACACCCTGAACTTTTTTAAGTGTATCAATTTAAACCCACATAATACTAAAACTATAAAATTTATCAAAATTCAATTACCAAATCACCGAAAGATAAAAATAACAAAACGTTCTTCAAAACAAAAAAAAACAAAAAAAAACAAAAAAAAAACAAAACGTCTATAACCTCATCATAAAAACGCCCAACCTCAACTATGAAAAAACTTAAATCTTAGTTACCAATTTAAATGGTACAAATGTTCAAACCCGACACCAAAACGGTCAAATTTAACCATAAAAAATATTTAACATAAATTTAAAATTAATTTTCAAAAAAATAACTTTATTTCGATATAAAAAGGTCTATGTCTAATTAAAAATTTCAAAAATAATAGTAAGTTTATTAACAATGGGTGTAAATTGATTCATTAATTAAAGTTCAGGGGTGTAAATTGATTTTTTCCCAAAAAAATATTTACAAAAATGTTATAATTTCAAAAGTCGAGTATATCAGTCAATCTATTAGTATATCAGTCAATAATTAATAGTATATCAGTGATATATAATAGTATATCAGTGATAGATTATTAATGATCGACTGATAAACTACCATTGATATACTAATAGTATACTAATAGTTCACTAATATACTAATAGGGATTGACTGATATATTCAAAAAAATTTAAATTCTAACATTTTTATAAATATTTTTTTTTCTAACAAATTTGTAAATATTATAAAAAATTCTAACATATTTGAAAATGCCCCATTAAAAAAACCAAAAGAATCGAGTACAGAAAGGTTTTGGATCTCCATATCTATAACAAATCTAGATTTCTTGTGACCAAAATTGTATGCAAACTATAACTGGTTCCTTATGATCACAATATTCCAGTATTAAGCATGATGCAATGCCATGATCACTAGCCTAGTATACCACATTAACTTGAAAGATCCAAAAAAAATTTGGGATTGATTACTGATTAAAAAAAATAGAGCTTTCATAACCATTTCAATAACCGGAAATCCATCGACCCACTTCTTAGTTTCGATCCTAAAGAGTCTAAGCTTCCAATAAGGAATTATAAACTGATACATATTTGGGATATAGACTCCGCAGTAATTTCTTCTATGGTAGGTAGGTACAATGGATGGAAAGAGAACTCACAATTTAACCTCAGAAAAATAGGTTGATGAGACAGCCAAACCTTCTATATCATAAGTACGGACCAATCTTTGTCTTCTGCCTGGAGCTTCAAGCCAACAGAACTCCATGTGAAATGACTTGCTTTCTGCTACACTTTTTGCTATATCACATGGACATCCCATATACATTCCGCCGGGCAATAATGTCAACTGATAACCACCATCAAATGTGATCAAGTTGTCCGATTTAGTACCAGTCCAGTGCACATTTGTTGTGACATCTCCGTTGCTTGATGTTGTTGTTGTGATATCCTGACAGTACAAGAACAGATCGAAGATAACGAATGGAATGTCTCGTCAAAATTTGTTAAGTGAAAGCTTACTTTGAAAATGGGCATGGAGTTCAATTAACATGCTACAGGTAGGATTAGATTCTAAGACAGTAGAGCTGTCTTTTTAAAAGCATTATTTAAGTGAGCACATCTGTTAATCTGAATGTAGAATTGGAAGAGAGGGAAGACGGGGGATAACTTAATTGCAATAAACCAATACCTGGATAATCTGACCATTGTTATCCATTTGAAGAGATGAAACAGTGTTAGCTTCAGAAATTGTCGATCCATAAACACCACTTCTTTTTGTTATAGAATGACCTTTCCAGTTACCAAGAAATGGCATAAGCCTGTTTTTTTTCCCCTGCAACCATATGGTAGTTGTTCCATGACAACAAAATCCAGTGAACTAAATCCATCGCATTAGTTAACAAATACTTCTAGTTACATTTACCAAATTTATGTCAAGAGAAGGATGGAAAAGCATCTCATCAGCCTTTTCCTCGAGAAAGATGAGAAGCATTTCTAAATTTCCTTTTGGGTCCATAATATGAAAAGCTCTCGCTCTCAGATCTTTCCCTGGAAAATACAGGCAATTCTCGCATACAATGGAAGGTCGGCGTGAAGGAAGCTTGAGATTTCTGCATGTTAGAGGGGGGAAAAAAATAAACTACGGATAATTTTTTTTTTGAACAAGTTTAAACAGTCGTAGGTGTCTTCAGGGCACACGGTATAGGACCCAAAATTTTAACTTTTTAGATTACAGTAATTGAAAGAGAAATTAGAACACAAAGAACTAGAAAAAAATGGAGCAAAAAATTGAAGATTAGAGCTGTCACACGGCAATATCCACACCAGTTCATGTGAGACAAGACAAGACAGAAAGTGAAACAAGACTTTACTTCATAGAAAATGTGATCATTCACGATGATGATAAACGTTCACAATGAACCATTTTCGGTTGCACGTAATTTGAACCTGACAATGACTATTCTTCCCTGAGAAAAAATTTATTCCATTGCGTGTCTAAGCCCGAGTTATATAAACTTACCAAAGTTTTTTTGTGTCCCTTTCTTTCAGCCGATAGATCCAAAAGACAAGGAATATGACAGTGTAAAGCAGGTAAGGTCCAATGTATTCATGAAGATGAAAATATCAACCCTCAGTTACACAAGATTTTCAAGAGGTTGTCTATACCAAATTAAGTCCCCGTTTTACAATCTACATTTCAAACAAAGAAACTATGTTTATGTAAATCGACAGCACGTAGCAACATTGTTGCATTTAATCCATTTACATGCAAAGAAGACCACAAACGAACACTTACTTTGGCGATTCTTCACCAGTATCATCCTCACCCAGCACCCCTTGCCTCAGCACAGTTTCTAACATTCCCGCTGTCTGGTACCTTAAAGAAAATGCTTTCTCACTGGGGAAAAAACCAATCTGCAAGCTAATTGTAATGGATATTCAGGAAACAAAACAACAGTATCATTACAAAAAAAAAAGCCCAAAACAATTTTTTTTTTGGTGGGGGAGGGGGCACCGGGCAGGGGGAACCTCACCTGCTGATATTTGTCCACAGTGAACATGTTGGTTTCTTTTATTTTGTACTCTGTCCATTCTGGCTCATCATCATTTCCAGAAACTGAAAAGCTTGATTGAGGCTGTTTAATGTATAATCTATGAAGCACGAAAGGACCGATGTAACAATAATATATAAGCCAATGTCTTTGTTATGAAGTCACTGACATTGATTAAAAAAGAGTTATAATACAATGCAATGGTAATGATTAATTAACAAACCTTGATTTCAGAAAACACAATGAAAATAAATATCATTGATGCTTTTATGATCTTTCTTGCCCTAAAATTCATTCAACAGAAGATACACACATGCACAGGCACTGATTAACAATTGAAAGCGTTTTCTTGAAAATCGAATTTGAAATCTAAGCATCATATGGTGAAAATGAGAGAATAAATTAGTAATGATTAGCATAACAATCATGAATGAGTAACGTATCTGTGCCTTCATTTGATTATATTTTTTTTCATATTTTTGTTTCTAAATTCAAGAGTGAATTGTATTTACGTTTGAATGAGACTGATAAGTTCATCCTCTCCATAAGAGCTCACTGCAAGCTTCGTACTTATTTCATGCAGCAAGTTCCCTCGAGCATCAAATTGCTGGGGGGACAAAAACCAAAATTCAAGCATGAATCAAAAAACTGAATCTCACATCCATTATTGATTGCTGGAAACTAAAAATGGTACTGTAGAAAAGGAAATGACTGAAAATAAAACAATTATAGAACCAGAAAAACAAGGAGAAGCTGAAATCTCATATTAGTATTGATCCACTCATAACTTTTTTTTTCTAATACTTCATAATTTTCTCACTCCACTCTATGTAAAAATATCAGTTTTCCCCTATGAAAACTTTCATGTTTAATCGAGATTGACCGAAATCAAAATATTTTACATTTTCATCAGACCGAGATTAACCGAAATCTCAAAATAGATAGTACCAATACAAATTAAGACAGACTGAAATGATGGATAAAGATATAATTTTACATAAAAGCACATCATCAAAAGGTTACTTTTCATAAATGGTAGTTTAATTTCCTCCTCCCTGAAGTCACAAAAACAAGTGAACTCTAATGCCCATTTGATAAGCTGTTTATTTTCTGTTTTTTGGTTTTGGTTTAGTTTTTTTTCATTTCCTTTCGTTTTTTGAAAAACAAAAAACTGTTATCAAACGAGTACAGCTTTCGTTTTTTTTTAAAACAGAAAACGAAAAATGGTTATCAAACGGGAGCTACGGAATTAACAATACTACACAAGAAAATGGAGAAAAAAAAACCAAGAATATTCTCAATAGCAACCATAGAATGTGGGCAAAAAAAAAAAAAAAGCAAATTGAGAATAATCAGAGACTCACAAAGAAAGAACCATTCCATTTCCCGGAATTGAGTTGAAAGAATCGGTGAAGATTATCAACACTCATTGAATCCTCATCAGATCCCCGAGAATCTCCGACGGCGGTGGATGAAGTGGAGGGGGTGGCTTGAATTCTAGAGCTTCGGAATGAGATAGTAGAATTTGAATGGGAAATTGAATTGGGAATGGGAAAGAATGGGCAGAAAGTTTTGAGCTTATTATGTATTGCTGTGGGATTGGAGTTTGATAATGGAGGAAGTGAAATTGAGTGGCAAATTGACGCCATTGAAGAAGCTGAAGCAGAAGCAGAAGCAGATATTCTGCTGGATTATAAATTATATCTTATCCCAAAGAGGTTGGAGTAGAGGTCTTTTCATTTTCAAGAATCAAGGGTAATTTATATCTTTTTTCCCCCAATTTTTTATAATGTTGCTGTTTTTGGTACCCATACTAAGTTATAAAAATTGTCTCTATTGTTTTTTTTTTTTCTCAATAATACATGACATTTTTTCTTTTTCATAGATATTGTATCAATATGTGAAAGGAAGATTCGAACTTTTCATCTTGTAGAAACGTATATACCATCTTTTGAGTAATGTTCAAATTATTCGGTATTTTTGTTAAAAAAAATTGTCTCAAATAGCATAAATCTGCATACTAATTACTAAAATATCAAAACTTTTTAGAAATTATTCAAATAGCATAAATAGTTCAATAAATTTATTGAACTATTTTTCATAGGTATTTTTAATGAATTTGTTTGTTTTTGCTTTTTTATGTTCAAGTTAAATAATTTATCAAACTATTTGATTATTTTTTACTTTTTTAGTTCAATAAATTTATTGAACTATAATTATGATATTTTAGTAATTTTAAAAAAGTTTATACATTTTAGTAGTTAATGTGTAAAAATATTTTATTTCAGTAATTATCCTATATCATGGTTTTTACAAAAATAATTTTTTTGTTAATTTTATCACTTTTTTTTATAAAGTTTTTTACTATATAGAAAGAAAAAATAGTATAAACAATCAATAGAAAAGTTATGGAAAAAAATCGTTTTTTTATTTTTTGAAAGGGTAGTTTTCCCTTTTACTTTGCATTCTAAATATTTTTAATTATTGATATTTTGTTTAAGGATAGCTCTACTTTATTTATAAAAAGAAATCGACATGTTAACTTAAAAATATCTGTTCATTTATAATTTACTTACTGTATCTTTTTTTATAAACTATAATATAGTCAAACATCATAATAGAATGAAAATAAAAACTCAAAAACATTGAGATTCAATGAGTTGTGAGAAACAACTCAAATTTACTTAAATATAGAAGATATCATTATTTCAACAAGTTCTTATAGCACAAAATGAAATATTTCTATACTTTCAAGCTCAGGAAGATGTAATTCTCTGATTCTATATACTATTTTAAGCATCAACCATGGAGAAAGATTCTTGTCAATCCAATCTTCTTAACAAGTATTGAACTTGAACTTCCTTTGTCAATGGCATGATCCTGTCTCCATATAAATCAGCAACCAAACTAGGTTGTATTTTGTAAACTGGGAAAGCATGTTTTTCCTCTATGTTTACTGGAACCTCTTGCCCATATGTTTTGGCCTTAGTTTCCACTCTCCTTTTTACGTTCTCCTCCACGATCGGGTACGTCAGCATTTCCATCAATTTGCCCGAATCCTTCAAAATCCGGCAGCATAATCATCATCATCATGAGACTTATGATCGAGTAATAAACAAGATTGCGGAACAGAACAACACATCAAATATAAAGTAATGGAATATTGCAGGAGTAGATTTACTTGTTCTCTAATTGCAGCTTCATAAGCCTCTGGTGACTCTCGAAATTTAGCTTCTGCTACATACTTGCCATAATGAATTCTCTTCGATAGGGCCTGCGGCGATTCAAATAAAAAAAAAACAGAAAAAAATAACAAGTCAACTTCCCGTGGAAAGGCCTAAACAAAATCACTCCCCACGACAACAACGGGGAGTGAATCACGATTTTCACATGATCATCAAAGTGAATTTAAAGTCAGACATAGTTGTATGGTTGAATTAGTATAAATGCAGACCTGCAGGCATATAGTGTCACAAACAGCTGTTGATCCATAATTGCTATCATCTCCTTCCTTGACTAGTCTTGGGATCAAATCCTTGAAGTACATGCTCCATACTTTGGTATTGATATTTATAAATTCCGCCGTGGGATGTAGCACCTGTTTTCAGTCGAATCGACACGGGGATTAAAATGTGTCGAACAACAAATGCGTAAGCGTGAATAAGTTGGTAACTCACCTGTGGATATTGTAGAGGAGGCAACATTGGAGCAGGTAGGTCATCTGGGAAGAAAGGATGTTCATCAGGACTCTTGTATCTGCCCACCTAATGTGCAAAAACACAATAGTCAATCAACAAACTCAGAGTTGGCTTTCTTTATGATTTTTCTTTTCACAATGATTGATTTTCACTTACTTGAGCATGTAATTTTTCAGTTTCCTTGACCAAATACTCCACCAAAGAGCCATTGAATCCATCCATGGAGAAGGCATCGGGGTTGTATGTATCGGCATTGTAACGATATTGAGCTCTCTCTAAGAGACTGAATATAATGCTGTCCTCCTGAAGAATTAATGAATCTCTTATAGCCTCTAGAGTCAAGTTCTCACTCGCATCCACCCTTGGTTTTGTTAATGGTCTATAATCCAAAACAGAAATTCACTAACATTAAAACTTATTCCAACATAAATAGAAAGAAAAAAAAATGTTTGAAATGTCAAATGACGGAAAGTTCTTCCCCTGCTATGAACTCAAAGATGTGTCGTATCATTAGGAATATGTGTTAAAATCACGTAACAAAAGAGTTTTGGAGTGCGAACAAAATCCCGCATTAATTAGGAGAGGGGATGATCATGGGTAAAAAAGGGAAGGGGCACATCTCCATTGGTATGAGGTGTTTTGGGTGAAACCAAAAATAAATTCACGCAAGCCTAGACCCAAAGTGAACAATATCATACCAATATAAAGATTGTGGAGGCCCGTTGTCCCTTAACAAAAGAAAAGAAAGAAATTGACACATGGGATTATTGGCCTATCGGCACGATCCCTCTATACTCAACACCGACCTCAGTTTTTTATCACTCGATCGTGTCGCACTGGGAACTTTTGGGTCGGGTAATCAGTTTCATCATAAAGATTTTGGCTATCACAAAATCTTCTAAAGAGAATGGGAATAAGCAATTTGAAAAACAGCCTTGGAAAGAATAATTTTCTGAAATTGTTGTAATAAAATAACCCAAGTTAATAAATTATATAAGACAAAATCATTATATGCAGACTGAACTATAAAACTAATATAGATATTGGGATTTCTGTAAAATATTCCAGGTATTTTAAAATTGTTTTTTTAGCAGTATGGGTCTCGGAAATAGATCCAATCATTAAAACAAATTGTTCTTCAATTTATCCAAATTAAAAAAAAAAAACTCACCATAATAAAACAGACAAAAGCATATATCATAATAAACAATCAAAACATCACTAGACACAAAAGCTTGTCCAATCATCTAAAACATTAATAAATGAGACAGAGAACGACAATATAAAAATTTGAGCTCGAGATCTAATACCATATTAAATCACTAACTAAATCTAAAAGTTTAAAAACTATTTAGTTAAAAAAGATTTAAGTTTTCTAATATTCTCAACACCAGAAAAATACAAAAAAAAAAAAGTGAAGAAGAGGGAAGAAATTAAAATACCCAACAGAAGCAAGAGAAGCTCGAACAGAACGAATATTCCCATCAGGCAAACTCGAATTTAAAATCAAAAAGTTAGAATTTTTCCTGCCATTGGAGGCAAAAACGCAACTGGGTCTGAAGAATTTAGAGAAACGAGGCGTAAAATTCGAAGGAGAAGCAGTAGAAGAAAACAATTTGGCTTCCATTATTGAGAAATTCAAAAGCTTAACAAAAAGAAAAAAGAGTTCTTGAGAATTTTTGTATCGTAAGAAGTAGGCAATGAGTTGCAGAAGGGAAGAGGCTGAGCCGTCGTGAAAGACTTGACTTTGAGTTATTTTATTGTGACTATTTGAGAATTTGGTGAGATTTTAATTTGGTGGTTTAATGGACCCACAAATAAGCAACTTGAGCTTGTAAAACCCCTTTACCTATCTACCTTACAATTCAACAACTCCAACTACTACTTTCATTTTTGGAAAAAAAAACTACTACTTTCAAACTTATAAACCTACCCACCTATTGGTCCAATTAGTACTTATTATGGTGACTTGTTGACAGATGGAAAAAATACATTTTTCTCTATGAATTTTCACTTTGATTTCTATTTGGTCCATGAATTTTTAAACTCGATATTTTAAATCCTTGAGTTTTCATTTAGAAGTCATTATAATCCATACCGTCAGGTTTCTATTAAATACTTAACTTTGATTTCTATTTGGTCCATGAATTTTTAAACTCAATATTTTAAATCCTTGAGTTTTCATTTAGAAGTCATTATAATCCATACCGTCAGGTTTCTATTAAATACTTAACAGAAATCTGACGTGACATTAAAATATTAATCTTTTATTGATTAAATTGATATGTGGTATTTTTTAGATGGTGTGGCATTATTAATATTTTTTTATTTGCATTCTTTTTATTATAGGGGCAAAAATCAAAATAACCACCTTTAGAGTGAGTTTTCACCAAAATGACATTTTTTTCTTAAAACTAATTAAAACAACTACTTTGTACTATTCATCCGCATTTTACCCCTCTCATATATTGTGTATATTCTGATATTTTTTATTTTTTTCCCAATGCAAAAAAAATTTATTTTTATTATTTTATCTTTTCTATTACTTTATAAAATTTTAAATTCATTTCCCCCTTATTTACTATCTCTGTTTCATTTTTTTCCAATATCCACATGTGACCCTTCATTTTCATTTATCTCTCTTTGCTTTATTATTGTGTTTCATTATAATAGTCTCAGTTTTTTTTTATATTTTATATATTTTCATTTTTTTATATTTTATATTTTGATTTTAATTCAATTCCATACATGTTAACAAACTTTAAAATCAATATATAATTTATAGTGTATATTAATATACACGATATACTTAATATAAACACATAACAGTACAACACATAAAATACTTGGTATGGACACATAACAGTGCAGTGCAAAACAGACAGGGGATGGTTATTAGCCTTATATGTATAATATACATGTCATTTTGTCTGCAAGTAGAAACAAAATGTGTTAACATACTTCAAAATCAAATATATAATATACAACATATATTAATGTACAAAATATACTTAATATGGACAAAAAAACATTACAACAATAAAAAAAACCTTGATATGGAATATAATAGTACACTATAAACATACAAGGATGGATATTAAGGTCTTGTATACATAATATATATTTATCAATTAACAACGAAAAACAAAAACAAAATATTTTGTATATTGAGAATGTTACATAATATAAAACAAACAATAAAAACGGGATGTACAAATAAGACATAATGAACAGACATTACGTATATTACGTATATTACAGTACACTTGTTTAACAAAATAGACATAACATATATTACGTCAGTTATGTATATTACGTGTATTACATAATTTATTTATAGCAAAACAGACTTAACTTATATACAAATATTACAGTACACTTCAGCAAATTTACGTATATTACAATAATCATCTAAGAATGAAAGAATCCAGAAAATAATGAAAATATGAGAAAAATTTCAGAAAAACTCAAGAAAAATGGAGGAAATGATTTCAACAATAAAAATAAACAAACCTTTTGTTAGTTCCACGCTATTTAAGCTTCAAGATTCGTGTCAAATCCAAAAGGTTTATGAAGAAAAAAAGAGAGGAAAAAACACCAAATTTTTTTCCAGGTCTATGCTTTTCTTACTTTAGATCTTCAAAAAAAAAGCATAGATCTGAGATATATAGAGACAAAAATGGATGTAAAAGAAAAAAATGGTTCAGTTTTCTTTAAATATAAAATGGTGAAAAAATGTGAAAATGGATAAACAAAATAGATTAAGAGAAAGAGAGTTAGTAGACTCACAAAAACTAAAAAAGTGTGGTTTTGTAAAATAAGAAATGAGGGAGAGAGGGATAAAAATGGTGGAATGAGGGTGAGAGATATAAAAATGGTGGATGGGAAGAAAAAAAAGGGAGGGAAACGTGGGGGAGAAGAGAAAAAGAAAGAGAGGGGGGAGAGAGAGATGGGTTTATTTGTGAAAATGATTGATGGGAAAAAAATAAAAAGAAAATTAAAACGAGATAGAGAGAGGGGGAGGGAATCTGAAATAATTTAAAAATGGGGAGGGGGAACGTGGGAGAGAGTGTAACGTCCCATTATTTTGAGGTATAATTAATTTTTTATTTATTTTTCCTATATTTAATTAATTAATTAATTAAAGTATTTAATTAGTTTAATTCCGGTAATTTAGAATTTAGAAGCTTTAATTTCATTTAGTAATTTTAAATTTCAAGGAGTTATTGTGAACAAGAAGCATTAAATATTATTAATAGGACAATTAATAATAATTAATCACCTTATAGCTTAGATTAATTGTGATGGATAATTTTAGAAGAAAGTTGGGTTTTAAGAGCATGAGTTAGTTTTAAAAGCTAGAAAGAACTTGAGGGATTTTTTAACAAATTAATTTTACCTCTTCAAAGATTTGAGTCATCTTCTTCCTCCTCATTTTGAAACAAAACATAACCCTCTCTTCCTCTTCCACCATTGCCGCCGCCCCTACCACACTCCAAGGGACGGGTTTTTAAACCAAACACGTACACAACGAGACAAAAACACCTTAAAATTTAAAAAAAAAATGATAACCAAACAAGACAACACGTGTCACACGATCTAGAGAAATTCGAAAAATACAACATTCCTGGCTTAAGCTAAAGCATGAGCCAAGTGAAAAAGACATTTGTCCTTGCAAACGAGGGCCATGTCATGTAACAAGGCAAATTGAAATTATATATTAAAAAAAAATCAAGATTAATAAGACAATATACATAAAGTAAATTCACGTTAAACACCAATTGATTTTAATCACGGTTTTTTTTTTTTTTTTTTGGATAGGCAAAGCCCAAAAGGGTACAAAACAAAAACAAAACAGATTAAACAACCAAATCCCTAGAAATCAAACTTTGCAGCCAAGAGGGAAAAGCCGTAAACCATCTTGATGAAGCAGAATCCTCCATGTCAGGTGAGCAAGACGATCAACTACTCTATTTGTAAATTTTAATCACGTAGTTAAAAAGAGCATTGATCACGTAATTATTAGAAAAAATTTGTCCGAGAAAATATTAATACCGTATTTTTTCGAACAAGAACATATTTAATATATTTATACATATGAAACGTTGTGAGTTTAGTTTCACATGATTTAATGATTTTGGGATTTTGAATGTTGACATTTTTTTTTTGACTAAAATACATTTAACTGAAACTCTTTGTTATTTGTTAATTGAATTAATTATTTAAATCTGAAGTTTAACAATTAATTTTTTTATTTCAATTTTAATAATGATTTTACTTTTTTTTTGGGTAAATATTCTTTTGTATTCTAATTTTTATATTCAAAACTTTGTAAACCGTACGAGCTGATTCCTAAATTGCAAATTTATTACTTTATTTGATCATCTTCCAACTATCGAATTAATTCTCCTTCTTTGGAAAGCACTAAAATTTGTTTTTTTTTTTTTTGACTTGACTTAAATTTGTTTTATCGTTTCTGTAAAGAGTTTTTAAATGTTAATTTATCTCTACCTAATTTGTTTGTGATTAGATTCTTTTGCCAACCTTTATCCCAGCTCATCGTACGAAAAGTGCTTTTTTCATGGGAAAAAGTTATCTCACTTTTAACAAGTCAATAAGGGGTGGGAGGATTTGGAAAGGCAACAAATTTTTACTATTTAATTTTTTAATATATCAAAACTATCATTTCTATATGTCAAGTATAATTAGACACCTTTGATATTCTGGTACGGCTGTATATTACGTATAGTCTGACACTTCTAACATTTTTTTTTCAAATGCAATTTTTCTTTCCCGATGCATTCTTTCTTCTCCAGTTTATGGTATATTTTGTATATTGTTCATAGTTATTTAATATATTCAGTATATTTTGTACATTTTTATGTTTTATTTTATACTACATATTTCGATTTTTATTCAATTTTGTAAATTCTTTTTAGTATATTATTTATAGTTTTCCCTCTTATATAAAGTGTTTTGTACATTTGGTATATTGTAACAACCCCAAATTTCCAAAACATGGAAATCTCAATAATAACAGCGGAAGCTAAAATTTAACAAAAACTCTTCTCATTTAAATCAAATTTAGAATGTTTCACATTCGATCGATCTTATTTTAAATACCAAAATCCATAATAAAAACAAAACATCAATCTAAAATCTCATCCAGTTTCAATATGTTTTAAAACAACAAATAACAAAATGAACTAAAGTCATTTAACCCAAAGTATCCCAAATAAATAAAAGAGAAGAAATATTCATTGTCGGCATGTAAATCCTCCTAACCGATCCACCGATCACGAGACATCGTCAGTTGCCAGCTTTCTTCTTCTTTTTACCTCAAAAAAAAATAGTGTAGCATCATGAGGCTACGCCCAATGAGAATAATGTTAATTTAAGAGCAATGCCATGAGAAATGTTCTAAATTCCTTAAGTCCGTAATCGACCTCAAAACTTCCAAGAATTTCTCTCAACTCTAAAGAAATTCTCTCAACTCCAAAGAAGTTCTCTCAACTCCAAAGAAGTTTAATTTTCTACACAATGCCTTAACTCAACTAATGTCCGCAAACAAAAGTGAGTTTCTCGGTCAAAAGCATCAAACACGTGTTTCAACGTTTCAACCTTTTGAGGTATTCTTCTTATGTGTTAGCAAGACACACAAGCGAACCTACTTGTATATTCTTTCCCATTGATCAAATGGAATGAACCTGCCCCACTAAGTGATATTATGTTGTGCACAACTATAACTATCCACTTAATGGCATATTCTTCACTAAGTATGGCCCTACTTAGTGCGAACCTCCAACCATATTGTTTAAGGCACCGAAACAATATGATTTATCTAAAAGCATCACTACCAGAATGCTTGACAAAGCCTAGGTTCAGTTTCTAGCCCAGAAAACCCGTTTCTTCCTAAAACTGACCTTAAATAGGCTAAATCTCGAAAATTCCAAAATCTGGAAAATCAATGTAATTACAGCGTTCAAAGGGTCTAAAAAATACCTAAATATAGATCTCTAACTCACGAGACGGTTCCCCAAAGAAAACCCACTCTAAAAAGCTAAACTAGCTTAACTAGTGCGGTTTACTTCTTTTTTTTTGGCGCTAACCGATAAGGAAATTTTATAAAAATTTCCAGCAGCTTAAAGGACTTAAGATCAGCCCCTAAGTCATCTAGACTCACTTAGGAATCATCCAAAAATAATCCCCCCACCTAAACTCCCAAGAAAAGGTCTTCGAACTGGACTAATCTCCATCTAAGGCTCTATTGATCCTACTACAATAATGTCAAATTCCAGCAGCTTAAACACTCTTTAAAACACACAAAATGAAGTTAAAACTTAAGCCAAACTTCAGAATAATCCATTCAGTCAGAAATCCAAAATTTAATATCAAAAGAATAATTCCAAGCATGCATGCAACTTAATCTTTATAATCCTTAACTCCCAAAAACAATATTATCAACCATCACCAAACATGCTTATAAAATTCACCCACTTTAAATCATTCAAACCACACAACCAGATTCTAATTATACTTATAAAGAAGCAGAAAAAGAAACATGAAATTGATCAAAGATTAACAAAACTCTCACCTTAGATTCTTGAATTTTTTTTCAAGAATTAAAAATCTTATTTCCAAGAAAACTCACAACCTCTCTTGTAAGTTGAATAAGCCTTTCTCAAATCTCATCCTCACTGCAAGGAAAAGCCTTTCTACATCTATACGAAAAATTTACAAAATAAATCGATCAAAATCGGATAAAAACCTAATGGATCCGAACTGGTTTTTGGCTCATAAAGTTTTATAGAGAATTCAGATTAATACGAAATTATACTCAAAAGAAAGAGGACGAAAAACCAATAAAGATAGACAGCTTACTTGCGTAAATCGGAGTTCGGATGAGGGAGTTATGGCCAAAATACTCTGGAGAAATTAATTTGGGCGAAAATTGGAGAAAATAAGATTAATGGAGGTTGGTTTTCGGATTAGGGAAGAAGAAGATGAATTTTTAGGGTTTAATCCCGAGTTATGATAATTACGAAAATGCCACTACACTAAAACGATCATAACTCATTCACCGGAACTCCGAATGATGATCCGTCAATTGCGTTGGAATCGTAATAACGAGACGATCAACATCATCTAAAAATATTAAAGTAAACTTGTGGTTTTAATTTTGAGATTTGGGAAATTACCAAAATACCCTTACTTGGTAACGGGTCGTTACATATATTGTCCTTCGCTTCGTAAGTGCATTTGAGAAAAATTATAGATGTACGTAATTTACGTAATATACATGTCATTTAATCTACAAATGAAAAACGAAAGAGTGTCAATTACACAATACTTAATATACAAAAAATACTTAATATGCAAACAGACAAGGGGATATGTATATCACGTATAATACATATATTACATGATGTACGACTAACAAAAAAAAAAGAACATAAAAGAAGGGGTGTGCGTACATAAACCCCTCGCCATTTTCTTATATTGTGTATATTAAAGAACGTACATTTAGTAAACAACATAGTGGACTGAAAAATAGACATTTATGTATATTACGTATATTACGAAACTATACATTTAAAAAACAGATATGCTTAAAGAGGGTGTCTGTTCATTCTTTCGACACTTATTTATGTTACGTATATTACAGAAAATACATTACAAAGATTACAACACATAGCAAAGAACATAAAATCGTGAAATTTAAGAGATAATGATAATAAACTAAAAAAAAAAACTATACCTTATGTCAAAATCTTCAAAATCCTCAAAATCCCTAAGATCTAAGATTCTGAAGAGAACAAATGGATAAAAAGACACTTAAAAGTGGCTAAGCTATGGGGCAGGGGCAACCTCGGGGAGGGAATTTTGGGCAGTAGAAGAAATTGGGCAGCGGGCAGCTTGGGGCAAAGGTCAAAATGGGTAGGGCGCGGGCAGGTTCGGGCAGACACGTGGTCAGCTCAAAATGAGATCAGACGCAAAGGAAGATGAAAACAGAGTGGTCTTCTTCGTCGTGAGAGTAGTGATAGAGCTTACGGATCTAAACGACGGTGGGGAGCTTATATGGATCTGAACCATGGCGGAGCTTCCGAATCTGAACGACGACGTGAGACATAGCCTACGGATATGAGCGTAAACCTTAAACGAACTACAGAACAGGATGAGAACTACCAGATCTTGAGCTTCCAGTGGTGGTTTCGGATCTGTTGGAAACCAGGTCTGGTGTTCAGAATCGTGAAAAAATCACGGCCTCGCGTGGCTGGGATTCGAACGGAGGTGAAACTGACATGGCGATGCGATTTGGGAACGGGATCGCAGACCATGGCTGAGAAGAACAATTTCGGTGAGGTTGGTTTCGGGTTTCACGGGTTGGAGTTTGGGTCGGCCATGGTAGACAAATGGTGGCGGTGGATTTGCAGGTGAAGGCTGAGGAGGATCGGATTGATGATTTGGCAAGATGGAGTCTGACGTGGACGGATCTGAGAACAAAAGAACGATGGGAGTGGAGAACTATATATTTGAACGAAATGGACATTACAGGCAGCGGGAGACGACCATCGGAGGCGATAAATCTAAACGGAATGGATATGATGGGCATTCATGGCGTGATTCAGTGGCTTTTGAAAACAGAGATTCAAAAAAGAAGGATTGGAATCAGATGAGAAAGGTGGGAGAAGGAAGAATCATAACCTGGGTGGTCGAAGGGAAAAACAGGAAGCAAAGGGAGAAGACAATGGGTAGCAGAAAAAAACAAACGAAAAAAAAGAGGCTGTGATACCATGTTAATAATGTGGGCATCCATCTCAAAACCAATTGGTAATGAGAGGAGTAGCCCTTAGAGTTTATAAATGTTATGAGTTTCCTACATCTTTCCGATGTGGGATTCTCAACATTCTCTTCATTCAATCCCTGATACGATTTTGGTCTAAGATTTTGGTTCTCGTATTTTTTAATGGAAATTAATACCCACAGTTTTGATCTTTAGATTTTTTAGAATAGGTTCTTGAAAAACGTAATCCATTTTAATTTAGATTTGCAATTGATCTTATCTCCATAGCTTTTCTTCCCAACTTCAACTTTTATAAAGAAGATGAACAGATTTTTATGGAGAAGATGAACAAGGAATATGAGAGAGAGAGTGAGGAGAAAGAGAGAGAATCAATTAAAAAAAATATTAATATAAAACTAATTATTATGCCACGACATTTAAAAACTACCACATAAGCCAATATAATACATATAAAATAATAAAATTATGACACGTCAGCATTTGTGCTAACTATTTAATAGATTTTTAACGGTGGGACCAAATTGAAAGCAAAATGAAAACTCAGGAGTAAAAATGTCGGTTTTTAAAACTCAGGGATTAAATGGTAAACAAACTCAAAACTCAGGGACTAAAAGTGTCCCTTTCTTGTTTCTTGTTCTTATTTTTTAAAAGAAAAAAAAACATAAATATGTTTGGTAATTGTTTTTTATTTCTTATTTCTGGAAGAAGAAAAAAACAAAAATATGTTTGGTAACTATTTTTTGTTTCTATTTCTTATTATTAAAAAAATAAAAGTTAAAATTAAAATATTACAATTTTAAATGACAGATTTAAAAATATTATATCAATATAATTTTTAGATATTTATAATATATTTTATAACTCAAAACGGGACAACGTAATGTTGAAAATATTGAAAACAAGAAAAAGAAATAAGAAACTAGAATTTGTTGTTTCTAAAAATTTTACACAATTTTGGGAAGTGTTTTTAAAAAAAGAGAAACAATAAACAAGAAGAGTTTCCCAAACAACTTCATTACTTAAAAAATGAGAAATAGAAATAAGAAACGGAAATTAGGAAGGTTACCAAATAGGCCCTAAATGTCCAATTATACAGTAAAGGAAGCTAATTTATGTAATATTTCGACTAACAAATAAGATCCTAGCTGGCAAATTGAACTAACCAATTGTCTTTAGTTAGGAGGCAGTTATCTTTAGTTTCTGTTATGTTGAGCATGGCTCATTATAGAGTGCAAGTAAGGTGCATTTTAGCAAAAAGGGAGTCACTGATATAAAAGCAGAAGCTTCAGCAAGTAAGGGGTTAGTTGGAGAAGTTAGAGAGTTCTTGGAATGTTCATTGAGTCTACTGTAATTCTAAAGAGAGAATTCTGTGTGAGCTTTGAGAGATTGTGAATTCAATAATACAAGTTCAAAATTGTTTCTCATCTTTTAGATTTGATTTCTTATACTTTGATTTTCTTGTTTTCTTCTTGAGTTTTGTTCGAATCGTCAAGTCCGTGATTTTGGTGAAAATCAACAATTGGTATCGAGCTACAAAATCCAGGAAATCAAGAAAGTGATCCCCTGTCTCTCAATCGAGGAAGCTTCTTTAACATCCGATCAATGGCAACGACTGGATGTAGAAAAATTTGATGGAAAGGGCGATTTTGCGATCCTGGAAGAAGAAGATAAGGGCATTCCTGGTTCATCAGGAAGGTTGCGAAGGCATTGGATGAACCAATTGGTGGTAGGTAGACAACAATCAAGAAAAGAAGAATGAAGTTCTAGAAATGGCATACAGTACGATTATCCTCCATCTCTCAGACAATGTCCTAAGGCAAGTTGATAAAGAAACAACGCAGTGGAGGTCTGGAAAAAGCTTGAAGATCTATATCTCAAGAGGTCTATAACTAACAAGATATATCTGAAAGAGAGGTATTTCGGATATAAGATGGATTCTGCTAAAGATCTTGAACAAAATCTGGATGAGTTCAACAAAATCTTTCTGGAATTGTCGAATATTGGCGAGAAGATTAATGATGAAAATCAAGCAGTGATTCTTCTTAACTCACTGCCTGATGCTTTCAAAGAAGTCAAAACAGCCATCAAATATGGGAGAGATAGCTTGACATATGAAATTGTTCTTGATGCTTTGAGATCCAAGGAGTTAGAATTGAAGAAAGACAATAGAGATAAAGAATCAGAAGCTTTGATGGCTAGAGGAAGACAAGAGAAGAAGAATTGGAAAGGTAACAACAAAGGGAGATCAAGATCCAAATCACTGGGCAAGGGAAAGAAATGTTATCACTGCCAAAAGGAGGGACATTTTAGAAGGCACTGTCCTGATCTGAAGGGCAAATCCAGGCATGACCAAACCAAGGAAGAAGGCACCAACAATGCAAATCTGCTAGAAGGTTATGAATCAGCAGATGTCCTTGTGGTCACTGAACACTCTCCAAGAGAGGAATGGATTCTTGATTCCGGATGTACTTTCCATCTAACATCCAATAAACTGGTTCCAAGATTTCAAAGAAATCAATGGTGGCAAGGTGCTTCTTGGAAATGACAATAAGTGCACAGTCAAAGGGATTGGAACAGCTCTAATTAGAATGTTTGATGATCAAACAAGAATAATGCAGGATGTCAGGTATGTACCAGAAATTAAAAGAAATTTGCTGTCTTTGGGTACATTTGATAAAGCTGGATATGAATTCAAGTCCAGCAAAGGTGTATTGAAGATTTCAAAAGGAGCCATGACTAAATTGAAGGGAATACTGAGGGATGGATTGTATAGATTGGAAGGAAAAACAGTGATTGACAATGGGTCAGCTGTGTTGATTGCCAAGGGAATCCAAGATAGCACAAGACTTTGGCACATGAGACTTGGCCATGTGAGTGAGAAGGGACTTGCTGAATTACACAAACAAGGGTTGCTTGGCAAGATAGAACTTGGGCAACTTGAACTCTGTGAACACTGCATCTTGGGAAAATCAACCAGGGTCAAATTTGGAGTTGGCAAACATGTGACTAAAGGCATCATGGAGTATGTGCATTCTGATTTATGGGGTCCCTCAAGAACTCCAACACTTGGAGGAGCAAGATACTTTCTAACAATCATAGATGACTACTCAAGAAGAGTCTGGCTATATACTTTGAAGAATAAATCAGACACATTTTGCAAATTCAATGAATGGAGAAAGCTATATGAGAACAAAACAGGGAAGAAATTGAAGATGATCCGAACTGATAATGGTTTGGAATTTCTCAACAGGGAATTCAATGACATGTGCAAACAAGAAGGGATAGGGAGACATATGACAGTGAGACACACACCTCAGCAAAACGGCCTAGCAGAAAGGATGAACAGGACTATCTTAGAAAGACTGAGATGTCTGTTACTGAATGCAGAAATGCCAAAGAAATTCTGGGGGGAAGCAGCTGCCACAGCCTGTATTTTGATAAATCATTGCCCATCATCAGCTAATGAGATGCTAACTCCACTTGAGAAATGGACAGGTAATGCTCCAAGCCTAAGTCATTTAAGGGTTTTTGGATGCATTGCCTATGCCCATGTAAATGAAGGGAAATTAGAGGCAAGAGCAAGAAAATGTGCAATGATTGGCTACCCTCAAGGAGTGAAAGGGTATAGATTATGGGATATGGCAGCAAACAAGTGTGTCATAAGCAGGGATGTAAAGTTTGATGAAAGCAAGATGGCCTTCTCAAAAATTACAGATCCTGAACAAGAATCTGGATCAAAATATGTTGAAACAGAAGTGGGCATTCATGATAGCCCAAGTGAACATTTTGAAGATGTGACAGAATCTCAACAAGAAGGGTCACAAATCCAAGATGCTACTGAAATCCCTGAAGACTACCAACTTACAAGAGATAGACAGAGAAGACCACTAAAACCCCCTGTGAGGTTTGGCCAAGCAGATCTGGTAGCCTATGCATTGACAGTTGCAAATGAATTCATAGAAAATGAACCACTGACATTCAGAGAAGCAATGGAATCACCACAGAAAAAGGAATGGTGGAATGCTATGCTGAATGAGATTGACTCTTTAAAAAGGAACAACACTTGGATTTTGGTGGAGAAACCTCAAAATCAGAAAACAGTGGGGTGTAAATGGATTTATAAAATCAAAGAATGTGCAGTGGGAGACATGAAGCCCAAATTCAAAGCCAGACTTGTGGCAAAGGGATTTACTCAGCAGCAAGGAATTGACTATACAGAAGTTTTTTCCCCTGTGGTGAGACATGTCTCAATTCGAATCCTACTCTCACTAGTGGCAACATTGGACCTTGAATTACATCAAATGGATGTAACAACAGCTTTCTTACATGGGGAATTGGAAGAAAATATATTGATGAATCGACTGAAGGGTTCATAGAAGAAGGAAAGGAAGAGCCTGGTGTGCGGCTTGAAGAAATCCCTATATGGATTAAAGCAATCTCCCGGACAATGGTATAAGAAATTTGACTCCTTCATGACTAAGGAAGGATATACCAGAAGCTTGAAGATCACCGTGTGTACTTCAAAAGGTAAGTAACACCGATATGGTTTACTTATTATTGTATGTTGATGACATGCTCCTAGCTAGCAAGTCCATGACCGAGATCGAGAAAATTGAAAGAAAGATTGCAAACTCGGTTTGAAATGAAGGATCTTGGTGAGGCAAAGAAGATTTTGGGAATTGAAATAAAAAGGGATAGAAGAAACGGACTTTTGCTCTTGTCACAACAAAAGTATATAGAGAAAATGTTGAAGAGATTCAACATGGAAGAGGCCAAACCGATTGTCTATCCCCATGGGCCAGGCATTTCAATGGCAAAAGATCAGGAGCCGGAAATCGATGAAGAGAAGAGATATATGGCTAATATACCTTATGCAAATGTCGTAGGTAGTATCATGTACATAATGGTTTGCACACTACCGATCTAGCACATGGAATGAGTATGGTGGAGCAGATATATGGCAAATCCAGGAAGCATTCACCTGGAATGCTATAAAATGGATGATGAGATATCCGAAGGGTACCAGCGATCATGGTCCGATTTATGGTGGAGTCAGACACAACAAGAAAAGAAGGGAGTTCTCACAGGATATGTTGATGCCGATTATGCGGCCAGATCCTGGACAGGAGAAGATCCTTGACCGGTTTTGTGTTCATGACATATGGGAACACCATAAGCTGGAAATCATCATTGCAATCAGTGGTAGCATTATCTACCACAGAGTCTGAATACATAGCTGCAACAGAAGCAATAAAAGAAGCTCTTTGGCTGAGAATGTTAGAAAATTTGGTGGGTTGCATAAAAAGTTGTTTTATGTATGTTTATATAAATTGTGGAGGTTTGCTTATTGACTGTTTAGGTATTCTTGAGGCACTTAGGATTTTAAATTTTAGTAGAAAATTTGTAAACCCTAAATTTTAGGGTATAGGAAAAATTTGTAATTTTCCCATACCCATTGATGGTAAAATCGGCTACACCAAGGGAGGAAGAGAAGAAAATTTTTCCCCATCATTCATGATGCCCACGCCATAGGATGAGATAAGGTAAAGATATGGTAAGATATTTTAACATAATTATCTTGTTATCTCAATTTAAAAATTTAAATATTTAAGATAAGGATAAAATTTTTTTAAAGATTATATCTCTATCTTAAATTATAAATTTAGAAATTGAGATAAGATTACATGGAAAATATTTTCTTTATTTTTCCAGATAATTAAAAGATAATTATTTTAAAACAAGTATTTATGGAAATATTAAGGAGATAATATTTGCCCCATAAATACCCATGCCCACGCCTACACCATGGAGGAGAGAGAAAGATGAAGCCTCAAAATTCTACAATGGAAGATTTAAATTAAGTTGTAATTTAATTTTCCGTTTTAGAAATAGTGCCAAGAATACCGGTCAATTTAGCTATTTATTATTTAAATTGTTTATATGTATGATATAATTGTTTTTAAATAATATTCATGCATAAGAGTATGTCATGTAGAAAATCCCACCATAGGTTGTATGATTTTAATTAATTGTACCTACATGCATCATGATATAATATGTGTTATTATATGCTAATGTATGTGAAGCATGCTATAATTTTATTTTATGTTATTATTGAAAATTATATTCTAATTGTTTTAGAATTAAAAGCATGCTTATTTAGTTAAAATTCAAAAGTTAAATCTAGTTTAAAAGTTGAATAGAAACTAAATGAATTATTTGTAATATGGAATTATTGTTTAAACAATTGGGCCAAATCCATATAAGATAAACAAATAGAAACTTTTAATTAAGGGTTAATTAAAAATTAATAATTGAGATTAATTAAATTGAACGGATCTCCTGGCAGAAAGCTCGCCCAAGCGATGAGGTTTCATAAAGTTCCCCTAACACTGAGCGCCTCTAACCGGGAGCGATCCTGGGAGAAAAGTTCAAATTAATAAATCAAAATTATTAAGACTACTCATAATGTGATTAGTTTTAATTAGGAAAACTTGAACAATCACTTTATAAAATTAATCTAACCAATTTAAGAGTTAAAGTTGATTAGGTTAATTAAAAATTGGATTAATGAGTTAGCCTGAATTAGTCTAAGTTATGAAACCCTAACTCAAAATATTAAGTGGGAGAAGGAAACATGTCAATGTATCCTATGGTCTCCACTAATGGGCTCGAAACGTGAGATTTATACATGGCCTCTGTAACACTGCTGCAGGTGTTCATTCCCATAGGAAGGTTTATTGTATAAATCAATATCAAGTCCCGAAAGGGATAAAGAATTTTAAATGAGATTGATTGAAGACTGAATCTACACTTCGTAGACACTCTTCAATTTTATTTAAAAGACTAAATTAGTGGGTCACACTTAAAAGGAAATTTGATAAAGTTTGTTATCAAAATTCTTGACCAAATACACGGTAAACAATGACATAGGAATATGAGTTATTCTGGAGTTGTCAATTGTTCGAGTGACATCTCGTTTTAATGATGGTAACTGACCTATCATTCGACGGCACTTCACCGGTATCATTAAAATATCGTGACATAGTAACATGTTTTAGGGCTTTTCTATTCATTAATATGTTCGCATTCATGCATCATATTTAATTATATGTCAAAACTTTGAGTATTTGAATGTTGAATGCATGTTAGATTACTAAGATAAGGTTTATTTAAATTTCAGTAATATAACATCTGCTTTAGTCACTATACTTGGAAAGAACAAACTGAAAGATGAGAACTATGTTTCCTATAAAAGGGAAATGAATAATTTTAGTAAAGTAGTTTACTTAAATAAATGACAATATTAATTATTTAAATAATGAGTTTATTTAAATAGAAATTAATATCATTGTTATTAATTATTTAAATAATGTGTTTATTTAAATGGTAATTAATAATAAAATATTATTGATAAATAATTATTAATTATTTAGGTAATGTGTTTACCTAAATGGAAATTAATAATTAAACATTTATTATTAATTTTAAATAATAGCGATTATCTAAAAGGATAATAGTAAATAACATATTTATTATTGATTTAAATAATGTTGATTATTTAAATAGAAAATAATAAATATTTATTAATGATAAAGTATAAAATCGGAATATGATATTTTATTTGAATAATTGATTTATTGAAATAAATATCAAGAGTTAATAAATAAGATTTATTAATAAGGAAGAATCTAGAATTGAATTAATGAATTCAATGGATTTTGGTTCAAATTATTAAATACCAAAATCGGTACATATATAATGTTTTAGGAAATAATTGTTGAATTATTTTGTCTAAAATAAATATATAAAAGAATGTTTAACCAAAGACAAATTAAACAAAGAAAAATTGGTTTTTCTTATTGATTTTATGCACATAAAATCGGCACGTAAGATAAATAAGGAATAAAATTTGATTTTATTCTTGGCATTTATCTTGTATTTATTTTAATAGTATTTCCTAATTCGATTGGAAAACTGTTTTGCGTATAAATACAAACGTCTTGGTTGTTCATTCAAAAGCTTCTAATTTCAATTTTCGAAATTGAAAAATCTTTTTCTTCCTTATTTCCTCGTAACCGATTTTACAATAGTCTAAAAGGGAAGAAAATATTCTTCTTCCCAAAACCGTAGTTTTCTAATTTAGTTTAATGATCAATTTGTTTTTATTTTGAATTATGTAATAACTATTGGTTCTCATTTCGTATGAACCAAGTTTGGGAATATTTTAAATAAGAGTTATTTAGGTAGATATTCCTTCACAATTATATTACAAAGTTCCAAAGTGTGATTGGATGGTTATTCAAAATACTTAGTATAAAACAAATAAATTCCAAATCCAAATTCCAAACTCCGGTATATCTAAATAAGTTATAAGGTTTAAAAATGTTTAAATACTTAAGTCTAAAATTACTTAAATAAGTTAGAGGGATTAATCTCTTAAAGATGGTTCTCAAGGAGTTTGAGATGATAACCATATTAATCCACGAACTTATGGGATAAGTAAAATCAAATATCTTTGATTTATCAAAGATAACTAGACTTAAACATCACTAAAGTTGGACATTTAGATGTTAGAACTTAAGTGATAAGTAAACATTAAATCGATTTCTTATATTCCAAACATTCAGTTATTTAAAAGGATGTTTTAAAGGTAATAGCTGATATGGAATAAACAAAACAGAAATCAAAGAGTAATAATTAGTGAATAATTGAATTCACAAATTATCAAAGAAAAATTCAGTAAATCAGTGATACTGAAAAAGTTTTAAACCTTAATTAAGATATAAAAGAATTACAATGATTTTATTTCACAATAATAACAAGTAGTTATTTAAAAGTTTAAATTGTTAAACTACTTGTAGAACTTTATTTGAGTGGGAGCGTCATAATACGAACCAAAGGATTTTTGAAGTCCAAGTGAAACTCATTGACTTCAAAATCAATGAATAAAGTTCAAAATAAGTGAAATAAAAATGACACGAATTTTCAATAGTTGAGTTGAAAAGGGTCACTTATACTTATACATTGTTTTGGAAATAATAAGAAGTATAGAATTGTAATCATTAAACAAATGAAAGTAATGGAGAATTACTTTGTAGTGGGAGCTTAAGAATTTCGAGAATCCTAGAACCAATGTGACTAAAATAAAATTTACAAATAGTATGTTAGTGCACATAGATAAAATGTGAGATTTTATGAGTTGCACGGGCTCAAATTCGAACATGAATTTACTTCCATGTAAGAATTCGACAAAAGACCTTTGCGAATTAAACATCAAATGAGTTGAGTATAAGTAAAATGAGTTTTTACTGACTAAACTCTAAATTCGCGTGATTACTAAGTTGTTAGTAAATGAAAGGTGGTTGAACATGATGGTTTCAAATCAATAATTAATAGAGTTTATTTTATGTTGATAAAATATGGAATCTATTAAACTTAATGAAACTAACATCAGACAAAAGAAATACATACTAAACAGGATGAAAACGTTATCGATAAAGCATTAAAATGACTACCATGGCTAAGTAGTTGATAGTCATCCAGTTAACTGGAATTACAAGTCAAATCTCCAAAGATCTAGGACAAGTGGGAGATTGTTAGGAATGGTGTCCTAGAACTTGTAATTATTTAATTATAATAATTTATTTCGAATAAATTAAATAAATAAACATAAGTTCTTTATATAATCTAGATTGATTCAATTGACGATATTAGGAATATATGGAAATATATAAATATCAAAACATTCAAATAGTAAACCCTAAGTTACTCTTATGAAATCACGACTTAGTATGTGAGTCATACAAGAGGATTAAAGTCGAGATGAGTAACTTAAACGTGTCTACGTAAATGGATAACGTTTGGGAACCTTATCCTGGTAACACCTGTTGATAGCTTCGCATTTTGTTTATAGACAAATGATCTAATCTGATCATTCATGTGGGAGACATGAAATGGAAGTATCATATGCAATGTTGATTGTATAAGACAGGACCACGATATTCGATCAAATTTCTCATTAGTACCGGTTTACTTAGAAATGATCGAATATCAAACTAAGTTTATCAACCGTGATAGATCTCAATCCTGAGTGAAATGCGGACTCCTATTTGTGGAGTTATGTTCTTTGATTCACATAGTTGAGAGCGATCTGTAAGAACACTCAATACACTCTGTTTTGGGAACATGACTAGATAAATAGCTGGGAACTCATTTCCACGAGATGGAATTCATAACTTTCCTATAAATTAACCGGTATCGGTGCGATACCTAAACATTTTAGGAACTTTAGGAAACTCCTTGATGTCTCGATTCGAGACATGAACAAGTGACGTCACGACTTCTATTGATCACAAGTATCTTATCTCTAGTTCGACTAAAGATAAAGTTCATTGGAGAATCAGCGGGAACACAAGGATAAAGCGGTAATTACAGGGGCAAAACGGTAAATTTTATCCTTTGTAATTATGAGGGTTCCACGTGAAGGATAATATCACGGATATAAATAAAGATAAACTAAATGGACATAACTCATCTTAGAGTGGGGGAGTTCACTATGAATCTATAGTGGAATTATTCATAGTTAGATAATAAGTAATTAATCGATTATGTGTTAAATCACTTAATTGACTAATTATTAAGCCCGTGATCTATAGGTCCATCGGTCCCTATGCTAGCCCAAATATCGTAGTCGCGAAATCAAGTAGAAGAAATGGAAAGTTTAAGTAAAGTGAATTACTTAAATAGGCAATATTAATTGTTTAAATATTGAGTATATTTAAACCGGTAATTAATATAAACATTATTAATAGTTTAAATAATGAGTTTATTTAAACACGAAATTAATAATGAAATATTATTAATTAGATATTATTAATTATTTAAATATTGAGTATATTTAAATGGTAATTAATAATTTGAAATTAATTAATAATTATTAATTGTTTAAATAATTAATTATATTTAAACGGAAATTAATAATTAAAATTAATTAATTAATAATAAAATGTTATCAATAAAATTATTAATTAAATAATGAGTTTATTTAATGGAAATTAATAATTAAAATATTTATTATTAATTATTTAAATAATGAAAATTATTTAAATGGAAATTAATAATTAAATATAATTTGATAATATTTAGTCGGGAGAAAATATTAATATTATTAATTGTTTAAATAAAATATTTTATTTAAATGGTAATTAATAAATAAATTAATTAAGTTGGACTTATTAATTTAAGAGAGAATTTCAAGCCCAATTGGATTAATGAACCCAATTGAAATTGGCCCAAAATAATTAATTAAATAAATTTGATTTATTAATTATTTATTATTAATTTTGGCCTTCATAGATAATTTGTAGGAGATAATTATTTGAATTATATCCTATAATAATTATATAGATTTATTTACCCAAGATAAATAAAATAAAGAAAAGAAAATAATCTCCTATTTATCTATGGCATTTTCGAAATTGCAAGATAAAGGAAAGAGATAATCTTTTTTCTTTTTGTATTTATCTCTATAGATTAATCCTAATGGGATTAGGATTCCTATTTTTCTATAAATAGGAGGGTTGGGTCATTCATAAATCACACAATTAAAATTCCTTAGAAATTTGAATTCTCTCTTCCCTCTCTCCCTTTGAGTGCCGATTTTCCCTATTCAAAATTGGGAAGAAAATATTTTTTCTTCCCAATTTCTTTCTAAAGTTCGATCCCACAATCGGGTTTCGTTTGATCGATCGGGATATAGCGTAGAAGATCCTGGTGTTCTCGAGGATTTGATCTTGTAAAGAAACCTCCAACCGATTCTCCATTTATTACTCAATGTAAGTTTTGATTTTAATTTTCGAAATTTAAAGCATGAATCTACATGTCTTTTCACAAATTGCATGATATTAATAGATCCATAATTAAATGTTAATTAGTTTACTAAATCAAATTCCGCTAGTTTAGTAAATCATCCCTTCAGAGAAGACTGGTGATTGAATTGCTGGGAAATGAAATAGAAGTTACTGAAATCTTATGTGATAGTCAAAGTGCTTTGTGTCTTTCAAAGAATAACACATATCATGAAAGGACAAAACACATTGACATAAGATACCACTTCATCAGAGATGTGCTAGCTGAAGAAAGTATCAAACTGGGAAAGGTTGCATCTAATGACAATGCTGCTGATGCCTTAACCAAAGCCTTGCCAAAAGAGAAATTCAAGAAGTGTCTGAATATGTTGAAGGTAGACAAAGCTTGATGATATGTGCACTGAAGACACATCAGGGTTGGATCTTATTTGTAATCGTGGTGGAGATTTGTAATATTTCGACTAACAAATAAGATCCTAGCTGGCAAATTGAACTAACCAATTGTCTTTAGTTAGGAGGCAGTTATCTTTAGTTTCTGTTATGTTGAGCATGGCTCATTATAGAGTGCAAGTAAGGTGCATTTTAGCAAAAAGGGAGTCACTGATATAAAAGCAGAAGCTTCAGCAAGTAGGGGGTTAGTTGGAGAAGTTAGAGAGTTCTTGGAATGTTCATTGAGTCTTACTGTAATTCTAAAGAGAGAATTCTGTGTGAGCTTTGAGAGATTGTGAATTCAATAATACAAGTTCAAAATTGTTTCTCATCTTTTAGATTTGATTTCTTATACTTTGATTTTCTGTTTTCTTCTTGAGTTTTGTTTGAATCTGTCAAGTCTGTGATTTTGGTGAAAATCAACAATTTAGTTTCTTATTCTTACAAAATAATGGATGCATAAAAAGCATTGAAGTTCTTTCAATGTTCTCTAGTTCGAGCAAGATATCTTGAAAAAGCCAGATTTTGAAACAAACCCAAAATTGGGAAAAGCTAGGTCTTTGAATGAGTTAAAGAAAGGATTGAACAAGTGAGGAAACACAGACGAGCAAGGTAGCGATTTCAATTGCTTGGAATTTATCGAATTTGTCTGAAGAGGAAAAGGATACCTTGCTTGTTATTGATTCTTCTCCGATGAGGGAGAGACGATGGAGGGAGGAGAGAGAGACTCTGGAGGTGGACGGAGGAAAGAGAAAGGAACGTTATTAAAAAATATATATATATAATTAGTTTAAAGCCACATAATTAAAAAAAAATTGATAAATACAATGGTATATTTGTTGAGTTTGAAAATATAAGGAACAAATAAAACGTAAAGTAAAATTCAGGGATCAAAATTATATTTTTTTTCCTTTTAAAAATAAAGCTCACTTCCCCAACTCGTGAGTCAGAATTTGGTATCCAGCTGCCCATGCTTTTTAAAAGTGCACCAAGTAAATTGATTGGCTACAAAAATACCACATCATCCAAAAGGCAACCAAAAAGAGCATCCATTCATATCGTGACATGGACACTCTCATATTAAGCCACGTGTAATTCATATCCAATTGCCCATATTTTTTTAAACCCAAACTCTAAGACAATTCAACTTTTGGATTGGATTAGATGCAAAAAAGCCCCTCTTTTTCTGTGGTTCAAATTTACTCTTCTTTTTCATTATAAAGCTTCTTCCACCTCTTTTTTTCCTTCATAATCATACCTATTTTCTAGAAAGAAATCAGAAATGGAAGCTTGTTTTTTTACCAATTCTCTTCCAAAACCCATTGATTGTGTTTCTCCAATTCAATTCAACCCCAAAATTCCTTTCAATTCCAAGCCAAATTCTTTTTCATCTTATAGAAGAAAATCTACATCCTCATCTATTAAAATATCATGTAAGTCCTTCCATTCTAAAAAAAAAAAAACTTTTTTTTAAATTTTTTTTTGTTATAATTATAGAGATCTCATCTTTTTTATTTTCCAATAGGTTGCCAATTTGAGTCATCATCTTTACCACCAGAAGCTGATTGGAGATCATTTAGAGCCAAGTTAATCGCCGCGGAGAAAATATCGACTCCTCCTCCGATTCCTTCCTCTTTAATCGATCTCGACACCGTGATCGATCACCCGCCGTCGATCTCCATCGACGACAAATGGGCTCACACTATCCATGAGCCTGAAAAGGGATGCCTTCTCATTGCCACAGATAAGCTTGATGGTGTCCACATATTTGAAAGAACAGTCATTCTTCTCTTATCAAATGGGCCATTGGGCCCATCAGGGATCATACTCAACAGGCCCTCACTCATGTCCATTAAAGAAACGAAGTCCACGATCCTCGATATCGCGGGCACGTTTTCGGACCGGCCCTTGTACTTTGGTGGGCCATTGGAAGAGGGATTGTTTTTAGTGAGCCCAAAAGATGATAGGGTTGGAAAGAGTGGGGTTTTTGATGAAGTGATGAAAGGAGTGTATTATGGGACTAAAGAGAGTGTTGGGTGTGGATCTGAAATGGTGAAGAGGAATCTTGTTGGGCCTGAAGATTTCAGGTTCTTTGATGGATATTGTGGTTGGGAGAAAGATCAATTGAAGGAGGAAATAAGAGCTGGTTATTGGACTGTGGCTGCTTGTAGCCCAACTGTAATTGGGCTGAATGAGGGAAGTGTTGGGCTTTGGGAGGAGGTTCTTGGGCTTGTGGGCCCAAGAAAGGTGTGGTAAAGGGGAGAGTGAGAATGGCATTTTAATGGACCTACCAAAGCCCAAGAAGAGATTTGGGCCAGATTATTTTTCAGGGTTTAGTACAGATATGTGAATGTACCATTACCCCCTACCCAAATTTCCAACTGTGGCCAATGTATAAATTTGAAATTATCATTTGTCAAATTAACAAGGAGCAGCTTGTAATTTCACAATATCCACACAGTTTCATTTAATTTAAATTAGTTGCATTTAAACCGTGAATCTATGATGACAAGTCTTAACTGTATTTTTTTTATTTAAAGTTTTTTATAAAGATAAAGAGAAAGTAACATTTTTCGTTTATAAACTTTTTTTTTTAACTTGAAATGAATTATATGAATTAATTAACGTAGTCGTAGTTTATAGTTTGTCTCATAGGGAAAATAATGAGGAATTTCACCGTGTAGTAGATTTTATTGTAATATTTGTAGATCTATCATCACTTAGGTGGTGTTTGGTTCATTAAAAAGGAAATGAATGAAATCAGGAAAGGAATGAAATGGAAAAGGGAAAAGGAATCAGAATCAATTACTTTGTTTGGTATAGTTTATGGAATAGTGATGGAATCAATAAAGGAATCAATTACTTTGTTTGGTTTGAATAAAAAATGAATGACTTATTCTTCAAATTTATAATTAAAAAATGTTTTTAAATAGTAATTTTAATTATGTAATATTATTTTATCTATTTTAATAATATGAATATTATTATTAATATTAGTTTAAAATATTTATCATAATTATAAATAATAAATGATCAATGCTTTATTTAACGATATTTATATTTAACATCAATATCATATACCTTTTTCAAATCACTACACCTTTTTTAAAAATATTCATAAAAATAATTATTCATTTCATTCAAAAAATATACATAAATATTTAACTTCTGCTTACCTAATTTATGAGTATTTTTTTAACATTAAATTATCTATCCTCTGCATTTTTACCTTTAGCTTTATTATTTTAAAGGTACTATCCAAAATAAATATTTTTAAACAATTGTATCCATTGATATAATCAATAATATTTAAATAAAGAAACAATTATTATTTTTAAATCAAACAGAAAACCTCAATGACAAAAATACATATACAATATGGTTTATTAACTATAAATAAATAAATTGACTAAAAAATAAGAAATAAATTTATTTGGAGCAAAAGGTTTATTAACTTGATTTGGTAATATAAAATTTAAAAATAAATAATATAAATGAAAAAATAATTAAACACATATAAATCATTGAAATAGTAAAATTTACGATAATTAAAATTTTAAATAGAACATGATAACAAATTTAAAATTTTCGAAAAAATAACTCGAAATTAGGCATGAAGTTGTTCAAACATAAATAATTTCTAAAAAAGATTATAAAGCATAGAAAAACAAAAGTAAAATATTTTAAACTTTCAAATAATAGGTAAAAAGACTAGTATCATAAAACAAACATATAAAACATTAATTAATAATAAAATAACAGTAATATTGATTTTTTTTATATTTAATTTAATATTATTTTGTTATATTCAAATAAAATAAAATTATTGATTGAATATATTAAGTTATAATTATATTATATTCTTAAAATATAATATTATTCCATAATACTTAATATTTATATTTTATTAATATATAAAAACTAATTAATTAATTTTAAAATAATAAAGACAATCTAAAAAAATAAAAAATAAATGGGGAAGGAAAGGAACTAGTTTCATAAGTTTAAACTAAGGAAACTCATTCCTTCAAAATGGTGGAATGAGAAAGGTGAGGGGAAATTATTCTCTTGTTAAAAAGACTAACCAAACAAAGGAAAGGGAATTTTTGTAAAAATGGAAAGGATTCCCTTTCTATTTCCACCATACCAAACATCAACTTAAAGTTAAAACTATTTGTAATGATAGTAAAAATTATTGTGTTGATTAGTGATGTGCATTGATTACTTTATGAATCAATGAATAATTTATTGTAAAAATATATAATTCAATGTTGATCACTAATTCACTCAATCAAAATTTATTATATTTATAAATAATTTTAATAGTTAATATTTTTATAAATATTACAGAATTACCCCTATCAATTCAATTGATTAAAACCAAATAGTTTAGAGTACTCATCTTGAATGCGATCCCTTCATCCAATCACCTTTAAGAAAAAGAATTAAATTGAGGATAGATTATTTTGAAATAATATTATCAGTATATCAACCTAAGTTAACTTCTTAATCATTTTAAATACTCAAGATTTTTGATTATCATTAATCAGTAAAAGACTCATTGATAAGTAAACATAAGGGTAAAATATAATTAAAGACTAGTAACTATCATTGAAATTTCATTTTTTTGCTAATGTGGTTCTATTAATAATATTTTTGAATAATTGTGTTTGTTTAACATGATATATATAATGAATGTGATAAAATTACGTATTATTCCAATCATACTCTTGATGTAATTAATAATTCAATATAATATAATTGATTTTAAAGTTCATTTATATAATAATAATAACAATAAATATTTTTGCAATAATAGTAATAATATATCATACTTCAATTTTCAAAATAAATAATATAAAAGCGGAAAGTACCAAGAATAAAATAAAAACTCCTACATGGGAGAAGTAACTCACGAAATATTAATTATAACTGTGTTATAGATGTTTTGCTTCCTTGATCTTTTAGTGATTTATTGACTGATTTTATGACAATCTTATAGTTTTGTATTGTTGAGTGTATAAATGAACCATTTATAAGAGTATAGGATTTAAATTAAAAATTTAGGGTTTAAATTGACCCACGATATTAAGTTTAAAGGTATAAATTAGATTTTCCCCAATTTTATGATATAAAAAAAAATTATTTTATTATTTTACTAGGAGAGTTAATGAGTTTTGTTTCATAAGATTTTTTTATATGAATTAGGTTAGGCCTAGCTCTACAAATAAATCGATTTTTAAAAATCACTATCCACTAAAAATAAAATTCATAAGATATCAAAAAATTCAGTGGTGATCGACATTAAAAATTTAGAGTTTAAATTGATGCTCAAGTGGTATAAAATGAAGTTTCTTCAAAAAATTTTATATAAAAAAATTATTTTAGATACTACATCTTTACTATTATTATCTTCGTTTTGTTTTTACTAAGAGAGTTAGCGAGTTTTCTTAATAAGATTTTATAGGTTAGAAGTTAGGCTAGTACTACAAATATATCGATTTTAATATATGCAAATTTTAAACATGGTTCCTCTAATTTCCTATATTTTTTGTGGTTAGTGAATTTTAAAGATTACTAGATGAATTATATAATTGACAAAAGAAATCAGTCAGAAAGGAATTTAAAAAAATAAATAAAATAAGGCAATATTAGAAATTGAAAAATGTGGTTGTCGGGTTGAGAACTATCCATTAGGCATTAGTGGGCATGGGAGAACCGGCTCGTTATCCTTCCACCGACAGGAGCAGGAGGTGACGCTGCTCTGTGAAACCAGCCTCACGCGGTTCCCTCCAATCTAAGGGCCTAGTTTTCTGGGCCTTCGCCTATAAACCAAAGCCCAACTCCCTACTTGGAATGGGCCAACCAGTATATTCCTCCCAGAACCCAGCCTAATGGGCCGATCCAAATCTTCAACCACATCATAGCCCTCACTTGAGTTATAAGCTCACGCTACTGAGCTCGGCGATTATCATTGTCCCAATAGCAATATATAAAGACTAATGTGTTACTAGTTTTCTTCGATGTGGTATAAAATGAGGTTGCATATCAATGATCTTCTAGTTTCTTGAAAAGACGTATTTCCAAATATTCGATTTTATTAGAAGGGAGTAGGTGTTTAATCGAGCGATGATCACTTTTACTATTTTACTAGACAATTTGGTTTTACAAGTGACGACCATAAATTGAATCAAGATAAAGAAATAATATTTACCAAATAAATGAGAAATGTCCAAACAATTCTCAGTTTTTTTCATTTTTTCGATTTCCAGGACTTCTCTAAGGAAACAATCAAGTACATAGAGAAAAGAATGTAGAAGTATCAATATGATCTGATAGACTGGCTTGTAGTGTTGAAGAAATGTAGGCAAGTTTTTCTCATTCCAGATGGTCATGTGGCCTGAATGACATGAACATTGCAGCATACTGCAAAAGGCGGCGTTCACTGGTTCCGTTTTCATCCACAGCAATCACGGGACGGCTAGTCCTCTTTCTGTAGCGGTGCCAAGCGAATTGTATGTTCACGGCAGCCCACGTTCGCCAGTTGGATGAGTAATATCTTGCTGTTCTCTTAAGCCTCTCGTTCGCAAATTTGTAGCGAAAGTGATCTGTTATGTATTTGAGATGGTCTGCATTCAAGGAGAATGCTTCTGTTGGTTCAATGCAAACAAATGTAGCTGATGAAGCTGGAAGTCTGTCTAAAAATGGGCGACGAAGACACCACGATAAAAGCTCGTCACCGAGAAAACCTCCGGATTCGATCATACTCGTAGCCATCTTGCCCTTACTTAAGCTTTGGCTTCGTTTTATGCATCCGGAAACTATGAAAAGCATTCTTGGTACAGGATCTCCTTCTCTAATAATCTATCTTATCGAAACACATCGAAATCAGTTTCATGTCAAGGAAGGTAAGTAGAGAATAACTAAGGACTTGTTCTAACGCGTACCTTTTCATCTTTGGAGAATACAAGCGGATTGACTCGATCACATATGTTGTCAAGAATAAGATCATCCAGATTTTGGAACAGAGGCACCTATATGTAGATGATAATTAAGTTAGAATACGGAACCACGATGTAAAATAACGACACACTACTCTTATCTCCTAGTTCATGTGAATGTTTATGCTTTCATGATTGGATATATGTTAATCAATCAATATACGAAGAGCTTCTATAGGACACGGCGAAACAGCAAATATTGATACCTTTTTGATGAGATCGACACAAAGATAGCGTTTAATATCTCTTCGAAGACCTTCAGGCAAGTCTTTGATCAGTTCCATTTCATCTTCACCCCCCATGGACGCCCATCTCTGGTGTTCATAATGTCGAACTCGGTGTCTCAAACGAGATGGTAATTGACGCCTTCTCATCCACCATTCCAAATCTCGACATCTAAGCTGCATTTTTCGCTTCCTTGCCATGACAGCATGCAAAAGTACCTTTTTCGTAGAAATATTGGTTAAGAGTTATTGTCAATGAATGAAGAAAACTTCTCGTTACATCGTACGCCATAAACGTGCAAAACTCACCTGGATATTACCGATCAAAAGAGTGAAAAGCAGCAGTCCACTGAGCACAGTGCAAATACTAAAGAATACTTCTAGCCAATGACTAGTAGGCTCAAGATCATTGCCAAAGGTGCTGCAATATTTAAAGCATCATCAAGAAACCGATTACGCCTGGTAGAAACCGAATATTGCTTCTATAAATACCTGAGAGTCATTAAACCCCAAAAGATGGGATAAAGGATTTTGACTGCAACCGAATTGCTAGATATAACTGGAAGAGCCCATTTGTAGATGCCATAAGGGAACGGACCATTAACGTCTAAGCATAACGGCTTTCTAAATGTTGCGGTCGAATTACGACCACATGGATTTCCAATTGTTCCAGCAGGTAAGAGAAACTGATAACAGATCTCCTGGGAGCAAGACAGAGATAGATTGCAATTATTTCTCTCACAATGTTGCTGGATGCAAGAAGCTACTCGTTGAATCGCAAGAACATACCAGCATCCCCCGGCAACCTGTTAAGTCGCCACAGATGTCAGATTCAGAAAGATAAACAAAGTACAAATAATTTCCTATGATGATTTCGATGCAGACTTACGTGAGAGGCGATGAAATAAGCGATGAGATTGAGGCCAAAACCCCACCAAATGGTGCCAAAGATATATCCAGTGACCTTCTGCATTCTTTTCATTAAAATAATGGAGTGATAGACTTTTGGGAGGAATTGGAACAAGAACATCAATAAGATCACAGTCATTATAAGTTTGATTCTCTCTTCTCTTATCAATTTCGGTAAAATCAACCAGAAAACAATCTGCGAAACGGAAAAGACGAGCCAAGAGAGAGCAAATTCAGATGAGAAAACGTGTTACATTTGGTGTTGCAAGCCAATGTATTCACTTGATTAAACTCAGTTCAATTACTACTATCATCCAATGAACAAGTAAATGTAAATGCAATATCCTTTGATAAATGAAAGGAAATGTGAAAGTTCAATTCATTCATTTTCTTTGAAATTAGTTTTAAAATTTTAAAGGTTTGTAATTGGAACACCTTTTAATTATCCAAATTAATGGTGGAATTCAAAGGTTTTAGAATTGTAATACTTTTAAGAGTTTAAAACTCCTCCATTCAACTTGGAGTATTGCAAATTCTTTTATTGGGTTTTTCATGCTAAAGTGTTAGTTAATATCGTTGTTATTGCATTTTCCAACCAGATTTAATTGTTATAATTATTATGTTATAAATCAGTTGAGGTTATCGCCTAGTATCAAAAAATGAAGAGATTTAATAAGGTTTATACATACGAAAGGCTCCTCTTCTCATTATCAATCGATTTTGAGATGAAAGTCCATTGATTAATTAAATATTTTATCAATCAAATTAGCTCCACGTGTATTGTATAAAAAATAGTTAAATGCAAAATACACCTATTTATGTTTGATTATTGTTAAATTATACCTCTACATTTTTTTTAAACACCCATACACTTTAGTAAAACTATAAATCACCCCGTTCTATCAGTTAGTTTTAATGAAAATTGAGACACGTACATATTCTATATATGTCATGTATTAAAATTTTCGTGAAAAATAACAATTTTTTTGAAAGGTGAATGGAAATTTCACAATAAATTATCACGTTATTAACACGTAAAATCTATAAATCACACTCATATGTACAAAATTTATGTTATTTTTTAGGGATAATATAGTATATGTCTTGTTTTGGGATACTCAATCACTTTATGGCCTACTCAAAATTATTACACAGTTTTTAACCTATTTCAAAATCTCTTGTATTTTTTGTCCACATTTGCCCTCCCTTTGTATTAATTGTTTCTATTTATGTTTTTGGGTAAAAAGCAAAAAACACCTCTGTGGTTTTGGTCAAAGACAAACACAACCCCTATAGTTTGAAAATGAATATTTATACCCGTGTAGTTTCACAATTGTGCAAATTAACCTCTCCTTTCCATGCTGTTAATTTTCTTTTAGTTATAACTTTTTCATTTGAACTCCGATTTGAACGATTCAAGATGTTATGGAATTCTCGTTTCGAGCTCTACACTGTAGTAATTTAAAACTTAGAAATCATCAGTGTATAAAATAGTTATTGTCATCAAAATATTCGATCAGGTTGAGGTCATAAACACTTTTATATACCGATGATTTAGAAATTTTTGGTGACTACAACGTAGAGCTTGAAACAAGGTTTCCATAACATCTTGAATCATTCAACTCAAAATTCAAACAAAAAGGTTATGACTAAAAGAAAATCAGTGGCCTAGAGGGGAGGGGTTAATTTGCACAATTTTGAAACTATAGGGGTATAAATATTCATTTTCAAACTATAGGGGGTATATTTGTCTTTGATCAAAACCACATGGGTGTTATTTGTATTTTGCCCTATGTTTTTTTATTTAAAAAAATATCTAAATTTGATTTCATATCATTTTTTTATCTCTAGGATTTCTCTTTTTCTCCCCATCTCTATCACATCGTGCTGACCCCACCATTATCATCAAGAAGAAGAAAAATATTTCTTTAATTGATAAGGATTTCACGTTTTCTTTTTTTCCGTTTCTCATTTTAGAGCCAATTTTGCGCAGTTATTCCCATGGTTGTGCGTGTCAGAGCCATTGCCTTTGCCCATCCCACACGACCTTCCTAATCATTACCTCTCTTCGTTTTTTAAATGGAGGTTTGAAGGTCTTCAATGGAGTGTTTCACCCTAATCTCGCATCTTTCTCTTTTTTTGATTGTATAGTATGAAGGTTTTCTCTATATGTTGATTTTAATTTCCGTTTTGGGTGAGGGGAAAAACATTTCTTTTATTTTTTTGTAATTTTTCATGTTCATCATCTCTGAACATAACTGGGTTTCACATGTTTTATTTTATTTTCTGTAATTTTTCATGTTCAGCGTCGTCTAATACATAAATAATGTACAATACATACATAAAATATATACTATATATTTTTTATCGCCTTAGCCCCCATTTTTTCCTCTCTTTCACATTCTACTTATACATATTATATATAAATTATGTTATATTACATACAGTACATATTATAAATAATATATATAAGATATGTGTTTTTTTTCGTTTACTTAGCCTCCATTGTTTCATCTCTTTCATCTTCTACTTGTACATATTTTATACTAAGTATGTTATATTACGTACATTACATATTATACGTAATATATTTACTGTATGAATTTTTTCTGTTTCTTAGTCTTCAATTTTGTCTTCTCCTTCCCCTTCTTACCTGGATATGTTATACATTTTTTCTCGGTACAATACATAAATATATTATACGTTAAAAATTGTTTTCATAAAATAGAATTATTGTTTTGTTTTAGAAAAACTATTTGGCTAATTCTTTTTATTTTTCCGATTCCTTAGTTATGTTCTTTTTTTTAATTGTTTTTTCAAATCCTAATTGATATATTATTTTTTCTTTTAACTTGAATGCTTCCTTGATTTGCTTTTGTTTGATTTAAGGTAGAATTTGAAAATGGTTTTTTTTTCTCTTTTTTAATATGGGTATTTTCATCAAAATGATTTGCCTCTCTTCTCTTTAAATTTATGCATACGTCAAATAATGTTATTTCTTTTTTTGTCAATTATTAAAGTGCTTATTTTGTTGTGTTTTTCGTAATTAATTTTGGGATATGTATATAGGTAGGCATATCCCAAAATTAATTACGAAAAACACAACAAAATAAGCACTTTAATAATTGACACAAAAGACAAAACAAAAGGGAATCATATAAGGATTTTTGCTTGGATCATATTTCCTAAAAGTCAAGACCAACCTGTAAAAGCACACTGTTACAGCACAAGCCTTATGACAAAACAACACACAGAAACTGAAAAACCTTGTCTACATTCTCATCGTTTTTAAACTATTCATAAACTTAGAAACTATTTTTAAATTAATCAAAAACCAAAAAACTTTAATCAAACATATTTTTAGTTCTCTATTTTTAAAAAACAAAAAACAATTATCAAATAAGTATTGTTTTTTTTTTTTTGGTGAATACTATTTTTTCTTTTAAAACTAATCGAAAATCATATATTAAAAACTAAAAAAAAGAAAATCCAAAAAACAAAAAAATAATTAGCAATGAATGGGCATTTGCGTAATTTCCAGTAACAAACAGGGGCATAAATGTCATATCACCAAAACGATTAATAAAATTTAAAAAAAAAAACAGAATTTTTGACAAACCTGAGGAATTGGTAGAATAACAAAAGCATCAAACCAGAAACCTTTGAAAGAGTGAACATAATGAGACGCGATCGCACGTGCATCCCACACGAGTTTCCCACACCCAATCACCATACTCTCCCTCGACACGTAAGCAAGCCGAAACTGTAGCCACATGTGCCAAAGATGAATCATATCCACACACGTGCGAAGAACCGTAACGATGACAGCCAATCCACCGTCCATGTAAAGACAAGGGGTCCCACCTCTTCCAATCGACAACGCATAGAAGTAGAGAGGATCAACGGCTAAGGCCATGCCACGTGCCAACAACAGAGACCGGTTCCATCTCTGAACCCGTTTAGTCCTCGGATCCAAAACGGAGCCTAATCGACCCGGTGGGTGTCGGGTTTTCGGGCGGGTGGAGTTTTGTTTGGGTTGGATGGGGACGAGGGATGACCCGGCCGAAGCTTCCCATTCGGGTTGTTGAGCATGGTCACAGCTGGTGGAGTGGAAAGCCGGGACTCCGAATTGTGTACACGCGTAACATTCTCCACCGTTGGATATGAGATTTTGATCATCTTTTTCAATGGTGGGAGATTTATTATGTCTAGAGCTTAATTGGGTAAGAGTGAAATTGAGAAGAGAAGGCATGGTGGGAAATGGTAGATAGGAGTATAGGCATAACCATGGGAGAGGGAGAGAGGATTAGAAATGAAGAATTGGAATTTGTAAGGTTGAGAAAACAAGTTGAAGATGGTGAGAGTTGGGTATTTGTATTACTCATATAATAACTGTGATGATAGCTCTTGGGGTTTGGGTCCACTATTTGATCGACTTGATACTCTCCAATCTTCTTCCATGTCGCCATCCTCAAGCCCCACCATGGCTAGAGCTATGCTATCGTGTACTCTCTCTCTCTTTTCATCTCGTATTATTATTCAGAGTAAAATATCGTTGTTTTAAGTTTTGAGTTTTGTGTCTATTTAGTATTTGAATTTTCAATTTATGTTTATCTCGTTTATGAATTTTAAGAAATATGTCAATTCGATCAGTACTGTTAATTTTTTCATTCTTTAGTATAAAGAGATCGTTTATTGACTGTTGGAAAACTAACTTCATTGATCAAATAAACTTTATTTCTCAAAACTCGAGAATGGAATAGGCACACATTGAAAATTTAGGGATTGAATAAACATAATTTTTATGGCTCAGGGATGAAACGACATAAATTAAAAATTCAATGACCAAATAGACACAAACCTCAAAACTCAGGGACCAAAAAAGTATTTTTACCCTATTATGTATGTGAGTGAATTGGTAAATGATTATTAAGGATCGAACATCGGATAGATGAAGGGATTTAACTATGTTTATAAATGTTGATGGTCACTCTGTAGACACCCATTTTCGTCCGGTAATATTTAAAATTAACAATTTTTACATATTTTAAAAAAAAAAAGACTTTGGTTTGAAATGTAGTGTTTTCTTTAACATGATTTGTTTAGTCTGGATTTGAAAATAAAAATAAAAATTTAAATTAGCATGTTTAAAATTGATTTGTATTGAAATTTAATTTAAAAAGATTTGGAAAATAATTTTTAAATGAGAATCAATTGAAACATGGAAAAAATGAGTAGGAAAATTATTTTTATGAGTTGTCAAATGAAATATGATATTTTAATAATTATGGGAAAGAATAAAAGATTTTATTTTATTTTGATTTTTATTAATTAAATTTTCCTTATTTATTTTTCCCTCTTTGCTATAAATAGAGCCGTTCTACAACCCTAAACACACACAATATTCACAAGAGGAAAAACCTTGAAGTTTTCTCTACATCTCTCCTTTTCACGGCCATAACCTTTCTCCTCTTGCTTTCTAAAAACACAAAATCATTCACAAGAGTCTCCCTCTTTTCATCATTTTTACTCTTCTCATCATCTTCTTGATTCACTCATTGGAACTCGGGGCTACACATTTGTAAGGTTCTATCGAACCAAGATAATCTTTTTCCATTAAAAATGTAGTCATTTATATGTTGTTTTTGTTGTTGTTTTATTTGATTTCGTGATTTTTTTATAATGATTTAGATTTTTTTTGAAATTTTTATTTGAAAATAGACTTAAATATGAACTCATAGAAAAAAGAATCAACTGATTTGGATTTCTGGTTAAAAAGTTATGATTTTTATTTGAAAATATACTTAAATATGAACCCATAGGAACAAGAATCACCCCGTTTCGATAAGTATTAAAAAAGATATGATTTTTTAAAGTTGGTGTAAATTCTGCAGAAATTTATATAGCAAAACCGTGGCTGGAAATTTTGACATGAAAATCTGATTTTTTTCTTACAAAGTGTTTATACTTTTCGATATTAGAAATCAATCTTGGATGAACCTAGAATATTTAGAAGAAAGAATCGAGTAAAAATACATTTTTATTATAAAGTTATGAATTTCTAAAGTTGAGGTGTTATATTTGGGATAATTATGCTAATTTTATTTATTTGCCATATTTGTGAATTTGATTGCCATATTTTATATTTTCTATTTATTGTCTTCAAATTAAGGTAAATCTTGAATTGATTTGTTAACATTATATTGTTGTAAATTGGATTTTCAAAAAAAGAAAGGAGTTTAAATTTATTAGGATACTAATTTTCCAACTTCCTAAAAAAACATTATTTGATTAAGTTACCAAATTTTTGAATATAAAAAATGGAATTAATTAGGATACTGATTTTCCAAAGCATAAAAATTAACAATTAAATTTAAATATAAAATTGGAATTAATTAGCATACTAATTTTCCAAAGCATAAAAATTAACAATTAAATTTAAATATAGAATTGGAATTAATTAGAATACTGATTTTCCAACTCATAAAAATTAACAATGAAATTGTAAATATAGAAGTTAGAATTTATTAGGGTTTTAATCTACCAATTTTCCAAAAACTCAAAAGATTAATAATATAAGCCTTAAATAAAAATTGAAATTTATTAGGATAATAATTGTCCATTTATACCATAAATATAAGATTTGTCAAATAAAATTTTCCTATTTAAAACCTAGGGGCTAAAAGTGAAACTTACCCTAAACCTAATATTGAGCTAAATAATTTTAATAGCAAAGATAAAAATTTATAATTAATTAAAATATTCATATTTAAAACTTAAACAAACAAACAAAACCAACAAATCGTTTTCGAAAACTCCGACGACGGAATATGGGGCGTTGGAATACCATGCTCCTAAAACATTCTTGAGGTAAGGAACTTTTTCTCGGAATACTGAGTTAAAATTCTCGACAATATTTTTCTAATGGCTTTACGCCACTCATACTTATTTAATCATGCCTTATTACTAAAGTATTGATTAATAAAACATGAGACATTTAAAAATAACCAAAAAATAATTTTTGTTTTTATAGATAAAGGCTTTCTTCAATAATACACCAAATAAAAAAAAACAACAATCGTTTTTAAATGAACATAATAGGGTGCTAATACCTTCCCTATGTGTGAATGAACTCCCGAACCCATTATCGAAAATTAGTAGACCATCCTTAGTTAATGACTAGCTGACTAATCACACCTAATTTAGAAAACCAATGATTAGTGGCGACTCCCTTTTAATTTTCCGCGTCGCTATTACGTAGCGACACACTCTTCTTATTATCAATTAGTTTTGAGATGAAAATTCATGATAATTAAGGTGGTATCATGAGTTATCAATTACCAAAAAGTAGGGGTGTTCGTGGGTTGGGTTGGTTTAGGTTGAGGTACTTTTTGAACCCAACCTTATTATTCGGGTTATAAATTTATACAACTCAAATGATTCTTATCAAGTTTTGAACCAACCCAACCATATAAATTTGGGTTGGGTTGCTTCGGGTTGTTTACTTTAAAAATTGTTAATAAAAAGTGAAATAATAGTAATTTTATGATCTAGTTACCTATTTTTATATATTAAATTAAAAATAAATGTTCAATGTTACACTTTATTGAATGAAAAATGATATTTCAAGTACTTGAATTAATCATTTGATAAAAATTATAAGAAGGAATAAAAAAATCCAAAGGGTCAGTATGATATATGGAATTAATAAAGATACATAAAAGTGTTTAGATCATAAATAAATGAATATTTTTTTTAAATAATAAATTCGGGTTGGTTCGGTTCAACCCAAACTAATTTTAGGAGAACCCCGGACAAACCCAACCCATATAATTTCAAATAATTTGAACCCAACCCAACCCAAATAAGTTTATAACCCAACCTAAACCGTATAGGTTGGGTTGGGTTGATCGGGTTTTTCGGGTCATCGGATTTTTTGAACAACCCTACCAAAAAGAGTTATTTATTATTGAATTAAATGAGTATTCAATTTAAAGGGTGTCCCAAAAAGAACTCCCATCTTGAAGGAACATGTTTCCTAACTAGATTTATAAAACAAAATTTACGTATAATCTAAAAGAAATAACTTGCATGAGAGAAAGGTATACTCTCAATTAATTTTGATAATAACACTTTTTAAATTTTAATTATTTCAATAGATTCATTCCATGAATAAAAAAATTCATTCAGTAAATTTGTCTAATAATATAATTGACTGGTGAAATTATCAATACTTTTGAAATTCAAAAAAAAAAAAAAAAAAAAAAGAACAATCAAAGTAATTTTCAATTGAATTAATTGTTGCCAAAGAACAATCCATACATTATCAAATGGATGTCATCAATTTACCATCCTCCAAACTCTTAGCATTCAGTTCTCTTCCAAAGGATTTAGTTTTTCTCCAAGATGAAGAAAAAAAGATATATAAATACTAAAATGTTTTTCATTGTTTATTGAACTTACATTTAATTTACCTTATATTGTTTACTTATTAAGCTTTAATTTAATATACTTCCTCCAAAAATGGATGACTTTTTAGACTTCACCAACGACCAATAAATTTAAATTAAATAAATAAGGATAGAGATACATAAATGAAATAATTAATTAAGGATATAATGAAAATATAATAGAAGAATGAGGGCAACATAGTGGGAATACAATGTTTCTCCACATATAGTAGCACCATTTCGAGTAGCGTTATAGATAGATTTGGAACCATTGCCGTACACTTTCTTATCTTATATGGTTTTTTTTTACTCATAATTTTTTAATAACAACTTATTTTCAGACTCGAAGTTTGTTTGAACTTGTTAAGTTATGATACCATTTAAAAAAAACTATAAAGTTCCATTTTAAAACCAATAATATGAAAAGTAACTCATAGATTTACAAACCTCTTTTCAATGTAAAATCTTTAAACAATCCCTCACATGGAATCAATATTTGGTAAAATATAATGATTGAGTAAAAATGATAAAATAAATCATATGATTACAAACACAATTTTTTAAATAGGTGAGTACAATTATCAATCTAAATATAGTCTAAATGGTTAGACACATATTTCCTTTTTATGAGGTTGTAGGTTCGAGTGTTCCCTCCCTCAATTAAATTTAATATTTACAAGTAAAAAAATATGAATATAATTTACACTATAAATATACATGTGAGCGTGATTTGCATTTTTTTTAAAGAATGTTGTGGTTCTATAAATAAAAATTAAAAGTCTTTTTGCTCACTTTATATTTTCGTCTTAATTTTTTATTTGAACTATTTAATTTAGTTTCACCATCAAGTCTGTGACTAATAAAAATCTTCATTTTTTTAATAAAGTACTGGGGATGAAGATTGAACCACTCTCTTGAGTTATATAAAGTAGATTACTTTTTCAATTTGAATTATATAAAGTTTGCTATTTCATTCACTTAGACTTGGTTTCATTTATGGGAAATTTTCATTTGAATTTTTTTAATAATTTTTATAAGATTTAACTACTTCGACCCTTGCACACATTTCTATTCTTTAGACTTGATTTCATATTAACAAATGAAGATCGAATTGAAGCAGTCCAACCTCTGATACCAATTGTTGAGTTTAAAATTCTAATTGAAGACTAAATCATATAGGCAAATTGAGATTAAGCAAAAACTAATTGAATCACACAATAAGATAAATCAATAAAATAAAATAAAAAAAAAACCAACTAAGAGAATGAGATGAACAAAAAGAATTATCATGGTTTGACATATTATTTTTACGTTTCACGGGAAACTGAAGCTACTCAGTCATTAATCAGCAAAAATTACACACTAATAAGAATCAAGTTTTAATGAAAATCCAGAAGCTTCGGATTATGCTCATTTCCCTCATACTAGAATTCGGCTTAACAATATGTATATTATAAGTTTTTTAACAATATTTGTTAGTTTTCTTACTTATATTATCGTATTTTCACTCCGTTTAATTAATTTTATGTTGTTTCTTAAAAAATGATATTATTGATATTTGATGTTGTATATATTAAATATAAGATTAGGTACATTGTTAGTAAATAATATTGGATAAAAAAACATTTTTTCATTCATACAAAAGTCTACATTTTTTAAATATCCGTCTATATCAACACATCAATATTTTTTTTTGTAAAAGTTGATTTATGAATATTGACGTGGATCGATCTTTCAAATTAGAGAAAGATTGATTGATTGAAATGTAAACATAATTGACTCCGGCATAATTTTGTTTCTCTTTTTTTTTTTTTTTTTGAGATATTACATCAAATTGAGAGAGGGGAGACTCGAACTTTCAATCTCATAGGAAAGAAACATGTGTCTAACTGCTTAAGCTATGTTCGTGTTAGTGATATGAAGATGTTAGAGGCATAATTTCTATACATAAAATTTGCCAAATAAACAACAAATAGAACAATTTTTAGATTTCTAAGAATGAATCCCTCCCTCTACTAATTGGCCTTTGCCTCTGATCTGATGGGGTGAGACTCTCCCACTCTCTGCAAGTTTTTTTTTTCTTTAAAAAAATAGCAATGATTTAAAAACATCCAAAATATTAATAAATGATCCCATTTAAAAGGAATCAAAACAAAAAAAAAAGTTTTGGTATTTAATGAAATGGGTCCCTAAAGAACATGCAGCTTCTGAAAAGTGATGGGACTTTAAACAAATCTTCCCTAAACTCTCTCCGACTCTATACTATTGATGATATTATTAGTATTCTCATTTACCATTTTTCGTTTTATATTTTCATTTATGTGTGTTCGGATTAATTTATATGTACGTCGATTAATTTTTCGTTCTATATGAAATTATTGTGTGTAGAATTAAAAGGGATGACTGATCAAACAATAAAAGGTGTTTTTTTTTTTTTTTGAATTCACAATAAAAGGTTTTTTTTTAATCTTCTTTAACCCTAAATCAAATAAAAATAATCATTAATTGAAAGTTTAAAGACAGTAAATCCCGTTCGTTTGATTAAGGCTTTGTTTTGTTGTTAATTTTCTTTTGTAATAAAGCAAATAATTTCTTTGTTTTTCTTTTACTTCATTTAAAATAATTTTAAACATTCCTCAAAGTTCAAAAGAAAAAAAAATGGGTTCTGAAAATTAATTTTTCAATTCTTAAAATTTAGATATCTTTTTTACAAAGAAAGGTTGATTGCAAAATTAAAAATAAAAATTGAAGTATAAAAAATAATTTTATTTTAAATCACAAAAAAAAAACATAAATAAATGGTTATCAAACGAACCCTTTAATTATTATTTTCTAAATTTCAAAAATTGGTTACCCTCAGTTTCTTTTTAATGTTTTTGATACTATAAATTATTTACACATTTCAACCAAATTCAAAAACTACTTAAAGAATCATTTTTTACATTAAGTAATAAAATTTTAACTAATACACATTATTAATTGGACCATCGATTTACCTCAAACATAACCGCTGATTTTACTGATTCAAGTGGGGGAGGATTTTTAAAGAAATAATAAAAAATTATAAATACTTTTTAAAAATGTTATATTTATAAATATTATAGAGAATCATGCTATCTCATGAAATTTCTCATTTTAAACAAAAAAAAAAATTAATATTTTAAATAATTGATTTATGCGTTTAAAATTTGGCTAAAACTTTCATATAATTTTTAAAAATAGAAGAACGTGATAAAAGTGATAGAAGTGGTTGGTGAAGAAATTAAAATTTTAAAATATAAAATACTAAAGACGAAATAATTGTCTCTAATCTCTAATTTAGTAAAGAAGTACAAGTGTCTTACTCCCACAGGCTAAAACCTAATACGCAATACAATTGTTTTCAAAAGGATCTTTAATAATTGAATCAATAGTCAGGATTATTTAATTTAAATAATAAAACATGGTGTTGGTTTTCTTGATAAAAATAATATCAGTTAAGATTTCATTTTTCTTTTATATATTACATCAAATTAGGGGAGGGAGATTCGAATCTTCGACCTCATAGAAAGAAAACAGGTACCAAACCACTTGAATTATACTCGTGTCGGCTAATATTTCAGACATTTGTATGATAGAGATTGAACTGCTGAACATATAGCTAATTTAATATGATAAAACTTCATAATTAATAATAGAGATAATAATTGAATTTTGAGGGAAAAAAACAAGAAGATTTTTGTAGTTATGGTCCTATGGACAACTACTAGAAAGTCGGAAAAAGGAACTATTCTTGCTATGACTCACATTAGTAATATTTAATTATTATATTTAAAAAAATATTAAAAATGTTCTTACAAAAGAAAAGAAAAAGAAATTAAATATGATTTTACCTTTTATGGAATGATCCATGTATTTATTAGAAAAGACATGTATAATTTGTTTTTACTTATCCTTGTTCTTTACAAGAATTGATGTGATTTAATATTGAGAATCTTATTAAAGGGCGCGAAGATTCCCGCCAGAATAGCGACGAAATGTGTCGCAATTTTACAGTTGTAAACATCAGTAGTTATCTTCTTATTCAGAGACGTAGTCTGTTGCTGCTGAACTTTTTTTTTTTTTTCTTTAAAGACATTGCATCGCTAAACTTGGAAGGAAATTTTCCCTCCAATATTTTCTGGCAAGAATATTTCCCGCTATATTAGAGACACATTGCGTTGCTAAAACACCAGCTGAAAAATTATAAATAGATGTGCAGAATAACTTTAAATGAAAGCAAATTGCATTAAAACGTATTCCCGAGAGAGAAGATGCATGAGTGGATGTATGTTCGTTTGGTAGGAGGGTTTCTCAATGACGAATTTGTAGTCGAGGTCGAAGAGTTTGTTGAATTCTGTCAATCCACCTTGATTTTTGACAACAACAGACAGAAGATACGATGTCCATGCAAAAAGTGTAGAAATAAGAAGATATTACCGATAGATGATGTGACGTTACACTTGTACAGTCGTGGTTTCATAAATAATTATAATCATTAGGTGTATCAGGGAGAATCTGAAGAAATGTTCAATGTAGTGAGGGGCGAGTCATTTCGAAATAAAGGAAACAGCTCGCAGTTCAATTCGAATGTGAATGAAAGTTCAGAAAACGTTGAACATCAGCGGTTAGTTAGAACAAATGGTTTTTTATGGATGCGTTTATCAAGGAGAAGATCCTCATAATTTATTAAATGAAGATTTAAACACAGATGCACAAAAGAATGTTTCAGATGATAGAATCAGCGAGTAGGCTGTTGTACCCAGGTTGTGATGTAACGCAACTCGCAGCTGCAACCGCTATTGAATATCAAGGCAGAGTTTCGCATCCCAGAAAGAGGATTCAACTCGATTTCACAATGGTTTCATCGGTGTGCTCCTACAAACAACAAGTTGCCACAGAGTTTGTACGATACGAAAAAAATTAGTGGAGGGTCTCGATTTACCGGTGGAGAACATCGATTATTGCGTGAACGGATGTATGATATATTAGGGTGCAGATACAAGTCTTCATATGTGTAAAATGTGCAATCATACGAGATACAAACAAGGTAAAAAAAGTTTTATTTCGCATACTCACATGTTTTATTTACCAATAATACAACGTCTTCAACGGTTGTACGCGTCAGAAGTCACTGCTTTTCACAAGAGGTGGCATCACTAGCACTCTCAGAATGATGGAATAATGAGACATCCTTCCGATGCTGAGGTGTGGAAACATTTAAATCGTTGTCATCCAGAATTTACGCTAGAAATTAGAAACGTTAGATTGGGTTTATGTACTAACGGGTTTAACCCTTTCAGGGCTTCGGGAGCTCAATATTCATTGTGGCCAATTATGTTGACGCCATATAACTTGCCTCCATCGATGTGCATGAAAGATCCTGTGATTTTCTTAACGGTAATTGTACCAGTCTCGAAAAATCCAAAGCAGAATTTGGATTTGTACCTCCAACCATTATCGAGTCATTCAGTAGTGAGATTACTGTCATAATTTGCAAGGTATAGAGAATATTTTCACCATCTTTTTTCGACTCGATGGAGCATCTACCAGTGCATCTACCATATGAGGCATATCTAGAAGGTCCAATTCAATACCGATGGATGTATCCATTTGAGAGGTAAATAATTTAGTTGTTTATGTTATTGTGTCCTAAATTACTGGTTGTAACTTATTCCATTTTATGTAAGATATTTGCGTAGGCTAAAAAGAACTGTAGGAAACAAGGTTAGAGTGGAAGGATCTATATGCAATGCATACCAAATACATGAGACGACCACTTTCTGTTCATATTACTTTGATCAACGAATTGCAGAACAATACAGAACAGTGAAGCGTAATTTTGTTCAAGATTCATTTCCTATTGGAGTCGATCCAAATGATTTGTCTATTTTTACAGTATTAGGCAGACCTATTGGAAAGCTCATGTGCAGACCGTTAAACGAGGAAGAGTATCACATCGCATAGATGTACGTGTTATGTAATTTTCCGGAGGTTAAACCATATATCAAGTAAGGATGAACTAAATTAACACGTCAAATAGTTATATTAAGTCATTTTCATGTTCATAATATATTATTTTCAATAATAGGTTATTCGTACGACCGGCTAATCCAGGACTCAACGTAGTCGTGGAGGGGATCATAATTGACAGAGACTTCTGTTCATGGTTTTATTCTTACGTGAGTATGATTGCATGTTACATTTGTTCATACTAACTATAATGATGTAATTTCTCAATCCAAGTTCACTATCGTGCAGGTTAATTCGTCCACGACACTAGTTACAAACAATCACATAGTACTGTTTGTAAAAGGACCTGCTAGAATTGCCAAATCATAGTTTGGTTATCTAGGGAAGGGCTACAAATTTCAAACAAAATCCCATTAACAGAGCAGAGCAACAGACACCAGCGGAGTATGCATCAAGGGTCAAGTTTTCGAAAACAGTGAAGAGGATTTCTTTGGAGTTATTGATGAAATAATTGAGCTTGAATATGTAGGGGGGAGTGTAAAGTGTACCGTATTATTTAACTGCACGTGGTTTGAGACAATGCGGTGAGGTAGGATGCGAAAGATACCACATTTGCAGATTTTAGAGGTAAATATGAGAAAACACATGTGAGCAAATGATCGATTTGTATTGGCACAACAAGCGATTCAAACGTATTTTCTGCCTTATCCGTCTTCTAGACAATTTAATGATTGGTTAGTGGTTTGCAAAGTGAGGTCATGTCACATTGACGAAAGTCTTCCAGATAAAGATAGCGAAGATTTTGTAGCTTTCCAAGAAGAAGAGGTGCAGAGTCGTGAAATTGATAAAGGAATAAACTCTGAAACTGCTCGACCGTTAAACGACATAGCAGAGACATTGTTTGATCCCGACGACTTATACATTGAACTTCCTTCTATTGATGATTCATCCGTAAACATTCTGAGGAGGAAGAAGAAGATACTGAGGACAACAGTTCTAAATCCAACACCGATGAGTTTGAAGATGATGTTTAAAGTATCAATGAATTGTTAAACACGTAAGGGAACAAAAATAAAGAAAAAAAAACAAGGGTATTAGCGATGAAGTTCGTCGTTAAAAGAACTTAGAATTCTAGAACATTCAATAGGTAGAGACACATTCGTCACTACAGGGAAGTAGAATTCCAAAACATTCAATAAATAAAGACACATTGCATCGTTAATGGGGTAATTATTACTTTAAAAGATAATTTCCCTTATAGCGACGAAATGTGTCTCTAAAGGGAAATCAAATTCTCCAACTAATATTTTTCAATAATAGAGACACATTACATCGCTAAGGGAAATGAAAAGGCATGTATTTTAAAATTTCACTCAAATTAGCGACGCAATGTATCGCTAAAACTGAAATTAATGGCGGTTGATTAAAAAAATCAAGTTTTTCAGTGATAGATTTCGTCGCTAAAGGGTAAATAATGGCGCGTACTTTAGAAATTCGTGCCCCAACTGGCCCCTTTTCATTATACTTAGCGACCTAGTTCGTCACTAAAAAAAGTAGACATAGGGGTCAGCAGACCCCTTCCCCCTCACTTTTTTTCTTCTTCTTTCTCTTTTCTCCTTTGCCTCCCTGTTTCTCCCTTCCCTTTCTTTCTCTTTCTTTTAATATTTTTTTGTTTCTTTTCAATTTCAATTCCATTTCAATTCCCATGCCTCCCCTCTACCTCCCCGTGCCTTCCCGTAAAAGCGTCGGTTAACGGTAATTTTAGTTTTCTATTTAGTTTTTTATTTCAAATTATTAGCAAAAATTCAAGTAATTAGCATGTTAGTTAAAATGAAATTGCATGTTAATTCTCAAAATTTAGTTACATTAGTATGTTCAATGAATTAGTATGTTTATTGTTCAAATTTAGTGTTAGTTAAATTAATGTTAATTAATAAATTAATTATTTGTATGTTATTAATTAATTTTTAATTCATTGGTATGTTAATTTTAAAAATTTAGTGTTAATTAGATTAATGTTAATTAATTAATTTGTATGTTATGTATTAATTCTTAATCCATTAGTATGTTAATTGTCAAAAGTTAGTTTTAATTAGTTTAATTTTAATTAATTAATTAATTTGTATGTTATTTATTAATTTATTAGAATGTTAATTTTTAAAATTTAGTGTTAATTAGATTAATTTTAATTAATTAATTTGTATGTTACTTATTAATTTTTAATCCATTAGTATGTTAATGGTCAAAAGTTAGTGTTAATTAGTTTAATGTTAATTAATTTGTATGTTATTTATAATTTTTAATTCATTAGAATGTTAATTTTAAAGTGTTAATTAGATTAATGTTAATTAATTAATTTGTATGTTATTTCTTGATTTTTAATGCATTAGTATGTTAATTGTCAAAAGTTAGTGTAAATTAGTTTAATTAGTATGTTAATTATTTCGTAAATGTCTCGAGGCGACATCCACCCCGTTCTCAGAAGTTTGATGCTCCTGGCACATCAAATAGTGCAACAGCATTAGGGGATACACAGGTATCCAACACACTTGTCCCCCACTGCCCCGACCACATCAGCGGCATCAGACACCCCCGTCGCTGAGCAGTTTACCTATCATCGGGGTCGTCTTGAGGATGACGAGAAAGAAGTGAGTGCACTTTATATTTTTTGTTTAAATTTTAAATTTTTAATATATTAATTATTTTTTAACCTATATATGTTTGTGTATTTTTTTTTTTTTGTAGATTACATCCATCGTGTAAGGTTTCCCAAGTTTTCACCGATGTTTACAAGAAGAGTCCCGGGTTCGGGAAATGGAAGGACATTTCTGATATCTCCAAATTACGTTGGTTTGAGACATGGAAGGTAAAATTTATAAATTTTAGGGTTTATTTTATTTATAGTGTTTTAAATTTCTAACAATTTTCAGACACACTTTACGATCCCTGCAAATCTCACTGATGGGATTATTTACAAACCATGGAGCAAAATGGTTGGGAAACGTTATAGGGACACCATCCACAAAGCAAAGGGAAACCATCTGAAAAGCTTTTGTGGATGATTAAGGAGGCTCGTCTGAAGCTGTTAGCGGATAGTCAGACTCCCGAGGAGTTGTGCATCTCTCAAATCAACTCAGCCAATCGATTGGTGAACCCGGCTATCCACACAAGTGGGACTCTCAGCCACGACGAGTATTACAAGATGATGGTAAGTACTTGTAGCCTTTCGTTTATATCTTTAATGTTTTCAATTAAATTATTGTTTTCCTAATTTGTTATTTTTCTTCTTCTCAGACTCAGGATGGACATGAGGTACCCTCAGTTGATTTGTTTCTCCATTTGCGTACGAAAGGCCACAATAGGGTTACTTATGTAGATGATCGGGTGTGGGACTTACATGTTAGTTTATTTCTTTTCGTGCTTTCTAATTTATTTAATAATATATATTTTTTTAATTACTCACATATATTTTGGTTAATTTTTGTAGGGAAAAGTTCAAGCAAAGCTTGATTCGTTATTGCCCACTTTTGTGTCTTAGCCTACTCAGAAAAACCACTGTGATGCTTTTCTTCTGGCAGTTAGTGGTGTTCGTCTTGATGGTTTAGTCCCTGGTGTTTGGCGCTTATGGGAGGGAGCTTTATGCAGACCGGCCGCGTGCTTCAACTTCTGCAGGTGTTGAGACCGAGGCTTTGAAGCAATAGAATGAAGCATTGAGCCTACAGATAGAAGCTAACGAGCTGTGCAGTCAAGCCTGCACAGATCATGTTCAGGCTCAGCATGATGCGTTGGCAGCTCATATGCAGGCATGGATGAGCCTGGATAGGGATGCCGGCTCCGAGTCTACTTCTCTGCATCTTGATTCCGAGCATACGAGTCCTCCATAGTTTTTTTTTTTTGGATATTTTATTACATTTTTTTGGGATACTTTTTTGTATTAAAGTATTTGTTTTGATATTCTATATTTATTTTGTTTTTAATTATTAAAAAATATATTTTTTTAAAAAAAATGGCTAAAATAGCGACGAACTGTGTCTCTAAATATTTTCTTAATCATTTTTAATACTTATTTTATAGATGCGCTAATGTCAATCAGTTGACTTTATTAGAGAACCAATGCGACTAGTATAGAGATGAATTTGTACCTAACGTTAGCGAATAATTGTGTCGCTATTGTTAGCGACTCATTGAGTCTCTAAAAGAGAGACGTAATAAGCCATTGTGTCTCTATGTTCAGCGATGAAGTTCGTCTCTAAATAGTCAACATTTTATTAACGTCCCATTATTTTTCTGTCTCTATTAGCGATAAAATGTATCGCTAATATTGACAAGCAATGCCTTTTCTGGCGATCAACTATTTCGTCTCTAAATGCGTCGTTAATTACAATTAGAGGCGTATTTTGTCGCTAAGAATACGTCGTTAATCACTGCATTTCTTGTAGTGAATTGCTAGATTTGCAAATGCCCTTAGTTGTCAAGAAGACTAAAAATGCTTTTTATTTTTTATTGTTTTTAGTAGAGCTAAGTGGGAGTTGGTAATTTCTTTTAGAAGGGAAAGATCCAAAAAGGAGGGAGAACGGAACCATTTTTATTTGTTTGGTGGAAAATGAAAGAAAGATATATAAGGAGTAAGAGTTGAGCGGGGTGAAAATGAAAGGAAAGAGAGGGAGAGAGGAAAACCACTAACTAGATATAAGTCAAATGATTAAAGGGGTTTACTAATAACCCTAATTTAAATTACAATGACTATTTAGGAAAAGATCCGAGTTTTCAGACATCAAATATTATTAGATCCGATGATTATCTTGTAAAATTAGATAAGATATATCTTTATGATCTAAATATTCATAGTTATCTAAAAAAAGGGGGGAATAGTGAGTGTTTGATGTTGAAGAAAAAAATAATGTAATATGAAGGAAGGATTTGAACCTAATTAAGTGGAAGACTGGGATAGTTTTTTTTGCTAATTTAAAAAAATGGGTTTATATAGTTCAGAGGTATGAAATATGGGATTTATATATAGTGTATATTTAGTGTATGATTTTATACATTATAAAAACTCTAAATTATTATATTATAGTATAGAAACCCATATATATAATCTATGTTTGGTTCCAAAAAATAAAATAATATACTAAAGTAATTCATATATCGTAGAAGGTCCATCAAATAAACGCATTAATATATTTTAGATGAAGAAAAGAAATAAAAAACGAAAAGAAAGAAGAGCTTGAACCATGTTTTTGGGCTGGGTGGTTTTGGTGCATAGTAAAGGAATATAAAAATGAGGTCCATTTTATAATAAAGATATTGTAACCTTATTACACTAACTTTTGCTTATATATGTTTCACTTTATTGTTGTATTTACATTTCGTAATTTTAATATAATCACGGTTTCCATCTTAAAACTAATTGGTAGTAAGGGGAGTGATTTTTAGGCTTTATAATAATAATATTAGGTTCATTCATCTTTTCGATGTAAGATTCTTATCCCTTCAAGATGGTGTCTGATCTATTGGGTTCACTATTCTTGAATCAGATATCATTTTTGGACGGAATTATCTTTGAGTTTGTTGGGCTCTTATACCTTCTTAATAATTATGAGCTTTCATTTCAAATTTACATCTATTTCTAATTAGGTCTCTTAATTAAAAAAAACAGAGTTTAGCTCTCACGTTTCAAATACAACCGCTCACTCTTAAAATATCAATGTAATAAAAAAAAATCATAATTTTGATTTATTAAAGATAAATATTTTATATTTTAATACAGAAAATGTAAATACTTATAATCAATAAAAAAGTGAATCAATTAATTTTTAAATATTAATTCAAATTTTAACATCAAAACTTATTTTAATTTTTTTTTTTTTTTTTTGCTGCTTTAGTAATTCCTCCTTTTAAAAAATAGCAAGGTTTTTATTATAACTTTAGCAAACGTTTTTCAAAATTATGTAGGTGAATAAATTCTTTAATAAATTTATAGATCGTAAAAAGATAATAAAACTTAAAAAATTACTGAAAAGAGGTTGGAAAATTCATCATTCTATACTAAAAAGAAAAGAAACTAACAAAAATAACTCATTAGTTTAAAAACCGTAAAAAAAAAATTAAAAAAAAATACTATTTTAAAACTAAACACATGCTTTGTTTGTTTGAACCCTTGTCTGTCTCTGTCTCTACACGTGAAGTTTCAAATCAACCAGCATGCAAAATGGGTCCTACTCTCATGGCTTTGGCAAAGACACAAATTCTGAAGAGAATTCCTTATGTAATTAATAAAAACACGTCAATATAGAAGAAGACAAAACCATGGTCCTTTTTAAGATTCTGTTGTTTTTTATTTCACGCGTGGTCAGTTCTTTTTTATGTCCGTACGTACTTTTCCTGCCTTGTGAACCCATCTCTTTTATGGAGATCGTCGTTAGCGTCATGAATTTCGCTTCCCCCGACCAATTATTAAAATTAAACAGTTACCTCTTTTACTTTTATTAATTTAAAAAAAAAAAAAACATTTCCTTCTACTTATAGAGAAAATTTGATGTCTGTGTTTGGAGCGTGTTGTAATGAGATTAAAATGTCTGGGAATATGATGCATGTGTTTGGGGTGTGCTGGAATTTGGACTTATGAGAATATGATTATTGTGTTTTGTAGGAAGAAATATTATTTGATTTTTTATTTAATTATTATCTAAATTTTAATTAAAAATTTAAAAAAATTAATTAATGATATTAAATTGGGAAATTTCATTGGGTAGCAGAATTTTTAGCAATATTTAAAAATATAGCATTTTTAAAAAGTATTTGCAAATATAGCAGATTTTTAAAAACTCTCATTCATGTGATCAGAGAAATCAGTGATAACTTATAAAATAATCAGTGATTACTATCATGTAATCAGTGATTCCTGCACAAAATATCAGGATATCAGTAAATCAGTGATTACTTGTGAAGATATCACTGATTACTAGTGGCAATTTTGTAATTTTTAGGCCCGAATTTAATTTTTCTGCTATTTTTGCAAATAAGTTTTTTTTCTGCTATTTTTATAAATATTGGACCTATTTTTTCTATTTTCGCAAGAGCCCCTATTAAATTTAATTAAATTAAAATTATCAACTATATTATGTTTATAAGTTTGGATTTTTTTAATTTCCTTTTAAATATTATTTCATTAAATAAAATAAAATAAAATTGATAAAACATATAGGAATCAATTTCCTACAATCATGTATTATTATATAAAATATTTGATATTAAAAATGGCTATGCATCGATTTTTTGTGTAACTAAATATTTGGGGTTTAATAATAAATTTCAAAAATGTCTATGCATCGATTTTTGTAAAAAAAAAATATAATTTTTTTAACATTCATTAACTAAGGAACTAAAAAAAAAAAAAATCTAACCACTGAATAACTTATAAGAAACATGAGAGTGATTTTTTATTCTATAATTACAAGAGTGAAAAATTCAAAGAAAACAAATTTATTGCTTTTATTAAAAGTAAAAACTGTTATTTTTAAAAATAAAAAAATTGTTGAATTTGAAATTAAACTTGAAAAAATAACTATAAAGTAAAATTTATCGAAATTACTAATATTCATCTAATTATGTAAAATATATTGAGTTTACTGTAAGATATATTGACTTTCATTTAAAAAATAATTTTAAATAATTTTTTTAATTTTATCTTGGTCACCGTAACATACTAAATGCTCATAATATTTATTTTCTCCTATTAAAAATACCAAAGCGTTTCTCATTTACAGAAGAAAGAGTAATAAAATTGGAGAGGATTTAAGAAAGGAATTGGATGGAACTGAATGTCTGCCTAATGTTATTCCCAGGTTGAACCAAACATAGGAATGAGTTTTAAATTCTCATTCCCATGGTCAATTCCTGCAAACCAAACGCCCCCATGTAGTTTTTTTTAGATATTATATCATATTAAAAAAAATAGGAGACTCGAATCTTCAACCAAGAGTAAATTTCTGACCAGTTGGGCTATGTTAAGTTGAGTTAATCATGGTTAAAATATAAAGAAATTTTCTAGAGTAACATATTATTAGGTTATATATACTTTCATGTACTTAGTTTTTTAATATTTTTTTCTTTCCTTATTTTCTCGCACGCTCAACATTTTTCTCAAATCCACTAAATGAGTGATAAGGAAAGCCTCCGGTAATTAGCTCCTCACTATCTGTCGAATCCTTCTATATGGAAACTTATATATACTCGGGGTGAAACCGATTCGATTTGGTTCAGTTTTTTTAATTAATTTTAAAAACCGGACCGATTCGATTTACAATGGGAACCGATCTAGTTTTAAACGGTTTTTGCCGATTCGATTTTTCTATTTTCCGGTTTTTCTAAAAAACGACATTTGCATTTAGTTTAAAGATAAAATTCTCCTATATTGAATAATGAAACAAAACAAAACAAAATCAAACATAAACAAAAACTTAGTTGAAAAAAATTAGATTAATAAATATACAAAATATAAAATAAAATAAAGTGATAAATAAATATATAAAATAAACTAAATAAATAAAAACTAGGGGGAAATGGGAAAGAGGTATGAGATTTTTACTTGTTTTTTAGAAGCCGGTCCGGTTCCGGTTTTAGTCGGTTTGGTTTGGTTTGATTTTTTAATAATAGAAACACAAACGGTTTTGTTTTTACGGTCCGGTCCGGTTTAATTTTATTGTTTTTTGATTTTTTTTTTCTTTCACCCCTAATATATACAGATGTTTATTTCCTACATATGTAATTGGCGTGATCCGTGCTCTAATTATTTCCATGTATTGTGTATAAAAAAGACAAACGTGTAATGAGAAGAATCAATCTTTTTCAAATCATTCTATTGTGTTTAGAGTCTTCCTTCTTTAAACTATTGCTTTCTCAAAAACTAAGTCCAAGAACAAAATATGATTAATTTCGCTTAATGTTATGATTTTAGGTTTGAGTATATTATATATGAGTAATATATGAAAAGTATTTGCTTGTTACTTAATATTGTATATTTAATATGTTATTTGAGTAATTAACCCTACAATTTTTTTTTTTGTCTTCTTGTATCATTTGTCAATTTTGTCTTAAAAATTAAAAATAAATATTATATTTGTGGGCTCTTTAGTACTTTTAAGTCAAGTTAGTCTTATATTTTTAACAATTTCATTTTTGCCTATATACTTTTCTTGTTGACCCTATATTTTAGTCAAGTCTTATTAAGAGTCTTTGTAGTCAATGACAAATAATATTACTTCTTATTAAAAAATAGGAAATTTCATTGGGTGACAGATTTTTATGTAATATTTGTAAAAATATAAACTCAAAAAAGTATTTACAAATATAGCAATTTTATAATGTTTATCAGTGATTTATGTGTATATCAGTGATAAACTTAGTGTAAAAATATGTAATTCAATGTTTATCATTGATAAACCCGACCAAAATTTACTATATTTGCAAATATTTTTTTGAGTTTTTATTTTTATAAATACTACTAAAAAATTTGCTAGATTTGTAAATGTCCCTTAAAAAATTGACGTTAATGAGAAAAGTTAATGAAGTCTGTCGCTTTTTCCTAAATAATAATAGAGATAATTGCAGACGCAATTTATGACTTACCTGATTTATAAATTACATCTATATGGTTTAAAATTAGTTTTAAATATGCGTGTGGTTTGTAAAATTGCAAATCCTACCCGACTAGAAAATTTTAATTTCTTATAGTTTTAAACTTAAAAAAAGCCCATGACCACATCGGCTTTCTTCTTCGATTGAAAAAATAAGCACAAGAATTTGAAATATTTTCTTTATTCAAAAACACTTTTAAACATTTCTAAAATCTATCTCAAACAGACTCTAAATGAGGGAGAGCGAAAGTAAGAGAAAGTTAATTTGATAGTCAGATAAAGAAGTAAGAGATGGAACGAGAGAAATGGTCTCCTTAATTTTTCTTTTGATCAAGACCCAGTTAAGTATTGAAATAATTATTGTCAATTGTATCCTGAATTAGATTAGTGTTTAATAAATTTAACTTTAAAAAAATGATATGAAGATGTATAATAGTTAAATAGTGTTTAATAAATTGATTTAAAAATATATATTTATTCATAATTATCACAATCATCTTTTAATTTTCAAAATATAATTTTTTTTATTTTACAATAAAAAAAATTGAAAATTTTATAATAGACTATCTATCATTTTTTTTATTAACTTGATCTCAATTGTTAATAAAAAAAATTATTTTCGTAATAATAACTCAAAAAAAAATATTAAAATACAAAATTTATAATTATTATGGTAAGATTTATGAAAGACAGATATCACTGTAACATTCCGTTACTTTGAGGTGATTTTTTTTTAATTTATTTAAGTTAATTTAGTTTATTTAATTTAAGATAATTAATTTAGTTTTAGATTTTATTTCCGTTTGTTTGTAATTTAAAAGTTTGGGTCATTAATAATTATTAAGATGATTATTAACGGGCCACTTAATAATCATTAATCACCATTAGTTATTTTCATTAAAACTTAAAATCACTATTCATCTTCTTCTAAAAATTACAACAACAAAAAAACGAACAAATTTCCTTTCTCTCTTTTCCTTGATGGCTGACGCAACAAGGGAGTTCTTGTGAAGCTCGGGGTTCATTCGTTTCTTCTCCGTTTTGCTTGATTTCGGTTGTGTTGGAAAGATCTCGGAAAGGGTGTTCTTTCTAACCTACTCTTGGAGATCATCTCCCCCTCCAAGAGAAACCCTAGAAAGTAAGTTTTCAAAACTTTTCCTATGGTTTTCTTCCTTTTTGTTTCTAAACGAGTTTTCAAGTTGAAATCATCAATTTCCTTCGAGAAATTTGAGGATTTCGAGCTCAGAATGTCATAAAACACTTTTCACCCGAAAACACTATTCATCCAAAAACATTATTCACCCAAAACACCGTTCATCCGAAAATACTTTTTTTTTTAAAAAAATTCATTGTTTTGTGTTTTTATTAAAGTTTGAGAAAGAAATCTTGTTGTAAAGTCCTAAATAGATCTGCCCATTGATAATACCACCTAAAAGTGCCTAAAACCAACTCGGATTACACCTAAAGTACTTAAAACTTGAAAATTCACTTTTCCCAAAGACCCCTCCCTTGGCCGTGAGCTTAATGGGGCATTTTCCGGGCTGTTTTCGCTTTTTATTTCAATTCTTGTCAATTTTTGTTCGATTTGTGAAATTAATGTATATTAGGTGTAATTAAATTGTAGGTTCTGGTAACCATTCGCAAATTTGATCCTCTGGTGTTTAAGGATCGACTACGCTGTCAATGTGAGTTTAAAGTGGTTGTGTGTGGTTTTATGTATGGATTGCATGACGAATTGTTTGATTGAGTTTAAGAGGGATTATGGAATTTGAGATCCTAAAAGGATATTTGTTGTTTTGATGATTTTGGGTGTGAGTGTTGTGATTTACGCTTTGATTTTGCTTTCAGAGTTTTATATAGAAATCTGGAATGGAAAGTTAAGTTTATAATTGTAATTGGTGGTTTTCGAGATGAATGGGAGTATTCGGGTTAGTTTTGAGAAAAGTAAAGCTTAAGGGTGAGACTTGAAATTTGGTTATGAGAGACTAATTGTTTGGATTATACCGTTAGTGGATTGAGTGATCTGGTTTCATTTATTGCTTATGTTCTTTTTGAATTTGCCTTTCTTTCATAGAATTATTAACGGCATGATTTATTGTTTCTTACGCATGCACTTTATTTTGCTAATGTTTCTTGGTCGAGAACATTAGTGGTGATATAATTCCAATTTGATAATATTCTTGGTCGAGAATATTAGAGGCAACATCTATTTTGCTAATGCTTCTTAGTTGAGAACATTAGTGATGATAATTCTAATTTGATAATATTCTTGGTCGAGCATATTAGAGGCAACATCTATTTTGCTAATGCTTCTTGGTTGAGAACATTAGTAGTGACAATTTCATTTTGGTAATATTCTTGGTCGAGAATATTATAGGCAACATCTTATTTTGCTAATGCTTCTTGGTCGAGAACTTTAGTGGTGACACTTTCTTTTGCTAATATTCTTGGTCGAGAATATTAGAGGTATAAGTTGTTTGTGAGTATAGAATGAGTAGTAAAGAGCATGCTAGAAACTTTGGACACAATTTCCGTTGTGGAAATCGTTCATAGGATTACATGCCTTCATTTTACTCTCACTAGCATTTTTATGCTAATGTTGCTACACTTTAATTTTTCCAGGTACGCCCAGAGCTAGAGGCCGTGGTAGAGGTGGTGGTGCCGCGTGATTGCTGGATGACGGATTGGACATGGACTTGACCGTTTGAGCATTATAGGAATGCATGGTCTTTAGCTACTTTGAACACTTTATTTGTTTTCTTTGGATTATTTGTGTTATTTTGGGCTCGAAAGAGCATTTGTCTGTCTTATGGTGTTTTTAAGTCTTTTGAGAACTTAAAATTGACAGAAATGCGCATTTCTATGTTTTTACCGGTTTTCCTGCTTGTGAACAATGTACTCAGATTTTTGGTTTGTTCAAAATACAATCGGCACCATGCCGAATTTTCGTAAAAAATTAAGTCTTCCGGTGTTTGTTTCTGATTTAAAGTTTTGAGAAAATTTGGGTCTTTACAATCATGGTGGTTATTTGTTTCGAAGTATTGTGAATTTATGAGAGAGCAAATTTTTTCATGTTTGGGACCTTCTTCCAACTGAAGGTTGCAAGAAGGTCCCAAACTTTCAGTCCATCAAGTACCTTGAAGCTCTAGCTATCCTGGAAGGCTTGAAAAGCTTAGATCAAGACTCTACTAAGCTAATCACGGTAGAATCTGACTGCTTGGAGGTAATAAAACTTCTCAAAGGGGATACCATTGATCTCACAGAGGTTGCTTCTCCAATTTCTGAGATTCTAAGTAGTGTTCGTCGACAGAACATTCTTGATTTTCGTCATACTCGAAGATCTGGAAATAAATTGGCACACTCCATTGCATCAAAAGCTTCGAGCTTTGATATCTCCGCCATTTGGGTAGGAATTTTCCCTTGGTGGATCTCGTCGTTCCGTGAAGGGATGTAGGCCTTTTTGGGTTTTGTTTTGTTTTTCTCTTTCTGTACTTCGATTTCAAAAAAAAAAATATATAGAATATTTTACTAATTAGTTTTCAAATATACAATCTTAGACAAAAAATATAAAAAAATAAATCAAAGACCCTTGGAAAGTTGGATAGCAATGCACGATAGAATATGAATACGACAGATAGTGTGAGATCATAAATTGAGTATAATTTTAAAAGAAAATAAAAATATCATTGAAGAGAATCAGAATAAAAATAAATAATGTCATGTTTTACCTAAAAAGATTTTTGGAAGTTTATCATTTTTTTAGTCCTATGATGACTTTTTGTTCATTGATTTTGGATTTTAGTTTTTTTTCATCATTAATTGATTTAAATTCCAAAATAAATTGTAATTGGTGAAAATTTTGAACTCCTCTTCATTTTTTATACATTAAATTAAGATATACGTTTATATCTATAGTGAAATGTGACCGTACAATATCAATCTCTAATTGATATTGTGTTAAATAATAATTCTTTTAAACTTTCAATACGTTTTTTTAATATTATCCCTATATTTTCTTTTAATCACAATTTTAGAAATTTACATGTTTTATCTCTAGGTCAACTATATTCATCAAAATTAATATAAAAAAAAAATAGGTCAGCAGGGCCACAAGTGTAAAATATAAAATTTAAACTTCATACTGTAAAATGTTTTTTTAATATGATATTCAATTGAATAAGATTAATTACAGAACTATAGAAAAATTTGTATTTGATATTAATTATTTTAATAATATGATCATGCACAGAACGAATGAGATATATTTTATATTTTACAAAATAATTTCAAATGAAGCAATTTATCTAGAAATCATTCTCATAATATTAACGTTATTGGATAAGCCGCCCTAGGCCCATAGCTAGCTGGATTGAAAGCTAAGCCAATTTTGAAGCAACTTGGGCCACTCATGATGTTGAAACACAAAGAAACAAATTTTTTTTTTTTTTTTCAAAAAATAAAAATTGGTAAAAGTAAAAGATTTTGAGAGGAAATAAAGGGTGGAATAATGGAGACACTTAAACTACATTCTCCAAAATCTGAATAAATTTTTAATGGAAAGTTAAAAAAGATATCAAATAATTCGACATTATTAATTAAACCTTTTAAAATAGAGTTGTAAGAAGATAAATATAAATTAATTTAGAATATTAATCCTAAGGTTAAATCTTTCATATGGTGTTAATGAGGCATCTATAATCTCTATAGTAATATGATATTATCTATCATAAATTTAAGTTCCTATGACTTTATTTTTTAGTTCTATTCAAAATGTCATCCTAACGGACATGGTTATTTACTCTTATAAATCCATGGTCGACCGAATTTTAACTAATGTTGAATTATATTAACATGCAACTAATGATTTATCGTATATATTATTTGTTGTTTGTAATAAACTTTAAATCTTAAAGTGACGGAAATGCACATATAATTTAATTCATGAATTCATAAAACATATTATGGGGGTAATTTCATATATTTATGATAAAAAAATTTAAATTTATAATTCATAATATTTTTTTTCCTTTCTATTCCTCATGCTTTGATCTTTCTAACACATTTTAGTAAATAAAATTTATCAGTTTATTGTGATAAGTATCTAGCCATTCACCATGCTTCTAATCCGGCTATCCATGAGCTAATGAAACATATAGAGCTTAATTGTCATTTTGTTCGTGATAAGATTACTTCTTGACATCGTTAAGTTGCTGCTGATCCGCACTTCTCTTCAATTGACGGAAGTGTTTACTAAGACTTTACTAAGTTGTAAACTTTTTCCTTTGTTCTCTAAGATGGGAGTTCATAACATTTATATCCTACCTTTAGGGGAAGTATTAAAGATAGTTTCTTTTTATTATTTAGTTAGCCTTAGTTAGTTTGTAAAAACTATTTTGGTTACTTTTTTAATCTGTAGTTGAGGTGATTAACTTGTATAAACAGATTGTTTATTACTGAAATCAATGAGAGAATATTCTATAGCTTCATTAATAACTATTTTAGAAAATTATGCTACCCATTGAAATTTCTAGAAGAAAAGAGAAACTATACACTATCACCAGGGCCGTGCGATATATAAATTTGGACCATCTATCATATAATCCTTAATATGAAAAATCACAAAAATATATATTTAAAAAAGTTATTTTTTATTAAAACACAATATCAATAAAAGAATATAATAAAAGAATAGCATGAAATTATTAAAGTGTAGTATAAAAAAATATAAAATTTGAACTTTGAACTTATGTTGGGATCGAACTCAACTCATAATGGCGGAGAGCGCATAGAGATATTGTAGGGAGAAGGTCAGCCAACACGACTTAGAATAAATTCTCATTTATATATTATTAATACTAAATTTTTAATTCACAATTTGGTGCCCTTGTTGCACTATGCCTACGACGGCATGACTATCACTACTTCCACCTTAATATAAAAAATGATTTAAAGTAATATTTCTAGCTTTCATTCAATTAACAAATGTGTTTTTATTTATTTATGTTATTTTATAAGGTAAAATGAAAATAAAACCTCTGTGGTTTTTGCCAAATGCATGAACACCCCTTCTGATTTGGAAATGACAAATCATACCCTATAGTTTCAAATTATTCCAATGAAGCCCCTCCCCTTTAAAGCCATGAATTTTCTTTTAGCCATAACTTTTTCATTTTAACTCATCAAGATGTTTTGGAATCCTCGTTTCGAGAACTACGTCATGGTCACTTCAAAACGTCAAAATTATTAATAAATAATAGAGTTTATTATCATCAAATTACTAGGTGTGATTTACACCATTAACGCTTTTGGTTACGAATGCTTTAGAAGTTTTGAGTTGGCCATAACGTAGAGTCGAAATGGGAATTTCAAAACATCTTGATTCATCCCAATCAGAGTTCAAACGAAAAAGTTATGCTTAGAATAAAAAATTAATAACGTTGAAGAGGAGGGCATCATTGGAATACTTTGAAACTATAAAGGTATGATTTTTTATTTTTAAAACCAAGGGTATTAATGTCACGAGGGTTTTATTTACATTTGACCCTACTTTGTAATCCACGATAATATAAAACCAAGCTAAAACATTTCCATGTCGGACAATCAAATAATAAACCTCCACGTGTCAAAAACACAACCAGGAATTGCTCCTCCATCCGTATCTTCTTCACTTCCCCAGTTAAAAAAACAGCAAAAGAGAAAAACAAATGGCAACAGCCATTGTTGTTCCTTCCCTTAAATCTGCTATTTTTGGACAAGATTCAATCTCTTTCAGAAACCCTAATACGTTTTTTCTTGGTGGGTCTTTAAAAAGTTTATGTTTTTCGACGAAACCGAGGACGAAATTTGATCATCCTGCAACTCTAGTTGTTGCTTCAAGTTCAAGTAGCAGTGAGAGAAATGTTGGAGAGAGGTTTTACTTCAATTTCACTGGCTTTCCCTTTCCACTTGGTCCGTTCCTTAGTAGGCTCACTATTAGAACTGAGGTAAATTTATTTCATCCCAAATTTTATCTTTTTTTTTTTTACCTTCAAATTTTGCTTTGTTTCTTTCTTTTGGGTATTTTTTTGCTTTGGGTTTTTTTTATTTATTTATTATGAGAGTACTAATCTTGTTATGAATCAAATTTGATAGAATTTGTTGCAAATAGAGCATTTGAAATCTGGTTGAGTTGTTTTGATGGAAATTAGTGATCTTTTAGAAAATGAACTAAGTAGAGAAGAATTGAGTTATTTGGTTGGCGGGTTTGTTTAGTCCGAGTTTGTATAACTTACTAAAGTCTAGTTTGTGTAGTCTGTCTTTGGATGTGTTGTAGAATCGGTTTCTGAAACCTGAGTTTATGTACGCAGGTGGTTGGCGGATTTGTGTAGTATGTGTTAACATTCTTGAGAGTTGTAACAAGTTCGTTCTAAATTTCTAATAAATATTGGTTTAGCTTATGAAGCCTAGCCCACCCAAACACGGGGTGTGCGAGTATTTTATATCGGGGCTAAGGGAGCATGTCATATATATTTCACTAGAATTTTCAGCTTTTACAAGTCTTCCTTTTCTTCATTTCATTTGTTTTCATTTTAGGCTGTTAAAGGTTCTATATGGCTTTTTGAGCAAGAGCAAGCTTTGGGCTTCAGCAGTGTCTCAACAAACATAAGGATGACAGTTATCAAACTCAAATCTGGAGGATTATGGGTCCATGCACCCATAGCTCCTACTAAAGAGTGTATTCAGGTTCGATTTCTAATTCCACACTTCTACTCATTCATAGGCATAACTTGGGTTAAAAATCAATCATGAAATTTTTTGACAGCTCCTGAAAGAGTTGGAGGCTCCAGTAGAATATATTGTTTTGCCCACATTTGCGTATGAGCATAAAATTTTTGTTGGGCCATTTTCGAGAAAGTTCCCGCGCGCTCAGATATGGGTGGCACCGAGGCAGTGGAGTTGGCCATTGAACTTGCCTTTGGAGTTTTTTGGAATTTTTGGAGCTAAAACATTGAAAGATGAAGATTTATCCGCCCCATGGGCTGATGAGATTGAGCAGAAAGTTTTAAGCTCACCAGAAGTTGGTAATAAGAATTGCTTATGTACTATTTCAGTTAAAATGCTAGTCGCTAGTGAAAATTCATTTGCTTGGTTGTTACAGGGATTGGGCCGTATGTGGAGGTTGCTTTCTATCATAAGCGTTCGAGAACGTTACTCGTGACAGACGCTGTAATCTTTGTCCCTAAACAACCACCCGAATGTATTAGCAAAGAATTCTTGTTGGCATCAGCAAAAAATGGTTTGGCTGTAAAACTTTTGAGTAAAGGAAAGGAAGTCCCTGAAGAACCAGTTGTAGACAATAATACGAACCGACAGAAAGGTTTTTGGTTTACCTCTGCATTCCACGTTTCAATTTAAAGTGCATAATTTAGTGCAATGAAAACTGACACATAGTGACTGATGATGATTCAGGGTGGGAAAGAATGGTTCTCCAGATATTGTTTCTTGGCCCTTCAAATCTCTTGGAACCGAAAGCTAGTTTTGCTCAAATGTCACAAAAACTTATTGTTTCACCCATTGTAAAGACTCTTGTCTTCAACAAGGTTCCCGAAAAGGTAATCGACTCTATGCATTGCAGATTTTGTTTTATAAATCTTACATACATTTGGTTTTCAAGACATTTTACTCTTCTGCATTAATCATGCTTCAGGTAAGGGACTGGATCGATAGAATCGTCCGAGATTGGAAGTTCAAGAGAATCATCCCTGCTCACTTTGCAGGTCCAGTAAACGCAAGTCAGTCCGATTTCTTAGCTGCGTTTGGGTTTCTCGACGACCTTTTGGGGGAGCGCTACATTACTCGGCCTTCACTCTCTCTTCTTTTTACATCAATGATGGGGAAGGCTGCTAGTTACTTCCCACCAGATGATATGAAGACGTTATCGTCCCTTGACCAGTTTTTAGTATCAGTTGGAGCTGTGAAGAAGACTGTCTCTGGTAGAAAAAGGTAACTGAGGAGGGAAAAGACAGCATCAGAAAGATACCTATATATATTTTAGTATGGTAGATCCACAAGCAAATCCCGTCTTGAATATAGAAAGGAAATCTGAGATCAAATTATAATATCTAATGAAATGTAAATGCAGAAAGAAAGTTATAAGGCACAATGCATATTTTGCTTTGTTTTTTAAGCATATTTTTTGCAGTCTCCTTCCTCTTGGTTCCCATGGTTAGTTTATCTACAAACCGGAAAATCGATATATATATAAACTTTGAATTGTTAGCATGAGGTGATGCACTGCTCTGCATAAATGCATAACATAACAAGAAAGTTTAGGCACTTTATCTGGTAATTGCTTTATGCATTAAAAGAGGTTTCTGTAAATCCTTTTCTTGTCATATAATGAAATGAACAAATATTTATCTCACAACCCTTCCTTATTAAGAAATGCATATTTTTATGTAAAGAAAATTGATGGGAAGATTAGCAAGTTTAGATAAACACCAATTCCATAGGGTCCAAAGTCCAAACATGGGAAACATTCAAGCAAGCCAATAGATGGTCAACTTTACCAACTATGCAGAAAATAGCATATTTTTGTCACATTCAAGGTTGTTTCTGTCATTGCTGACTTTTTAACCATCAAAAAGTAAAATAAGATTTTGAGAAAATTATATAAATCATCCTGAATTATTGGAGTTGTAATAACTACATCATCAAACTTTATATATAAAATTTATATACGATCAGGTCTTAAAGCATCATTATCCCTCTCAACCTCGTCTTTGGCCCCAACCTCAAAACCTTCTTTGTAGTGGAGACGTGGATTTCTTCTCTGTTTTCATCCCTCCACACCCTCTTATCATTAGGGATGTATCACGCGTCTCTATGTTGATTTTTAACCGTTTAATTTCATATTTTAAGGAGATAATTTATAAAATTAAAATTTTAAGGGTCTAATTTAATATTTATAAAGTTTAAGAGGTTAATTATTCAAATTGAAAGTTTGAAGTTATAACTATTACAACCCCATAATTTAGGATGATTTAAGCAATTTTTCTTTAAGATTTTTAGGGGGGGAAAATGTGGAATGAGTCTGAATTTTAATCTTTCTTGATACTTGACCAATCTATCCCATTGGAAGCCCATCTTCCTCAACTAACTTATTTATTTTTTTACTTTTGTTTTGTTCTTCATTTCTACTTATTTTTCTATTCATACAATACAAATAGAACTCATTGGGCAATATAATATTTCACCTTAGTTATCAATAGAACCACCACTTGTGACTATTTTATTATTTTTTCTTTCAGATATATATTAAATAAATTTGTTTGAATGTCAACTTATATTAAATTTGAGAAAATACTGTTAGATTACAATTTAATTAAAAAAAATATATATAACTCATGTAAGGTAGTATTCCAATTTTTTTAGACATTACATTAAATTAGAGAAAGGGAACTCTCGATTTTCAACCTCATAGTAAGAGAGTATGTATCTAGCTACTTAAATTATGCTCATATTAGTAGGTAGTATTCCACTTTAGTCAATGAGATAATCATTAAACTACTCTATATTATTTCTTTGGATAGCTATTTTTTTCTACTAGTTTTTAACACGTGCGTTGCACGTGAAAGATTTATTCTATTATTAATTAATTAATAAATTTTAAAGTATTTATATAAATATTAATCACTTAAATGATTCACATTATTTTATCTAAGTGTAGATGTTTGTTTGATAAGTATATTATAAAAATATTATAACTTTATTAAGTTGATTTTAAAGCATACAAAATAATTTAATAATAATTTTTAAAATTTTAGTAGTGTCCAGTTAAAATTTATAAAAAACAAAATCAACACAATTTTATAAAATATTATTAAGAGACCATAACATCATATATTCGTATTAATATTATTAAATTTTGTAAAATTAATTAAAAAAATGATATTATTAAGACTACTGTATAAATATATACCTTGTAAATGATGGTTAAATATATTTTAATAAATCTATAAATATTCTCAATAGTATAGTGGTTAAAAAATTTAAACATCAAAGTCCTTTTATAAATTTAATCTCACTTATAAAGGAAAATAAAAATAAACAAAAAACATAAAATTAAAACTAAAACTAAAAATAATGGTTTGCAATGAACTCTCTATCTACCACAAAAAAAAAGTAAATGAAAAAAAAATGTTTTCTGTATGTCTGCGTTTGTCTCCATCAATAACAGTTTCCTCGTCAAACGGTGATCCAATCCTTTTTCTTTTCAACATTTCTTATCAAATAACAATTAATAGCTTAATTTTTCGATAGAGAAACCAAAATTTTCATTGTGATCATAAAAAAACAGAAAGAAATAATTAATGGAAAACATATATATATATATATATATAAATACTTACTTTTGATTCTCATATACTTCGGTTGATTTTAACACAATGTATTTTTGAGGTGCCTCTCACAATTTCTCTTTTAAACTGTATTTGTGTAAGCTTGACCTTCTTCTCCTTAAGTATTTCAAAATTACATCATCATAGACGGATATATTTCGATCATTTTAATTTTATAGAGATGAATCTATATAAAATAAAAATTTTAAAAAAATTGTCCAACTAATGGATTTTACTATTTTTTTAGATTTGATTGAGAAAAAGTACAATGATTTATAGTAAATAATGATAGAAGTTGAAGAGTTTTCTAAAACATATATATATATATATATATATATAAAATAATTTATTTAAATTCATTCGTGGTTAAGAATTCAAAAAGATAATTAAATATGTAATTAATGACTTAGTTTTCAATTTTTGTTTAACGGAGAGATTTTTTTAGTATTATTATCGTGTGGAAGTCAATAAGTTTATTATCATTAATGTATATAATGGCAGGGATATAAAAGGGTGATTGAAAATTTTAATAAAGTAATTTTATAATTTAATTTTTTATTTGAAATTACTAATGTGCTCGATTATATTTTATTTTAATAACTTACTCTGTAATTTGTCTTGTTAAAAAATATCATGTAATTTTTTTTACAATAAATAATTAAAATTAAATTTATTAAAGGATTTTATTGAAAAACAATATTTTAATTTATTAAATTTATTCGAATGATTTATTGATAAATTTATAATTAATTAGTGAATAAAGAGATATATTTAGAATTTATCTAATTAAAAAATGTTATGCTATTTAATTTTTTTAAAAAAAATTGATAGAAGGAAAATTCTCTAAAAAAAATTTCTTCATGAAATATCTTTTAATATATGCTTTCTAGTTTATTATATTCGTAAAATGATATTAAAGATTTTAAATAAAAGTTCATCTTAAAAATATTACACACAAAAGTAAAAAAAAAAATGAAAACAAATGAATGACCATTAATTATAGTGGGATATGTTTGAGATTTTTAAACTAGAAAAAGGGTAAAAATGTCTAAAAAAGTTTCTCAACCTTCCCCACTTTTATATATTAGAGATATTAAGAAAATTTGTTTAAATTCCAACTTTTATTCAAAGTGAGAATAAAGATTATTTAATTAAATTTGAAAAAAAAATGAAATTTTATATTTGAAATTTTATTTTAAAATTCATTTTAACATCTAATTGAAAATATTTAATACAATAAAAATGATTTAAGTGACTTGAATGGGAAGAATAACATCTTCTCAAGATTTTTAAGATTAGTTATTTTCAAACCTTAACCTAAAGATAGAGGTGTAATTGTTTTCAATCAATTTTTTATCAATCGAAACTGATCAATATTAACTTTTTGAGAAATAGAGAAATCGAACTGACTAATTATGATTGAGAAATTGAACCAAAACTAACATCGATATGATTATTTCTATTCATGAGAGTACATAAATGAGGAATCCTATGTGCATCACTATTCCTATATTTTGTCCTTTTTTTTTTTCTTGTTGCTTATTTCTGTGCCACTTCTTGCCATAAACTTTTTACTTTTATCAAAACTTCAGATGATGGCATGGCTTTAAAACTTTTGCAACATGGCCCTTTTATCATTAAAGAACATTTTTTCAAAGAGAGAAAAAAAAACACTTTTTTCTCCATCTGACAAAGAGGGTTGGGGGTTGGGGGAGGAAGACCCCATATTGAAATTTGGAAAACCCCACTTGACCATCCTCCAAATTTTGTGATGTTAAATGTGAGCCCTTTTCTTTTTTAAGAGTGATGCAATAACAACAATCAAGGTCATTTCCTTTTGAAATAATAAAAAGGTATATGGGGCATGAAAGTTGTTGCCACATTATTTTGTGTTGTTTAAAAAAAGAAGAAAATGGTAGATCTAGACCTTGAAAGTGAATTTATTTTCACACTATTTTTATTTGAAAAGATCCTAACTCTTTTTTTTTTTAATAAAGATATCACTCAAGAAGATGGATTAGGATAATAAGTTTTTCTCGCTACAACGATAATAGAAAAGCCTACTTACGATGACTAAATTTTGGTCACGCTGCAAGCTAGAATCCAAAGCAACGTTTTATTATTTATGGACAACTCCTATTGTTTAAAAATGATAAATCATACTTATGTAGTTTTAAATTATGTCAATAAGACTCATCCCTTCCAACGTTGTAAACTTTATTTTAACCATAACTTTTTTGTTTGAACTCCGATTGGTATGATTCAAGATGTTTTGAAATCTTCATTTCAGCCTCTACTTTATGGTTACTTAAAAACTTCAAAATCAACAATAAATAAAAGAGTTTATTATCATCAAAATATTATATATGATTGAAGTCATTAACCACATTTTATTGATGATTTAGAAGTTTTCAAGTGATCATAACGTGAATCCTAAAATGAGGATTCCAAAACATTTTCAATCATCCAAATTAGAGCTCAAACGAAGAAATTATGTTTAAAAAAAAGTTTACAACGTTAAAAGGGAGAGGTTTTATTGACATAATTTAGAATTATAAAAGTGTGATTTATCATTTTTAAAATACATGGACTGTTCATGAATTTTACCCGAAACACAAAAGTGTTATTTACAATTTACCCAATTAATAATCTAATGTTCGTATACATATATAACATTTTTTCCCATTTGGGCAATTGTGGACACGGCAGGGTGTGGGATTTTTTAACCCATAATAAGATTAAATTTTGTCAACTATCTTTAATGAACATTGAACAAATTAGATTCCATTCATTGAATAATTAATAAACATAAATTTTATTTATATATCATCATATATTAGCATTTATTTTTAGATCGCCAATATTTTATTATTGAATTACATATCGAATAAAATATAAAAAAAAAATGTAAACTTGACATTAAAAAGAACAATTTTATAGGTATTGATTGATTCATTTGTTAGAAGAAATTCAGTCTACGATCATAATATACTATCTCCCATTGATTGATAATTCAACATCAATTTTGACTTTCTTTTTTAGATATTATATTAATATTAAATTAAAGGTGAAAAAACTCAAACGACCTCATAAAAAAAATACTGATAATTAACAAGTTGAATTATATCGTTCAATCTTGTCTTTCACTCCTAATAAAACCGAGTTGGAAAAAACTGATTTTCTTTAACAACTCCGATACAAAATTACAATGGGCTTATTTACCTAGCAATATAAATAAATACAATCTAAAATGGGAAAATCCCATGAATTCCTTTTGGATTTCTTTCCAAAAAGATTTGGTGTCATAAATATATATATAATTGGAGACAATATAATAATATTATTGATCAGATTCTGAGTAACGCGGAGAGGAAAAAAAGAAAAGCATACCAACCGACCATGGAAGAAATATGAAACAGTTGCTTCCACGATCTCCAAACCAAAAACTAAAAACCGAAATCTGAAATCGAAAACCAAAAACCAAAAACCGAAACCGACCCAGTTTCTTATTACGGTTACTATTATACTATTTAGTTTCTTCAATACAAAAGAAACGCAAAAGTCTCAACTTTGAAGGAAGCTGAAGAAAGTGGACCCGTTTTTTCTTTCTTCCATCCACACCCACGCCTGCTGCCTTCTTTCTTTCATTCATTCATTCATTCATCCATCTTCTAAAGCTGACGCCTTTTTCATTTCTTCCTGGTAATCAATAGAGAGAGAAATGATGATTTGCTTTTTCTGATTCTGAAAACTTGTTAAATTCCATACTGAGTCTTGCTTCTTCATGATACGTTTTTTGTTTTCTTGAAACGGTACGGAATCCTTTTTTCTGAAATGGGGTTGCTGAATTTCTGTTGTTTTTGAAGGGTTTTGTGTTTAGAGATTGATTCCCTTTTAGAATCTCTTTAATGGGTGCGTTTTAGTTCTCATTATTTTGTGCTCTTTTGGAATGTAGTTTTTTTAATAATGATTTAGTATGTAAAAATGGTATGTTATTGAATTCATTTGAATCTGATTTTGGGTATGCTCTGTTTTCAATTCAAGATCAGTTTATCAGAATCAAATTCAAAAGACATTGGCAATTCCTCCAATTGTTATGGATTGATGTTGTCGGTTTATGTTGGTGTTTTCTCAATTTTTATTTATTGTAATTTGTAATTTGGTGTTTTCTCCAGAGACATTTTTTGTCTTCTTTCCTATGATTCAACATTATTACATTTGTATTTTTGCTTATTAATATTTTTTCCTTAGAAAGTTGGACTCATACTAAACTGCAATAGTGTTTTGGTTGAGTATATGAAAATTCGTTTTTCTATATTGATGAGTAACATTTTCCCTTAGATTATAAAATTTGCATTTATATTTTCAGGCCTCTCTTTTTGCTTTCTTTTATATTCTTAATCTCTTAAAGGATGGTATGAATAATTGATTAATATAATATCGTGAATGCGAAAATAAGACGAGTTCTGCTATGAATTTTTATCCTTCATATGCATATGTTGTATAGTTATTTTAGCTCTCAAATTGATGTTTTGGAGGTAAGGTACATTTTTCTGGATAACGGTTTAGACCAAAGAAATAAATTACGAAATGTCTCGTAATAAACTTAAGAATTTTATATCTTCTCACTTTCTTTTATTTGTGCAAGAGCTAATCCCATTTCTGTTGTAATATAATAATATGTATGTGTGTTTTTGCATCTACTGTTCGTCTATCTTGACATGTTACAATTTTTTCTATTCATCAATTTATTTCATATGATACCTCTAATTGCTGGTATTGTTCTCATTACTGCATTTTCCGTCTAAAAGTATTGTGGAAATCGTTCTCGACTGAAGCATTTTATTGTAAACCATAATCGAAATTGGACCTTCGTTTGTTTCTATTGTTTTTCTTGGTATTGAATGGACATGGACTCTCCCTTAATCTCTCTCTCTCTCTTTTCTCTTTTTGGTTTTTAATTTGTTCAGTTAATAAAACTATGTCCATTTATACTGTTTTTTTTGGTTCAGGTAGTCTGTCGATTTTTTTGTCTGCACTTCCATTTTGATCTGATGGCTGAGATGGGTGATGAGTCAGTGACAACCACGGAAATGATTAAGGCAATAGGTAGTAATTTGAGAAATTCTACAGGAAAGATAACTTCATCAGGTAGTCGAGAAAAATCTGTTCCTCATTACCTAAGAGCATCTACTGGTTCCTGTCATGATCTTTGCAAATATGGAAGAAAACATTCTTTTGAAGGCAAGGCAAGACTTCCCTTGACCCGAAAGGTGACAAGAAAACCACTTGAGGGTGAAAGTTCATTAGATAGTGTGGTTGTTCCTGAGAGAAAGAAAACAATTTTGACTCAGGCCATGGCCAAGGCCAAATTTTCATCAATTTCTAGATTGTCTGAAGCTGATGTGATAAGGCATGAAGTGTCAATAAAATCTCCTAGCTGCCAAAGTCCAACGCAAAGCGAGGATGTAGATGAAAGGAAGAAGAATTTGTTGTCTAAGCCTAGACCTTTACAGTATTCAAGATCAAATACAGCAAATACCCTGAAAATCTTGAAGCAGGAAGCATCTTCAACTACCAGAAATCCAGAAGATTCTCTAAAACTAGTTTTTCCTAAAGCTAAAGAGAGAAAATCACCTGAAAAGAGCGATAAAATTTTGAAACCGAAGACCATGAAAGTAAAGCCATTGAGATCTACTGGTTCTTTGGACAATTCAAGAAAAAACAAGGATTCAAAGATGGGCAAGAGTTTTGGAACTTCCAAAGAAGCTGCAAAGAAAGTGGTGGCATCCTCAACAGCTTCATTGTCTTCTAAACCTATCCATAGAGTCAAGAACTTAACTGCAAATCCAAGAAAGCTAAGTAACCTGAAAGCCATCCCTCTTAAAACTCATAACAAGATCAGAAGATCTGAACATGGGCAAGTCCGGAGTGAAGAGGTCCAAGAGAAGACCTTGTATGTCATTAAGATAGAAAACGAGGAGAAGCCTCGGCAATCTGATCAAAACGAAATCGATGATAACATGGATGCAGTGTTGTCATCACCTAGATTGTCATCCCCACCAACTTCCCCATCTCTTTTGCCCCATGAAGAAGATCATGATGAATCTGAATACACAGAAAGTGAAGCAGAAGATGATTCTTATTTTGAAGGCTATGAATTTGATAGCATGGAAACAGAAAAAACTTCAAGTGAGAGAACTAAAGGCAAATCTCGCAATCTTGGGGTGCTTCGGTCTAAAGAAAAAGATCCTCAATCTATAAAACTTAATTTCAGTAGGGGAAGAATTATTGACATCCATCCTGAGAATAATAGTCCAAGGAGGCTTAAATTTAGGCGTGGAAGGGTGTTGGGGGAGAATCAAAAGGTCAAAGATGGCTTTAGAAAAAACTTCAAGAGGGGAAAAGAAGTTAATGGTGACACCAATGCCAGTGAAACAGCTCCAGAATCTGTTGTTTTGAGGCACCAAGATATGCAGGGGAAAAAAGATGCACAGGGTTTGTTTAACAATGTAATTGAAGAAACAGCGAGTAAACTTGTCGAAACTCGAAAGAGTAAGGTTAAGGCCTTAGTTGGTGCCTTTGAAACAGTAATCTCCCTGCAAGATGGAAAACCTTCGGTAGAATCTGTCACTTGACTGAGAAATGTAGCTTCATTTACTTGAAAATCTATTATTTTGTGTAGAGTGGTACGAAATAAGCCTCGGTTTGAGAGGAGGATATGGAACTTGACGGGCTGAGGCTGCCGCAGCAGCGTAGGAATTGATTGCTTTTATTAATGATTGAAGAAATTTGTACACAGTTTACATAGGAAGTATTAATTGTGCTGATCTTGATAGGTTTGATGTACACGGGTAATCTTCTGTTTCCAAATGTTCTCATGTCTGTATCTTCTTGCATAGATATTATTGATATGTGAGTTGCAGATAAAGAAAAGCATGGTCATGACTTTATGTGATTTCAACCATGAAAGTTAGCTGCCTTAACTTTGAATCCATCAGTCTGTTTCTCTTTGTTTGTGAATGAATTTATATTTTTCATGGTTTGCTAAGAAGTTGGTTCTTCCTTTTCGATACGATTTCGATTCGAGTTATTCAGCTCATATGTTATTGAATATCATTCATTTGTTGGTTGATGATTACTTGCTTGCATATGGTCTGCATTATCAAAGTTAGGTCCACATTGTACACACTGAATGCCCACAAGCTTTGTTTAATCTAGTTTCTGAAACCATGTTGAAATTTAGAAACCCCACAAGTTTGGAAAATTCTTTTAGGGGTTCTGCTTTGGCAGTCATTAATTTACATATTGAGAAATATCTGCCACTGTCATTTGCTGCAATACAGAGAGAGGGAGTTCAATTGGTGCCTTTGCAATTACATGGCCTCTTACATTTTCTTGGATTAAAATTAAAAATATTTTTCACTTTCTATACTTTGATCTTTATAATATTTTGATTCTTATAATTTTTAATGTGTTAATCCATGTAATTTCAGAAATGTAACTTCTTAATTTCTAGTATTAAAATCCAGCTATAATCGAGTTATTATGAATTAGTATATAATTAAACCACGTTTGATTTTAAAATGGTAGAAAGCTTTCTCATTTTATTCATTTAATCAAATTTTATACTATAACTTATTTTTTCGATGGGATTTTATTGTATTTCTGTTATCTCCAAGGACTTGATTGATACTTGGACAAAATTGTTAAAAAAGAAGTATATTAATCAAAATGTTACGAGCGACAAAATACAACTAAATTTTTTTATCAACCTGGGCATAGATTAGTTATGTATATATTCTTTTTTCTTGAGATCGAAGGTTCGAGTCACGTTGTATTATTCTTTAGGTTAATTTGGGAATTAAAAGGTAGAAGTCTGAGGTGCAATGTGGAATCATCAATCTCATAGCATCTGATGAACATGTGTATTTAGGATACCCCACAAAATGGTAGGTTTTAAGATAGGTATCTATCTTTTTCGTGGGTATCTAAAAAAAATGGAAGATCACTCTCTGATGAACGAACATGTGTAATAAATTGAAATTCCTTTTTTCTTTTGTTTTTTGACAAAATCAATTATGTAATTCACTGAAAATAACATTTGTGAGCTAAATAATAAAGTGGATACGAGACCATCATATTCCCATATAGTAATAATGCAAAGGAAAAGGTTTAAATTATAATTATGAAGTGGATCCCAAAACATACTTATTTCAATTTTTTCTCATTATTAAGATTTAAATTAAGCTGTAAATATGATTTTTATTCTGGTAATGTATAATTAGTTATTTCTGTGCTTTTTAAATTATTTTTTAACAAATTTTAATAATTATAATTTTTAGTTATAAATTACAATTTCATCAACAAAATGGTTTTGTTATTTTAAAGATGATAATTATTTTCATTGAAATATTTATTGTTGTAAAACTTTTTTTTCTTTTTAATAATACACTGAAAGAGGATGGATTGGATGATGAGCATACTTAGTTGAGTGACAGGTATTGATGCACTACTTATTCTGGTCACTAACAATTAATTAAAAATATATAATATTATTATTAATCATGAATTTTGTTACTATATTAAATTTAAATTCCCTCCACCTAAGTTTCTTCTTCAGTCTACACTTTTTAATTTTACAAATATCAGTGAAAATAAATAGAGATTTACACCAATGGTTAATCATTAAAACATATATTGAACATACTAATTTAATCCATAATAAACTCTAATCAGAATGTCAATATTTAGGTAAAATTTAAATTAAAAAAAAAAAAAAAAGCCCATTTTTACTCTGTTTTTTTTAAAGGAAAACTGCAAGTTGAAGTATATACTTTCACCATAAAGATAAGAGATAGCAGTGTCACACAAAATCAATCAAAACAACAAATGAAGCTTACAGTGGATGAAAAGGCAACAAACCATTCATATAGACCAAAGATATATTCATCTGCCATTCATGATTCCAGCTGGCTTGTGTCGATAAATTACTCGCCATCTACGCCATTCTTTGCTAGCTCTGTCTATATCTTTCTTTTTCTTTTACAATTGTGGAAACAATCAACAAAAGCTCTGAGATAAGCTTCAGCCTTCAACTGATTCAGAACTGTTATTGACATTCAAAGGAAATTTTTTTCTATCTGTGTGCACTCAAAAATGGTGTTGATAACTTCCACGAGTTCAGTTTATAATATAGCACAAACACACTTGTTTTGTGTTGATTGGTCTCCAGCTTTCTTTTCTGCACAGGCAAAGAAAAATATTAATTTTCATCAATAATCTCATTGAACGTCTGTCTTAATATACCCAATGAAAAGCATCAGCCGGTTTTTAGAGCTCGTGTTTCTATATGATACTTTGAACTACTTGAACTAACACAATTCATCTGATGCTATACTTGTCTTATAAGAACCCTGTTATATTTTCACATCCCTAAAACGAACAAATGAATGATTATATTAATATATGCATAATCAGACGAATTCTAACTATTAGTTTGGTTTATCAAAGCCATCATCTGAACTTTAGGCAACTTTTATACTATCCTTTCTACAATAGAATTGACAAAAGAAGAAGTGTACACGACTAAGGAGGTAAAAGGTTTAAGATCAAGACGGATATTCTAAACTAAGGGTAATTGATCTTCACGAGATATCATAATACGCCTACATATGGAGGAAAGTCGAAGTCATACAGCTAGCTATTAATCCAAAAGAAAAAAGATAAAAGTATATCTCGTTGTATAAATCTTCTTCATCCCATCAAAGTAGAACCAAGAGAAACTTGAAAAGACAGCAAACATAGTTCCAAACAGTCCCAAGAGATTGTCAAAAGCAACCTTAAAAATCTACCTAAATTTATTGGCTATTTGAACTCTATAAAACGAATTATACCTTTCTCCAAACTTGGTGGTTGGATAACAACATGCATGGTAGTAACACTGCCAGGAATATCATATAATGGGCTTCTGCAATCATTAAGTGTTCTATTGTTCTCTAATATTCTTCCTGCACTTATTAACTTGACATCCTTCACCGTTCTCGGCGCATTCTCCTTTTCTGCTCAAACCCATTTATCAAAAGAAATTCACAATCACAAAATGATGATCACAAAGAAAAAACACATATTAATGGGCAAATACATAAGCATAATCTTTGAATCCTTCTTGGTATTGCTTCATATTAAAATTCTAATTAATCTAATATAGGTGCTTAAATGTTGATAGAACAAAGAGAATGGCACTAAATCTTAATGGAAAAATTGCTTCTGTCTTAAAGATATTACATGATTTACTCCCTCAGGAAAGATCTACAAAAAGGTATTTATATACCCTACCATTGAGGAAAGAAGTGAAGCAAGAAACTAGAGGTTTTTCTGGGTATTAATTGAACTGGGACTCTCAGTTTTCAACATAAAAACGAAGTTTATCCTTTAATGGCTCCCATAATCCCATTCCACATCCTAATATTTCCATTGTACAAATTTTGGGAATAACTTGTGTATATGTTGCCGACTCAAGATAAAACGAAAAAAGCAAGAACCAGCAGATTCAAATAAATGGAAACAAAGAGCATCAATTCTTCTATTAAGAACGGTAACGCATCATCAAGCCAAGTATAAGATATTTTTCAATAAAATTTCTTTCAAAGAGCCAACAAACTTCAATACCTAACTTCAAAATATCTTATAAATAGTAACCAAAGCACCAAGGTTGCTCGGAAAAGATCTAAAAAATAATAAAAATATCTCTCCTGAAATGACATGACAACAGCAAAAACGAAGAAAATTAACACTTTTACATTAGATCTGAGCTTTGATTTTAATGTTTTCCCTCAACTACCAGAAAATTACTAAAGCCAATATGCTGAAAATTTCAAAACTAGAAACTTCAATAACTAACACAATTAAGACCATTAAAGTTTTAAGATTTTCAATAAAAATCAAACACCCAAAGCTCAAAACCAAGAAAGAAGAAGTTTTGAATATCAGACCAGACCTCTTGGCCATTGTGCAAGAATACTTTCTTTCAAAGTGGCTATGCTTGTGGCAGCAGGGAAAGTTTTGGGGCCAATATCAGATCCATCATTCAATCGAAACTTGATCTCTAATTGATCTCCAACTCCAGCCATATTCAATCAAAATCAAATCTTCAATCAATAACAGGTAAAATTTTGATTTACAATGGAAGAAATCAAAATCCACATTCGAATGCAGTAACAAATTATACTCTGTAAAAAATTGAAAACCCACAAAAACAAAAACCAAAAAAAGTTAAATTCATTGAACAAACAATACAAAGCACTGATTTTTAGAAATGGGAAACTCACAAAATCGCATGAGTTTTCAAAACAACCATAGAAATGGATTAACCTTAAAATAAATTTAAGAAATTGAATGGAAATCTGATCTGGGTAATTCTCAAATTTCACAAACCTTGATTCAAAGAAATGAATTGATGAAAAAATCGATGCTTTATCGATAATAATACAAAAACAAGTTGAAGGGATCAAAGAAGAGGCTGCTTTGGAGTTTTCAAAGTCTTCTAAATCTGGGGTCAATGACTCCATTCTTAAATGTTGATTTCTTGATATTCTCAAAAATTAAAATCGATTACCCAATCGTATTATTTACGCGTTTTTTTTTTAAATAGCTCCAAGGAAGTATATAGAATATAAAAAGTCACAATTCTTTGCAAAATTCTTCACAACATATTACCTATAAATAAACATAATGGGTTTTTTTTTTAAAAAAAAATACATTTTAATAATTGATATTTTAAAATTATAAAAAAAAAATTGAAAATTTTCAAAATTGATATTTTTCAGATCTATCCATATATCTCCGACGGAAATGAGTGAAACTCAAAAGAAATATTATTTTTAAATTATTTTAAAACATTTACTATTTTTGAAATTACACATTAAAAAATGTCATTGATTAGAATTTCTTTAAAAGCAATGTAAAGAATTGGAACTTAATATATATGATTCAATTAAAATTCAATACCTATATAATAAAATTAAAAAGAAATTGTATTAATTAATCATGGGTTAAGTATTTTCTTTTTCTAATTATTCTTTTGAGTGATAAATATAGTTTTTTTTTTATTAAAAAGATCTAAAAGAAAATTTTAAAATATTTATAAATATCATTTTTATTGAACATATTAATTAGTGATATACCTCCCATATACAAAATCAATCAATAGTTAAAGTAATTAGGATATATTATACTAAATTAATGATATAATAATTATTTTTTCAATGACATTTATAAATTTGTAACAATCACAAGAAATTTTCCTTTTATCAAAAAAATATCTAAAAAAATCATGTTGGTAAAAGAGGAATCACATTGAGAAAAGAGAGAATAATACTAGATTTACACGTGGCATGCAATTAGTGGATGTAGGGAGAAAAACAATATGTTTCTAACAATGAAAAGTCACAATCTCTCTCTGTTTCTCTCTCTAACATTGTCTATGTGAGTTGACAGGTTTCTTTGCTAATTTATTTGATCACCTTCGAGATTCTTCTATTAGACTTTGGAAGAATCAATCAATTCCTTATTTTAATGCCAATTAAATGGCACTAACTCCATTGTTAATCATTCAATTTTTTTTTTAACTATAAGATAATGTTGAAGAATAGGAAAATGCCAAGAGGATGCAATCACTGTGGGGCTATGTTCCTTAATTAAAGGCAACATCAGTATAATAAATTATTGTAATTTTTAAAAATAAAATATCAACCAGTTAATTATGATAAATATGTATAAACTATAATATTGAACCAAATAGTATAAATTCATTGATATAAAAAGTAATGCAAATGATATTAAATGTTAACCTTGAAATATCAAAAATGGTAAATAAATTAAAAAAAGTGATCAAATTTGGGTGCCAAAGAAGAAATTTGGTGGGTTTCTTGTCATCACCAACTTAGCAAATTCTATGATAAGCATCTTTATATGCATTTTTTTTGGGGGGGGAGAACATATTTATAATGCATTGTTTGATCTTATCTTTATAGTGATTTGAGGCATCTATTAAAATAAAAATTAATGGAGATTCGAATTAAGTCTCTTCAAAGCTTTAAAATCTAAAAATTTATTGTCAATCAATTTTAATATCTTATTATCATTTCCAATTCTCCATAGCACTAATCCTTAGCATCATTCATGTCAGTTATTGTTTGAATTTGTTCCAAATCATGTCCCACAGAATTTTTTTTATTAAAAAAATGTATACAGTAAGGGAAACCTACACAATTTGCAAGTGTTGGCAATGGTGGTAAATGATCAAATATTCAAGTACTTTGGAATCAAATATTTCGTCTTTTAAAACAAACTAAACGAGGGCAAGAATAAACGCGCTGAACAAGACAAAAAATCAGTTGGTTTGAAGTATCCATCCTGAATTCGATTTCTTCCACCGAATTTTTAAATCGGGAAACTTCATCCATCCTAAAACAGTTTGTGTATGAAAACCTAACTTTACAATCCATTGGATGACACTTAAAAATAACAAACCCATGACCATGGTGCATGGCAACTAAAATTCAAAGTTAAAGATGACATTTATACCAGAATAATGACTTAGAGAAATGTGATTGAATGAATGAAGATAATGGAATGGATTCTCTTACAAGTAAATGTATTTTCTTACAGAACAAATATGAATCAACACAATCATCTAAGAAGAATTCAACTCAATGATCTATAACCGATCAATCTCCAAGACGTCGTCATATATTATCAATTCCATGCAGAAAAAGTGGGCAAATACCAAAAATAAGAAAATGAGGGCAGAAAAAATGTTCAGACTGATCATATATATGCACTCATCAAGATACCTGCCTGGACCTCCTCTGCATCTCTAAATATAACAGCAATGTGATGGGATATTCGGTATGTTCTGCTATATTCAACTATAAAGAACTGAAGCAATATCTCTGCATGAAGAACTGATGCCAGAATTCTTCAGCAACCAAAAGGCAGGGGAATTGCTATATTACACGTTGAAGAATGAGTTTTGTGCCCATGCAAGCATGACAGTCCCAATTAGGAGAAGTATTAAGTGATATACCTTCACATCTCTGAACCTAAATTTTTGTGTTGCGCGGCTAGTTGTCTACATCCCTTTATCACGTAAAACACCAAATTTCTTAAGCGCCATAACAGTTTCAGAGTCACTTTTAACCCTTCCACTGTCGTCCTTACCTCTTATCTCATGTACTCAGTAAATTACGACTCCAAAATGTGGCAATTTCTTATGAAATCGTTAGAATAGTTGACATACTTGGTCCAAAATGGCCGGAGATGCTCAAAGCCAACCTGCAACCATGGCTTAGACTGACCATTATAGTGGATAACTGCAGCTTTCTTCACATTCTCTATGTTTGTGTTGTTCTGATAGCCCAAGCCAAGCATGTGCCATGAAGGATCAATTGAATGAATATGACCTCTAAATGCAATCAAAGCAGGAGGCAGTGTACCCAGCCTCCACAGCGTCAGAGTTGACCTGAGATTCTGCCAGCCACATAAAAAAACAAAGGGCTGATTATCCAAGAACATTGCATACTATGTAACTAGCAACGAAAATGAAATCTCTGACTCCAAAACAAATAAAGTTGAAGAGCATGTGAAAAATGACACTGCCTACCTTAACAAGCTAACGGTATTAATTAAATTAATCCTGAATTAAAGGATATGTAAATTGTACCTCTTTAAGCCACCAATGATAAGTTTCTGTTATATTTGACTTTCTCCAAGCACGAAGGTCAAAAATGTTCATGCCATAAGCCCAAGCACATTCATCAGGATCCAAACGTGTTGCTACAAGGGGATGGGAAAAATTGAAATAGATCTTGAATCGCTTTGACATAACCCACTTATCATCACCTTTACAAGTTTCTACGGCGCCATTAACCTTTCCCTCAAGGTCAATATCCCAGAGTGGAGACAAATCACGTTGAATTACAACGTCATCATCTAAAAATACCACCTTCTCCAGTTTTGGGAAGAGCTGTACAGCAATATATAAATTAAGAATGTTTATGCAGGAAACCAGAGAAATACGCACACAAAAAGTCTTAATGTAAGTAATAAATATAAAGCATGCTAATTTTCAATCTCAAGTGCAGTGACAATGAAACAGAAGATGACCAATTTAGGAGGCAGAAGAAGTACAAATCCATGTTAAATGTGTAAATGAAATAAGAACAGAAAGATTGCTTATTGGATATTCAAATAAAATCATGTTTCCCAAAAGGGAAGGACAGAGTAATGATCACATTTACAATAGAATTCTGAGCTATATATTTCATAAATATATCAGGAAGAAGAATTTACTCCCACTGTATCAAAATTACCTGAGGTATGTACATGCGGAGATGGTTAAGTATGGATATGTATTTTGGACTTCTAACCAGCAATTTTGAGGCAAACATTCGAGGGGTATCACCGCCATGGGTCCCTACAACGTGATTGCCATGGTAGTAATTTCTGATTCCTTCCTGGTTCTCAATAGCTTCGAGCACTGGAACGTTTTCGCTAGTTAAATAGTCAAAGTGGTGAACACCTTTCACTTCAACAGTAGCTGGGTAGACAGGGTGTAATGCAAACCATGAGTGCATACCAGCATAAGTTTTCTTGTCAGTTATGATATGGAATACTATCTTTTCAGGATTGGTAGATGATTGCACAGCAGAACCGACAACAACTGAAGCAGCCAAAATGTTATCGGTTGACAAAAGAAAGTGGTGATAGGAGTTATCTGAGAGCAACGGGAGTAGCTCCGGAGGAGGCAATTGGTTGCGAGCATGAACATTTGATGAGTATTCATCAGTTAAACGCAGAGACAGACAGTGGATGCCTTTGGGAATGGAAGTAGCTGCATAGTGTTTGTTCATGAGCTCTGCAAACTTAGATTCCCTGATCTCACTTTCAAATCTCTCCATCTGTGTAGATAAATCAATTCTCAATAATGAGGATTAGATTGTTAATTAGTAACTTTTATATCTAAGTATAAAAATCTTATGAAAGCCAACGAGTCTATAATGAGATGTAATAAGATCAGGGGATGTTTTTTAGTCTAGTTCACTTTGTAACCTCCAATTTGAGATTACATTTTAAAACTATGTCCTGTCCTACCTATTGTAAATTGAAACAGGGGAGCCTTTCTGTGGCTGGGGCATGGAAGATGCCTTATCTCTCTCCCCATATTTCATGTTTGAATACTTCGTTTTTAAAAAGTTCCAGTTTCAAACAAACACACACACAGAGTAGGAGAAAGATCCACAATGGTCAAATAAGCCTTAAAGCACCATATAATTTCATTCATGTGTACTTGAACAATAATTCTGATTGTTGTAGTTAATCTCTTTGGAAATATGTACAGGTTGTAAATTTATCTTTAAAAAAAATAATTCCAATTCTATAAAAAGTTCCAATTCCTAAAACACACACACACGGGGTAGTAGGCTTACTCCTTTTATTTGTCCAGGAAACAACTTTTCAGTGTAAGGATGAATAGATACAAAAGAGGACCGAGGAGCTTACAAAAAACCACTCCAATTGGTAGCAATTAAAAGAAAAGGGATAATTACAAAAGAGAGAGGAGAGAGTACACCAGAAAGAAGCGAGTATTTTAATATCCTCCCAAAGGTCTTTAGAGAGGTAATGTCATCTTAAAAAATTCTATGATTTCTCTCCAACCAAACCTTCCAAAGAAGAGCTTTGACGCTGTTGGTCCACAAAATTTTCGCCTTGTCTTGTAAAGTACTACCGCAAAGCAACTGAGAGGTAGGCCTACCTTAATTTCTTTTACTTTTCAAAATCTTCTTGATATCTCTCAATATTCAAACTTCTATTGTAAATTGCATTCTTAATTGAATTTTTTTTTTCCCTCTAATTTATATCGAAAGGAAGTGAAAGGTAAAAACATTCATCAAAATTAATTGAAAATTAATTCCAAGGTCTAAATTGTTGAAGAGATTGGGGAAAGCACTTTCAGGTAAATATTTTTGAAGATTCTCCAATGATCTGTCTTCCTTTTGGCTTTCTATTGCCAAAAGATTTGCAATCAGGGCTGGGACTCAAGGATTGCTAAGAAACATTCCCATAGTCCATGAAAATTTATTTTTTGAGATGTTAATTTTTTTTCCTTGTCATATGAAATTTGTCTTTGAAGATAGTTAAGTCACTTTCAGAGAGATTAGAGATATTTGGCCCAAATCTCTCCAGAATCATGTTCCTGATCTTTATTGCATCTCAGTTAATTTTAATTGGTTTATCAACTTTCTCTTTTCTTTTACAGGAAACAAAGCTTTTTATCAATGTGTGGAACGTTAAAACTCCCTCCCCCCCTGCCCCTTAGGGAAGCAAGTGCCCCAACTGGTATTGATCATGAAATAATCGTGATTACAAATATTAAAAAAAATATTTGAATCAGTACACCAACAGGAGCTCAAAAAATGTATTTGATCCCACTATTCAGCACAAATCCCAAGATCTCTCTTCAAATATTCTTGAGTTCCTTTTTCAACCAACACTCCCAAAGAGCTGAACTAATAATAGAGGATCAAGGAACCCCTAGCTTTTGGGTTGAGAAAAGAGCCTTAAAGAAGTTGCAAAATACATTGGTGAGCGTGACTAGTAAAAACCAAGAGAAACCAAAGGAGTTAAGGATCTAAACCCAGATTTTGCTGCTGTAGGGGCAGCAAAAGAAAAGATGACTGCACTGTCCTCATTTCCTTTGCGTAGAATACACTACTGTGGAGATAGAACTTCATAGGGATGTTCTATGCACTAGGTCTATTGTATTTATACCACCAAGAACCAAAGTCCAGAAAAACATTTTAATTTCTCCGGGCCTTTAGTCTTCCCAATTGTTTTGGTCAGATGCTTGGGCATAGCTTCAAATCCTTCTAGGAAACAAGGAGGAGGAGAATTTAAAGGAATAATTAAGGACAGAGTCCAGCTTCCAAATGAATCTCTTTGTGGCCTACGCAGAAAGTCATCAAGGAATCCAAATCAAACCATTCAATAGATTCTCTATATCATTCTTTCCTTTGAAAGAAATGATAATGATTTAAAGTTGATTGAATTTCATCCTTTTTAACCTCCATTCATGACATTAAATTTTCTTCCTCTATACAAGAGGTTGGTACAAGGATCCTAGTTGTTACTTTCCTTTCATGTGATTCTCATATAATTCATCTTCAATCTGACCTTTCCATCCCTCCTTTAATTCCTGCTCACTTTTATAGTTTAGAGAATTTCCTCATAAAATTAAGATTTTACTTTGGGCTTTAAGTTAACGTTGCGAAAGAGAAAAAAAACTTTTTGTTCTCTTTCATCATATTGGTGTTTCATTTAAATAATGCCCCAACCATATCTGCCTCTTCGTAATAAGGTCCATGAATCACTTAACGATGTCATTCTTCATTCAGATTTTACTCTTAAACTATGGGCTAAGCTCTCAATATTAAGGTTTGTGGGATGATGTCAAAGGATGTGTATTAACTATTTTCTTGAGTTAGCTTGGTGAAATTGCTGATAAGGATTTTCAAAGACAAGCAAGATCATCAAGAGAAAGTTGAGGATAAAGTTTAATCTTGTACTTTCTATTGATTTAGGAATGTCAAGTGATTAGACTTCAATATTACTTGCCTATATGTATTTCAGTTGGGCTATTCTTTCACTGTTTTCATTTGTCTTTTGAGCTAGACAATTCCTCATCCGCTCTCTTTACTTGCAAAATTCTTTCTATATTACCTCCTTTTGCTATAAAAAATATTTAAGATAATTTTCACTTGCAATAAATTTTAAAAACCCCTGTGTCAATATTTGCGCAACTGAGACAACCAACATGTATAAAAGGCCATTCCAATGCCACTTTGTAAATGCAATTGGCATTCCCACAAAATTCAACAATCACATATTGCAATTGGCATCTATTCACTTCCTTTTAAGAAGAGAGGAAATTTGAGTGCTTTAACAAATGACAAGTAGAATCCCTATTCAAAATCTTTTTAGACAGATAGGTGACTAAAACTACTAAAAAGTAAAATTTTGATTCTTGAACACTAATTTTCATAGGGTTTAACTAATATTCCAATCATTCCATTACAATTTTCACCACAAGAGGTTGCGGAGGGTATAAAAATATAAACAGTAGTCCGAACAATTTGATTTTTTTCCTTCTCATAAAAAAAAATCAACTAATCAAGTACATAAATAAATGAACATAACATACCATGGCCCTTAAGATGAAAGCAAAGATTTTGGCATCATAATGATTATCTTTCATTTCTGAAACCAATTGACTAAATGACTCTGGCAGCTTTAAACCATCTGGGATTTCCTCAGAGTTAACTCGGTTGAAGATTTTATAAAAATCTCTAACCAATCTCTGCTGCATATGAAATGATCACCAATGACAATGATAAAGCTCAGTTGCAAACAAAAGCACCATTTAACTCATCAAACATCTAGAAATATAAAAAACAAGTGAATACTGAATGACAAAAAGCCATGAAAATAAAGATGAAAGTCAACAAACAGGTTATTACCTCTGAATCATCAACCCTACCAAGAAGGCGAGGTCCCAATGTCCTGCCCAAACAATCTAGCACCAAAAAAGGAAGAAAATAAGGAGACAGATTGGCACAGATAGTAACTATCAATAATCAAATGCCGTTTAGAAAATTATAAATTGGTGAGCTTTTAAAATTTGACTGAAATGATTGCACTCAAGAAATCTTTTTACTGGTGGAAACACGGTTCCTGTTTTAATTGAAAGCTTTACACTTTCCTAATTACTTGGGCTTTTTCTTAGATAGTTGTAACCTAGGAGTAAAAAATTATGCAGCTTGTATAAATAGATCCCCTTCGTCCTCAAATGAGATCGAGTATTGATTAATGAAAGAGTTAAGTAAACTGTCTTGCTCACTGTTTTTGAATATGTTAAACTGATATTATTAAAAAAAAATGTTATAAACTGCTATGACAAAAACAAAACCTATTCTTCAACTTATTAATTAGCTAAATAGCCTCACAACAAGATCTCCCTAAAAAAGACAGCCACAAATCACCAGATTTAAAAAATAACTTGCATCACTCAACAACCATCACTGAAATTAACAAATGCAGATTGCAAACGCAAGAAACTCGACTGGCACGAAAGAATTCTAAATAGAATCCCACTTCAGTGTCGACATAAACACGAATTTGACCAAAGCAATCACATAATAAGAACCTTCAAAATCACACAAACCAAATAATAATAATAATAATAATAATAATAATAATAATAATAATACCAATCAATCACCTAACAAGATCCCATCCATCACATACACATTAACACAAAAATGAACAAATAATAATAATAATAATAATAATAATAATAATAATAATAATAATAATACCCAATGAGGAGCAGTTATTGACACCTTCAAGAGTAACAACAGCAGTGAGAATGAAGATGAAAGGCAACAAGAAAGCAAGAACAAGAATAGTATGGAAAAGGGTTCGATAAGAGATTTGACGAGCTGCAACTTTGATCTTCATAAAGTCAACAAAACCATTACTTGTCGAGATCGTGATGCTTCTCATGCTAGGCGAAAGACGAAGCCGCATCGTCTTCTTCAGCTCGCCGTTTATCACCTTCAAAAACCCATTAACCCAAAAAAACGCCACTGAATCAATAGCAGCTGAATATGTAAGTTAATGGGGTCTTTGAAAAGACCCCATTAAAGAATATCGCACAAATTTTGTTGGGTAAATTCGAATTTCAGTTCTTGAATCTTGATTGATTGATCCTTAGTGATTGATGAAGAAAATTTGAGGGAGTTGGGGAAGAAAGGAAAGGAAACTAGTTTTTTTTCAAGTTTTATTATTTATTGATTTCTCTTATTGAATTGACTGACTTTATGAATCTTGAGATGGTTTTTCTCGGCTCATCGTCATCGGTTCCATCAGATTCATTTTTTCGCGGAAAATGAGGTAAAAGGAAATTATGGGATAGTGAAGAGAGTGATTGAATCTATTTTAATCTTAAGTTTTATTTATTTCATCGAATTTAACTTCCAATTCCAACAACGGGATTTTTTTTCCTTCTAAAAAACAAATCCAATTAATAAAGGAAAAATTTAGTAGATAGGAGAAATTTATGAAGTATTTATAAATATAATATCTTTTTTAATATTTATAAATATATCATATTTAAAAATAGTTATATATAAAATAAATTTTGACTTAAAAAAAATTGACTCGATTTATCAATGATTAGTATTACTTACGATTAATAACTATTCACATGCTAAATTTAGGGACGGGGCTAGAAAATTTTCAAATGGGGCAAAAATCTCATTGAACTTTTATAAATAATTAAAGGGGACAAAATAGCAAAAGAAAAAAAAAGACTACCTAAAATCAAGGAAGTAAAAGTCGCCGATATCGGCGATATTGTCGCCGACTTGTCGCCGGAAAAGGGAGGAGATAAGTCGACGGGGGGTAAAGCGAAGTCTTATCCTGAGTCGACGACTTTTCCTCGATAACGACTTTCGGGCGACTTTCGGACGACTTCTGGCGACTTTCGGACGACTTCTGGCGACTTCTGACAGAGATGCTTATGGAAAATTGAAATTTTGACCAATTTATCTTTAACCTAGCTTTCTTTTTATATAAAATAAGTATTATTAAATTTTAAATTTTAAAGTTAAAACTTAAAAGTTAGTTTTAATTTTTTTAATTAATTCCTACGGAAACTGTACAAAACAAAAGGTAAAAGAAATGGTGTTGTTGACCCACCGAGGTATTCATGTCGTTTTTAGTTGTATGTATTTTGAAGTCATGGCAAGGGTACTTAAATTGGAAACAAAATGAGAGTGATGGTGTTGTTGACCCACCGAGGTATTCATGTCGTTTTTAGTCATATGTATTTTCAAGTCATCGTTGTAATAAAAATGTTTAATGTGATGTGAACGTTCGATACATTTTCTCCAATTTTTCATAATTTGACAAATTTCATGCACTTATAGGTGTATATTTTCATTATATGGTAGATTATGACTTAAATATCCTACTGTGAAAGTTTCATTTATGAAGTCCAAAAATTAATATAAGTTTCTATCGTTTCCGTGATTTTTATGGGAATGTCCGTCGACATCGACAACTCCGTCGACAAGTCCGTATTTTTGAACCTCGACATCTTGACCGACATCGACTTTTACTTCCTTGCCTAAAATATATCATTTTTCAAGAAGGGGAAAACTAAATCAATTGTTAAAATATGCAAATCAACCATAATAATATAGAGTGATTATCATATATATATATATATCACAACGAGTTAGTAACTAATTTTAAAAAACAAAAATATAAATCAATACCGATCATTGATTGACACGTTTAAAATTTGTTATATTTATAAATATTTTAAATATTAGATAGATTTGCAATTGTTTTTATTAAAAAAAATATCTTTTTTCATAAATATTATAAAAAAAAATTTAGCTAGATTTATAATCACCCTGTTAATAAATCACTCAAAATCTAGTTTGAGCCTAACTATAATGATTAAGTATTTGATGCTCTTTATTCTAACCTCCTTTCTCATATTTAATGTAATTTACCAAAAAAAAAAAAAAAAACACTCATAATATTTAACCATAAAAGTTGTCCAGTCCTTCCTAACCTCTTAAAGAACACAAGTCTCAATGACAAAAATCAGTGGAAAAAAAAACTAAACGAATCAAAATACTCAAAACATATTTAAAGAGAGTATTTTTTTTTCAAAAATAACATTTTATGAGATTATAAAAAAAAAAATAGAGAAAAAAAATTGAACTTTTAAAAAAATAAACCCTCTAACCCAGAAACAAGCTTAAATGCATCCCACACAAACCTTTAAAAAAAATACTCTTTAATTTTTTAAAAATAATTATTAAAAATATCATCTAGTAATTATCTTTTTAAAAATATTAAGTATAGTTTAAGATATTATATTCATAAGAAACGTCTCTTTTAACTATAAGAAGTGGCAATCAAGACGTAGTCCAATGGTCAATGACACATACTTCCACTCTTAAGAGCTTGATTTAATCTTTTACCCCAAAATTGTATTAAAAAAAATACAAGACATCACACCTAATTATAATCTAAAAAAACATAAAATAACTCAACCAACATAATGTTTTAATTTCGGTCCATAAAATAAATTTTTAATAATTATTTAAATATATTATTAAATTTTATAAAAGTAGAGATTAAAATTGTTTAAATATAGGGGAAATAAAACTTCTCATTTTCCATAAATATAATTAAAATTGGATTGATAAAGTTATGCTATTTGAGTAATAACATATTTTTCTATTATTTTAATAATGTACTAAAAAAAAACTCCCCTAATGAAGGTCCGGCTATGAGTTAGTCACAATCTAAAAAAAAGTACTCTACCGTGTATAAATCACACATTAAACATAAACTATATAAACTCAAGTTCAACTTAAATTTTTTTTTTTTTAACTTTTTACTCTTTTCTACTACATGACGAAAACATAAAAATTTCCTTTTATTCCCCTCTCAATAAATACAATTTGACAAAAATAAATAAATAAACTGAAAACAGTGACATTAGAGTCCTGAGGTTTTTCACTGATAAGAGTAATTTAAAAAATTAATTAAAATTAATAATCCTATTAGATTGATTAGAAAATGCCTCTTTAATTTCTAAAGCAACCATTCTCAATTATGAATAAAATTTAAAACCTGGGATTTTTTTATTTTTTATTTTTAATAGATAATCAAAGGTCAGAGACTTTACACATTACCAATTGGTTTTTGTTTAATTGATTTGAGAGGGGTTGACTGACCTATTAAATTTTAACTTAACAAATAATATAATATGTATAATGCAATTAAAAAGGCAGGGTAGTGGTCAGGTGGACACATGAATTGAGTAGATGTGAGCTCGAAATAGGGCAAGTTGAGTTCTGATTTATAATTTGAAAAGGAGAGATTCAAACCTCTAATTTTACGACAAAAAAATATAAATATCTTAAACATTAAGAGATATAAAGATAAAACCACCTCTCTAATATAATTAGAGAGAAGAAAATTCCAGTGCTTTATAAGAAGACCCAAAATTCATATGCATTAAATTTTCTAAAGACCCATATAGTTAAAATTGAAGTGTTTCCCAAAAATTAATGGTAGATTCCTTTGTGACTGTAGAAGATGAAGGTGAAGATTGTCAATTTTGTGGAAGATATGGAAGCTCCAATGGTTCTTGAGACCATAAATAAGTCCACCCAGATCAATTCAAACTATGTTTCTTTTTAGATAATACTTGTGTAATCTAAGAAGCCAAGAAGCACGGACATAGACACAAAACAGATACGAGTATGACACGATACAGATACTACGACATATCATTTTACAAAATATTAGGATCCGAATAAAGAAGGAAAACTAAATTAATTAGATTATTATCATTCATTACAATAATTTTCACATTAAATTTGTTTGTTTAGTTTATGATATTTATATTAGAAAGACAATAGGAAAGAAATGATCAAAATAAATAAAGATTTTGATGTTTTTCAAGTTCAACTCTTATTACTTTTCTCTGAGATGATAAAAAAATATCAGAAAATTTGAGTATCCGATATAAGTCACCCAAGTTGAAGTATGCGTGTTTCATAATGAGTAATAACCCAGAAAAGTTTCTCTAGACTTTCTTAGGTGTCCTGGTTTTATTGGAGAAAACATGGGAGTCATATATTGATTATTCACCATGTTTTATCTGAGATAAATGAAATTTATTATTCGTTGTGTTTTATCCAATAGAACTCAAACACGTGAAAGTGGGAAAGTCAGGAGGAGCTCCGGTCCGTACCCAAACCCAGGTATGATCCTTACTTTTTTCAGCTCAAGTTGATTTCTCACTACTTTTTTTAGACAAAATCCCAAGTTGTTGAGGTACCTGGCAGACTTTGATGAAGAATAATCTGAGGAGTTTTATGTTGTCAATGTTAAATGGAAATGATGCAGCAAAGTGGAAAGTTTGGCATTGTAAGTTGGAAGTGGTTAAGCAAAGAAAGAAGCCTCCAAAAGAAAGCAATGAGTCTCTTCTTTTCAAGATCCAAAACAAGACAGAGAATCACATAATTGAACAAGGAAATCAAATGTCAACCCATTACCAATACAGATTCACAACACTAAAAGCTAAGAAACTTACTCATCCCAAAATTTTCAGAGGCTTTCTGATCTTCATCAAATCAGATTTATTCTCCATCTTCACAGGCAAAGGGGCCGAGAATGCGGAACCTCCATTTTCACCCTGGATTTCATAATTATCTACACTAGAAATCTTTCTTCTCGGTTTTCTTTCTCCATCACTAGTCTCAGGAGATCCACCATCTATCTCTGCTTCCTCTTCTTCCTCGGTATCCTCGGAAAACTCCTTAATCTCTTCAGCTTCATAGTGAGTATCCTCTCCAAGCTCATCACTCGAATCCCCCTCATATTGATTGTCATTGCCTAAAATCCGAAACAGATTTCCATTCTCTGCAAATCTCACACTTTTCTTCACTCTAGGTTGAATTTTATGCCCATTAACAAGCAGCTGATTCCGAGTTCGATCATTTTCGTCTTTGATAAAGACTCCAGACGATTCCTCCTCATCATCACTAACATGGTGAAACCTTTTTAAATTCAAATCTTCCCCATCACCTCCATAAATTTTTGAAAGCTTAGAAATCCTTTCAACTCTACTCTTAAGTTTCTCTATAGTTTCCTTCTGATTCTTACTAAAACTCCCACTTTTAGTGTTACAAACCCTAGATTTATCAACAACACTCTGATTCAACCTCAAATTTCTCATTCCTTTAAGGGGAATCTTGTTCTTTTTCACAGTAGCATTATCAATCTGCTCTAAAAACTTAACCAAATCTCCACTTATCAATCTCTTGCTGTCTCTAATCATTGGATCATTACCCTGAGACAAAAAAAAAACATTTTTTTCTTTCAAAAAATCACTAAAAAAAAATCATAAAAACATCAAATACCTGAATAGAATCAAGATGAAGAAGCAAATCCATAGTATGAAGAGAAACAGCATTAAGATCAATCTGGGTTCCATAAGAAAGTGAAGATTTGAGAGAATTAAAGCTTGACTTAATAAAAGCAAGCTCTTTAAACTGCCCGAGAGTTCTCGATCTACGAACAAGAAAAGCTCGAAATCGGGATTGAATCGTACGAGCAGCTACGTCTCGAAGAGAATAAGAAGAACGATTAGAAGAAGACACAGAAACATGGTGGAGAGAAGATTCTAGGGCTTCAATTCGGGAGAGAAGAGAAGAAATAGCAGAAGATTTGAGAATTTCTTCTCGATGAAAAGGGTTCTGTTTCGGGGGATTGGGAGATTGAAATTGGAAATGAGATTGAAACTGAGAATGGATTTTAGGGTAATGGGTAGAGAGTTGTGAAGATTGATGAAGAATATGAGAAGCAAGAGCTTGAAGAAAAGGGTCAGAGGATGGAGGAGAGGGAGAAGGAGAAGGGTGATGGGTTTGGAAGCAATTGCTGTTGCAGAAACAGGTAGAGGGAAGAGGGTTATGGTGATGATGACGATGATGAGAAGCCATTGGAAGTGAAAGCTTGAAGCTTTGGCAACGAAAGAGGAAACAGATTCGAGGGTTTTTGGAAAGGGGAAAGGGGAAAGGGTGATATGGCCACGGTGGATATGAGAGAAGAAAGAGAAAGGTCAATAATTTTTGGATTTGGATTTTTGGGACAACTTTTGAGTTTTATTAATGGAGATAAAAGAATGTAAAATTGGACATGTGTTTGACTGTCTTATCAGTAGTGTGGTGGTCGGGAAGCTCATGTTTGAAAAATACGAGATAATTTTTAATACTCTCGTTGTATCGAAAAATTTATATACATTTCTTTAATATTTCATCAAAAATATATTTTATCAAGAATATAAAGTAACATTAGGATCCGATTACTTATCGTCATTTTTATGTGGCGATAAGTAATCGATCCTAATGTCATTAATTGATGGAAGATTATTAATTGGTCTTTGTGATTTGGTTGGTGGATTGAGTAAGACAAACACATATATGTGAATGTGATTGAAAAATTGTTCTAGTTTGTTAGGTCCCAATAACACCTTTTTTTTTAGTGTGGGGGAAGAACATTTAAATCCAAACCCTCTTTTAGAAATGAAACTTAACTATTGGCCTCTTTTATCTTTAAACTATTTTATTAATAACAACACTTGTGTTCAGTTCGCTATTCTGATTTTAAAAGTTACATTTGAATTTTTCATTTATATCGGTTTTATCCCTATATTTTATTTATGTACTTTAATTAAATATTTTTGATAGTACATTAATTATATTGATTTTGATGAAAATTTGATATGAATGAGAAATTAATAAACCTGAGAAAATGTTATCAGTGGTAAAGACAAACGATATTTGAAATTGTTTCAAAAGCTTTAAAATATATCAAATTGAAATTATATACATATGCACTAAAACAAAGAAATAACTACTTCAATTAGTACAATACTAAATCATACAGAGTATAAAAGTTGAATATCAGTTCCAACGTAAATAAATTAAATTGCCCACAAAATAGTAAAGAATGTGCATCAATATCCACAAGTCAATTTTATGAAAATATTGATGCGGTCATGGACATATATTTCATGGATATCACATATATTTTCATCTTTGGATAAACCTTATTAGTCACACTTTCCGTAAAATGTATCCTTTTAAAGTCACCTGATGGTGAGGCTCCATTGAATTGTTTAACCAAAAGATAATCACATCACTCAACCTACTATTTTCATATGCATAAGTTATTGACTTTTTTTTTTATTATTAATTATGTTATTGACCTCTTGATTCTTAATTTTTGTTATTATAATTTCTATTTTTGATTGAATAATCATCATCTAAATGTGTTTTTAAGAACTAAAACTTTTATAACCAACCATGGGTTAACCCAATGGCTAAAAGGTTCTCCTTCAAATCTTGAGGTCATGGGTTCAAACCCATGTGTGGCCACCTACCTAGGATATTGTCCTATGAGTTTCCTGACACCAAATGTTGTAGGATCATGTGATTGTCTTGTGAGATTAGTTGAGGTGACACTCACGGATATAAAAAAAAAAAGAACTAAAGCTTTTATTGTATTAAAAAATTATAATTTCAATTTAATTTTATCTTAAGGCAATAATTTATAAATCTTCTATTATGTATCAAAATTTATTTTATTTTATTTTAAATTTATTCCAAACTTATTTTATCACAAAAAAAAAAGTGTATAAAATCGAAAATTTCACGTGTAACACACATGATGATATAAAAAATATATATATATATTAGAAAATTTACTCCACATAAATTTTTTCCTAAAATAACCATTACCATTTTGGGCCTAGTAGTAGAGTAGAGCCTATCCATAACGGTTGTTGCTAGCAAATCCATTCAATTAAATCACACAGCTTCTTTCATCAAAATCAAATCCAAGGGTCTGAGAGAGAGAGAGCCGGACAAAAAAATTCAAATTTTTTTCCATCGTACGGCCAACAATTACTAGCCGTTACACAGAGCGTCTCGTCCTCAACGTTCCTTTTCTTCTCTTCCGTTCTCAAATATATTCCTAAATTCATTTTCCCCAAATTTCTAGAGAACGATCAAATTCCACCCCCTCCCCCTCTCGCCGGAGAAAATTTTAGCCCTAATCTTGATCTTTGATTGAGATTCTATTTTTATTTTCAGGGAATGGGTTCGATCGGGAAAAACGCTGGATCAAAAACGACGACGACGACGACTCCAGTGAAAGATTCCACTGTTTGTAAATCATCAAAGATTCAAGAAGTTTCCAAAAATTCTTCTGAGAATTCGAATCCGAACTTCAACAATCAAAGTCCAGTTCCTAAAGTTTCGAAGTCTTCTCCTTTAATCAAATCCTCAAAACCCCAGAAATCCGCCGTCAAAAATCCTACTGTGGTTTTGAACTCTCCGAGGTACAAGATTAGGGAGAGGAAATTTGTCGTGGCGAAGAAGAATTCAAAGAAGGTGGAATCGGAGAAGTCGAAGACTGAATGTAAGTGTAAAGATAAGATTGGTAATGATGCCAAGAAGTGTTTGTGTATGGCTTATGAGACGTTGAGGGCTTCTCAGGATGATTTTTTCAAGAATCAGAATGGTAGGGTTGAGGAGAATGATGAATTGGAGGAGATTAATGGGTTAATTAGAGCCGAGAATGAACTTGAGGAAGAGATGGAGAGGAAATTGATGATCCAAGACCTTGAAATTGAAGATGGAGTTGATTGTGTGGCTAGGGTTCAGATAGAGAATCATGAAGGTAATAATGGAGCGAGTGAATCGCCGGAGAAAGTGAGTAGTTCTACGATCAAGAGGAGGAGGGAAAGGTTGCTAGAGACAGCGAGAAATAGTATTCCAGAAACCGGCTGTGGAAAAGTAATGCATTTAGTTATGGCATTTGAGAAACTTAGGACTATACATAATTCAAAAGAGGTGGATCAGAATGAAGAGAAGCTATCTGAGGAGAATGAGAAGCCATTGGATGAGAAGAACAAAGTGATGAAATGGGCATTGCCGGGATTACCTCCTCCGAAGGTTCCCGAACCACAGGCTTCGTCTTCTTCATTTTGTCCATCCGAGCTGTTTTTGACATCAGCAAGCCTTGGTTTGGATCCTCGATCTTCAGTTTCCTCTTCTTGGGACGGGACTCGCGGAAGGTTGGTAGCTTAATAACTTTTATCACATAGGTGTTGTAAATTATAGTGTGTTCTTACGGGTTTAACTTTTTATTATGTCTTAAAGCTTCAGTATTTCAAGCAGGATTTCTAATGGTGGTCGAAGAAGCAGAAGAAATGTAAGTTAATAGCCACTGAGTGTATGAAGATTAAGGGATGAAGTGTTGAATTAACTAATTGGGAGTTTCAATGACTGGTTTGATTTTTCAGAGCACTGAATCATCTGGCACAATTGGTGGAAGTAGATGGAAGAAAAAACAGTTAAAAGTCACTAACCAGAAGCCGTTCAAGCTTAGAACAGAGGTAAGCAAAAATGAAAATGAATGATGAAAATTCCAGCTTAGCCTTTAAATTTTAATGTGCTAATTTTGTGAATTTGTTGCAGCAAAGAGGAAGGGTGAAGGAGGAAGAACTTATGAAAAGGGTTCAAGGAATTACGACAGAGGAGGAGAGACAGCGCATACCAATTGCTCAAGGTCTTCCATGGACAACTGATGAACCAGAGGTAACATAGCATAGACAAGCCGATATGAATCAATTCCTTCTTTCCCGCCATAGATCCTTGTCAACTATTCTTGTATCGCATTAGCGTTTTATGTGTATCCCCCTCCTTCAAAAGTAAACTTCAGCTCTTGATTCCATCTTGTAGTAAACTTCATTCATTTGCAGTGTCTTATAAAACCTCCTGTGAAGGAAATTACTAGGCCGTTGGATCTAGTTCTTCATAGTGATGTAAGGGCAGTAGAGCGAGCAGACTTCGATAATCAGGTGGTTCTCTAACCCCATTCTTACAAAGAAACGATCCTTCTATCGTCACTTAACTTTATATTTGTGACAATAGGTAGCAGAGAAGTTATCCCTGATAGAGCAATACAAAATGGAAAGAGAGAGACAGCGGAAGGTAAGAGTATACAAATAGATAGAAAATGATTGTTAATAACTCTGTCAATTGTTTCTTTTTTCCATCTAAGGCTGTATTTTAAAACTTCACAGTTAGCTGAAGAGGAAGAAGTAAAGAGGTTGAGAAAGGAATTGGTTCCAAAAGCACAACCCATGCCTTACTTTGATAGGCCCTTCATCCCTAGACGGTACAATTTGTTTTACAATCATTTCAGCTTTTTACTCTAAAAACGGAAAAACGATTTGGTTATCAAATGGGATCTAGATATTGTTGGTTTTTAAATACTGTCTTTTTTTATTTAGGTCAGCAAAGCATCCAACTATACCTAGAGAACCAAAGTTTCACATCCCTCAGCAGAAGAAGATCAAGTCTTGCTTATCCTGGAATGATATGAGCCATTGTACCTTCCAATCCTGAAACTTGTAGAAACCAATGTCTTCTTAGATTTCTTTGTTCAAAATAAGCATGGTGCTGTTCTCTTTCTTCTATTTTTGTTTCCCCTAATGTCTGTTCTGATATTCTTTGTCGATGCCTATATGATATGAAGAGGCAACCAATATAGTTGCAGCTTACAAGTATAGATGTGCATTCTCCTTTTTCTCCCCTTTTCTTTTGAGTTCCCGAGAAATTATTGAATGATGTCACGTTCCCTATTCATAACTATTGGATGCATAACAATTACATCGATATATTATTACCTTTTCTTTTAGCAACATAGATATAATAATTAATGAGGAACCATATCAAGTCAATTCAATTCTATTGAATAATTTCTCTATAGGCATATAATTTGGTTCACAATTATTCAAAACTACAATTTTTATAATTCTTTAATCAGAAGAAAATATTGATGCTTTTTTTTTTAATAACATAATTTACAGACTTAAAACTATTGTGTTTTTTTTGGGTAAAATGCAAATAACACCCCTGTGGTATATTCAAAATGCATGAACACCCCCTGTACTTTGAAAATGACAAATCGCACCCCTGTGGTTCCAATTTTTTTCAATTAGACCCCTCCCCCCTTCAATGTCAATAATTTTCTTTTAGCCACAACTTCTTCGTTTGAACTCCGATTTGGACGATTCAAGATGTTTTGGAATACTCATTTTAGGCTCTACATAAATGTCTCTTCGAAACTTTGAAATCATTAATAAATAAAAGATTTTATTAACATCGAAACACTAAGTATGATTGACATCATTAACTCTTTTGGTTATTGATGATTTCAAAGTTTCGAAGCGACAATTATGTAAAGCCGGAAATGAAGATTCCAAAACATCTTGAGTCATCAAAATCGAAGTTCAAACTAAGAAGTTATGGCTAAAAGAAAATTATTGACATTGAAGGGAAGGGGTCTGATTGAAAAAAATTGGAACCACAGCGGTGCGATTTGCCATTTTCAAAGTACAGGGGGTGCTCATGCATTTTGAAAAGACCACAGGGGTCTTATTTGCATTTTACCTTTTTTTTTTTTTTCAGTTTCCTTAGCAGAATTAAAATTGCATTTTCAACCTAATTTATATTTCTTTATTGTCATAAAAAAATAACAATCATCCAAAACTCTATTTCTTTTTTAAATTTCCTTCCTAATTTCTCTTTTTAAGCCTAATTTATAATTCTTACACAAAAGTTTATCGGCTGAATTACATGTGTCACCACAATTTAATTCTTCAACCTTGAAAATATTGTCTGTTGCAGAGATTTAATACAAAAATAACTACAAAAAATATATAACTCAATCTATTTTCTTACGTGTAATATCAGGCTAAAAAAAAGACTAATACGAAGTTCAAACATGGTTTTTACTTAATGATAATTGATTCAAAATGCATGAAATGGACACGGGGAATTAATTTTCTTTTTTCTGTATAAGAAATCTAAAATCGGCCTTCGACACTGAAAACTGCTTCGAAAAGCTTTAACAAATGGTCGTTTTAAGTGTTGAGAAAATAAGCAAGATTTACTAAAACAAAATTACGTAAATCAAGTATCAAGTAACTTGATCATATTCAAACTTCAAGATATCTTTTGGTCTAAACAACCCTGGCTAGAATGGAGAATGAACATTAAACATTGAACTTTAAACCATCTTTATCTGAAAATCTTACAACAGTTAAATCCAAAATTTCCACCAGCACACATCTGTATCTCAACAGCAGAGGACGAGTCCCTCAATTTCCATTAATTGATAGATCAATCAAGCAACAACGATCCGTCCAGCAACTTGATCAAGATCCCGTCGACCGCTTGAAGTGATTCTTCTACCACTGCAAACACACCCAGCCAGAGAAAGATTTAATTGACAGTATCCCCAGGAAACAAAAAACAAGAAGGTTGGGCACTAAATATGAATCTTGAACTCACCCCTTAGGATCAACATCAACAATGTTCATTTCCTGCAACTGTTGTAAAATGTGACGAGCAATAGCACCACTGCTTTTGCAAAAATGTGGTGGGCGACTTCCATTTCTCTGGCTCCCACCATAAATCCTCTTAAAAGCACCCACACCAAGACCTCCCCTCAAATAGATTTTCCTTGCCATTGATGCTGATTAAGTTCCAAAAAGACAAGGTGAGTACATTTGCATACAAGCAGCCCTATTTAATTTAAGAAAGTTTTATACTTCCATTTCATGACAAAATATGAAAAAGAAATAGACGAAAAGAGAAATCTAACCAGATCTGACAAAGTACCAATCAGGGTCATAAGGAGCAAGCTCTTTGAATTTTGCAGTCTTAACTATATCTGTCCATGGAGGAAGTTCAATCTGTTCCAAAAAAGATTAAAGCAAAGAATAGTAAGTTAAGATCAGACAAGTATAACATCATGGTTGATTTATTAATGAATCATGAAAATATAATCTAGAAAGGTATAACCCCCTAAGGGGCCTTGGCTAGCTTTTGGGTGGTTCTGTTAAGCATGAGTTAGTTAAGCCCGAGTTAGTGTACAATATGTAGAAATTGTAAAAAAGATTTGAGTTTGTGCGGATGATGGGTTTACATAAACTCTGGGGTTGCAAAACCGGGAGACAAACGCAGCTGAAACCCCTTATCCAAACCCCCGAGACAAATGCCCCCTACAGAATAAAATGCCTTATAAAATCATAGTTCTATGAATGGATTAAAAATCAGCTAATTTGATATATAAAAAAAAAGTTCACTAATTTGTCAAAATAAAATTATTTGAGCTGAAACCCATTCCACAAAAAAAAAAAAAAAAAAAAAAAAAATCAATCCCAAATACAAAACGGAACTAAAAGTGCAAGGCAAATAACAAAAACACCAGAATTCTACAGACATAATAGTTTATAATAAACAGGAACACAAGATCATAAACGGCAAGAGAAAATGGTAAAGCCAATCCTATAATCAAGACTGATATGTTAACAAAAATAATTTATGGAAACAAATTAGATATTTACAAGCATTTAGAAAGAGAATCATAAGTTTGAGAAGCGTGAAAGGGGTTAAAAATGAAACCTTTCCAGAACGCTTGAGATGATCAGCATAAGCCTTAACGAATTCATGAGGAGAGACGTCCTTCACAGTCTTAGCAGTCGCCATTGCTGATGAATTTCAAGCTCCGATCGAAAAGGAAACGATTATGGACTCTACTCTCAGACTAAAAATCTAGGGTTTCCTCAGTTTTTTAATTTTACTTTCTAGTAATTGTTTATTTTGGGCTGGGCCTAAGTTTTGGTTGAAACGGGCTGACTATCTAACATCTACTTGAAATCCCTAAACTTTCTAAGTCCCGTTTTAAAAAAATAATCAATATATTTGAATATTTTAAAAAGGATAATACCTGTCTCCCGATCTATGTGTTCCATTTTAATTAGATAAAACATAGTATATCCCTTATATTTATTAAAAAAACATATATTTATTATTCATTAATATATTTGATCCAATAGAATTGGAACACGTAAACAGATTAGAAGGAGCTTCTCCTGACAAGTCAGGAGGCAAGTATTTTTCTTTTAAAAATACCTGAACAACCCTCAGTTACATCCCGAATATCAAGGTATCATTACTCACTCTCTCCCCTCCACACGCGCTTCATCTCCCTCCTTCCGTCCTTCGATACGTCTAGCCTCCTCCCTCATATCTTTTTCCACCATCACTACAAGCAGCGAGTCATAACCTCAACGGTGTAAATACAGTGATTGGTTTCAAGACTAATAAGATAATATTCTTCCATTAGTTATCATTATTTTATTATATTTTTTTCTTCTTCAAATTTTCCTCTAAGGAGAATAGGATGTTTGGGTCCATGCATGAGATGGAGCCTAATCTTTTCCTTAATTTAATTATCAAGCTACCAATTCCATATCAGAGACTAAATCTAATATGACACATGATTTTAAACACAAGTCTATATGGCGTCATACGAGATTTTTGTTAAATGAAATATGGAAATTTAATGTAAGGATAATTTTTTTTATAGAATACTTGAAAGTATAAGGATCAAAACAAAATAAGCTATAGAATTGAAGGAAAAAAATAAGATTAATATGTACTTTATGTTTTTCTTAATATTACATTAAGAATATAAAACGAGTCTTGAACTCATAATTAATTGGGAAAAGAAGACTCAAACATTTAACCTTGCAACTTGCAAGAGGAAACGACCTAATACCTCACAATCAAACTATGCTTGGGTTACCGTCTCATCACTTAAGCAATGCTCTATTTATGTTATATAATAATTAACCAAAAAACTTCTGACCTCGTTTACAGACTTGTTTATTGAAATATTTACATAGAAGTAAAAAATATACACATATTTATGTATACCAAATGAAGGTGAATTTGAGATGGATTTTGAGATTAGTATTTAACAAAGATATTTTTATTGTATAATAAACACTTGAAAAGTTTATCCAAACTCATTTCTAGTATAAATTTTATCGATGCCTTTATCCAAATTTCAAACAATCGGTTGCTTAAGCATTAAAGTTAATTCATAATATTTCAGATATCTGTCATTCTGAAAAATCGTGGACTTCAATGGAAACTGAACATTATACCATCTTAAAATCAATGAAAAAAAAAGACTAAAAAACCATCTTCATATGAAAATATTTCAACAACTAAATCCAAAATTTTCACCGTACAATTTTGTAACTCAACAGAAGAAAACAAGTCCCTAATTGTCAAAATCGAAAATTGATCATTCAAGGAGCAACGACAATTCGCCCAGCAACTTGATCAAGATCCCGTCGACCACTTGAAGTAATTCTCCTACCACTGCAAACAAATCCACGCAGGTTATATCAAATATACATGATTGTGTTGAACACCAGAAATTCAGGAAATAGTGTAGTCATTACAAATGACAAAACTAACTCTAAGGATCTCGTACTCACCCCTTTGGATCGACATCGACAATGCTCATTTCCTGCAACTGTTGTAAAATGTGTCGAGCAATAGCGCCACTGCTTGCGCAAAAATGTGGTGGACGACTCCCGTTTCTCTGACTCCCACCATAAATCCTCTTAAAAGCCCCCACACCAAGACCTCCCCTCAAATAGATTTTCCTTGCCATGGATGCTGCATAAGTTTATACAAAAAGATCACATGAACAGAAGCCTACACATATCCGAAAGCAGATATCTATTCAAATCGGTTTTATACTTTCATTTCAAGAGAATACGAAAAAATAAACAGAGGAAATGTGAGGACTAACCAGCTCTGATATAATACCAATCAGGATCATAAGGAGCAAGCTCTTTAAATTTTGCTGTCTTAACTATATCCGTCCACGGAGGAAGTTCGATCTGCTCATATACAATTTAATCGAACGATAATACGTTAAGATGGGTAGCGTTTTAACATCACAAGGGGGAAAAACAATCTAGAAAGGTAATAATATGGCATAATCACTACAGAACAAAGTGTCTATTAAAATCATACTCCTGCAATATGTAACCTAAAGAAGCAAACAAAGAGAATTAAAAAAGTTCACAAATTTTTATTGAGACTAAGAAAATTTCTACAAAATGAATTCAATCCCAAATCATGAACAACAAAAAACCCACAATGCCAATGACATTGTAATTTTGTTTTTTTGATAAACAGAAATGGAAAGACAGAAAAAACAAGAGAAAAATGGTGCCATCAATTTAATAATCCAAACATTTATAAATGAAATAACTAAAGAAGAAGAAGCTGCAGAATAATCTGTTTCAGTTCACAATTAAGAAGCAGAAGCCAAGTAAAGATGAAAAATTAAAAACCTTTCCAGATCGCTTGAGATGGGCAGCATAAGCCTTCACGAACTCGTGAGGAGAAACGTCCTTCACAGTCTTTGAAGTCGCCATGCTCGTTGCTCCGATCGCAACAAGGGTCTAGGGTTTCTGCGGCGTTAAAAGGGGATTTTTTGTTTTTTTTTGTTTTTTTAAGGGAATTGCCCTTTACGCGATGGGGTATTATGAAATCAACCCCATACATGATGAAATAGAGCATTAAACCTAGGGATTGGCCTTTGAGAGAGTGTTGAGTGGGGTTAGTTGAATCGGTTCGGTTTTTATCGGTGTGTAATATAAATTAAAACACAATCGATGTTATTCTTAAAAAATTGAGAAATCGAACCAATTGATTATGGTTGAGGAATTGGACCGATTTCAAATTGATTTCAGTTTGAAAGTAGAGAGTCAGGGGGGGTCAAACTATATAGTTTTAGTTAGGGGTGAGAATCGAAACCGCAAAACCGATTGAACCGATTCGGTCCAGAAATTCCCGGACCGATTAAGAATCCGTTAGGTTTCGGTCCGGGAGCGGTGAAACCGAACCGATATATATATATATATATATATATATATATATATATATAATTATTATTATTATTATTATTATTTATAAATTCTCTTCCAACAGCCCACTGCCTTGCCCAATAGCCCACGCCCACTTTTTTTTTAATTAAGTAATAGCCTAGCCCACTTTTTTTTTTTAATTAAGTAATAGCCTAGCCCACTGTATGAATATATTTATATATATATTTTTTTGAATTGGTTATAATATATAACCAATTCAATATATATATTTTATAATATTATATATATTAATAATTATAATTGTTAACCGCCTCCAATTTTTTTTAATTCTTTTGTTAAAATATTCTACAAATACAATTGTACTTTTATTAATTTTAGATTAATATCAATTATAAATTAATTATTAGAGTAATTTGAAAGCCAAAATTCAATATAGAGTTATTTAAATACATAATCAAATTAAAATTAATATATTACTCGAGGATTGACATTTCACATCACAATAATAATAACAATCAATAACCACCAATGTTTTATAATATTTTACCTTTAGATTGACACCAATTCTAAATTAAATACTAGAGTTATTTAAAATTTAAAATTAAATATCAAATTTTACATTCTAAACTAAAGTAATCATTCATGCAAGAGTTATTTTAATTTTTAAAGCAATAGTTTAATTTCAAAAGGCAAAAACAATCATTCTCGTATCCGTATTTTGGTCCGTACAATAAAAAAATCCAAAAATCCATGAAAAGTATGAAGATCCCTCATTTGTGCAAAAAATAAATGGAAAAACCGAAACCAAACCAAAGTCAGTTCGGTTTCGGTTTGGTCTGAACCCAACTTCGGTTCGGTTCGATCTGAGTAAATCCCAAAACCAAAAATCGGTTTCGGTTTTGGCCAAAAACCAAAATTGAAATCGATTTCACACCCCTAGTTTTGGTTTTAGTCAGTCTCGGTTTGATTTGGTCTATTTTATTATTATTTATTAATAATAGGTTCGGTTTGATTTGATCTTTCCACTATAATATTATAGTACAAAAACACGTTATTTGTAATATTATACAATTATCTCATAATAAATTTAGAAATAAACAAACAATTAACTTATTTTATTTTTTATAAAATAAAAAACGGGGTAAAGTTATGTTGTGGGGTGAAATTTATAACACATGGAATTTTACAACTTGGCAAAAAGGCCTACGCACTTGGTCTGACCGCGGTACTTGGACACCTAGTCTGACCGCGGTACTTGGACACCTAGTCTGACCGCGGTACCAGGGCACCTGGTCTACGCACCTCGTCTAACCGCAGTACCATGACACCTGGTCTGACCGCGGTACTTGAGCAGCTGGTCTGACCGTGGTACTTAGGCACCTGGTTCAGGGCACCTGTTCTAACCGCGGTACCTAGGCACCTGGTTTGACCACGGTACCTAATCATAAAGTCTACGCACCTGAAAATACCTGCCTTACGTAGTCTCCGACATAGACCTACATACTTAAGATTGAATACAAGTATCCACTTGGGAAATGACACGTGGCGCAACCTGTTAGCGACACGTAATTGAGAAGCAACACATGACCCAATCCCGACACGACACGTGGCACGATGATGTCATTAGCCTATTATCCTATAAATAGAAGAAGAAATTCATTCATTAGATAACTAATTTCTACTACAATTCTCTCTGGCACACTAGCTCTACTTGCTCTGATTTTAGCATCAGAGGGTGTTAGGCCGGCACCACACCGGTGCTCTTTTCCTTTCCTGTGCAGGTACCTACGTAGCACGCCGTCGAAGCAGCGCACTGCCTCCGACTCGTCCCATATATTAAGTTTGTTGCCTACGTGGAAGATCTCCATTTTTGCGCAACAACATTTGGCGCCGTTTGTGGGAAGAGTATATAACTAAGTGCTCTACCATCAAGGATGTGTTGTAGAAGTCAACAACACGATGATGATATAGATGACGGTGAAACCGTAACCCTCGTAATATGAGATATTAAACTCGTACCACTAGAGAACGACAACAACAACAACAACAAGCTGATGAAAATCAAGAAGTAGTTAGAGTTGTGCCAATGCCAGACGGAAGGGTAGATGCTCTAGAAGAGCAGGTTCGAGGTGTGAATCGAGATCTTGCTAAAGTACTCGAAATCGTTACACAGAAAACTGATCATCAAGCCCATGCTCACAACAAGGAAGTACAATCTAAAAAAGACAAAGAACCTATAGAGCGAATAGGTGAATCGCGGAATCATGAGAAGGGTGGTTCAAAGGGGAAGTCAAATCTAAATATCCAGGACAATTCCTCTTCCTCTCATAACTCTCCTCGCAATCAGCATCCTAGTAAGAAACGAAAGTCCGACCTCAGAGAAGTTCTCAATCAAAAGAGAAAAGAACATGTAAATGTTATGAAGTCTACTGCAGAAAGTTCCCAGACTTGGGCACCAGAGTTGAAAAAGCTCCAAGATCAACTTGGTTATATGAAAAAAGAGTATAGAGGAAAGACTCCTCTTGTCTTGGAAGATCAACTTGAGCAAACTGAGCCACCATTCACTGATGACATAATGGAGGTGGAGCTTCCAACCAAGTTTAAAATGCCAACAATGACTACCTACGATGGTTCAAAGGATCTAATCGAGCATGTTGATACATTTCGGACTTAGATGGAGCTCCAGGGAGTCCAAGATGCTATCAAGTGTAGGGCGTTCCCCCTTATATTAGGAGACCTTGCTCGCTGGTGGTACATGCAGCTCAAGCCGAGGTCCATATCTTCATTTAAAGATCTTACTCGATTTTTTGTAACTCAGTTCCTTGGTGGAAGAGATCATAAGAAACCAGCAACGCACCTTTTGACTGTGCGTCAAAAGTTAGAGAAGAGTCTCCGCGACTATGTAGTGAGATTTAATAATGAGGCACTGAAGGTGGAAGGTTACAGTGATGACATTGCCCTGACTGCTGTGATGGCTGGTTTGAAAGATGAAAATTTTTTGTGGTCACTAGGCAACGCCTGCTACATACACCGAGTTTCTCGCTAGAGCACAACCATATATGAGCGCAAGAGAGTTGCTTAGTGCAAGAAGGACTTCAGATGAAGGAGGTAGTAGTAAATGATCGGAACACAAGAAGAGAGATAGAACAAAAGAGTTTGTCCGGGAGAGTGATCGTCACGAGGATGACAAGAGACATAAGTCGGGAGACCAACTTGATAAGCTTAGTTTTCCTCCTACTAAGTTTAAAAATACACTCCCACCACAGTCCCGATCAAAAAATTACTCTTTGAGATCAAAGATAAAAACTTGATTAGGTGGCCGCCTAGGATGAAAGAAGATTCAAACAAGAGAAACAAAGACAAGTATTGTCTCTTCCACAAAGATCATGGTCATACCACCTCTGATTGCTTCGATCTCAAGGAAGAAATTGAGACCCTTATTCAAAGAGGGTACTTGAAGGAATTCGTGAAAGGTAAAGGAGATAAGGAAGATCAGGACTGTGATAATCAAAATTTTCCATATAGAGAAATAAAACCATCTTTGGAGGTCCGACTATTGAAAAAGAGCCCAAGCCTTAAAAAGGACCATGCTAGGTCACTGAGGTATTGGTCAAGACATCAACACATTGATTGATCTCATCTGAAAGGCTCTACTACACCCATGAGGATGTCAAGCAACTCAAATTTTATTTATTTTAGTTTTCAATTTCGTTAAAATTTCTTATTGTAAGAGGTTCGACAATAAAATGAATAAGATTGTACTTTTTCTACTTATTGCATCTATTAGAGTTAAATCATTTGAGAAAAATTAGACTCGAGTTAGACTTTAAGACATACAACTCTACTCGAGTGGGGGCAACCTACGTGAACCTACTACAAAAAGTTCTAAGTCCGCCATGGTGGAAGAGCTAAATAAAAAAAATTCTAAGTCTACTAGGGAGTGCAGGGCTCGCAAGAGCCGCACCTAATAGAAGAATTTAAAACGACTAATAAATTCTAAGCCTACCAGGGAGTGCAGAGCTCTCACGAGCCGCACCTGGAAGAAGAATTTAAACGACTAAAAAATTCTAAGTCTACCAGGGAGTGCAGGGCTTTCACGAGCCGCACCTGGTAGAAGAATTTAAAACGACTAAACAATTTTAAGTCTACCAGGGAGTGTAGGAGTCTCACGAGCCGCACCTGGAAGAAGAATTTAAAACGACTAAAAAAATTCTAAGTCTACTAGGGAGTGCAGGGCTCTCACGAGCCGCACCTGGATGAAGAATTTAAAACGACTAAAAAATTCTAAGTCTACCAGGGAGTGCTGGCCTCGCACGAGCCGCACCTGGTAGAAGAATTTAAAACGACTAAAAAATTCTAAGTCTACCAGGGAGTGCAGGGCTCGCACGAGCCGCACCTGGTAGAAGAATTTTTTTAAGAGTGCAGGGCTCTCACGAGTCGCACCTGGTAGAAGAATTTTAAACAAAGAAAAAAATTCTAAGTCTACGAAGAGTTGACGGCTTGTAAATCAATCAAGTTTGTGTTAAACTTAACGACAAGTCTGTAATGGCCCGAGTTTTAGAATAATAATAGAGTTTATCTATTTTATTTATTTAAATTTATAAATTGGTTAAATGGGTTTTACTTTGATATTTATATTTTAAATTTATTAAATGAATTGTTTTGAATGGATATTAAAGGTTAAAATTGTTAACTATGGTTGGGTTACAACCGAACCATGGTTAAAGTAAAAATTAGGCTTGGTTAAAACTAACTACGGTTAGTTGAGAAGAGCGGGTTTATTTTAAAAAAAAAAACAAAACAAAACAAAACACATAATGAAAATTTTATAAATAGTTAAATAAAGCATTTTAGGCATATTTTATCATTTCTCTTTAATTACATAAGTAATTATGGCATATGTTATCATTTCTCTTAAAGTTGAACTAAATTAGATTCTGCTTGCTTTCTTCCTTTTTCCTTGCTCTCAGCTGAACCCTTCATGGTGGTTTTGTGGGTTTTTGATTCTAAAGCAAATGGGTTTTAATATGTATTTATTCCTTTTAATTTTCCTTTCATTTGTATTAGATATAAAAAAAAGAAAAAGAAAAACAACAACAAAAAGCTGAAAATTCCTTCTCCTTTTCCCTTTCTACGAAGAAGCATGACCATGGAGGTAAGTTTTGTGGGTTTTCTTCAATTGAGCAAATTCCTTCCTAGATCTAATATCAAACCTCAAGTCATGTGTAGATTAACCTATTCCAAAAAGAATCAAGCTACAATTCCTTAGATTCCATGAAGAATTGGTGAGTTTTCTTGAAACATAGATTTTACAATTTTGGGAAAAATTGGGAATTCATGGTTTTAAGTTATGAGTTTTCTTATCTATCAAGGATTATGTAAGGAACAAACTTAAATATCTGGAAATTGATTATTAAATCATGTAATTCTTGAAGTCTTTAGGGGAAGTAAGCCATGGATGCATTTAAGCTTTCAAAAACTTCATTAATGGTGGTTTTTCAAGCTTCTAATTTTTACAAAATTTGAGTTTTCTTGACTATTGTTAAAGGGTTTTCAAATCTGGAATTTATGGGTCATCATATGTATTTAGGATACATGGAAAACACATTGGAGGGCCAACTTAATGATTTTTTTGTGGTAAATTCCCATTTTGGCCGAAAATTGCACTTTAAATTGATTAGTTTTGGAACTTTTTCTGTTTACCGGGTTCAGAATCTTGTGTATGTATTATGGGCTGAGATATAATATTAAATTAAGATTAAATGTATGTGGATTGGCTTGTTGTAGGAAGAGGACGAGCGGGCACCACGGAGACCAATTGTGAAGGTGAGAACATAAGGAATCGGAGGGGTGTTAGCAATGTTGTGCAAACTTTTGAAGTGTGATTGTGGAGTGATTTTAACTATGATTATGGTTGGTTTGTTAGATATGGATTTTTAATAGTAAGGAATCAAAGTACGAGGAGGTGACGGAAAGTGGGAAGTGAGCCCGGCCAATATTAAGAGGACCACAACAAGCTAGATGGCTCGAACCGATATGTGTTTATTTCGTTTGTTTGCTTACTTGAACATGTCTATTTATTAATATTTACATTTGTCGTCCTTGATCGATTCATATGCTGAATTAGGACTATTATCATGAATTCTTGATATGCTATCGGTTTTATGCTTAAAGAATTACGTGAACGGTTGGTTAAGACTTCATACTTGAAATGTGATTTACATGTAAATTTTGGGAACAAAAAGGATTTCAAATATTTTATGTTTGATATTTGGGTGTTTAAACTTTGGAAGTATGAGTGAGACAATAAAGAGAATTAGTGGAGATAAGTTTATTTTGAGTAAACTAGCTCGGTTATTGGTGGGAAGTGTTTTAGGCTAAAAAGGGTTAGGAGTTGTAGCTTGGTGGAGTTATGGAAGTGTAGGTAGAAAATAAAACATCATCAAAGGGTATGCGTGTTATCTTGGAATTGAGTGAAGTCTAGATAGTTTAGATACCACTCAGTGTAGGAAGTCAAGGATAGAACTCAAAATTAAAGCCTCCATTGTTGGCCAATTGAAGATTTCCTAGTTTTCTTAATTTGAGAGTTTTTATAGCCTTCTCTTAATGTCTTTTAATTCTGGTATATTTGGGTGTTTATATACATATTGTACATAAGAAAAACAATTTAGGAACCCCAATCAAAGAGTTTTCAAGAATTCCTCATATGGCCAAAATCATCACTTTTCTCTTTTGCTAGTTTTCTCTTTTGCTAGTTTAGAGGCTTTTTGGAGCAATTCGGTTTTCGGGGTTTAGATTATTGTTCCTTACGGATGTATTTACAATTTTTTTAAGCTTAAGATTAGTTTGTTTTCAATGGTTTTGATTGATGAAGAATGAAGCCAAGGTTAAGTCATGTTTGACTAAGAAAAAGTGAGACACAAGAATTGGGACGGTGATGATGAATTAGTGTGATTATAAGTGACGTGGTTGTGGATGTTTGTAAATGGTGCGAGGTGGTTTTAGAATTGTTATGGCTGGAAGTATGGTTCTTGATGATTGAATACGAAGAGGAAACGTATATTGCAAAGGAGATGAGCTAGACTTGACAAGTTGTCAAGATTACAAAACAAAAATGACTATTATCTTGCACATACTTGTGACTTGTGTTTTTCGCACACATTTTACTGGCATATTCACATGTATCGAGTTATAGATCGAGTCATATGTATACTCGACATGTTTTCGGCTTATGCTCGATGGATAGTTTGCAGATGAGATAATAGAGGAAAGTGTGAAATGTGAACCACGTGTCTATGTGAATTTTGAGCATAATGCGTATAATGATTGAGTCATATACTGCTTGGAAGAATTGTTCTACTTGTGCCATTGAATTGAGAATTTGACATACAATGTTTACCGAAAGCAAGCATGCCCATCTCATTTCATCTCATAGCACATCATTCATGCATTTCATACTTTCAGTTTGTGGCCATGGGGTCGTAACCCGTGTAACGGTGAGTGGATGTTGGACGTTACACGTGGTTACCGTGGCAGATATGGTGTAGCTCCGAGGCGCTGTGTGGTGGATGGCCTGGATGCTAGAGTGGTTATTACGATAACCTGGAAGATTATGAGGAGCTGCGGCTCGAGTGGTGATTGTGATTATATGTGTAAGTGCGTAGTGAGACACATAAATGGTAAATGAAAGATTGTAATACTTGCAAGTTTGTGTGAAAAGGATCACGAAACAGTTTTTGCTTATGTAATACGGTTATGAGATAGAAACACTCACGGTTTGCTCAACAAACATTTTTTTTAGCATTTGAACATTTTTATGCACTTTAGCCATTAAACCTACATCATTGCATTATGCCAGTAGCTCAATTTGAGATAGTCTTGTGTTTGGATTTCACTTTTGAGATGGTTCTGAGATGTGCATAGAAAGACACGTGAAAGTATAAACGAAATGTGGCACTAGTTTGAATATAGGATCAAGTAGCAATATTTGTGTTTATTAGTGGAAAAACATACATGCTTTGTCTACTTTCCATCTCAATTGCATCGTATTGATTCCAGTATTTTTCGTTAATTTCTAATATTTATATACTCTGGGATGTGTGAAAGAGTTAATACGGGGACTGTGTTAACGAGTATTATAGGTCGGTTTGGGCCTGAGGGTTAGCAATTAGGAGATACGGGCTAAGGGAAATGCAAGAAAAGGAGAGGTAATTGGTCTAGTTTGCTTTCGGTGAGGTTCAAGAGAATGCTAAGGCAAAGCATAGTAAGTATCGAGGGTAGGAAGGCATGAGATGGGGAGAGTATAACGAAATGTGGATTGCGGTTATAGGAAGAATGATGTCTGATCGTCATGGATACGGTTTGAAATGCTCACAGTTTGGTTAAGTATACCTATTTATATTGAGATGATGACAATTGCATTCTTTAAATTTTTGTTTGCGCATTTCACTATGGACATCCGCATCACCGCTCATATTCTTTTGTTTTCACCGAGTGTCATGCTCAAAGGTGCTCTATATCACCTTTTAGGTTTTGTCTCGCGGTTGAGGACGTGGCGAGAGAGGGCTGGTATGCGTTGGAGCTTGGATGCCGGACTTGGAAATGGACTAGTTGGCGTCGTTCCTCGAGCTCGAGTTGTTTGATGCATAAGAGATTACTTATGTAATCTATTAGATTGTTGTCATTTTGTAAAGTGTTCATGGAGTCGTTTTGAATTTTCTTTACTTTAGAAAAGTTTATTTATCGTTTTTTTTTTCTGCTTGAGACCATGTAAAACAGGTTTTGGTTTGTTCAATTTTTAAATGGACCCTCGCGATTTTTCTGTAAAACTGTTGTTTTCCGCTACGATTTATTTTAAGTGTGTTTTGAATTACATGTTTTCCGCGCTTCCGCTGAGAGTACTCGCTGCCTAGCCTCGGTTTGAGTCGGGTCGTTACAAAGTCATTCCTGAAAACCAATTTGAAATTGGTTAGAAATAATTTTTTTAAAACCAAATTAAGTTTGGTTAAAAAAAAAAGGAAAAGCTACTGCAAAGCAGCTTGGGAAAAAAAAAGCAGAAGGGGCACGGGTTAGGTTTTGACCCGAGGGTAAAAGACCATGAAGGTCCAAAAAAAATGAATAAGGGCGTGGGTCAAAACCTGACCCGCTACCCCTACCCGCGGGTCCGGGGTCAGGTTTTGACCAGCAGGTAAAATCACCTGGTGTTAAAAAAAAAAAAAAGTGACGCAGCTGCAAGGGAAAGAGAAAAGAAAAAGAAAAAACTTTTTTTTTTAACTTATTCATTCATTTTTTATTTTTTCCCTCCCTCTTCTATATCAAATATTTTCCTCTCTACAATCTTTATCAATTCAATTCTTTTTTAAATTTTGTAATCTTTTCTTCAATAAAAGATTGAAAAATTTAATATATTTAATTTCAAGAGAATTTTTACTCTTAAAATCAAAGGGGGCAAAGAATGTGATAATAAAGCATGAGATCCAACCTCTGCTGGCAAATGAAATGCTACATATTGATTCTCATCAAGGTATTTCTCCCTTCAACTCAATGTGTCTCAGTTTTCATCTTAGCCCTAATTTCAATTCGGTTTATGCAAATTTCAGAAATTGAAAACTTTTCAAACCTTAATATTCCAGAAAGAGTTTGGGTTTTGATTTTGAGTTTTCTAGTAATTGTTTATGAATGTTATTTTACCGGTTGTGAAATCAGGGTTTTCATCGGATTCTCATCGTTAGAAGACCTCTCGGCCGATCCTGAAGCTCGAAGATGGTAATCATTCATTGAGTTCATATTTCTTTCATAATCGTCGATTGAAATTTAGAGGCTATGATTTTGTTTTTCTTTGTTTAATTTTCTGAGCCGTCTCACAAGACCTTCAAAATCAAGAAGAAGTTGCCGAAGAAGATGACGTAAAACGGGCCTATTCCTCATTGGATCTGTCCGAGGATCGGTAATACCATCAGGTTCCGTACTATTCTATTCTTTATTACTTCATCTTTTTTTAACCTAATTTCATAACAATATTTTCTCTGTTTTGAACCTAATCAATGATGTAGTTTTAATTAATTTGAGTTCTTCGAAGAGAAACTAGCGCCCCAGGAATTGAAAGACAATAAGATCAAATGTTGTTCTAACGGTAAAGGGAAAGTGGTCATAGGATGCAATGATGGAATTGTAAGCCTACTTGATCATGGACTCAAATTCAGCTATGGATTTCAAGCTCATTCATTGTCTGTATTTTTTCTTCAACAACTCAAGGTGGGTTCTTACTGATTATCTTTTTCTACAATTTAATTGGGTTGGCTGGTCCAAAATACATTTTTTTGGAATTAATTATACTTAATTTTGAAGTTTTATATGTAAATTTCATCATTTACTTTTTATATCAGTAGCTTGATTTTATTGTTTTTGCGAATTATGCTTATTGTGTTGCTTTTATTTAACTAGGATTGTGGTTTTAATGTATTAATGGCTGGATATGATTAGTCATTGATGTGGATTGCGATAGTATTTTTTGTTATTGGTAATCAGCTATGTAGGTAATATCTATAGTTCAACATTCAATTTATATCATGAGAAGTGGGTATTTTTGTGTGTTACAAGTTACAACACAAGTGACAACATTTTTTAGGTTGATACATTTGTAAGAATGGATTGCCATGTTTATACAGATTATGTAGTACCTCCAAGCTATGATTATCTTCTTTGAAAGGTAACTCAAAATTCCCAAATTTCCTTAGATTATAGTATAGATTAGGGATAAAATATGTTAGATGCAAAGACTCCAAATTTCCTTTTGAAGTTTTAATATTTCCATGCCGCTTTTACATGGGTTCTTACTCTGAAATACAATCCCATCCTCCAATAAGCTAGGCCTAGTTTCCAAACCATGTTCATGAAATTATATGAGCAATGATCTCTAAATTCAAGTGTTTAGAAAAGTCATCTAACTAGTTTAATTCCTTGGTGTGTGTAAGGGTATTTTGATAATTTCCCAAACCTCAAAATTAAAACCGCAAGTTTACTTTAATATTTTTACATAATTTTGATCGTATCGTTATTACGATTCCAACGCAACTAACGGATCATCATTCGGAGTCCCGGTGAATGAGTTATGATCGTTTTAGTGTAGTGGCATTTTCGTAATTATCATAACTCGGGATTAAACCCTAAAAATTCATCTTCTTCCTTCATTCAGCCAAAATCAGCCTCCATTAATCTTCTTTTCTCCAATTTTCGATCAAATAAAATTCTCTAGAGTATTTTGGCCATAACTTCCTCATCCGAACTCCGATTTACGCAACTAAGCTATCTATTGCGATTGATTTTTCGTTCTCTTTCCATTGAGCTTAGTTTCGTAGTAATCAGACTTATGTAGAAAATATTATGAGCCAAAACCAGTTCGGATCCATTAGGTTTTTATCCGATTTTGATCGATTTATTTTGTAAATTTTTCGTATAGATGTAGAAAGGCTTTTCCTTGCAGTGAGGATGAGATTTGAGAAAGCTTTATTCAACTTACAAGAGAGGTTGTGAGTTTTCTTGGAAAGAAGATTTTTAATTCTTGAAAAAAATTCAAGAATCTAAGGTGAGTAGTTTTGTTAAACTTTGATCGAAATCATGCGCTATTTTCTTTTTCTTTATAAGAACTCTTAAATCTGATTTTGTGAGAATTTGGAGACTTTTTAAGATGATTTTTACATGATTTGGGCTGAACCAATATTTACATCAAATTGGAGTTTAATGAGAGTACTAAAGTGATTTGTATGCATGCCTTTGGATTTGTTGTTACCTATAAATTCTATTATATGTTTTGTTGGATTATTTGATGATTGTAGGATATTTTATACCCTATTTTGGATGTTTTAAGGCCTAGAAAAGCTGCTGAATTTTTATGTTGAAAAGTAGGAACGATAGAGCCTTATGTGGAAATTAGTCCAGTCGAACCCCTTTTCTTGGGAGTTTAGGTGGGGAATTAATTTTTGATGATTTTTAAGTGTGTCTAGATGATTTAGGGGCTATTTAGAGGCCTAAAAAGCTTCTGGAAAAATTTATTAAATTTTCCTATCGATTAGGCGCCGAAAAAGAAGTAAAACCACACTAGTTAGGCTAGTTTGGCTTTTTCGAGTGAGTTTTCTTTAGGGGACATTCCCGTGAGTTATGGATCTAATTTTGGGTATTTTTAGACCATATTAACGCTGAAAATATAATAAATTTCCAGATTTTGGAATTTTAAGTTGTAGCCTATTTAAGGTCAGTTTTAGGAGAAAACAGGTTTTTCTTGGATAGAAACTGGACCTAGGCTTTGTCAAGCATTCTGGTAGTGATGCTTTCTTTAAAATCACATTATTCGATGCCTTAGATAATGTGGTTGTAGGTTCGCATTAAGTAAGGCCATACTTAATGAAGAATAAACCGTTAAGGGGTTAATTAGAGTTGTGCACAACTTAATTACACTTAGCGGGGTAGGTTCATTCCATTTGATCAATGGGAGAGAATAAACTTGTAGGTTCGCTTATAAGTCTTGCAAACTCATAAGAAGAATAACTCAAAAGTCGAATCATGGTAACATAGGTTCAATGCTTTGAGTGTGCGGCTCACTTTAATTGCGAATAAAGTGGAGCTAAGGCATTGGGTAACAAAAATAAAAGAATGAGATTTTCTCTAAAATTGAGATTATGCCTTGGAAGTTGAGAGTTATTTGGAAGTTGTGAGGCCGAGTATGGACTTAAGGAATTTAGAAAATTTCTCATGGCATTGCTCATCTTTTAACATAACTACTCATTGGGCGTAGCCTCATGACGCTACACTGTTTTTTTTTTTCAGGTAATAAAAAGAAGAAGTCTGGCAAATGATGGGTTGTGGGCGGTGACTGGTTGGGCTTGGATTTACAAGCTGGCAACATTTATTTCTTTCTTATCGTAGATGCATATTTGGAATTTAATGATTCTTAGTTTTTTTTTATTATTATTCATGTTTTACTTTTATTTGGATTTTTCTTTGTTTTGGTTCAAATTGATATGTTTTGTTTTTTTTTTTTTAAATTGAGCTCATTCAAACTATGTGGATGTGTTTTGTTTATTTTGAGATTTTTATTGTGAACAGAGGTGAAGAACTGTTTCGTTTTGATTTCAATAAGAAAGATTTGTTTTAGAATTGATGTTTATGATTATTCCGTTGCTTATTTGTTATTTTCCATGTTTTGGGAAATTTGGGCTGTTACAGTGTTATTGTAGCTTATTGTTTGGGCTCTCCAACAAGAGAAAAGGCAATTGGGCGAATGAAAAGGGCTCTCAATGATACTATTATTAGAGGTAATTGATGTTAGATGTAATTTCTTTTGTAAGTTGAATCTTCCTCAGGATACAAATCTACAAGGTGTTGCCATAAACATCACTTTGTGTATTAGATTTGTTGTTTAGTAAGATTTCTTATCCCAAACTGCTTATGTAATTTTATTTGTAATATTTTTAGTTTGAAGTTTGATGGCATCTTAAGATTCATAATTCATCCAAAAAGCTCAAATACACCGATTAGAAGTGTTGTGATAGGTGTAGCAAGAAAAAAATGCTAAATGTGATCACTAATGTTTTGTTACAGGATTTTAGAACCGGCAAGGTGGATATTGCATTTATTCCTAAACACGAGGAGGAATTAACAGAGGTAAGATGCAATTTTAATGTTTTTACTCTTGAACTGAGATTGTTATTTGTTGCTGTTGTTGTCAATGATTAATTGGGGATATGGGAAAGTTTTTGTAATTTTTATGCCTGAAGTGCTAAACGTTGTATGTAGTTTTTGTCACAAAGAAGTATGGTCAATATGCACTACAAAAAAACTGTCAATTTGCGACCAGGAAATTGCGACCAAATGGTCGTTTTTTACCTAAATTGCGACCAAAAATGCGACCAACTGAGTGGTTGCTAAAAAGCTGGTCGGTTTTTAATTTGTGCGATCGGGCCGGTCACAAAAATGCGACCAACAATTTTTGGTCGCAAAAAAGTCAACCTTTCAAAAATGCGACCAGGATGGTCGCATTAAAAGTGACCATATGGTCGTAATTTATCTTCAATGAAGTGACCATTTGGTCACATAAAAAGTGACCAAATGGTCGCATTTTATGCTACCAAATGGTCACTTTTAGGCTCAGTTAAAATGCGACCAGATGGTCACCTAAAAAGTGACCATCTGGTCGCATTTTATGTGAAAGATAAGTGACCAATTGGTCACATAAAAAAGTGACCAAATGGTCGCATTTTATGCGACCAAATGGTCACTTTTAGGCTCAGTTAAAATGCGACCGGATGGTCGCTAAAAAAATGACCATCCTGGTCGCATTTAAGAATTTTTTTTTAAAATTTAAATTTCAATAATTAGTTAATTAATTATTAATTATTAATTAATTATTTATTAATTATTAATTATTTATTTAATTATATTAATTGAACTAAAATTAATTGAATTAAACTCAAATTAATTTAATTCAATTAATTTTAGTTTCAATTAATCTAATTTTAATTTACTTTAATTCAAATTAATTGATTAGTTTATTTTAGTTTTATTTAATTAATCTTAAGTTTAATTGAATTAATTTTAGTTCAATTAATCTAATTTTAATTTACTTTAATTCAAATTAATTGATTAGTTTATTTTAGTTGTAATTAATTAATCTTAAGTTTAATTGAATTAATTTTAGTTTCAATTAAACTAATTTTAATTTACTTTAATTCAAATTAAATGATTAGTTTATGTTAGTTTTAATTAATTAATCTTAAGTTTAATTGAATTAATTTTAGTTTCAATTAATCTAATTTTAATTTACTTTATTTCAAATTAATTGATTAGAATACTTAAACAAAATTATTCTAATTAATTAATCTAATTGTACTTTACTTTAATCAAATTTTAACTAAAATTAAGTAATTAAACAATTTTTATTTATTCATTAAACTAAAATTAATTAATTAAATTAGTGTAATTAATTAATTTAAACTACTTAAGTATAATTGAAGTTAAACTATTTGAATTAATTACCCTACTTTAAATTAATTGATTTAATTAAAGTAATCTAAATTACATTAATTAAACTAAAACTAGAATTTAAACTAGTGTAATTATAAATTAATTTAGTTTAATTTTATTAAATTAAAGTAAACTATCTTAAATAAACTAAATAAGTAATTAAACTAAATTAGATTAAGTAATTAAATTAATTACTACTTAAATTGAATTAAAGTAAACTAAGTTAGATTAATTAAACTAAAATTACTTAAAGTAACAAAATTAAACTAAACTAATTAATTAGTTAATGTAAACTAAAATGCTATGAATTAAACAAAAGTAAACTAAGTAATTGATTACACAAATTTAGATTCATTAAACTAAAACTAATTAAATTAACAAAACAAAACTAAACTACTTAATTGAAAACTAAAAACTAAAACTAAGTAAAATAAATTCTTAAACTAAATTTCAATTTTATACGAAAACTAACCTCGTAATAGAAACCGGGATTGGGGTTTGAGGGTTTTAGATTTAGAGTAAGAACGAGAACGGGAACGGGAAGAAATAACGGGGAACGGGGAGGGGAAAGAGAGAAAAGAACAAAAAGAGAGGAAGAAAAAGAGAAAGGAAGAAAAGCGAGAAACGGGGGGAAAGGAAAACCGATGGGAATTTAAATCGATTTTTGCGACCAAATGGTCGCAAATATGTAATTATGACAAGAAACGAAAGGTCGCGCGTCTTTGGGGAAAATGGCGACCAACCGGTCGCATTTCTTGAGATATTTGCGACCATATGGTAGCATTTCATGAAAAGCGACCATATGGTCACCACTTTACCATGATCCAAACTTTGTCATATCACGAGTCCCATCAATAATTGCGACCATCCGGTGCAATAATGAAATTCACCGCCAAATATTGCGACCAGGATGGTCGTAATCTTTAAATTCACCGCCATAAATTTCATGGAAATTTAAATTTACCGCTCATTTTTGCGACCATATGGTAGCCCAGCGCCAAATATTGCGACCAGGATGGTCGTAATCTTTAAATTCATGACCATAAATTTCATGGAAATTTAAATTTACCGCCCACTTTTTGCGACCATATGGTAGCCATTTTACTTATATTTTTTAAAAATATAATTATAAAATGCGACCAACTGGTCGCATTTCACTTCTAAATTACTACCATGTGGTCACCTTTTTGTGTGAAATTGCGACCACTTGGATACACACACATTTGAATAATCAAGTTAACGAAATATCTCATTCATCATCGTCTCCAAGAAGTCCGTCACATACAGTCTTCTTCTTCTTCTTCTTCTTCTGTTTCTTCATCAGATTCATCGTCTCGAATAAATTCAGCATCAATGTCACGTGCGTGAGAAGTGGAAGCATGTATATCATCATCATCATGCAATGTTATCGTTCCATCGTTCAAAGGACGAACAAGATTTGCATCCCTGACCATCGTCGATTGCGACGAGATCGTATCTCATCTTCTTGAAAAGCAACAGCTTCCTCTGCGTGGTCGTCTTTCTCGGACAAGTTTTCTTCTACCTGGCGTGGTTTAACTTTACAAACAACTAACCAATCTGTCAGATCTCGTCTATTAATCGGATAGTTCAGGTAATAAACTTGAATCGCTTGTGAAGCCAGGACGAACCTATCAGCGGTGCGCATATGCTTAGACTTCTTTACCTCAACGATTTGTAAATGATCAATCTTACGGACTTCGCCTCGTCTGGTTGTCTCGAACCAAGTGCAGTTGAAAAGAACAATGCGTTTTAGCGTCGGACTTGCATATTGAATCTCAAGAATCTCATCGATTACTCAAGTAATCGTCTTCGTTTGTCTTGAACACGTGACCTTTTATGCAAACACCACTTATTGTTTGTTGCCCTGTTCACCGAATGCGCCTTCGTTTGAAATCAGAATCGCGTTTCCGACGTATCCACCATATGACCTTGCTATCCGTCCAGGTCCCTTTGCTAAAGAAATGATGCGAGGATCATCCACCCGGTAATGTAGGGGAGTCAACCTGTGTCATTGTCCACATACAGTAATGTTAGGAAGATAGTAATTGTTTCAACATAATGCAAAATCCGGATGACAATTATTTAAATGCTTCCATGCCGCAGCATCTGAGGGATGTCTCATAACACCTTCATCCTGTGAATGCTCGTGATGCCATCTCAGTGCGAGGTCGTCACATCCGATGCATACAACGTCGCGAGAAGTGGGGTCGCGGTAAATAGAACATGCGGGCATTCGGAATCAGGCTGCGTTTCCCTTGTTTGTATCTTGGAAGAAAACAGGATTTGCAATGATGCAGGTCCTCATCCACATCCCAGTAAATCATGCATCTGTTTTGACACGAATCTATTTTCTCCACGGGTAATCCAAGTCCCTCCACTAGCTTTTTCGTGTCGTACAAACTATGGGGCATATTATTTTCTTCTGGAGCGCATCGACGAAACTACGATGCAATCGCATCAAATCCTCTACCCGGTATGTTGTACTGCGCCTTTATATTTAAAAGTTCTGTAGCAGCAGCAAGTTGACTTACCTCACACCCATCGTACAATGGTCCCGGCCGTTGTCTTTAGCATCTCGTGCATCTTACGTGCTTGGGATTCATTTCCTCTTCTACAACCCGTTCATCTTCGTCTCACGTTTAAACTTTCACGGAAATTTTCATTGCCCCCATACCCCGCACCATCAATTATCATTTCTTGCGATCCGACAATACCGTTGTTCATCATTCCGTTCTTCGTCAACAACCTCTACATTCGAGCCGCTACCTTCGGATCGTCTCGATTCTTGTAATGCATGTCGAACATTTCCTGTGTTTCCCCCTGAAACACCCAGGTGATAATAATTCTGCACAAACCCCCCAGTATAAAGATGCACCTTCAACTCTGTAACCGGTATGATTCTCCTATTGTCGCATTTCCTGCACGGGCAGCGTAGCTTTCCACCATACTTTTCATAATAGACAGTTGTCATGCAAAACTCAACAAACTGTTCAACCCCGGCCACGAACTCATCGTTCAAATACCCGTCTATCAAACGAACATACATCCACTCTCTCATTTTCTTTTTACTTAATGCTAAGAAACAATGAGTGGAAGGGTTTTTATAATGGACTCCTCTGCTCATTTGCGACCAGATGGTAGTATTTTTGCTACCACCTGGTCGCAGTTTCCAGCTATTTTCCTCACTGCCCCGGGTCACATCAAGTCGAATTTACGACCACATGGTCACTTTTTGGGTGACCACTTGGTAGCTTTTATCCCACCAAATTCTTTATCAATTATTGGTCCCATAGAAATCACATAATTTGCGACCATCTGGTCACTTTTTATTGCGACCATTTGGTAGCTTTATTCCCTCCAATTATAAGCTACCATCGCTCACTTTACCTGGTCACCAAAATTGCGACCATCCTGGTCACTTTTTATTGCGACCATTTGGTAGCTTTCTTCCCTCCAATTATAAGCTACCACCGCTCACTTTTGGTCACCAAAATTGCGACCATCTGGTCACTTTTTATTGCGACCATTTGGTAGCTTTCTTCCCTCCAATTATAAGCTACCACTGCTCACTTTTGGTCACCAAAATTGCGACCATCTGGTCACTTTTTATTGCGACCATTTGGTAGCTTTCTTCCCTCCAATTATAAGCTACCACTGCTCACTTTTGGTCACCAAAATTGCGACCATCTGGTCACTTTTTATTGCGACCATTTGGTAGTTTTCTTCCCTCCAAAATTACGCGCCATTTTTTGCTACCAAGGAACATTTTAGTCACAAAAATACGACCATATGGTGGCAAAAAAACACTTTTTATTGTGACCATTTGGTAGCTTTCTTCCCTCCAAAATTACGCGCCATTTTTTGCTACCAAGGAACATTTTAGTCACAAAAATGCGACCATATGGTCGCAAAAAAAGTGACCAAATGGTCACTTAGACTCAACCTTCAAAGAAAGTGACCAGGTGGTCACCAGAAAGCTACCATATTTTTTTGGTCGCAAATTTCTGGTCGCATTTTGACAGTTTTTTTGTAGTGATGATAGCTAGCCTCCAGAGATAGGGGCAAAAACTATTGAGTTGTTAATAGAGATCCTTTCAAAATTTTGCATCTTATGTGGGTTCCTACGAACAACGAGTTAGATATTCGTTAAGTTGGACATGGTGAAACACATGTATAATTATTTTTACTTTCATGAATGAGAGTCTGTGTAGCTTTGACCACATCCCCTTTATTAAGTATCTCCACAAATTTTTTCCATATGCAGACTGATAATGATAGGTATCCTAATCAGAATTGATTAGATTTATCAGTTACTACCTGTTGTTGGATGTACTTTGTCCGGTTGCTAAAAGTGGATCGTATTATGTATTAAGAGGTCATTACTCTGATGATATCGTGAGGTTTATTTTGTTAACCCTATTGAATCTCTATATCAGGTACTAAGATTAAACTTAGTTTGCGCCAGTCCTTGGTCAAACTCGGAGTCGGCTTCATTTCTAGGTATCCAAAGCTATAGACAAATAAAGGTAGGGTAAAATCTAAACCTCGGAGGCCCCGCACCTCAGGCATGGGGAAGTGGACGGTTGTGGCTAATATTGCAAGATATGTGTGAGTTTCAGTAGCATATTTGGTTCTAAAGGTATGCTTTAGCATTAATTTGCTTTGCTTTTTAACATGTTATATTATATGTCTATTATCTTTAGGAACATTCAGTTCTTTGGCCTTGACTCACAAAAGAATGTGACTGCATCTTATTTTGTGGTAATTGGTCTTGGTGGTGTTGGGAGTCATGCTGCTTCCATGCTTCTACGATCAGGGGTAGGCAGGCTGCTTGTCGTTGACTTTGACCAGGTCATATTGCCATATCTTTTAAGAAGATGGGAACTTTTTTAGTTTTAACAGTTTGAGGAGGGAGGAGATTTAGAAGGGTGGTATTTTATTACCATCGGTTTTGTTAAAAAGGAAATCCGCCACGTGTGGCCCATGGGGAGGCGGCCTCCTCAAATAATCTCTCCTTAAGTAGACTTGGGCTGGCTTAATTTTGGGTCCAATTTCTGTAGTTCAAATTATAAGATTTAGGCTTATTCGCTTCCTTTGATATTGAAGGTTCGTGTCTCCCCTAATCCAATTTGATGTAATATTTTTAAAAAAATTATTAGAGTTGTCAATTTTGTATTTTTAAAATTAATAACATGCAATTTGTAATTAGTTTAAAATACTATGTGTAATTTATAATTGGCTAAAATATCCTTCTACAAACTAAGTCATTATAAAAAATAGAGATGGTTGCAAAATCTAGTAAATTTTCGAGTAATATTTTTGAAAATGTCAAGATTTAAACATATTTATAAATATAGTAAATTTTAATATGGTGTGTCAATTATTAATATTGAAGTATATATTTTTATACTAAATTAATCACTGATACACATTTTTCATTGTTAATCACTAATTAGTATTATAAAAATTAATATATTTACAAATAGTTTTAAATGATGATATATTTACTCGTATTGCATCAAAATCTGCTATCCAATAAAATTTCTCTAAAAAAATACATATGTAAGGACAAAAACATCATTTTTCATTGTTAATCACTAATTAGTATTATAAAAATTAATATATTTACAAATAGTTTTAAATGATATATTTACTCGTATTGCATCAAAATCTGCTATCCAATAAAATTTCTCTAAAAAAATACATATGTAAGGACAAAAACATTTCAAAGACAAAAACTAAGAACATGAACTAAACATTTAATTAAATCCAAATGGATTTTAAACCATTTTCATTCCCTTTGCAAACTGTTATCATAAGATCTATTTCAAATCGATAAAAGTTTGGGAGAAGTTAAATTTATACCCATGCTTTGGTGAGTGAGTTGGTTTTAATCTTAAAATTTTAACTTCATCCAATTGAACATTAAACTTAAATCAGCTGTTAAATTAAATATTACTTAACAAAAAGGGTGATTTTACTTAATTAATTCTAACAAAAACTAATTAGCTGGAATTGTTCTTCAAAATTTCATGTAACTGTTTCAAAGTAAACAACATGAAATTTATATAATTAATGAAGGCATTTACTAATACTGTTTGCATAGACAATTTTAATAACTGTCATGTTGAGACGGTTTAAAATGGGATTTGGCCATTTTGAATAGATATGTTTTTATTTGAGAAAAAAAACTCTCCCCCTCTCAATTTTACAGTAAAATTCAAAAGTTAAAAAAGGATCTTAGGTTGTGGATTAAGAACAATTTCATTGGTGATTTGTTGAAATCGATTGTCGTCGTCAACCGGGTTTTTCATGATCATTTCCACTGCAGTTCACGTCTCTCTTTATTATAGAATCAACAATTAATATGTATATGTAGGGAAAGGATTCAATGATTGTATCTACATATATATTGGGTAAATGAGTGAGAAAAGGAATATGGGAAAAGAAGGCAACAAAACAATGGTTTCAAAATTAGACAAAGCAAGTAGGGTATATGTTTAAGAACATAGAATATATATAATGTTGCTTCCACACTTCTAAGTTACAATGGCTCTCATTATAACTTGTCCCCACATTTCCTTTCATACCCATTTTGGTTTTGACTTTACACATAATATTTGCTCAGTTGATTTCTTGACTCACAAAGTTGGTTTCTTGATTAGATGCTTTATAAAGGCATGATCCCTCCCATTTCTTTTGTCACACACCCATACTTATATATCTAAAGGGCTAAATTATATATAAAATATTTGGGTTTGATTTCAATTTTGTTTTTAATGTTAAAAAAAAATTCAATTTTACACCCAATCTATTAATTTGTTTTTAAAAGATATCTTTTATTTGTAATTTCTGTTAAGTTTATTGCAAATTGAAAGGTTAAGAGTAAAATTAAAATATTTAAAATGTTATGTGTAAAAATTCAAACCAACAATCTTTTATATACTTTATTCAAATAATTATATAATAAAAAATAGAAATACAAAAGTAAAGAGTGAGAAAGGGAAGATAAATTTCCGTGGGACAAAAATTATCTCAAATTTAAAATTTTAGAATAAAAATTGAGGATATGGTTGATTTATTTGAAAATTTCTGTTTGAATAAATTGTTTAAGTTTTTTTTTTCTTTTTATGAATTAAAAATAAAGTATTAGGTTAATTTTAAAGATAAATATTATACTCATCCTCTCATCTCTTTAACCCTCCTCTTTCTAAAATGATAGTGGAGAGAACCTTTTGAATGAACAAATATTTTTTTTGGAAAAATTTGAGACACATGATATGTTCTTATAGTTAATGTTATCTTTCTCAAAGATTTAAACTTTTTACCTCTCATCTCAAAGATAAGCTTTGTCAGAATCCTACCCTACTTCATCAAGGCTTTAAACTGGGTTTTTAGTTGATTACAACTATCAATAATATTGGTTAGTCACTGTCTAATCCATTTTCTTTTAAATGGAACGTAGTGAACTTTTTAAACTTGATTTTATGTAATTTTGTTTTGAATTGTGAAAATAAATGAGTCTATTAAATACGATGCCAAAGACATGAATTAGAAACTATCAACATTTAAACCCCCTTAATCAAATTAAATGAGAGCGATAAATAATTTAATTTTTTGAGAGATTATTTAAAAAAAACTAGTCAAAATTTACATGCATTGCACGAGTTTTTCAAGTTTTGAAATTGGGTAGTTTGTGAACATCTAAAAAATAATAAGTTGTATTTTTTGAATTGTAATCTATGAAAGCATCTAGACCCTAAATTCCTTACATGATAGAATGAGTAAGAGAAATGAAAGAAGAATATCAAGCATTACCTAATTATCAAATAAGATATAACTTTTGTAATTTGAATATCACCACTCTTTCATTTGTCTAACGCCCTACCTTTTTTCTTTCTTTAATTTTTCAACCTTTATTGACCATTAGGAAATTATGAATGCTAACCATTAATTAGAATGCATTCTTAAGAAAACATTCATCAAGATCTAATTCTTATCTATGAGAATTGGTTTCTTTGAGGGAAAGGTTATGTTCGTCATGTATTAGAAATATTTTTTATACCATTTGCCTTTGTGTAATATTATTAAACAAAAAACTTCTATGATTATATTTCAAATTGAAAGAATTGCAATGACAGTCCTATTAAAAAATAAAATTCATGGTTTAATCGTAAAATATTTAAAATGGGCTATTTTTAAAATAATTTTTAAATTTAAAATAAACTAAATAAATTAACTCATCAAAACTATAATTAATAGCAATGAATTAAAATATCAATTTTTTTGAGTCACTCGTTTGAAGTTATATATCGTTAAATTAATGAATGTTATTATCATTTGTCATACTCTAGGTATGATATAACCTTCCTTTGACACTTAGTAGTGAAATCATAAATACTTTTCTTTATTACCACTCTAGCAGGAAAAGAAAAAGATCTTGAAAAAGAAAACCTAATAATAAAATTCAACGATCGCAAAGGGAAGTAATGATTAAAAAAAGAAAAATAAAAAATTGATATGGATAATTCAAGTGAGGTTTTGACAAATGAGATGAAGGTGGAAGGCAACAAAATAGCTGCACAAACTTACTCTCATCTAGCAATAAACAACATTGATCTATGACAATACATCCTTAGACTCAACTTTACATTTCAATTTCAAAATTAAAAAAATCAATTGAATTGGAACTTCTACTCTACACCCGAAGTCATAGACGGCATGAGTTTTATAATGATTTGGAAGAGGGGAGGTGAAGAGGTGGGTGGAAGAATATGAAATTTGGGGAAAAGCAACATGAAATTGTAATTTAAAAAATTTATCATATGTCATTAAAATACATAATTAAATATTTATTTTTTATCCAATTGAATTTCATATTTAATTTTTCTTGGGAAGCTAAGAAGTTTTCTTTATCCAAATTTCTAACGTAATTTTGTTGGTAAAATAAAAAAGTTTTTTTTCTTAATTTTTACTCATTTAATATCATTTAAAAAAATATCAAATTAAATATTATATATTAAATAAGGGTAAAAAGGGAAATCAAAAGTTTCTCCCCTTAAGCATGTTTTAGAGGTAATATAAATATAGATATAAATATAGATTAATCATAAAAAAAACAAATGTAGTATCAAGTTTGGATATGTTTTTTATATTGAGGTCTTAATAAGGTTGTTAGTTATTGGCTCGGTGTTAATTTTTTTTTAAACGTGTTATATCTATACATGTATGTTCACATGTGAGATTTTGAAATACAATTTGAGGTTTTTTTTTTTGTCAAATGATTTTATGAAAAATCAATATTGAGAGAATTTTAAATTTTTTTTAATACAAAATTCAAGCACTAAAAGGATGCCCAAAACATAATAAATATAAAAAGTTGGGAACAAAAATAAAATTTAAACAAAAAAATTCGCGAGAACTTAATGTTGTATGCATACAAGAGTGAAATTTTGGCGAAGGCCTTTATGAGGGAAAAAGAAGGAAATTTATCTATAATACAATTAAATGACATGGCCATACAGTCATTAATGAAATAATTTTGTTTCAAATTATTGACTAATATCGTATTGATTATGCGAAATCAATTTTGGTTTGGATAAAAAAGTGGAGTGCCTTTATTAAAAATATTTTAAAAAATTAATAGTGAATCCATGAGTCATGACAAGGAAATGTATAAAAATGGGGTTGAATTATACTATAAAAATAGTAAAAACAAAAAAAAAAGAATTGAGAAATTAAGAAAATGAAAAAGGGTGAATAGAGAAAAAGGAAAGAGTGTGGGTGCCACCCCCACTTGATGAGGTCCATGAGGAAGGGGAATGTGTAGGACATGCTGTACAATTTCATGCTGCTGAACTGTCCCTCTTTTGTCACATGCCTCAAGCTACACTCCAAATTCCCTTCTTTGCATGTGCCTCCCCATGTGCTCCCCCTCTCTTCTCAAAAACCCTCTCTTTCTACACCTTTTTCCTCCCGCGTATGGTGTCAGAAAATGAGAATGTGTAGTCTGAGAATGAGTAGTCTGAAAAAGATAAAGATAAGAAAGTGATACACTTGTTTGAATTGTATGAGAATGAGAATGAATGGTGAAAATAATATGATATGAATATACAAGGAATCAGATGTGAAATTCCAATAATAAACATGTAAATAGGATGTCATTACCCATAAAAAAACAAGTGGGAATCAAACATGAGATTGAGTTTGTGAAACTCATTCCCATGCACCAAACACCCCTTTATAATATTCTTACGGTACTATATGAAAAACGATTGACAATGAGAAGAATAACTCATAATCTCATTCAAGATTTTAGATTCCTTCATTTTTTTAATATGAGATCTTTAACATACCTTCTTAAGATAGTAACTTTTTTTTAATACCATTTTTTCTATTTGACTTATATACCCCTCTCCTCTCATGTTATTACATTATTGTCATCTCGTTTAAGTTTTTTTTTCCTTCTTCAGTTAAGTGTTTCCAATTGACTCTCTTCTATTTTATGGTCTGTTTGCGATAGTTTTTAAAAGTAATTTTTAATTGTTAATAAAATCACTTTCTTTATTTAAAAACAATTTTAAACACTTCCAAAAATTATGTCTAACTCTTACATAATTCATGGAGGGTATTTTGGGATGATTAAATTTAGAACTTATGGCCACATGAGCCGTCGCAGATAGGGCATACTTTTTTTATAAGAAATTGGCGCTTTAAAAAAAAATTACAACGTCAACCCATATAAGGTACAAAGTAAATATATATAGGTATATTTTATATTTTGATAAGTTAATAATGATTTTGCAAAAATAAAACTTATGATAATATTTCCATGATCCTTCCAATCTTTCTGAAAACTTCAATGGCGATTTTACTCATGGTTTTGAATAAAAAGGTTTGGAATCACCTCATTCTAAATAATTATCCAAATTACTCCTTTTTTTTAATAATTTATCATCAATTTTGCCTTTTTATACCATCTAAAACGTGAGTGTTTAATTTTTTTTTAAAAAGTGGCATTATCGTAGTTTATGAAAATTCCAAGGGCAAATTCCTAAGCATACAGATACTTAAACCTCGCAGTCTCCCTCCCTTTGTCTGGGAAAATAAAAATAAAAAATTATCTGACTATTTTCTCTCAAAAGAAAATGAAAAGAAAAAGAAGAACAACAACGATAAGATCGGTAAGTTCACGAAGAACGTGTCGTAATAATTTTCAATTTTCACATGGTATCAGAGCAAAAAATTCTGTCGATAACGACGGAGAAACAACGTCGTGTTCCTCCGATGTGTCGACGAAGTTGGAAGTTCTAGAGAGCCTCATTCCATCTCATCATGACGGCAGCCGCAAAACGGAGGAGTTGTTTAAGGAAACTGCTGATTATATTGTTCTTTTGGAAACCCAAGTCGTGATTTTGAAGAAGCTCGTTGACTTTTTTGAATCAAGAGAAAATGAGGTTGTTTCATAGCTGAGGGAAAGAGAGAGAAAGGAAAATTTATCGGTTTGCCTCTTCCTAATGTTTTTTTTTCCCTTCAATATTGAATTGTTTTTCCACATTTTCATTTTTTTTAATTGTCTTGAGCTAATCTATGTGAGAGATTTGGGTAAACAATTTCACTATTACAATGATATGAGCACTAGCAGTAGCTAGCTCAAATATAGTTGATATTTCATTCTTATGGTTTTCAATTGTTTTTCAAATGTAGATTGGATATATGGTTCTAATTAATTTTGGTATATATTTTCTTTATATATTCATCTTTATATACTCACTATTTACCTCCATTTCATGTGTCCATGTCTTCCATTCATCAATTAAAAAAATTTGAAAAATATATGATGAGAAAATTCAAAATATCTTAATTTTAAATGGGGTTATTCAAAAATAACATTTTGAGAATTGATATTTTCAAAAATAGTAAAAGTTTCGAAAATTTTCAAAAATGACATCTCAGTCTAAGATCCACCAATATCAGACTGAGATTGATGGAATCTATTTTAAAAAATATCATTTTTGAAATATTTCTAAAACATTTGTTATTTTTGAAATTACTCATAAAAAATGTCATCTATCAGAATTTCCCATTTTAAATTCTAATGGAATTATCTCCAGTTCTTATTTTGTGTTTATTGTTCCTTTGCAATTTTTATTCATATCGACGTTGCCATTTTTCATCGACTTTAAAGTGACCGTTTATACAATATAATTAAAAAGAAAGATGGTTGAATCAGAAAAAGTCAGATTTAAGCTAATTTGAGCATAACTTAAGTGATAAGACATCAATTCTTTATTATTCAAGGTCAAAGTTCGAGTCACCCCAATATGATAGTAATATTTAAAAATGAAGTATCAAATTTTAATATATATCATGATAAACCAAAAAAAAAAAAAACACACATAATTTTGACATACAACATGTTTATTAAAGAATTTAATTAATCTAACATAATTTTATACAATCAAATATGAAAATAATGTTGTAGATTTATATATATATATATATATATATATATATATATATATGAATTATATAGATAGAAAATTAAAAGTTTGAATATAGAAATAAAATGGGGGGTTTGTTAAAAAGAGCTTTTAAGTGAAATGGACAGCACTAGCAGAGATAGCAGAGAGGAGTGGGCTAAAAAAATGGTGGATAGCAATTAGCAAGTGGCAGTGGCAAAGCATGCTGTGGTTTTCAAGGACATGGACAAGTTCATTGGATGAGGATGGGGAGTTTGAAGAATGACATAAAATCCCCATGTGCAAAAGCCTATTTCTATGGGGTGTTTGCCTGGTGAAAAAATTGAACAATATTTCTAATTATGGACTCTCATGTGCTTCATTTTTTTTTAATAATAAAAGTGGCTTTATTGACGTCTTCTTTCGTCATTAAAGTTCAATATTCCGTCGAGGTTTGCGTCGAAAACGTCTATTTCTAACGAAACTATATTTTTGTCGGTAAAAACTACTATATCATCAGTGGAATAAGACCTCATGTGCTTTTGGTCAAATGTTAGGTATATTGAAGCCATAAACTCTTTTATTTATTGATGACTTCAAAGTTTTAAAATGATCATAATGTATAGCTCAAAACAAGGATTCCAAAACATCACCCTTTAGATATTAAAGGGAAGAAGTCTCATTTACATATTTTTAAAACTACGTGAATGTGATTTTCTAATTTTTAAATATAGGAGGTATTCATACATTTAAACAAAACCACATAGATGCTATTACCGTTAATTATCTGGTAAAGATTAAGAATAAACAATGAACTATAAAGTAGCAATTTTTCATAAAAGTTAACGGCTTAAATTTAAAAACTCTGTTGTTCTTTTAAAAGTTATTTCTTTGAGAGATCTTAATATCATAATTTAAATTTCATTGTTTGATATTTTGTCATAATTAGAGTTATGGTTACTGTTGACACAGAGAAATTGTAAAGTGATTAGTTGGCTTTATTAATAAAAGTAAGAGAAGAAAAAATTTATTATAAACTAAAGAAAAGATCAACAACTAGCAAAGAGAGATGAGAGAAAGATAAAAAACACAAGAAGATGTGAACTGATATATTATTCAGTTATGGTTATAAAAACCCTTCTTACAACCTCTTTTTATAGGCTTACAATGTAATAGTAAATTCATGAGTTACAAAGGATTAAATAGGTAACATAAATATGAGGAGTAAATTACAAGAATTGTAACTTGTGGAGGTTATAGAATTTATAACCTATTGGAAGTCATAGACATCTATTATAGTTATTTGTAACAAGATTACCTTTCATTATAATGTAATTTTTAGTCTTCCAAATAATAAGTGTACAAAAATAAAATAACTAAAAGAAAGCGTATGTTTTGTGGGTTTGTATATTAATAAATATTAATTACTTTCTCATATTTCAAAACCTCTAAACTTATTATAGTGTTTTGATTTTCCTATATTTAGGGTATCAAATAAGTTGTCTAATTCCAACGCATTATTTGATAAATCAAACATGGATTGGGCTTTCAAACTTTGATGTTGGGCTTAAATCTTATGATGATTGACGACCGTGAGATAGACATAAAAAAATTATTTGAAGGATGAAGTTAGTACACAAACACCCATTTTATAACAAGAAAATGTCTCGATTAAATTAAGTATATTTCTTAAAGTTAATTACTAAAATATGAGAACTTTTTAAAAATTATTCAAATAGAAGTTTAATAAATTATTAAACTATATATATATATGTGTGTGTGTATATATATATATATATATATATTTTCAATGTTTTTTTTCCTTAGTTTTTGGCCTTTTTTTATTCAATAAACTATTATTAATAATTTTTTGAAATATTTTATTATTTATCAATAAAATTATTATTATTTTTGCCTTTTTTATTTCAATAAGTTATTGAACTATAGGTCATTAAATATTGAAATGCTATTTGAGTAATTTTTAAAAAGTTATGATATTTAAGTAATTAGTATATAAAAATATATTATTTCAGTAATTACGTACCCATTTTTATAACAATCGCTTTAAAAATTTAACGATATATTTTAAATTTTTAAAAATTTCTAAACCTACATTTATATGCACTATTTATAAGAAACGTACCCGATTCCCTTAATTTAATTCACATGTCCACCCTTATATTTTATTAATAAATAAATAAAACTATTAGAGTATAATGTATTTCTTACTTCTTGTTAGTTGGTTAGAAGTTAGTTAGAAGAATTTGGTCAATATTATCTTGTATAAATACACTTTGGAGGAATTAAGGTATATACTTTTTCTTTCACTTCTTATTTCTTAATATGATATCAGATGATATTTTCTCTCTCTTCCACTGCCTAAACTCTTTCCTTTTCTAGCCCTATTTCCGCCATTTTCGCTCGATGAAATTCTTCATCTGAGCTTCTTTCTTTTTCATGTTTGGTCTCAGATTTCTTTTTCTTTTGATCAATTCAATTCTTTTTCACTCTATTTTCTTGATTTTCCTTCATTTCTTGTGATTCTCCTTTCAATTTCTTGTCTCTTGTTCTTTCAAATTTATCGTGATTGTTTCTCTCTCTGGTTTTTCAACAATGACGAATGTCACTGCTGAAAATACTGCTTCCTCTGATACTATTCCAAACATTAATTCTTCTAATTCAACCTCTCTTCATCAACACAATCCTTACTATCTCCATCACCCCGATGGATCTTCAAATGTCCTGGTTTCTCCACCTTTGAATGGAGATAATTTTCATTCCTGACATAGATCCATGCGTTTAGCCTTATTTGTTAAAAACAAATTAGGTTTTGTTGATGGATTTCTTCTCTGTCCAACTGATGGACCTCTTCTTCAGGCATGGCTTATTAACAATGATGTTGTGGTTTCATGGATTCTGAATTATGTTGAAAAGAAAATCTCAGCTAGCTTGCTTTATACCGATTTGGCGACTGAAGTTTGGCAAGATCTCAAGGATCGTTTTGAGCAAGGAAATGCACCTCGTTTGTTTCAATTGCGACGAGAATTAATGTACACCAGCTAAGGTGATCTTAGTGTGAGTAGCTATTTTACAAAACTCAAGACAGTATGGTAAGAGTTGATGAAGTATCACCTTAAATGCACTTGTACTTGTGGAGGTTTGAAGACAATGTAGTCATTTTATCAAGGGGAGTATATTCAGTACTTTCTTATGGGCTTAAATGATTCTTACACTCAGATAACTTCACAAATTTTATTGATGGATCTTTTTTCCTTCCATCAATAAAATCTTTGCTTTGGTGATTCAGAAAGAACCCAAGAGAAATGTTAAACTTTATGAATCAATTTTCTCTTCTGAGACAATGGCTTTTGCTGCCTTTCGTAAGAATAACAGAGCCCCTACTTCGAACACTAAAAATTATAGGAAGGAACGCCCAATCTGTACTCACTATAACATTCCTGGACACACTATTAACAAATGCTACAAACTACATGGTTATCCACCTGGTTTTAAGTTCAAGCCTCACAATTCTGGCTATTCTACAACAATTGCCAATCATGTTTCAGCCCCTACTACAGATTCTATTTCTGATTCTAAGACTCCTGTTGCTGAAAGGACTTATACCCTAAATTCTGAACATTATCAGAAGCTAATGGATCTTTTGGAAAATCATTCTTCTGCTAATGTATCAGCTGTGGCTTCTTGTTCTTATGTGGCAGATACTTGTTTATCTTTTAATCCATTGCACATGTGAATTATTGATTCTGGAGCATACACTCATATATACTGTTCTGCTGGCCTTTTCAAGTCTTTAATTCCATTTTTGAACACTTATGTTTCTCTTCCAAATTTCCAGAAAGTTAGTGTGGCTTCTATAGGCACCATTTCCCTGAATCATGATATAACATTACATGGGGTGTTCTATATTCCTGATTTTTCCTTTAATCTTTTTTCCATCAGCGTTTTGACTAGACATTTTAATGTGGATATTTATTTCACACTTGAATATTGTTTTATTCAGGGCAGGTACAATTCGAGGATGATTGGCAAGGGTGAATTTACAAATAGCTTGTACATTCTGCCATCACATTCTTCTTCTTCTTTTGCTGGTTGTTCTTGTTAGGAATGGTGTCCTAGAACTTGTAATCATTTAATAATAATAATTTATTTCGAATAAATTAAATAAATAAACATAAGTTCTTTATATTATCTAGATTGATTCAATTAACGATATTATGAATATATGGAAATATATTAATATCAAACATTCAAATAGTAAAACCCTAAGTTACTCTTATGAAATCACGACTTAGTATGTGAGTCATACGAGAGGATTAAAGTCAAGATGAGTAACTTAAAAGTGTCAACAGTAAATGAATAACGTTTGGGAACCAGCTTATCCTGGTAACACTGTTGATAGCTTCACATTTTGTTTATAGACAAATGATCTAATCCTAATCATTCATGTGGGAGACATGAAATGGAAGTATCATATGCAATGTTGATTGTATAAGACAAGACCATGATATTTGATCAAATTTCTCATTAGTATCGTTTACGAGAAATGATATTGAGTAAATCATCCCTTCATGTATAAATACACTTTGGAGGAATTAAGGCATATACTTTTTCTCTCACTTCTTATTTTTTTTAATAAAACCAACCCTCTTTAAAAAAAACCAATATTATTCAGATTATTTAAATAAATAAAATAAATAAAACCAACCCTCTTTTAAAAAAAAAAACCAATATTTTTAAAAGTTTCAATTTAATCTTTATTTTTTTAAAATATTTCAATTTCATCCTTGGCCTTAACATCGTGTAAAGCTTCAATTTATGATCTTGACTTTCTTTTTTTCCATAGATAAACCTCAAACGAGGGCAGAACAAAAATGAAGTAATACACGGCCAAAATGTGTGCCTGAAGATTCATAAATCTACCAATAAAGCAGAAAATGAAAGAAAAGGAAGATTGCAGCAGCATAAACTCTTCCCACAAGCAATCAAGATGATAAGAATTAAGATCTTATCCATACACAATTTTCCTGTTAAATCTTCAATAACCAATATGAAATTGAAATATTTTGAAACACTAGGTGCAGTTTCCACACCAAAAAGAAGGCCACAAAGAGCTTCTTCAAGCACTCGATTCAAACAATGCAGATTTTGAAGTTCAACTAAATAAGCAAATTGAAAAAAGCGCCAACCAATTCCAAGACTATGTGAATCAACGAACCCAGCTAGCAAAAAACGATGTACGTCTCAGGATTCCTGGTCCCTTCAATGTTTATACGGTTAGTTTTTATCGGAGTCAAAACTGAATGAGTTTCTCCAAGGAACTTAGGGTCCGTTTGGTATTCCTTCTTCTAAAAATGTTTTGTGTTGAACATTTTAAAAAGAAATACGTGTTTCATCTAAAAACATTTGAGTGAAATATTTTAAATGAAATACTTGTTTATAAACATTTTTAGAAAAATCAAATCAAGTATTTTATTCAAAAACACCTTTTAGTATACTCAAGTGTTTTTAGATGAAACACTTCAAGTATTTCTTTTAAAATGTTCAACACAAAACATTTTAAGAAAAACTATAGTAAACGGACCCTTATAAATCATTAAACAAGTAGAGCTTTTGAATAGTTTGCAAATGAAGACGATCAAGGAAGAAGAGAAGTTGACATCTCAGGGTTGTGATGATGACAAAAACATGAATGAAAGAAGATAAACTGAAAGTGGTGATAGAGATATTGAGTCCATTGCAGGTGGTGATGTTTTTAGCATATAGTAAGAAGCTTCATCTTTGTCTTCATCAATGGGGGAAACGTTATGATAAAAAGTAGAGGTGAAAGAAAAAACCGAAAAAATAAACGGGGCCGAAACCGTAAAAAATCAAACCGTCCCGGTTTCCATAATTCAAAAACTAAACCGAACCGAACTGGCTAAAACTGGTTAAAACCGGAACCGAACTGGCTTCTAAAAAAACAAGTAAAAATCTCATACCCCTTCCCTATTTCCCCCTAATTTTTATTTATTTGTTTTATTTTATATATTTATTTATCACTTTATTTTAATTTATATTTTATATATTTATTAATCTAATTTTTTCAACTAAGTTTTTGTTTATGTTTGATTTTTTTTTTTGTTTCATCCTTCAATGTTGGAGGATTTTTTTAAAACTAAATGCAAATGACCTATACTAGAAAAACCGGAAAAAAAACCGAAAACCGAACCGGCAAAAACCGTTAAAAACCGGGCCGGTTCCTATTATAAACTGAATCGGTCCAGTTTTTAAAATTAATTGAAAAACCGGACCAAACCGAACCGGTTTCACCCCTAATAAAAAGCATGCTAGAGCTTAAGGTTTTGGTTAGATTCAGAGGCCGATCTATCCAACTCACCAAACAATGAGTGAATCGGAGAAGAAATGAGAAAATTCCGGCCATAGGGGAGGTATGATGGGTGGTGGTTTTGGGAGAGAAAAGAGAGAGAGTTTGTGTTTCCTTTTTTATTTCAAATGAAAGGAAGAAGATGACCCCAATTGGATGAGTAGCATATTATTTAATAAAGAGTCCTCAAATTCCCTTTGAACTTTTAAAATATACCCCATGCTCTTAAAACATAAATTAACTCTTGAAATTAATCAACACAATTAATCTAGACTAGAAGGTAATTAATTATTATTAATTGGCCTATTAATAATAATTAATGCACCTAGTTCAAACAATTACTTGAAATCTAAAATTATCAAATAAAGATTAAAACTTCTAAATTCTAAATTACCGGAATTACACAAATTAAATTTAAATAAAATAAAATTAATTCTACAAAATAAAATAAAATAACGGAACGTTACAATAGCACCTTTTAAAGGGATTATAGATGATTTCCAGCTCTATGCATGTTTCTTCTTCTTCTCTTATTTTTTGTGATAATTTGGCTATCTAGCTTCCCATGAGACGACCAAACATATTGAGCTTGATTGTCATTTTGTAAGGGACAAGGTTGCCGCGGGATTATTAAAGCTCATGCCAATTAGATCAAATTTACAGCTTGTTGATTTGCTTACTAAACCACTCCCTTTACCTTTATTTTCTACTCTTTTGTCCAAGATGGGTATTCTTAATATCCATAGCCCATCTTGAGGGGGAGTATTGGAGTATAATGTATTTCTTACTTTTTGTTAGGTTGTTAGAAGTTAGTTAGAAGACGTTGGTTAATATTATCTTGTATAAATACACTTTGGAGGAATTAACGCATATACTTTTTCTCTCACTTCTTATTTTTTAATAAAAACCAACCCTCTTTTAAAAAAAAAACCAATATTTTTAAAAGTTTCAATTTAATCTTTATTTTTTTTAAATATTTCAATTTCATCCTTGGCCTTAACATCGTGTAAAGCTTCAATTTATGATATTGACTCTCTTTTTTCTATAGATAAACCTCAAACGAGGGAGAAATTCTTCAGAATGCTGAGAGTAACACTACAAAAAAACTGTCAAAATGCGACCAGAAATTTGCGACCAAAAAAATATGGTAGCTTTTTGGTGACCACCTGGTCACTTTCTTTGAAGGTTGACTCTAAGTGACCATTTGGTCACTTTTTTTGCTACCATATGGTCGCATTTTTGTGACTAAAATGTTCCTTGGTAGCAAAAAATGGCGCGTAATTTTGGAGGGAAGAAAGCTACCAAATGGTCACAAAAAAAAGTGTTTTTTTGCGACCATATGGTCGCATTTTTGTGACTAAAATGTTCCTTGGTAGCAAAAAATGGCGCGTAATTTTGGAGGGAAGAAAGCTACCAAATGGTCGCAATAAAAAGTGACCAAATGGTCGCAATTTTGGTGACCAAAAGTGAGCAGTGGTAGCTTATAATTGGATTGAAGAAAGCTACCAAGTGGTCGCAATAAAAAGTGACCATATGGTCGCAAATTTGGTGACCAAAAGTGAGCAGTGGTAGCTTATAATTGGAGGGAAGAAAGCTACCAAGTGGTCGCAATAACAAGTGACCAGATGGTCGCAATTTTGGTGACCAAAAGTGAGCAGTGGTAGCTTATAATTGGAGGGAAGAAAGCTACCAAGTGGTCGCAATAAAAAGTGACCAGATGGTCGCAATTTTGGTGACCAAAAGTGAGCAGTGGTAGCTTATAATTGGAGGGAAGAAAGCTACCAAGTGGTCGCAATAAAAAGTGACCAGGATGGTCGCAATTTTGGTGACCAAAAGTCCGGTGGTAGCTTATAATTGGAGGGAAGAAAGCTACCAAGTGGTCGCAATAAAAAGTGACCAGGATGGTCGCAATTTTGGTGACCAAAAGTCAGCGATGGTAGCTTATAATTGGAGGGAAGAAAGCTACCAAGTGGTCGCAATAAAAAGTGACCAGGATGGTCGCAATTTTGGTGACCAAAAGTCGGCGATGGTAGCTTATAATTGAAGGGAAGAAAGCTACCAAGTGGTCGCAATAAAAAGTGACCAGGATGGTCGCAATTTTGGTGACCAAAAGTCAGCGATGGTAGCTTATAATTGGAGGGAAGAAAGCTACCAAGTGGTCGCAATTATAAGTGACCAGGATGGTCGCAATTTTGGTGACCAAAAGTCGCGGTGGTAGCTTATAATTGGAGGGAAGAAAGCTACCAAGTGGTCGCAATAAAAAGTGACCAGATGGTCGCAATTTTGGTGACCAAAAGTCAGCAGTGGTAGCTTATAATTGGAGGAAAGAAAGCTACCAAGTGGTCGCAATTATAAGTGACCAGATGGTCGCAAATTATGTGATTTTTATGGGACCAATAATTGATAAAGAATTTGGTGGGATAAAAGCTACCAAGTGGTCACCCAAAAAGTGACCATGTGGTCGTAAATTCTGACTTGATGTGACCCGGGGCAGTGAGGAAAATAGCGGGAAAATTTGGCGGGAAATTGCGACCAGGTGGTAGCAAAAATACTACCATTCTGGTCGCAAATGAGAGGAGGAGTCCATTATAAAAACCCCTCCACCCATTGTTTCTTAGCATTAAGTAAAAAGAAAATGAGAGAGTGGATGTATGTTCGTTTGATAGACGGGTATTTGAACGATGAGTTCGTGGCCAGGGGTTGAACAGTTTGTTGAGTTTTGCATGACAACCGTCTATTATGAAAAGTATGGTGGAAAGCTACGCCGCTGCAGTGGAAATGCGACAATAGGAGAATCATACCAGGTTCTGAGTTGAAGGTGCATCTTTATACTTGGGGGTTTGTGCGAATTATTATCACCTGGGTGTTTCATGGGGAAACACAGGAAATGTTCGACGATTGCATTACAGGAATCGAGACGATACGAAGGTAGCGGCTCGAATGTAGAGGTTGTTGACGAAGAACGGAATGATAAACTACGGATTGTCGGGATGCAAACCAAATGATAATTGATGGTGCGGGGTATGGGGGCAATGAAAATTTCCTGTGAAAGTTTAAACGTAGACGAAGATGAACGGGTTGTAGAAGAGGAAATGAATCCAGGAAGCACGTAAGATGCACGAGATGCTAAAGACAAAGCCGGTACCATTGTACGATGGGTGTGAGGTAAGTCACTACTTGCCGCTACTAGAACTTTTAAATATAAAGCGCGAGACAACATACCTGGGTAGAGGATTTGATGCGATTGCATCGTGGTTTCGTCGATGCGCTCCAGAAGAAAATAATATGCCCCACGGTTTGTACGACACGAAAAAGCTTGTGGAGGGACTTGGATTACCCGTGGAGAAAATAGATTCGTGTCAAAACGGATGCATGATTTCCTGGGATGTGGATGAGGACCTGCATCATTGCAAATCCTGTTTTCTTCCAAGATACAAACAAAGGGAAACGCGACTGATTCCGAATGCCCGCATGTTCTATTTTACGTGACCCCACGCCTGCAACGGTTGTATGCATCGGATGTGACGACCTCGCACATGAGATGGCATCACGAGCATTCACAGGATGAAGGTGTTATGAGACATCCCTCGAATCTTTGCGGCATGGAAGCATTTAAATAATTGTCATCCGGATTTTGCACAAGATCCAGAAACGTCGATTGGGCTTATGCAGATGGCTTCAACCCGTTCGGGGCATCCTGGGCACAATATTCAGTTTGGCAGCCATGGTAACCCCGTATAACTTGCCTCCCTCGATGTGCATGCGAGACCCGGTGATTTTTCTAACGTGATGATCGCACCTGGGCCGAAAAGTCCAAAAAGACCTGGATGTGTATTTGCAACCACTTATTGCGAGTTGAAAAGGTTGTGGAGTGACGGTGTTATGACGCACGACATTTGAAGAAACAAAATTTCTTGATGACGCGCGCGTTAATCCGGACGATCGGTGACTTCCCTGCGTATTCAATCTTGTCAAGTATGTTGATATTTAATTGCTTTCATATACATTTTTGAGTCGGTGTTTAGCTTTTGTTATTGCTTTCCTTAGTCATTATAGTTAATTGTGTGAACCTCAATCTCCTCCTCTTAAAGGATGGAGTACGGCGGGGACATACGCATGTCCGCATTGCATGCTAGACACGGATGCATTTTATCTCGAAACGGTCGGAAAACTTGTTGGTTTGACTGTCACCGTCGATTCTTGCCTTTGAATTACACGCCCGTTCAAACGGCGTGGATGGAAGAAGGGTCGACGAGTAAGAAAACAAACCCCCCCGACCATGTATAGTGGAAGGCATTTTGCACAGGTATAGATACTATAGGGATGCGGAAGATTACCTGGTGGAAGGTGCAGAGAGTGCAAACAATGCGCTACTGGAAAAAACACGGGTTGGAAGAAACGAAGTATTTTTTGGGATCTACCGTATTGGGAAGATCTACCGATTAGACACAATCTTGATGTAATGCATATCGAGAAGAATTTCTTTGACAACATTTTCAATACGATTTTGAACGTTCGGGAAAAACGAAGGACAATCAAGGCACGTTATGATATACGGGAGATATGTGACCGCCCTGAGTTGGAGCCTGACGACAATGATAATTACGCAAAAGCAAAGTACATGTTGACGATCGATGAAAAGAAAACATTATTTGAGTGGATCAAATCCATCAAATTCCCCGGACGGACACGTTTGAATTTGAGTCGGTGTATAGACGGTCAAAAACATATCATGTTCGGGATGAAAAGCCACGATTGTCATATATTCATGCAACGATTGATGCCCGTCGCGTTGAGACCGTTCCTAGAGAATAGACATTGGGAGCCGCTTGCCCGAGTTGAGTGTTTTTTTGAGGGACTTGACATGTACAGAGTCGACGGAAGCTACGTCGCTTCAATGAGTTCCGGAGATCGCCGTTATTATTTGTAAGTTGGAGCGAATGTTCCCACCTGGCTTTTTTGACTCCATGGAGCATCTTCCAGGTGCATCTTCCATACGAGGCATTCTTAGGGGGTCCCGTACATTACACTGGATGTACCCATTTGAAAGGTAAGCACGATTATTTTGTAATGTACGCGTATGAATCAAGACATGTGATCATCGAATGTTAATAATGTTTTGTACCCACAGTACTTACGTCGGTTGAAAAAGATGGTTGGAAATAGATCACGAGTAGAAGGATCTATCTCGTAGTGCGCACTGACGCAAGAGACTACCACATTTTGTTCATACTACTTTGATCAACACATTGCGAAGCGATTTCGACCGTCAAAACGAAACGTTGTCGATAATTTACTTGAAGGTGTTGACATGAACGACTTGCCGATTTTTACGGAACCTGGCATGACAGTTGGAAGATCAGTGCGAAGGCCGTTGACCGATTCTGAGTATCACGTAATGCAGACATACGTGTTATGCAACTGCGCAGAGATCGAGCCTTACATAGAGTGAGTTTGTAACTTAACATTATTCCATCGCATAAACAATTACAAACTATTTGCTAACTATTTTTGTAACATACAGATTATTTCTAAACGTATACGTTCGAATGACACGAGTTGGTCTTACAGACGCTGAGGAGGGGTCAATAATCGACAAAGAGTTTCGTTCTTGGTTCAGTGCATACGTGAGTTATTTTAAATTTTCAAACAACCGTTGCATTATGTTGAAACAATTACTATCTTCCTAACATTACCAGTATGTGGACAATGACACAGGTTGACTCCCCTACATTACCTGGTGGATGATCCTCGCATCATTTCTTTAGCAAAGGGACCTGGACGGATAGCAAGGTCGTATGGTGGATACGTCGGAAAACGATTCTGATTTCAAACGAAGGCGCATTCGATGGTGAGCAGGGCAACAAACAACGGTGGTGTTTGCATAAAAGGTCACGTGTTCTAGGACCAAACGAAGACGATTACTTGAGTAATCGATGAGATTCTTGAGATTCAATACGCAAGTCCGACGCTAAAACGCATTGTTCTGTTCAATCGCACTTGGTTCGAGACAACCAGACGAGGCGAGTCCGTAAGATTGATCATTTACAAATCGTTGAGGTAAAGAAGTCTAAGCATATGCGCACCGCCGATAGGTTCGTCCCTGGCTTCACAAGCGATTCAAGTTTATTACCTGAACTATCCGATTAATAGACGAGATCCGGCAGATTGGTTAGTTGTTTGTAAAGTTAAACCACGCCAGGTAGAAGAAAACTTGTCCGAGAAAGACGACCACGCAGAGGAAGTCGTTGCTTTTCAAGAAGATGAGATACGATCTCGTGCAATCGACGATGGTCGAGGATGCAAAATCTTGTTGGTCCTTTGAACGATGGAACGATAACATTGCATGATGATGATGATATACATGCTTCCACTTCTCACGCACGTGACATTGATCTTGAATTTATTCGAGACGATGAATCGATGAAGAAACGAAGAAGAAGAAGAAGAAGACTGTATGTGACGGACTTCTTGGAGACGATGATGAATGAGATATTTCGTTAACTTGATTATTCAAATGTGTGTGTATGTGTTTAATTAATTAAAACTATTTCTTTTAAGGAAAGATTAAAAAAAAAAAAAAAAAAAAAAAATTATATTTGCGACCAAGTGGTCGCAATTTCACACAAAAAAGTGACCACATGGTAGTAATTTAGAAGTGAAATGCGACCAGTTGGTCGCATTTTATAATTATATTTTTAAAAAATATAAGTAAAATGGCTACCATCTGGTCGCAAAAATGAGCGGTAAATTTAAATTTCCATGAAATTTATGGCGGTGAATTTAAAGATTACGACCATCTGGTCGCAATATTTGGCGGTGGGCTACCATATGGTCGCAAAAATGAGCGGTAAATTTAAATTTCCATGAAATTTATGGCGGTGAATTTAAAGATTACGACCATCTGGTCGCAATATTTGGCGGTGAATTTCATTATTGCGACCAGATGGTCGCAATTATTGATGGGACTCGTGATATGACAGCTGTTATGGATCATGGTAAAGTGGTGACCATATGGTCGCTTTTCATGAAATGCTACCATATGGTCGCAAATATCTCAAGAAATGCGACCATTTGGTCGCAAAAATCGATTTAAATTCCCATCGAGTTTTCCTTTCCCCCCGTTTCTGCTTTTCTTCCTTTCTCTTTTTCTTCCTCTCTTTTTGTTCTTTTCTCTCTTTCCCCTCTCCCGTTCCCCATTATTTCTTCCCGTTCTTACTCTAAATCTAAAACCCTCAAACCCCAATCCCGGTTTCTATTACGAGGTTAGTTTTCGTATAAAATTGAAGTTTAGTTTAAGAATTTATTTTACTTAGTTTTAGTTTTTAGTTTTCAATTTAGTAGTTTAGTTTAGTTTTGTTAATTTAATTAGTTTTAGTTTAATGAATCTAAATTTGTGTAATCAATTACTTAGTTTACTTTTGTTTAATTCATAGCATTTTAGTTTACATTAACTAATTAATTAGTTTAGTTTAATTTTGTTACTTTAAGTAATTTTAGTTTAATTAATCTAATAGTTTAATTAATCTAACTTAGTTTACTTTAATTCAATTTAAGTAGTAATTAATTTAATTACTTAATCTAATTTAGTTTATTTAAGATAGTTTACTTTAATTTAATAAAATTAAACTAAATTAATTTATAATTACACTAGTTTAAATTTTAATTTTAGTTTAATTAATGTAATTTAGATTACTTTAATTAAATCAATTAATTTAAAGTAGGGTAATTAATTCAAATAGTTTAACTTCAATTATACTTAAGTAGTTTAAATTAATTAATTACACTAATTTAATTAATTAATTTTAATTTAATGAATAAATAAAAATTGTTTAATTACTTAATTTTAGTTAAAATTTGATTAAAGTAAAGTACAATTAGATTAATTAATTAGAATAATTTTGTTTAAGTATTCTAATCAATTAATTTGAAATAAAGTAAATTAAAATTAGATTAATTGAAACTAAAATTAATTTGAGTTTAATTCAATTAATTTTAGTTCAATTAATATAATTAAATAAATAATTAATAAATAATTAATAATTAATTAACTAATTATTGAAATTTAAATTTTAAAAAAAAATTCTTAAATGCGACCAGGATGGTCACTTTTTAGGCGACCATCCTGGTCGCATTTTTAATCGAAGCCTAAAAGTGACCATTTGGTCGCATAAAATGCGACCATTTGGTCACTTTTTTATGTGACCAATTGGTCACTTATCTTTCACATAAAATGAGACCAGATGGTCACTTTTTAGGTGACCATCTGGTCGCATTTTAACTGAGAATAAAAGTGACCATTTGGTCGCAAAAATGCGACCATTTGGTCACTTTTTATGTGACCAATTGGTCACTTATCTTTCACATAAAATGAGACCAGGATGGTCACTTTTTAGGTGACCATCCTGGTCGCATTTTAATCGAGAATAAAAGTGACCATTTGGTCGCAAAAATGCGACCATTTGGTCACTTTTTTATGTGACCAATTGGTCACTTATCTTTCACATGAAATGCGACCGGATGGTCACTTTTTAGGTGACCATCCTGGTCGCATTTTAATCGAGCCTAAAAGTGACCATTTGGTCGCAAAAATGCGACCATTTGGTCACTTTTTATGTGACCAAATGGTCACTTCTATTGAAGATAAAATGCGACCATATTGGCCCCTTTTAATGCGACCATTTGGTCGCATTTTCAAAAGTTTGACTTTTTTGCTACCAAAATTTTTTGCGACCATATGGTCGAATTTTTGTGACCATGCAGTCGCACAATTGAAATCCGACCAGCTTTTTAGCAACCACTCAGTTGGTCGCATTTTTGGTCGCAATTTAGGTAAAAAACGACCATTTGGTCGCAATTTCCTGGTCGCAAATTGACAGTTTTTTTGTAGTGTAATGAGGCTCTCATCTAAACATGACCTGTGTCCTATACTATTTGCAAAGAAAAGAAACGGCACATGACGGAACGGTGTTTTTTTGCTGCTGATGGACTTTTTATTTTTATTTTTATCATGAGTTAATTTATTTACTTTAATAAAACTAGTTTCCTACTATGAATGGAGTTTTTTTATTAGCTAATAGTGTGGCTCTCATTAAAATTTAAAATCTTAAGATTTTTCAAATTAATTGAAAATAACTAATAAAAATGTAATTATTTATTAAAAACTCTAATTAGAAACTACATAACATTATGGATTTAGAGGATAAAAATTAAAAAGAAAAAGAATAGATAGTCATGTTGGAATTCCATTGAATGAATTGTACAACCTAAAATCTATCATAAACGTTTTTTTATACGAAAATATTTTTGTGACATATTTTTTTAACATTAGTATTTTATTATAATTTGGGTTACATTAACCAAATTAAAAAATAGATAGAATTCAAGTTATCCCACATAATATTTCTTTAATTATATTTTTTTATTAAGTTTATTTAATTTAAAGATAGAATACTGTTTTACTTTATATGAGTTTAGATATTTATTATGATGTGTTTTAGGTTAGAGTTCTTACAAATAATTAGATTTAATTAATTTAAGTTACATCTCATGATTTTAAATTTTAATAAGACACACTATTAAATAATAATTAAAAAAAATCTCACCAGTAGTGGGAAACTAGTTTGTGAAAAAAATAAATTAACTAATGATAAAAAAAAATCCATCAGAAGTTAAAAAATTGTTCCTGTCATGTGCCGTTTCTTTTTCTTACAAGTAACACACATGTCGCTGATTTAGATGGCAGCCTCATTGCTCCCGGACTATTGAAGAATTTCTCCAAACGAGGGCAGAATAAAAATGAAGTAATACACGTCCAAATTGTGTGCCTGAAGATTCATAGATCTACCAATAAAGTAAAAAGAAATGAAAGAGAAGGAAGATTGCAGCATCATAAACTCTTCCCACAAGCAATCAAGATGATAAGAAATAAGATCTTATCCATACACAATTTTCCCGTTAAATCTTCAATAACCGATATGAAATTGAAATATTTTGAAACACTAGGTGCAGTTTCCACTTCAAGAAGAAGGCCACAAAGAGCTTCTTCAAGCACTCGATTCAAACAATGCAGATTCTGAAGCTCAACCAAATAAGCAAATTGAAAAAAGCGCCAACCAATTCCAAGACTATGTGTATCAACGAACCCAGCTAGCAAAAAACGATGTACGTCTCAGGATTCCTGGTCCCTTCAATGTTTATACGGTTAGTTTTCACCGGAGTCAAAACTGAATGAGTTTCTCCAAGAAACTTAGGGTCCGTTTGGTATAGTTTTTTCTAAAAATGTTTTGTGTTGAACATTTTAAAAAGAAATACGTGTTTCATCTAAAAACACTTGAGTGAAATATTTTAAATAAAATACTTGTTTATCAATATTTTTAGAAGAATCACAAATCAAGTATTTTATTCAAAAACACCTTTTAGTATACTCAAGTGTTTTTAGATGAAACACTTCAAGTATTTTTTTTAAAATGTTCAACACAAAACATTTTAGGAGAAACTATATCAAACAGACCGTTATAATTCATTAAACAAGTAGAGCATTTGAATAGTTTGCAAATGAAGACGATCAAGGAAGAAGAGAAGTTGACATCTCGGGGTTGTGATGATGACAAAAACATTAATGAAAGAAGATAAACTGAAAGTGGTGATAGAGATATTGAGTCCATTGCAGGTGGTGATATTTTTAGCATACAGTAAGAAGCTTCATCTCATCAATGGGGGAAACGTTATGATAAAAAGCATGCTGGAGCTTAAGGTTTTGGTTAGATTCAAAGGTATATTACCCCCCCTCAAATCCATCTTTAGGTGGAGGTGCTTTTAAATTTGGTTCTATTTTATGATTAAATTACATATCATTGGATTTGTGTAATTGAACTGTTAATTCATGTAACGTTTGCTTTGCTTATGTCATCTGATTATTAGAGATAAAGTTTTGTTTTACATTACTAATGACGTTTTTTATTTTATATTATTAATATATATGAATTTTACTTTTGTATACATGATGAATTTAAGATAAGATATATATGTTTTTTTTTAAAAAATATTTATTTTATCTTATATATGCTGTTTACAAAGACTTTCTGCCTAATTTTTGTGTTAATTATGTTACTTTATTATGTTATTTACAAAGTAATGAGAATCCAAAATTAAAATTGAGTTTAAAAATCCCTCATATTATGCTAAGAAATATCTACAGTAAAAAAAAGACCTAGTCAACTTAAAAATGTAAATCTTGAAGATTTGATTGCGGTGGACAATTCAAATACTCTAATAAGATAATTTAAAGTAGTTTCGTTGTACTAATTAAGATTTATATATTCCTCTTATATATATTATTTAAATAAATAAATAAATAAATAAATAATATGTATATATATATTAATATTAATATCATTTATCTTTTATATCTCCACGTGTCTCCTCCAAACAAGACCATCGCATTGCAAGGCGCTAAATATATGACACGAAAAAAAAATCACCTTGCATGCAAACCCACTTTTTTCTATTTTTTGTTATTATTCAGGGGCGGTCCTGACACTGTGCGAGCAGTGCGACTGCCCTGGGCCCTAATTTTTGGGGCCCCAATTTTGAGTCTTGTTTTACATTGAATTAAAAAAATTACTACAATTCACGCCGGCTACATAGGCTTAGTCAAATGTTGGGGGCCCAATTTTGAGTTTGATTTTACATTGAATTAAAAAAAAATTGCTACAAATATTCACGCCGGCGGCCTGCCCATTAGGGTTTAGTCAAATGACTATAATATTTTGATTAAAGTTCATAAATTTTTGTTATATATCTTTTTAATTTTGTCTCATTAAAGTTATATGATATAGGGCCCAAAATTATTTTTTGCACCGGGCCCTTATTTTCTTAGGACCGGCCCTGTTATTATTATGTTGATAATATCTCTTCCATGGACGTAATTCTATTATCTAGCCATTTATTTTTTGAATTTTATAAAGGAAAAAAATGATTTTTTTTAAAAAACTTAATATTTTATAAATATGTAGTTTGATTTGAAAAGGGTAATCTGTGTTTTTTAACACTTACGATTCGATTAGGTTTTAAATATTTTCTCACCTTGAGTCTTTTGATAATTGACTAAATAAATTTTGAGAAATTTATAGTTTTGTTCCAATATTAATATAAATTGATTCACTTATTAAATTTTAGAGTTTAAATCCACGCGTCATGATAAAAAAACAGAAAAAAAACCGTATCACAATAAAGAAGTATCTCAAATTTAGTTAAAAAATTGAGATAAAATCCTAAATTAAAATAACGTTTAAAAAATCTTTACAAATATGGTTTAAAAAAATTAAAATACAGATACATCCATTTTATCTATATTAAAATTGATCGTCTATTAAATCTACAATTATTTGAAAATATACAATAACAATATAGATAAAATAATATATTTAAAAAAATGAACCACCTATCCAAATTTCTCTGAAATCTCATTTGTTATTTTAAAGAAAAAACAATAGGCAATTGTAAATCTAACAATTTTTTTAATAATATTTATAAAAATAAAAGCTCAAAAAAATATTTGTAAATTTTGATCGGGTTTATTAGTGAATTACATATTTTTACATTAAATTTATCACAAACACATAAATTATTATTAATCACTGAAAAACATGATAAAAAATGTTATATTTGTAAATACTTTTTTTTAATTGATACTTTTACAAATATCACATAAAAGTCTGCCACCAAATCAAATTTCCCAAAAATAAGTATATTTATCAATAATTTATTAGTTTTATAAAGATTAGGGAAATCTAAAAATTAAAAATTAAAATTTGGCCAAGATGTTAAAAGATATTTTATACAAGTATGAAAACAAGATAAGAAAAAACAAACTATATTTAAAAGAAAACAAAAATACCATCAAACATATCTAAAAGGTAAAGGAAACAAAATTACCAATCCAAAAGTTTCATGCATTGAATTTGAATGCATTCAGCCAAAACCTTAATTTGAATTTAGCTGCATGCATAGCCAAGTGTTGAAATACTAAAGACATCGATGTGTGAATTGTTAATTCAAGGAAAAAAAAATAATGAGCCAACGAGAGTATAGCTCAATCGGTTAGGCAGGTTCGAGTCCCTCTCCCCTAATTTGATGTAATATCTCAAAAAAAAATAAAAAAATAAATAATGGTCAATCAAATAATTAAATCTCTTTATATTTTGCCGGATCACATTCTATCCAAATTTTTTTATAATTTAATTTTTCTTTTATTGCTCTTAATTGCATTCATATAGTTCATACAAAATAGTGTCCACGTTTTAGATACTAGTTTTTTAACACGTAGATTGTACGTTATTTTATTAATATTATTTGTCATTGTATTTTTTAACATTTGATATCAGTTTCTTCCATCTCTTTTTAATTTTTAGATTAGTGTGTTTATAAAGTACTATTCCTCTTTAAGTACTGTATCATTTTGATCATCCATTATTTTTTAAATAACTTTAAACTTTTATTAAGAAGATAAGGGCTCTAATTAAAGTGATCATGAAGATAATATTATTGGAAATGAGATAAACAACCGTATATTTTTTTAAGGAAATAATTATGTTAGATAATCTCAATGTTAATTATGAATTGTATTTTATTTTTTTAGAATGGATGTATGTATCAATGTAGGTTTTCATTTCTCAAAGAATATTTAAACTTTTATTAAGGACATAAAGGCTCTAATTAAAGAGATAAAGATAATATTATTAAACTGAGATAAACAAAGCATTGAGAGAAAATTGAACGGTATTTTTCTTAGGACATAATTATGTTATCTAATCTCGATATTAATTATGAGGATGTATATATGTATTGTTAAGGATCTCACATTGGAAAGATGAAGGGACCTAACAACATTTATAATGTCTAAGGCCTACTGCTCTCATTACTAATTGGTTTTGAGATAGATGCACACATTATTAACATGGTATCAGAGTCAAACAAGCCCAAACGGGCATTCGGTCTAAAAAGGGGATCCGACTCAAGATTGGTGAGACCAAAAGAGGCACCATATTGAGGGGGCATGTTAAGGATCTCACATCGGAAAGATATGTATCAATATATTTTTTCACCTCTCAAAGAATATTTATTAATTTTTTATAGTTAATTTTTTTTTTATGATAATCCAGAAGAATCTTTTCCAATATAATTTATTAATTTTTTATGTTTAATTAGGTCTCAAATGCAACACTAAGGACTAAATTGGAGACAAAATTGAAATATTTTAACACATTAAGGAAATTATAAATTTTGAAACATTATTTACGAAGTATTTCAATTACGTATATAGGTTTTGAAAACTACATATAGAGAGGGGGGAAAAGTATTTTATGAACTGATATCTTCAAAATAGTAAAATTTTTAAAAATGTTCAATAACTTTTTGTCTCTATAGCTCAAAATAAGTATGAAACACAACCCACATTAATGTTTAAGAGAATATAAATTTTATAAAATTTAAAGACATTTACTATTTCTAAAAACAACTATTAAAAAAATTATCATGTTTTAAAATTTAAAAAAGAAATATCAAATATATATGTAACAAAAATGAACTTTTCCTAACAATAAGTTTATTTTCAAATTTAGAAATCCAAAAACCATAAAACTTAACAACTTTTAAGGGAGTAGCTCTCCCTACATTATAAGACTGTAATTTATCCACATCTTTATTTGTGATTATTTTTTCAATTATTTGATCTCTTATTTTTTTAAAATATTTTTATGTTTGTGAGTTTGGAGTAAAAATACAGGCCTTTTCCCAAACTAAACACTTGGTTTATTCATAGACATGAAAGTCAATTTCCCATTCAAACTCAAACATCATTTTTGTTTCCTTCATAGAGTTCAACCATTTTACATCCTTAGCCCTTTCATTTCCATTTCTCCAAAACATGAAATTCCTCTCCATTCTCATCTCATGCTAAATAATTCTTCATGATTTCAACCATTCAATAAAATCCTTAAAATTATCATAAGACCCACCCCCTTCTCCCACACCTTCCATAACCCTCTTCTTCAATTCCCAAACCCTCTCTTTCAATTCCTCATCCCCAAAAACTCTCTCAACCTTATCCTTAATCTCCATCCTCTTCACAATTCCACACCCATCATCTTTCTTCAATCTCAATCCCACTTCCCAAATATCACAAACATACCCTTCATTGAAAAACTGATCCGCAAAATACGGCCAACAGAGAAAAGGAACTCCATTTCCCACACCTTCAAGAACTGAATTCCACCCACAATGGCTCATAAAACAACCGATCGAAGGATGTTTCAATACCCTCTGTTGTGGGGCCCACCCGACAATCTTCCCTCTCGACCCGACACGGTCTAGAAACCCATCCGGGTACGAATGATGATCTGGGTTTTCTCCCATGATATCTGGTCTGACGACCCATAGAAACGGCTTCCCGGAAATCTCGAGCCCTAAAGCCAATTCCTTGAACTGGGTTTTGTCTAGAACGGTGAAACTTCCGAAAGCGACGTAGATGACGGAACGTGGGGTTTGTCGGTGGAGCCATTCGAGACAGGTGGGATCTTCCGACCAGAAATGGCCGGCGGAGTTTCCGATTTCGAGGCGGTTGGTGGCTAGGAGTGGGCCGATGGGGAGGATTTGAGCAGAGGAATTGAAGATTTCTGGTTCGAGATGATGGGATGAATTGCAGAGAATGTGATTTGCTATTTTGATTGCTCTGATGTTTCGTAAGCAGAGTTGGAAGAGGATTTTGGTGGTGTCTTTGTCGCCGATAGAAGCCCATACTAGGTTTTCGGTTCTGATTGTCGGGACTGATGGAGCTAACTCGATTTCTTGGCTTTTTAGTAATGTTCCTGTCGGAAAATGGAAATTAAAGTATTAAAAAAAAAAAAAAAGTATAACTTATTTTTTGCGTCGGGAAGGTTAACCAGGTAAACAGAACCTTTCCTACTACGGAAGGCACATCCTCTTTTTTAAATTTTTAAATATTTCTAATTAAAAAAAAAAATTAATTTATTTAAATATTATAAAATACTATACCCTTACTAATTCAATAAATTATATTTTGTTGTAATTGTTTTTTTTTAAATGTTTTTTTATATCTTAACTGTTTTTTAAAAGCAATTTAAGTTTTTTTTAATATTTTTAAAATTAAATTACTACCATCTTTATTAAATCATTTAATATTTGAATACTTAAAAATAATTTATTTTTCATAAATGAGTGATAAATCTAAATAATGAATAGTTATTCATTTTCATACGTTGCACTTGATTTTTCAATTATTTTGTAATTTGATGTTGTGAAAGAAATTAAAAAAAAAGAATTTATTAAAGAAAAAATGAAAATTTCTTATTTACTGAAGAGAAATATTTTACTTATCTTAAAAAAAAAAATTACTAAAAATGTAGATAGTCATTTAATAGAAAGTGAAGCATAAATAACAATGACAGGTTTAGTAATTTGAAGATTTTAAAAACGTATAATAATGACATATTAGTATTTTTAAGATTTTAAAATGTGTATGTAGCCCAAAAATATTTCTCAAACATCTCTCATTTTATATATTATTATATTAAATATAAGGATAAGAATAAGGATATGAGAGTCAATACTTAATAAAAATAACAAAATATTTATAAAATCTATTTGGTTTTATATTAGATCATAAAAATATAGTGATATATATTTTTTAAATTAAATAAAAAAAGAATTGAAATCCAATAAGAAAAGCAATTGAGAAATTTATTGATAAAATATCATTTCGGTCATTAAATTTATCCTTATTTGTAATTTGGTCCTTCGTTTTAAAAAAAATTATATTTTAATCTATTGAGTTTTAAAAGTACACCAATTTAGAGTTAGAATTTAACACAAAATTACAATATGATTCGTTTATTTACTAATTAAAATACGAAATCTAATTATAATAAAACAAGTCATGTCATTAAATTTAACTCAAGTTTTAACATAAGCATAATAATTGAATTGAAAACTTTTATCTTACCATCAAAATCAATAATTTTGTCATGAATGAGCTTAGGGATATTGAAAATGCTAGCCAATAAACCAGCCGAAGCAGACCAGAAAGCAACTCCACGAATCCCCAACTTCTCAGCTACTTCAAGAGCCCACCCATGATTCAAATCAGCAATCACACAATTAATTTCATTATTCCAATTCAATCCATTTATTTGATTTATCAGCTCTTCCAATTTCATAGGCATCACTTTTGAAACTGCCTCAGTTAATTTCCCTAAATCATTTCTATCTTCCAAAGCTTCCATACCATCTGGGAGTGAAACCATATTGATTACTTTATTATCATCGTCGTCACCGTCATCATCATTCTCTGCCAGAGCGCTCATCACGCGCTCGTGATTATTCTCGGTATTCACGAATGTGATTTCAAATCCTTGTTTGGTTAAGCAAAGACATAGTTCCATCATTGGAATTACATGTCCTTGAGCTGGATAAGGAATGGCTAATATGTGCCCTCTCTTCATTTTTTTTTGTTCCCTTTTAATTGTCTATTTGATGATTGTGTGTAGCTTTTTTTGAGATTCTATTTATCACATTATATATGTATGGAGGGAGCCAATTTCCAAGTGTTATATTCATTTCTTGAATGATTGAGGAATCTAATTATTTTTCTTTTGTTTCACTCTCTAGATTTTAGCCATTGTCCTCGATTTTTTATTTTTATTTTTATTTTTTTTATTTGTAAATGATTCTTAGGTAAAAACGGAATTTGAATTTGATTATATCTCCCAAATTGTTTTTAGTTTTTGCCTTTTACGTTTTTGATCATAAACTACAACTATAACTTGTGGTTGTATTCTTTTGTCAAATTGAGTTTTTGGGTTTGGAGTTTTCCCAAAATTCAAATTTAACTGGTTTTTCTAGTCATATTTTTGTTTTTCCTTCTGTTAGAGCTCGGTGGGTTTTATGATATATATTTAACACTTTTATTTTCTTTTTGTTAATTATATTTTACTTTAAAAAAAACTTAGATAAATGATTTTTCTAAGGATATAAAAACCCTCACATCTGTGTTTTTAGGGATGATGGTAAATCAGACTCTTATGATTTGTCTAATTTGTAAATCACATCACAATAGTTTAAATATTCTTAAGCACAATGTAGTTTTTGAATTGAAACTCACTCTTAGGTAATTTAGTTTTAATGATGTTAAGACGTGTATTTATTGTACATTTACCATGTTTTTCAATCTTGATAAAAAAATAATAGTAAAATTTAACAGATCGATGGAATTTATAGATTTTATATCTTGCGTATTCATTTATAATTTTTCTCACTATTAATTGTAAGGGGCATTTGTACATTTAACAATTTTTCTTAGTGATACTTGTACAAATAGTAACTCTAATTGAATACATTAAGTTTGTCACTAATACACGCATTAATAATTGTTAATCAGTGATTAACGTAATAAAAATTGCTATATTTACAAGCACTTTTTAGAGTTACTATTTTTACAAATATTACATCAAAATCTCCTACCCAATAAAATTTCTCTAATTATAACACATGACAAAACATACAATAAACACGTTTCATTAAAACTAATGGAAAAATATGATTTATAATTTCACAAAGCATATTTAAATCAGACAAAACACAAGGGTACGCTTCACAATTATCTTGTTTTTTACTAGTTTTCTTTTCCTTAGAGATGAATGACAAGCAAACAGGGGAGGGATTAATTAATTTAAATACTTATTCTTCACTTATTGCTAATTAAATTTATATGCTGCATTAATATTTATAATCTCTACCTATCTACTTTAGGCCTAAACTTGTATCTTTGTTTTTAATGTCATCCAAAAAGCCTCGTACTAATGAAAAATTACACTCTCTTTATAAACTCATCCCAGATTAAATCGAAGTCGAATTTGTTAGTATTCCAACCATTTCTAAGAAAACTCACTATCAAAATAGAACAATGCGGATAATAATTTCCTCCAAGAGTCTTGTTAAGGCCTCCCTTTAGAAAAATTATAGCTGTCTACTTATATTTTTCTGTGCCTTTTCAAGTCTAGTCTTTTATAGCAATTTCTTCACCACCTGGTTCTGCACTCTTCCTAATCTTCTGCTTTAGCTCAACACATCTCGCTCTTATACTTACATTCACAAGCAATTTCTCCACCTTCTTCCGGATTTCCCCGTTCGATACGACACCGTTTTCATTTGTATCGACACCAATTCCCAACTTCTAAATATCCCACAGCTCAAACACTCCAAAGTTAAACTCCATTCACAATGACTAACAAAACAAGCCAAGCAAGGTGGCTCCGGACCTTTTGTTGAGGTGCCCCCAGCTGATGATTTTCCCTCTGCCAACGGCGAAACATAATCAAATTGTATTATAATTTATTTCACTCAAAAGAAAGAAAAGCAAGAAGATTATAGAAATGAAACTCACTATTTCCATCTCAAACACCATCTTAATAAAAAAAATAAAAAAATTAGGAATACTGAAATTCACAGCACAATTGTGTGAAGTAAGTTTCATCTTTTAACAAATGGAGGCATTGAGAGATAGGAAGACCCTTTTCACACAAGATTTTATATTCTTATTTAAGACCGTTTGGGGTAATTAAATTTTTTTTTTTAATGATTATCAAAAGCAATTTCTTTATTAAAAATACTTTAAAAGTTATCTAAATTGGATACTATTTACAAACAAACAAAAGTTCTCATATTGGTTTTGTGTCGCCCAACATCAGTTTTGACGATCCAGAGGAAACTTTGAGTGCTCCTAAGAGTATACCCAAACCAGCATCCCTCCAATAGGATACTGCCACATATATTAATAAAAAAAATCAAAATCAATATATTTTTATTCTCTATATATGTGACAATTTCCTATTTGAGGGATGGGAGCACCTAAGTTTTACTACTTGAATTAACCTCTAAAATATTTAAAAATTAGCATACTTTCCTTTGATTTTTAGTTATTCTTTTAAATAAAAAAAATATTTTAAAAATTTCCTGTTAGATTTAGATTTCACAACATTCCAACTCGAATCACTAAAAACTAGGGGTGAAAGAAAACAACGGAAATAGAAAAACCGGACCAAACCGTTCCCTTTTTTATTTTAAAAAAATAGAACCGAACTGGCTTCTAAAAAAGTAAAAATCTCATATACATTCCCTATTTTCCCCTAGTTTTATTTATTTTATTTTATATATTTATTTATCACTTTATTTTAATTTATATTTTATATATTTATTAATCTTATTTTTTTCAACTAAATTTTTGTTTATGTTTGATTTTGTTTCATTCCATTCTTCAATATAGAAGGGTTTATCTTTAAACTAAATGCAAATGTCATTAATTAGAAAAATTGAAAACCAAACCGGTCCGATTTTTAAAAATTAATTGAAAAACCGAACCGAACTTGTTGCACCCCTACTTAAAAACAAAACCCAAATGGATTATTATTATCATGATGTTATCATAATACAAACAAACATAAATTTAGAAAGAAAAAAAATCCAAAGATCTAAACTAAAACATCATCTTCTTCCTTAACCCATCTGATAAATTTCTCAATATTAGCACAAGACAAACCCCCATGTTCAACACTTTTCCTGATCGTTTCTTGAAGTTTAACAGATCTATCTTTCAAACTCTCATCACCCATCACTTCCTCCACTTTCTTCTTAATCTCCCATCGATTCACAATCCCATTTTCATCCTTATCAAACCCATATCCAATTTTCCAGATATCATCAATATAACTCATATTGAAATATTGATCACCCACATAAGGCCAACAGAGAAAACGTAACCCATTACTCACACCTTCCAGAATTGAATTCCAACCACAATGGGTTAAGAAACAACCCACCGATGGGTGATTCAAGACCTTTTGCTGAGGTGCCCATGTTATGATTTTGGCTTTTGATCCTTTGAAATCTTCCGGAAATTCATGCTCTGTTCCTTGTCGGATGACCCAGAGGTATGGTCGGGATGTTAATTCGAACCCCATTGCGAGTTCTTGGAATTGGGTTTTGGTGAATTCGGTGAAACTTCCAAAGGCTAAGTATATGACTGAAGATGGTGGCTGTTGATCGAGCCATTCGAGGCAGGAATCGTCTTCTTTCCAGAATTGCCCTGCTTCGCTTGCTACTAATGGTCCTACTGGAAGAATCTTTGTGTTTATTGAGACTGCTTCTTGTTCCAGTTCGTAAGATGTGTTGAAAAGACACCATTTTGAAATTTCGTATCCCTTTTGAATGCGCACCAAGTGTTCGAATAAATGTTTCTGTGACTTTTTGTATGGAACACACATCCATGGGAGGTCCTTAGTGTTCATGAATGGCATTCCGGGTCTCAGTTGAAACTTTTGCTCTTTGATTGGGACTCCTGCAAAAACCCAAATCAGCAAACACATCGAGAATCAAGTACATTGATGTTCGAGTGAGAAAGATTGTGAGTTTATTAGAGACAAGATAATATCTTCATTAGTACAAGGCTTTTCAGTAGCCAGAACTAAAAGCTAAAAATGGACCCTATTATATACTATTTCAGAGATTGTAGAAGGTTCCTTGTCCTGACATTGATGTTCGAGTGAGGAAGATCATGGGTTTATAAGAGACAAGAACATCTTCATTAATATGAGACCTCTCAGTCTGTGTAAGAATCAAAGTCTCACATCGGTTTAAATTAAAAAAAAAAATATCTTTATCATGCAGATTTAGATTCGAAATGGATGATATCATAGTAATGTAGAGATTTTGGAGGTTCGTTGTCCTAACAAGCAACAAATATCTAAGGAGATTTACTTACCTTCAGTGTCTATAATGCCATCATCAATAAGCTTATTGATGCTAATATTCAAGACAGAATGAGCAGCTGTAAAGGGAGAAAAGATGGTTCCTCTAATCCCCAATCTTTCAGCAAATTCAAGGATCCAAGCCATAGATAAATCAACCAAGACACAGGCAATTCCATTCTCAGCTTCTGCATGCATCTTAGTAAGGAGTTTTTCAAACTCTATCTGCAAATTGTTCATAATATGAACAAACAGCCTCTCTATATTGTCTCTGCTTTCTTCAAGAGAAAACCCATCTGAAACAGGAATCAATTGAATATTGGAACCAAGAATGGATTCTATTTTTTCACCCATTGCTTTGACCATTTTGTTGTGAACAAACTCAGTGTTTAAAACTGTGGTTTTGATGCCTTGTTTGGCAAAGGAATGGCATAGGTGCATTAAAGGGTTTACATGGCCTTGGGATGGAAATGGGATCACTACCACATGAGGCTGGTTTGCCATTGCTTCTCTCTCGCTGATTTTATCAATCTAGGTTCAAGCTTCTTGTGTGTATAAGAGAGGGAGAGAGTTTGATGGAACTGAAATAGAGGTAAATTGGATGGCAGAAACTATTCCATGAGACTGATATATTATTATTATTATTATCATTATTTTGGATATATGTTGCTACATTTATTAAAATCACGTCTAAAAATAATGAGTAAGGTAAATTTAATTATATATCACCATACTTCTCCTCATATGTGGTCGAATTCAAGACTTCATACTCGATATCATATTAAATATATTAATACAAAAGTTTAAGTTAGTAGATAAATAGTAAATTTAATCATATATCTTAATGATAACAATCATATTAAATAATTTATCGATGATAGATTTTTATTTGATACCTTAAAATTATAAGGATCGATAAATTTAAAAACTCATTTAAATCGAGTTGTATTAGGATAACGATGGGCTCATGAAGCATTGGGAAATAGGAAGTTTTAAATTTTCACAAGATTTCAGATTCTTATTTATTTACAGACAAGCAAAAGTTGCCTTGCCACATGCTTGATCAAATTGGTTCCGTGTCGCCAGCGTCAGTCTCTGCGCTCAACGGGGATTCAATAATCTGTCAGTGCCATTTGGTCCGTGAGATTGAAATCAGATCCTAAAATTTTTTAAACATTATTTAGATTAATATCTTAAACTTATATCTTAAATCTATATATAACTCAATTGGTTAGATATATATTCTCTTTCTTTGAGGTCGAAGATTTGAGCCCTCTCCCTCACTTTGATGTAATCTCAAAAAAAAAAAAAAAAAAAAAAATTCTTTATTATATTAAAAAAAAATAACAAAGTAGTGGTAAGTGTTGGGAGATTTCTAGATATAGCCCATGATTGAATTCAAGAGAAACCAAAACCGAAAGACCGAATGCGGAAACGTACCTTACTTCATAATCGGAAGCGATTATCATACGGGTTTTGGATCTTCCAGACCTTCTGCAATCTTTTTACTATACTTTTCTCGTAGAGAGAAAATCACTTCTTTGATGGGGATGAGAAGTTACGTTAAGAATGTGCAGAGGAATGGGGACCATAACCCCTCTTTTGAACTGCCCAAGTAACTGCTTAGTCAGTTAAAAGATAAAATTTTCTAATTTCTAATTTCTAATTTGACTCCTTCATCAAAATAGAAATTACATATGGTATCTATGCTTATTAAAATCCATGAAATTATGTATTTATTCTTAAGCCAACATTAAAACATTAGTAGATCACTTTATTTGGCTAACTCATGATAGCATTTACATTTAATAATTACATGTGTGGTCCCATATATTGAATTTTTCCAACAATCTCCCACTGGACCACATATGTAACTTTACCAATGTATTTAACTTTATGAGCTCCTAAAAGATGATATCAAAACAAAGAGTATCTTGAAAATCTCGTCCATTAGTAATATCAATATTGGATCAAAGCGGTCTTCGTCACATTAAGCGTAACTAAACCCATCAATGGTCACAAACACCAATATAACTAAATGATATAGATCAACCATGGATGCATAGCATGGAAATTATATGTAGTGTGATATGTACATAACTATTCCAACTGGTTCTACCTTACTTTAGTGAGATCAAAACTTTAACTCAATGTAACAGAGTGAAATTAACTTATTTTTCTTATTTCTGATCAGAAATATATCCAAAATACTTGAACAATATATCCATAAAACCATAAATAAAGCAATACAAAATTATTCAAACTCCCACTGAAATGTGATATCCTGATATAGGATAACACCCTACGAGCGATATGCTCATGAAAGACCACTTGAAGTGGTGATTCTTTTGTAAGTGGATCCACTATTGTGGAGTTTGACCGAATGTGCTCTATTTGATATATGTTCACTCTGTTTCTTTCTTTCACAACTAGGAACATGTAAGCTCCTGTTATTAAAATATGGCATAACTTATTATCACGATAAAAATTTTAGTGGTCTTTCAACACCCTCTAAAATGTGCAGCCTCAGTGATAATAATTTAGAACCATATTCAATGATTAGATGCCTCAAATTTTTGCTGCCTTAATAGAAGAAATTATGAGTGTCTAAATGACTCTTCCCCAAAACTTAAATCCACCAACAACATATAAATATAGCCTTAATGTGGATTTCCTACTGTCTTGGCATCTATCAAAATTAGAGTCAGAATACCCAATGATCTCTTACTGATCCGACCTTTTATATGTGAGCATATCATCTTTAGTTCTCTACAAATACCTCATAACCCACTTGGTTGCCTTCTAATGATCCATACCAAGGTTACCAAAAAATTGTACGGAATATCCGAAGATGTACACATCTGAACATATATTAGACTTCATACTTCTAAAGAGTAAGAACCTTTTGTGTTTCTTTAGCTGTAAAATTGCTTTTCGAGAACTTATTGAGATTAAAATTATCTCCTTAAATATACTAATTCTTGAGGTTGTTGAGTTTGTTCCCCAGGAATAATTATTCCAATATAAAATTGGTATCCTTATAAGTTTCCTTATCCTTAATTATCTTTAACTGTATTTCTTCCTCAAACTCAACTTCCTCAAGAAAGTTGTAGATCCCATCTCCAAATATTTTCCTAAGTGTGAGATCATAAAATATATACCCTTGGATCATTCAACACAACCAATATCTTAATTGTTTACTATTTTGGAGTCCAAGATTTTCATGTGGTCAGTAAGACCTACCCTTAGTTGGACATCCCCATATATGAATTCTAGAGAACAAGACAAACTATGCTCACATTATACTTTATCATTATAATAATCAATAAATTCAAATCATGGCAATTCCCATCTCAAGATACCGAGTACAACATTAATATCAAGTCTTTGGACAGTAATATTAACTGTAAGTGGCATCTTGAATCGTGATAACATATTGACAATAAGTTCATGTCAAATAATAAAACTATCTTTGGATCGATTTATTATTTACATGTAAATAACTTTATAATCTTCACATATTTATCACAAGTGTGCATGTAATTCTCTGCCAAACATTAACCTTCCTTTGGGCCGGCTAATACTCACATGATTTCACATACATCTTAAACTTTTAACATCCCTCATGAAAAATTTTACACAAGAGAGGTTACTTTGGCAACATCTTGTTTCAATTAATTCACTTGAAATTAACGTTAAACATCCTTAATAATTATAATATATACCAAAATTTGAATTTTCGATACTCAAAATAGTTATATAATATATAACTAAGAAACCATATAAATAAGATATGGGTCATAAATATCATAATATCATGAATATAAAATTTCATGACTTACCCATAATCAAATTTATTAATTTATATAGCCACATGATACAATTGAAACTTTGCCAAATACAAACTGTATGTACCAAAGTGGCCAACTATAAATTGTATATTTTTATGATATCACATAACAAATTTAGAACAAATATTCAAACTTGAAAGCAATATTCAAATCAATAAGAACATATTCTGCACCTTAATCCATGCCTAAGTTCATATTCGAATATTAGAGACGCGCAAGTGTATTATTGGTGACGCGATCGCGCGTGGCTAGTACCAGAGATTTTTGTAATGTTCACAGAGTGAAGTCACAAAGTCCATATTCCAAATATATTGGTGTCATGTATTTCATTTTCACATGAAATATAAAATCAAACTTTGATTCTAAATCACGGTGACAGAACATACATAATGCCATCAAAACTAAAGTGAACAAAAATCACCGTCAATGATATCTAACCAAACCATATAAAATTTTCTTAAATCAAAATAGGGACAACCATTTGTTTTTAGACTTTCTCAAACGCGGAAAAAATCCGTGGAATTGTTGATCTCAATTTTAACCGAAACCCCTTATGCAGACTATTCTTTATGTGTATTTAACACATTTGCTATGCGCATTTGATGCCAACACACACATATATATATAATATAATTGGTTAAAACATGGATGCATCAAAATCAATGCATTTTTTCATCAAGATATAAATTCTACCCAATTATCAGTTCATATCACCAAATTCCAACACATGTCGAAGCCTTTGTTTTTTAATCTTCAAATCAAAATCGGTTATCAAGTTATTTCCGATTTTTTTTTTAATTACTTTTCCCAAGGCTGAATGAATTGAGATTTTAAGGACAGTTCTCGTCGTCTGAATCCTTTGACTTGGTCAAATATTCAAAATTCAAACACAATTTTGAATCCTGCATCATGATTTTACCATCTACTTATTTGCATATTAAAATGCACAGTCATCGCAACCCAAAGAGGAAAAAAAAATCCCAAATTTTCCATGATGCCTAGAAATTTAAACTTTCGAAAAAGCCAACCGAGTTCAGACCATAATAATGAGAATCGTCAATGAAATTTCTCAAGAATTAGTCAATGGAAGGCTCTGATACCACTTGTTGGGAGATTTCTAAATATAGCCCATGATTGAATTCAAGAGAAACCAAAACCGAAAGATCGAATGCGGAAGTGTACCTTACTTCATAATCAGAAGCGATTATCATACGGGTTTTGGATCTTCCAGACCATAACCCCTCATTTGAACTGCCCAAGTAACTGCTTGGTCACAGTTAAAAGATAAAATTTTATAATTTCTAATTTGGCCCCTTCATCAAAATAGAAATTACATATGGTATCTATGCTTATTAAAATCCATGAAATTATGTATTTATTCTTAAGCCAACATTAAAACATTAGCAAATCACTTTATTTGGCTAACTCATGATAGCATTTACATTTAATAATTACATGTGTGGTCCCATATATTGAATTTTTCCAACCATAAGTTTAACCTCATATTAGCATCTCTCGCACTAAATTTTATTAGTTTTTTTTTTTTATAAAAAATTTAAGAAGGATTAGACCGTAAAACTATAAAATAACAACTAATTCCAAAAAATAAACTAGAGATATCGGATCAAACATTTGTCTTAGTATTCACAACTCCTACTCGCAAAGTCTCACCCACATAATCTATTGAGTTTTAAAAGTACACCAATTTAGAGTTAGAATTTAACACAAAATTACAATATGATTCGTTTATTTACTAATTAAAATACGAAATCTAATTATAATAAAACAAGTCATGTCATTAAATTTAACTCAAGTTTTAACATAAGCATAATAATTGAATTGAAAACTTTTATCTTACCATCAAAATCAATAATTTTGTCATGAATGAGCTTAGGGATATTGAAAATGCTAGCCAATAAACCAGCCGAAGCAGACCAGAAAGCAACTCCACGAATCCCCAACTTCTCAGCTACTTCAAGAGCCCACCCATGATTCAAATCAGCAATCACACAATTAATTTCATTATTCCAATTCAATCCATTTATTTGATTTATCAGCTCTTCCAATTTCATAGGCATCACTTTTGAAACTGCATCAGTTAATTTCCCTAAATCATTTCTATCTTCCAAAGCTTCCATACCATCTGGGAGTGAAACCATATTGATTACTTTATGATCATCATCGTCGTCGTCATCATTCTCTGCCATAGCGCTCATCACGCGCTCGTGATTATTCTCGGTATTCACGAATGTGATTTCAAATCCTTGTTTGGTTAAGCAAAGACATAGTTCCATCATTGGAATTACATGTCCTTGTGCTGGATAAGGTATGGCTAATATGTGCCCTCTCTTCATTTTTTTTTGTTCCCTTTTAATTTTCTACAAGATTTGATTGTGTGAGGTTTTTTTAGATTCTATTTATCACATTATATATGTATGGAGGGAGCCAATTTCCAAGTGTTATATTCATTTCTTGAATGATTGAGGAATCTAATTATTTTTCTTTTGTTTCACTCTCTAGATTTTAGCCATCGTCCTTGATTTTTTATTTTAATTTTTGTAAATGATTCTTAGGTAAAAACGGAATTTGAATTTGATTATATCTCCCAAATTGTTTTTAGTTTTTGCCTTTTACGTTTTTGATCAAAAACTACAACTATAACTTGTGGTTGTATTCTTTTGTCAAATTGAGTTTTTGGGTTTGGAGTTTTCCCAAAATTCAAATTTAACTGGTTTTTCTAGTCATATTTTTGTTTTTCCTTCTGTTAGAGCTCGGTGGGTTTTATGATATATATTTAACACTTTTATTTTCTTTTTGTTAATTATATTTTACTTTAAAAAAAACTTAGATAAATGATTTTTCTAAGGATATAAAAACCCTCACATCTGTGTTTTTAGGGATGATGGTAAATCAGACTCTTATGATTTGTCTAATTTGTAAATCACATCACAATAGTTTAAATATTTTTAAGCACCATGTAGTTTTTGAATTGAAACTCACACTCTTAGGTAATTTAGTTTTAATGATGTTAAGACGTGTATTTATTTTACATTTACCATGTTTTTCAATCTTGATAAAAAAATAATAGTAAAATTTAACAGATCGATGGAATTTATAGATTTTATATCTTGCGTATTCATTTATAATTTTTCTCACTATTAATTGTAAGGGGCATTTGTACATTTAACAATTTTTCCTAGTGATACTTGTACAAATAGTAACTCTAATTGAATACATTAAGTTTGTCACTAATACACGCATTAATAATTGTTAATACGATTAACGTAATAAAAATTGCTATATTTACAAGCACTTTTTAGAGTTACTATTTTTACAAATATTACATCAAAATCTCCTACCCAATGAAATTTCTCTAATTATAACACATGACAAAACATACAATAAACACGTTTCATTAAAACTAATGGAAAAATATGATTTATAATTTCACAAAGCATATTTAAATCAGACAAAACACAAGGGTATGCTGCACAATTATCTTGTTTTTTACTAGTTTTCTTTTCCTTAGAGATGAATGACAAGCAAACAGGGTAGGGATTAATTAATTTAAATACTTATTCTTCACTTATTGGTAATTAAATTTATATGCTGCATTAATATTTACAATCTCTACCTATCTACTTTAGGCCTAAACTTGTATCTTTGTTTTTAATGTCATCCAAAAAGCCTCGTACTAATGAAAAATTACACTCTCTTTATAAACTCATCCCAGATTAAATCGAAGTCGAATTTGTTAGTATTCCAACCATTTCTAAGAAAACTCACTATCAAAATAGAACAATGCGGATAATAATTTCCTCCAACAGTCTTGTTAAGGCCTCCCTTTAGAAAAATTATAGCTGTCTACTTATATTTTTCTGTGCCTTTTCAAGTCTAGTCTTTTATAGCAATTTCTTCACCACCTGGTTCTGCACTCTTCCTAATCTTTTGCTTTAGCTCAACACATCTTGCTCTTATACTTACATTCACAAGCAATTTCTCCACCTTCTTCCGGATTTCCCCGTTCGATACGACACCGTTTTCATTTGTATCGAAACCAATTCCCAACTTCTAAATATCCCACAGCTCAAACACTCCAAAGTTAAACTCCATTCACAATGACTAACAAAACAAGCCAAGCAAGGTGGCTCAGGACCTTTTGTTGAGGTGCCCCCAGCTGATGATTTTCCCTCTGCCAACGGCGAAACATAATCAAATTGTATTATAATTTATTTCACTCAAAAGAAAGAAAAGCAAGAAGATTATAGAAATGAAACTCACTATTTCCATCTCAAACACCATCTTAATAAAAAAAATAAAAAAATTAGGAATACTGAAATTCACAGCACAATTGTGTGAAGTAAGTTTTCATCTTTTAACAAATGGAGGCATTGAGAGATAGGAAGGCCCTTTTCACACAAGATTTTATATTCTTATTTAAGACCGTTTGGGGTAATTTATTTATTTATTTTTTAATGATTATCAAAAGCAATTTCTTTATTAAAAATACTTTAAAAGTTATCTAAATTGGACACTATTTACAAACAAACAAAAGTTCTCATATTGGTTTTGTGTCGCCCAACATTAGTTTTGACGATCCAGAGGAAACTTTGAGTGCTCCTAAGAGTATACCCAAACCAGCATCCCTCCAATAGGATACTGCCACATATATTAAAAAAAAAAAAATCAAAATCAATATATTTTTATTCTCTATATATGTGACAATTTTCTATTTGAGGGATGGGAGCACCTAAGTTTTACTACTTGAATTAACCTCTAAAATATTTTAAAATTAGCATACTTTCCTTTGATTTTTAGTTATTCTTTTAAATAAAAAAATATTTTAAAAATTTCCTGTTAGATTTAGATTTCACAACATTCCAACTCGAATCACTAAAAACTAGGGGTGAAAAAAAACAACGGAAATAGAAAAACCGGACCGAACCGTTCCCTTTTTTATTTTAAAAAAATAGAACCGAACTGGCTTCTAAAAAAGTAAAAATCTCATACACATTCCCTATTTTCCCCTATTTTTATTTATTTTATTTTATATATTTATTTATCACTTTATTTTAATTTATATTTTATATATTTATTAATCTTATTTTTTTCAACTAAATTTTTGTTTATGTTTGATTTTGTTTCATTCCATTCTTCAATATAGAAGGGTTTATCTTTAAACGCAAATGTCATTAATTAGAAAAACTGAAAACCAAACAGGTCCGATTTTTAAAAATTAATTGAAAAACCGAACCGAACTTGTTGCACCCTACTTAAAAACAAAACCCAAATGGATTATTATTATCATGATGTTATCATAATACAAACAAACATAAATTTAGAAAGAAAAAAATCCAAAGATCTAAACTAAAACATCATCTTCTTCCTTAACCCATCTGATAAATTTCTCAATATTAGCACAAGACAAACCCCCATGTTCAACACTTTTCCTGATCGTTTCTTGAAGTTTAACAGATCTATCTTTCAAACTCTCATCACCCATCACTTCCTCCACTTTCTTCTTAATCTCCCATCGATTCACAATCCCATTTTCATCCTTATCAAACCCATATCCAATTTTCCAGATATCATCAATATAACTCATATTGAAATATTGATCACCCACATAAGGCCAACAGAGAAAACGTAACCCATTACTCACACCTTCCAGAATTGAATTCCAACCACAATGGGTTAAGAAACAACCCACCGATGGGTGATTCAAGACCTTTTGCTGAGGTGCCCATGTTATGATTTTGGCTTTTGATCCTTTGAAATCTTCCGGAAATTCATGCTCTGTTCCTTCTCGGATGACCCAGAGGTATGGTCGGGAAGTTAATTCGAACCCCATTGCGAGTTCTTGGAATTGGGTTTTGGTGAATTCGGTGAAACTTCCAAAGGCTAAGTATATGACTGAAGATGGTGGCTGTTGATCGAGCCATTCGAGGCAGGAATCGTCTTCTTTCCAGAATTGCCCTGCTTCGCTTGCTACTAATGGTCCTACTGGAAGAATCTTTGTGTTTATTGAGACTGCTTCTTGTTCCAGTTCGTAAGATGTGTTGAAAAGACACCATTTTGAAATTTCGTATCCCTTTTGAATGCGCACCAAGTGTTCGAATAAATGTTTCTGTGACTTTTTGTACGGAACACACATCCATGGGAGGTCTTTGGTGTTCATGAATGGCATTCCGGGTCTCAGTTGAAACTTTTGCTCTTTGATTGGGACTCCTGCAAAAACCCAAATCAGCAAACACGTCGAGAATCAAGTACATTGATGTTCGAGTGAGAAAGATTGTGAGTTTATTAGAGACAAGATAACATCTTCATTAGTACAAGGCTTCTCAGTAGCCAGAACTAAAAGCTAAAAATGGACCCTATTATATACTATTTCAGAGATTGTAGAAGGTTCCTTGTCCTGACATTGATGTTCGAGTGAGGAAGATCATGGGTTTATAAGAGACAAGAACATCTTCATTAATATGAGACCTCTCAAGTCTGTGTAAGAATCAAAGTCTCACATCGGTTTAAATTAAAAAAAGACAATATCTTTATCATGCAGATTTAGATTCGAAATGGATGATATCATAGTAATGTAGAGATTTTGGAGGTTCGTTGTCCTAACAAGCAACAAATATCTAAGGAGATTTACTTACCTTCAGTGTCTATAATGCCATCATCAATAAGCTTATTGATGCTAATATTCAAGACAGAATGAGCAGCTGTAAAGGGAGAAAAGATGGTTCCTCTAATCCCCAATCTTTCAGAAAATTCAAGGATCCAAGCCATAGATAAATCAACCAAGACACAGGCAATTCCATTCTCAGCTTCTTCTGCATGCATCTTAGTAAGGAGTTTTTCAAACTCTATCTGCAAATTCTTCATAATATGAACAAACAGCCTCTCTATATTGTCTCTGCTTTCTTCAAGAGAAAACCCATCTGAAACAGAAATCAATTGAATATTGGAACCAAGAATGGATTCTATTTTTTCACCCATTGCTTTGACCATTTTGTTGTGAACAAACTCAGTGTTTAAAACTGTGGTTTTGATGCCTTGTTTGGCAAAGGAATGGCATAGGTGCATTAAAGGGTTTACATGGCCTTGGGATGGAAATGGGATCACTACCACATGAGGCTGGTTTGCCATTGCTTCTCTCTCGCTGATTTTATCAATCTAGGTTCAAGCTTCTTGTGTGTATAAGAGAGGGAGAGAGTTTGATGGAACTGAAATAGAGGTAAATTGGATGGCAGAAACTATTCCATGAGACTGATATATTATTATTATTATTATCATTATTTTGGATATATGTTGCTACATTTATTAAAATCACGTCTAAAAATAATGAGTAAGGTAAATTTAATTATATATCACCATACTTCTCCTCATATGTGGTTCGAATTCAAGACTTCATACTCTGATATCATATTAAATATATTAATACAAAAGTTTAAGTTAGTAGATAAATAGTAAATTTAATCATATATCTTAATGATAACAATCATATTAAATAATTTATCGATGATATATTTTTATTTGATACCTTAAAATTATAAGGATCGATAAATTTAAAAACTCATTTAAATCGAGTTGTATTAGGATAACGATGGGCTCATGAAGCATTGGGAAATATGAAGTTTTAAATTTTCACAAGATTTCAGATTCTTATTTATTTACAGACAACAAAAGTTGCCTTGCCACATGCTTGATCAAATTGGTTCCGTGTCGCCAGCGTCAGTCTCTGCGCTCAACGGGGATTCAATAATCTGTCAGTGCCCTTTGGTCCGTGAGATTGAAATCAGATCCTAAAATTTTTTAAACATTATTTAGATTAATATCTTAAACTTATATCTTAAATCTATATATAACTCAATTGGTTAGATATATATTCTCTTTCTTTGAGGTCGAAGATTCGAGCCCTCTCCCTCACTTTGATGTAATCTCAAAAAAAAAAAAAAAATTATTTATTATATTAAAAAAAATAACAAAGTAGTGGTAAGTGTTGGGAGATTTCTAGATATAGCTCATGATTGAATTCAAGAGAAACCAAAACCGAAAGACCGAATGCGGAAACGTACCTTACTTCATAATCGGAAGCGATTATCATACGGGTTTTGGATCTTCCAGACCTTCTACAATCTTTTTACTATACTTTTCTCGTAGAGAGAAAATCACTTCTTTGATGGGGATGAGAAGTTACGTTAAGAATGTGCAGAGGAATGGGGACCATAACCCCTCTTTTGAACTGCCCAAGTAACTGCTTGGTCAGTTAAAAGATAAAATTTTCTAATTTCTAATTTCTAATTTGACTCCTTCATCAAAATAGAAATTACATATGGTATCTATGCTTATTAAAATTCATGGAATTATGTATTTATTCTTAAGCCAACATTAAAACATTAGTAGATCACTTTATTTGGCTAACTCATGATAGCATTTAATTTAATAATTACATGTGTGGTCCCATATATTGAATTTTTCCAACAATCTCCCACTGGACCACATATGTAACTTTACCAATGTATTTAACTTTATGAGCTCCTAAAAGATGCTATCAAAACAAAGAGTATCTTGAAAATCTCGTCCATTAGTAATATCAATATTGGATCAAAGCGGTCTTCGTCACATTAAGCGTAACTAAACCCATCAATGGTCACAAACACCAATATAACTAAATGACATAGATCAACCATGGATGCATAACATGGAAATTATATGTAGTGTGATATGTACATATCTATTCCAACTGGTCCTACCTTACTTTAGTGAGATCAAAACTTTAACTCAATGTAACAGAGTGAAATTAACTTATTTTTCTTATTTCTGATCAGAAATATATCCAAAATACTTGAACAATATATCCATAAAACCATAAATAAAGCAATACAAAATTATTCAAACTCCCACTGAAATGAGATATCCTGATATAGGATAACACCCTACGAGCGATATGCTCATGAAAGACCTTGAAGTGGTGATTCTTTTGTAAGTGGATCCACTATTGTGGAGTTTGACCGAATGTGCTCTATTTGATATATGTTCACTCTGTTTCTTTCTTTCACAACTAGGAACATGTAAGCTCCTATTATTAAAATATGGCATAACTTATTATCACGATAAAAAATTTAGTGGTCTTTCAACACCCTCTAAAATGTGCAGCCCCAGTGATAATAATTTAGAACCATATTCAATGATTAGATGCCTCAAATTTTGCTGCCTTAATAGAAGAAATTATGAGTGTCTAAATGACTCTTCCCCAAAACTTAAATCCACCAACAACATATAAATATAGCCTTAATGTGGATTTCCTACTATCTTGGCATCTATCAAAATTAGAGTCAGAATACCCAATGATCTCTTACTGATCCGACCTTTTATATGTGAGCATATCATCTTTAGTTCTCTACAAATACCTCATAACCCACTTGGTTGCCTTCTAATGATCCATACCAGGGTTACCAAAAAATTGTACGGAATATCCGAAGATGTACACATCTGAACATACATTAGACTTCATACTTCTAAAGAGTAAGAACCTTTTGTGTTTCTTTAGCTGTAAAATTGCTTTTCGAGCACTTATTGAGATTAAAATTATCTCCTTAAATATACTAATTCTTGAGGTTGTTGAGTTTGTTCCCCAGGAATAATTATTCCAATATAAAATTGGTATCCTTATAAGTTTCCTTATCCTCAATTATCTTTAACTGTATTTCTTCCCCAAACTCAACTTCCTCAAGAAAGTTGTAGATCCCATCTCCAAATATTTTCCTAAGTGTGAGATCATAAAATATATACCCTTGGATCATTCAACACAACCAATATCTTAATTGTTTACTATTTTGGAGTCCAAGATTTTCATGTGGTCAGTAAGACCTACCCTTAGTTGGACATCCCCATATATGAATTCTAGAGAACAAGACAAACTATGCTCACATTATACTTTATCATTATAATAATCAATAAATTCAAATCATGGCAATTCTCATCTCAAGATACCGAGTACAACATTAATATCAAGTTTTTGGACAGTAATATTAACTGTAAGTGACATCTTGAATCGTGATAACATATCGACAATAAGTTCATGTCAAATAATAAAACTATCTTTGGATCGATTTATTATTTACATGTAAATAACTTTATAATCGTCACATATTTATCACAAGTGTGCATGTAATTCTCTGCCAAACATTAACCTTCCTTTGGGCCGGCTAATACTCACATGATTTCACATACATCTTAAACTTTTAACATCCCTCATGAAAAATTTTACACAAGAGAGGTTACTTTGGCAACATCTTGTTTCAATTAATTCACTTGAAATTAACGTTAAACATCCTTAATAATTATAATATATACCAAAATTTGAATTTCTGATACTCAAAATAGTTATATAATATATAACTAAGAAACCATATAAATAAGATATGGGTCATAAATATCATAATATCATGAATATAAAATTTCATGACTTACCCATAATCAAATTTATTAATTTATATAGCCACATGATACAATTGAAACTTTGCCAAATACAAACTGTATGTACCAAAGTGGCCAACTATAAATTGTATATTTTTATGATATCACATAACAAATTTAGAACAAATATTCAAACTTGAAAGCAATATTCAAATCAATAAGAACATATTCTGCACCTTAATCCATACCTAAGTTCATATTCGAATATTAGAGACGCCGCAAGTGTATTATTGGTGACGCGATCGCGCGCGTAATAATCTGGAGATTTTTGTAATGTTCACAGAGTGAAGTCACAAAGTCCATATTCCAAATATATTGGTGTCATGTATTTCATTTTCACATGAAATATAAAATCAAACTTTGATTCTAAATCACGGTGACAGAACATACATAATGCCATCAAAACTAAAGTGAACAAAAGTCACCGTCAATGATATCTAACCAAACCATATAAAATTTTCTTAAATCAAAATAGGGACAACCATTTGTTTTTCTTTCTCAAACGCGGAAAAAATCCGTGGAATTGTTCATCTCAATTTTAACTGAAACCCCTTATGCAGACTATTCTTTATGTGTATTTAACACATTTGCTATGCGCATTTGATGCCAACACACACATATATATATATATAATATAATTGGTTAAAACATGGATGCATCAAAATCAATGCATTTTTTCATCAAGATATAAATTCTACCCAATTATCAGTTCATATCACCAAATTCCAACACATGTCGAAGCCTTTGTTTTTTAATCTTCAAATCAAAATCGGTTATCAAGTTATTTCCGATTTTTTTTAATTACTTTTCCCAAGGCTGAATGAATTGAGATTTTAAGGACAATTCTCATCGTCTGAATCCTTTGACTTGGTCAAATATTCAAAATTCAAACACAATTTTGAATCCTGCATCATGATTTTACCATCTACTATTTGCATATTAAAATGCACAGTCATCGCAACCCAAAGAGGAAAAAAAAATCCCAAATTTTCCATGATGCCTAGAAATTTAAACTTTCGAAAAAGCCAACCGAGTTCAGACCATAATAATGAGAATCGTCAATGAAATTTCTCAAGAATTAGTCAATGGAAGGCTCTGATACCACTTGTTGAGAGATTTCTAAATATAGCCCATGATTGAATTCAAGAGAAACCAAAACCGAAAGATCGAATGCGGAAGCGTACCTTACTTCATGATCGGAAACGATTATCATACGGGTTTTGGATCTTCCAGACCATAACCCCTCTTTTGAACTGCCCAAGTAACTGCTTGGTCAGTTAAAAGATAAAATTTTCTAATTTCTAATTTGGCCCCTTCATCAAAATAGAAATTACATATGGTATCTATGCTTATTAAAATCCATGAAATTATGTATTTATTCTTAAGCCAACATTAAAACATTAGCAAATCACTTTATTTGGCTAACTCATGATAGCATTTACATTTAATAATTACATGTGTAGTCCCATATATTGAATTTTTCCAACAGTAAATTTAACCTCATATTAGCATCTCTCGCACTAAATTTTATTAGTTTTTTTTTTTATAAAAAATTTAAGAAGGATTAGACCGTAAAACTATAAAATAACAACTAATTCCAAAAAATAAACTAGAGATATCGGATCAAACATTTGTCTTAGTATTCACAACTCCTACTCGCAAAGTCTCACCCACACAAGCTTCGATCGTACCACCTTCTCACCCCCATAAGATTTATATACATTTTACACATTAAATCGTTAACAAGAAGTTAAACTCCACGCGTCACAATGTGACCTCTATTTAGAGCTAATGGATCCAATTAAATGGTTGGTGTTCTCTATCGTGTTAAATTCATAGATTTAATGTATATAAGAAGGGGGACGAATTGTGATAACCTCATTCAATGATTTTGTTTAATGATAAAATGATAAAAAATAATGATGAATGAGAACAACATTAATTTAACCGGGTACAATATTATAGTTGATATGGGTGAATAATGAATTTGTTTTGTTTTCAATTAAACTCTAAGATCTATCGATTTTATTCATTAAACAAATTAATCAAACCAAACCTATCAACATAAAAAACCAAACCAAATGATTTCGTTTGTTTTTTTTTCTCAATTATTCCTAAATATTTAATTTACATCATAGTTAGATGATAAATTTAACAAAATCTCAAAATTAATTTTCAAAAATAGTAGGACTAATTTCAATTAATATATAAAAGTCTAATATAAAAAATAATACATTAATTACAAAAACAAACATAATAAAATTCATAAAATTATTGCAAATTCCGACGTGTAAAGAGAAGTGATTGAATCTTAAAGATGGCAGTTATGCAACTGATATGTCCGTTAGAAGAAGACTTCATGTTTTTTCTGTTTATTAGCTGTCAAGTTGTTCTTTTGTATTGAATAAACTGTGTTTGATCTTAAATAAAGTTCTTGAATTTTCGTTGTGATTATAATTTCAAAGCTCATGTCTAGCCAACAAAGACTTGAACTTGCGGGTTCTTCCCTTGTGATCCTTTTATTGAAAGTTTATTTTTTGACGAAAAACAAAAATCTCTTCTAAATTCCATCGTTTTAAGTAATATTGTTTACTTTTGTAATTTCAAAGAGTTGTTATTGTTCTTGAAGTTCAACACTTTGGATCGGTTTGGTTTGGTTTGAGTTAGATTTTTTCATTATTAAAATTTAGATTTTTTTTTAATATATACCCCTATTAGATATTAAAAATTAACGAAATATCTTCTATATAACTGATTTTTCTCACATTCTCTTTCTCCTTATAAATTGAAACCATCCCTTAGAAAAAAAGTTATCAGCCAATGAAATATCTCTTTATTTTCTCTCTCTTCCTGCACTAATCTTGCAGCTAAAACGCATAAAATTGGCGAAGGAAATACTTGAAGAGAACTTTGATGGTGATTCCCAATAATACTGTTTAATTAATCTAATTTCTATACTAATCTTTATTATTACAAAGGCGGTTCTTGATTACGAATCAACAGTCTTGGGATTAACCGTTAAAGTTCTCTCCAAGAATTTCTTGATTTATATATATAGATTGCCATAATACGTTCACTTTGAAGCTTGATTAGTGATGGAATGGAAATGGATTTCTTTTTCAAGGCTCTTCATATATAGGGACCTGATTGAGTCGAAGTAAATATTTTTGGTGATCATTGCAAATCTAAAATAGTCATTCAATATGAATTAGTGATCAGTGCCGAATTATATATTTTAACGAAGTTAATCACTAATTCAAACTCGATTCTTTTAGTCAATATGGGCATACTCAACTTGTTAGACAACTACTTCTTTCCCATAAACTCAAGGTTCGAGTCTCTCGTCCCCTAATTTAAAATAAGATCTCAAAAAAAAAAACTCGATTTTTTTATGAAAAATAAACATATTTAAATTTTATTTTATATATTTTTATAACAATTATGACATTTATGAATTTACCACACACTAATAAAATTCATGACACCATTGATTTTTTTTTTCTACAACATAATTAAGAGTAATTATTTCAATCCTTCTAATAATACCAAATTGACCTTATAATGATATAAAAATCATTTTATGGAAGAATATAAACTTACAACCTCTAATTAAAGAAATTTTAATTATCTTTTACTCAATATTATTTTAAAAATTATAATTTTAGATATTAAAAGTTGCCAAAAAAAATCTTCCTCAACTCTTTTGAAAACACAAATTTGTGTATTTTTATTTTTTAAAATAATGATATATTTGCAACAAAAAAAATTAAATATTATATATATACAATTTCATAAAAATATTATAATGATAATGAATATTTTAATAAAGATAGAAATTAGTCAGAATAAAATATTGGGAATTTCCCATAGATGATATTTTTATGAGTAACTTTAAAATGGCATTATGCCATTTTTGAAACTTTTTAAAAAAATTGTTACTTTTGAAAATATCAATTCTTAAAATATTGTTTTTGAAAGAAAAAAAACCTGAAGATATTTGAAAGAAAAAAAAATATTAAATAAGTATTTCTAAAAATGGCACTTTTTTTTAATAGGTAATTTCTAAAAATAATGATAATATTATATTTAATATTTTTCTGTGTGAAGATTATATTTGATATTTATCTTTTTGTATGAAGAATATGTGTGATATTTGTTATTTTGTGTGAAGATTATATATGATATTGATAAATATCTATATCTAATATATAAAAGTGGACATTTTAGGACTTTAATATCCCTTCATGTTTCAATTAGAATCTTACTAGCTTTCACTTAATTTAATCTAGAATTAGATGTCAAAACTGCTTTTCTACATGGTAATATAATTGAAACAATTCACATGTCTCAACCTAATGGATTCATTTCCAAAGGCTGTGAAAATAAGGTGTCTTTCTTAAATAAATCCATCAATGGCCTAAAACAATCTCCTAGGCAGTGGTAAATTTGAAATTTGACACAAGTTCATGATTAATAACAAGTTTTCTAGAAGCAACTTTGACAGTTGTGTATATGTAACATGGATTAGCAATAACTGTCCCGTCTACCTTCTCTTATATATATATATAAAGCTAGATTGAAAAGTGATAAGTTCTCCTTGTGCAAGCTTTATTTAGCTTTTTTTTTAGTAATTACAAGATAAGATTGAAGTGATTTTAACCTTATAAAAATCAAAATCTCAAGATCAATCAATCAAAGTTCAAGATCAAATCATACCATGAATACATTTTCACACGTACTCCGTGTGAAAATGTATTCATGGTATTAAAAATAATGATAATATTCAATATTTTTCTGCCTGAAGATTATATTTGATATTTATTTTTTTTCCTATGAAGAATATGTGTGATATTTGTTATTTTACGTGAATATTATATATATGATATTGGTAAATATCTATCTATCTATCTAATATATAAAAGTGAGGATGTTTTAGAAACATTTTAAGACTATTATATTTCTTTATTAATTATGAAATTTACAAAATATACCACTACAATTATTAATTATTATATTTCTTTTAATATAGTAGAGATATTGATTTATTTAATCTCTTTAATGATCATTTTAAATTTAATATTTACAAACATTTGTTGGTTTCTAAAGATAAAAAAGAGGTTCAAAAGATACAATTCTCTTAATTTCCTACCACAACATAAATTTGAAAGCACTAATTAATCAATATTACATTATATTTTTCAAAATTACAACTTTTAGAATTTTAAAACAAACAATTTGTATCATAAAAAGCTACTAAATACTTCGGTATATTACAACAAGTAGGAATTTTTATTATATTTAATTCAATAATTGATATTAGGGAAAATTGCACAAACCACCCATGAACTATAAAGGTTGTAACACTTACATCCTTATTCAATTTGAGCAATTGACCTCTGAACTATGAAAATTTAATTTGTCAAATTATCCCCTTAAAATGATTAATTTACTAATAATTATTGTTAGACCTTAATTCTCAGAATTAATAAATTGAATTCATATGCTTATCTTGGGATTAATTAATCAGAATCAAATCTTAGTAAATCAGAAGCTTAAGACATGGATTTGTGTGTTATAACAGTGACTGCTTAACAGAGGCATAAATAGTAGAATAAAAATTATGCAGATTCTCAATTATGCAGAAACATAAACTCTGATTTCAGTCTTGCAACGTTTGATGCAGAAATAGAAACCAATAAGACAGAAGTAAAATAACAGTGAGAAGAGAAGTCACGACACCAAGAATTGATTAACGTGAGAAACCTCCAATTGGTAAAAACTCACAGGCCTCGCCCAGAAAGAATCCACTAGAATCGTTAGTCATTCAATACAAATATTTAAATCACAAGCACAAATAAAAAGAACTCTATTCTTTGTTTTTGTCTTTGATTTCTCTTTGCAACGGACGTCGTCTATGGTGGATTAAATCACAAGCTCCCCTTGTGACATTTGAATCAAGAACCTCTCGTTCTTGTTTTGATTATACCACAAGCTCCTCTTATGGATTTCGATCAAGGAACTCTCTTCCTTGATTTTCAGTTGTTAGACTTCTTTTTCCAAGAATCTTCCAACTTGAAGTTTTGTTGAATGTTGATGGTTGAAACACTTTGATATACACTCATCAAACACAAATTCTTGCCACAAAATATCACTAAAAACAGAGCCAAGAATTAGACATAAAAGTTTGAAAAGAGACGAGAATGGCAGCCTAATATATAGACATATTTCGAAGGCACCAGCTTAGGAGAGACAACAAGAACGAGCTGTAGAAAGAGCTAGCCAAGCTCCAACAAATTAGTTCAATCAGACCAAATCAATTCGATCAAGCAGTTGGAAAAATTGAAGCTTTAACAAGGCATTCCTTATGTGAGAAACTTGGAGAGAAAGCCAATAAAAATTTTCCATAGAAAGAGGGAAAGAAATCAAAAGCAATTAAAAGGAAATCTTGAGAAATTAGGAGGAAATAAGGAATTTTGAAATCTGTCAGCCAAGAGAATAACAGTGAGAAAAGATATATCAATAAAATATTTATGACATAATAAAATAGTCAAAAGAAAATGCATAAATAATTAATTTTCCAACAATTATTATAAAATCTCTATAAGGTCATGTCCCCGAGGGTTCCCATCTCATCCCGACCTCGTCCATGACCCTGAACGCAAAACCCTTTTGAGGGTCGAGAATGAGAATTCTTCTTGGATCTCAGCTCTCTCCTCCACATTGACATTATAAATGTATTCTTCGTCTCTATGATGATTTTCGAGGGTCTAATTTCAAAAACTAACTTAGTAATTTGAAAAACGGAATTTTGTTGGGTCTAATTCTAACACTTTGCAAAGTTCAATAGCTCAATTACTCAAATTGAAAGTTTAAGGATGTAAATGTTACAACTCCCATCATTCACGAATGGTTTGTGTAATTTTCCCTTGATATTATAGAAATATACTAATTATAATTAAAAACAAATAAATAATTCACGTGTTAAAATCTAGTAACAATAAAATCCTATATAATCAACTAATATCTCTCACTTTCCTTATTTCTCTCTCTCCCTATAAATTAAAACTTTTCCTATGAAATCAAATTAGAGATGGCAACGGGGCGGGGCGGGGCGGGGTCAGGGATACATTTTCCATCCCCTAACCCACGGGGATTTTTAATCCCCATACCCTACCCTATCCCCTAATAAGAAAATTGGGGGCAGGTTCGGGGATCGGGTTATCCGCGGGGAAATTCCCCGTTTTATATTTTAATTATTATTTAAATAGGAATATAAAAATAAAATATATATTTAAAATATACATTTTTAAGATAAAAAGAAAAAATAATACTAAACATTTTATAATTTATTAGTTAATATAACCATATTATATATAATTTATACAGAAGATGTTATTTAAAATATCGGGTTTGGAGTTGGGGGCGGGGCGGGGAATGTATTCTCATCCCTGTACCCTATAAGAAATCAGGGGAAATTATTCCTCCTAACCCTAATAAAACGGGGATTCCCAGCCCCTTGGGGCCATTAATCCGCAGGAAATTTTATCATCCCTAAATCAAATAAACAAATCTCAACCAATAAAAAATCTTTTTTTTTTCACTCTCTTTCGTTACTAATCCTGCCCCCTAAAACGTATAAAATTGGCGAAGGAAATACTTGAAGAAGACTTTGATTGGTGAATCCCAAGAATACTCTTTTTAATTAAAATTTAATTTCTCTAATTATTCCAAAGCCAGCCTTGATTTCCCATTAACAGTCTTGGGATTAACCGTTAAAGTCTTCTCCAAGAATTTTCTCTCTCTATATATAATTGGCTATATAGGTTTTTTTTTTCTTTTTTTTTTTGGTATCCTTACTAATGAGGCAATAGGTGAAAAAGAGGAGTGCTTGATGGTTTATGAGTAAGGAGTCATGTTGTAACAATCACATTTAATAATTTCTCGAATGGAAAGGAAGTTTAACCAACAATTATCTTGTGTTTGCAATCATCTAATATTTCGTTAACCCTTTTTGTGAGAGATTGTAAAAGAAATTCTTTCAACAAACATACAAATTTGGAAGTTTTTTTTTTGTCTATTGAAATCGATTTCATATTTATTGATTCATTCTCATTTTAGTTTTAAATGCAAATAATGCAGACAAACACTCGGGTATTAACGTTTGTAACCATGATTCAAGAATGGTCTAGATGGGATAAGAGCCCTCGAGCAGGGGCGGATGCACATATAGACTAAGGGGGGCAGTTGCCCCCCACCCCCCAATTTTTAAAAAATGGTTTTTTAAATGAAAAAATATAGGTATAAGATAGAATTTTTAATGTATTTTATATATTTTGCCCCCCCTAAATTTATTTAAAATAGCCTTATATAGTTTTTGCCCCCTCTAAAATAAATTTTTGGCTTCGCCCCTACCCTCGAGGACGCGACCCGATGGAAATTTTATAGTACATATTAGTAAATTAATAATTTTAAGGGGATGATTTTTCGGATTAAATTTTGTTGGTCCAATTTTAACAATTTACAAAGTTTAAAAGGTAATTGTTCAAATTGAAAGTTTAAGAATATAAATGTTTTATACCCCTATAATTCAAGGATGGTTTGAATAATTTTTCCAATTAAACACGACCAGCGTTGATCACCAACGGTCTTGGGATTAACAGCCAAACTACAAGTATTTCTTGCTATATATGTAGTTGCCATAAGTACTATGATAGTATTGAAAAATCACTTTATTAACTAACACCTCCACATGATTAACAATAAATAGTTTTATAATGTGTGTGACAGGGCAATTTATAAAGAAAGAAAGTGCAATAAACTGGTCCAACTCCAAAGAATGAAAGGATTAAAAAGTCCACGTGGAGAATTGTTTACAGAAGAAAACTACTTATCCACTAGCTTTGTCGGCATATTGCCCATGTAAGCTTCTTTTTGTTTCCTCGTACAAACAAACAAACAACCCCACAAAAAACAGAACCATTTATTATTATTATTATTATTATTATTATTATTATATTTTATGCAACAGAAAAAAAAGATTAGGAATTTAGGATTGGACTTTGGATTTGGTTTTGGATTTTTGTTTGGTTTTTTCCCATTATTCTTTCTGCTGTCTTGAATGAAAAGGATATCAGCTTTCTCTCACATCAGTTTCCCAATCATGAGGAGTTGAATGAATCAGATACTGATATTGACAGAAGATTTTACTGCTTTCAATCAACTATCAATCATAGAATCTTTTCAGAAACTTTCAAAATTATATATAAATATATATATTTAAGGAATGTAAGAAGAATTTTTCTCTTGTACTTTATTCCTTAATAAATGTACCCTTTTTTTGCATTTTGGAAGCAGTCAATGTCTGTGTTTCCCAATAAATGAACGAATGCACAGGTGAAGCTGGACACCATTCACACGTGAACAAATGAAAAAAGATTTTTTTTTTTCTATATAAAAAAGTACAAAGTCATAGATTTTTGAAAATCTTGGATTTAATATCATAACTTTACCTTATTTTTTCACTATTTTATTTGTTTGGTCTTCTAGATGTTAAGCTCCATGCTGATATCCTCAAGCTTTTGGCAAAAAAAACCTATAAAAAACAGCAAAAGAAAGAAGAAGAAAAACTGTAGAACAAGACTGAAAACTTGCCAATAATTTGGAATTTGCTAGTTTTTCTCTAACTTATGTAACAAAACTAGATGACATAACCATACCCAACATCAGCCCCCTCTGATTAGTTTGCTTTCAGAATAACTTGTTCACCTGGTAAATCATGAAAATATACATGATAACACTATGTACTTTCATCAAAAAATAAAACGATTCGGCCTTGATTCGAACAGGAATGTGTGGCTGGCCTCAATTATCATAGTATTAGTTTCCATGATATGGATATCTTCTTGTATCCTCTTTCTTCTACCATTCCACATCATGATCAAAGACAAAAAGCATGGGCAGGATATGGTTTGAGTGTAGATGAGAAGGGAATTAGTTGAGTGACCAATTGACTAATAATAACTACAGTGAGAGGCACTGTACTCCCTCTGGAAGATGTGTAGGGATAGGGTGTGCAGTGACATATCTCTGGGGACATAATTTTGGAGCCAAAGATGGATTCCCAGAGAGATCTGCTTGACGGATGTGAAACTTTGCAAAACGATTGATGACGGAAAACCGTTCCAACTCCTGACATTCAACCATTAAGTCTACAATGGACGCTTTCCTGTCCAATCTGCACATCAAGTGGTAGAACTCAGTTAAGTGTTATGCTTTGCGATGGTTTTCGAACTTTATGCAAATTTTGTACTTGTATTGTAATTTGAATAAGTCTCAACTTCAAACAATCCGGTGCTGAATATCATTCAGTTCCCCCTTTTTGTTTTCTTTTAATGTGGGGACATTAACACTTGAGTAATATAATTATAACGAATTGAAAAGATTAAATGAAAGCATGATTTTTTAAAAATGATCTGCTAAAGAAAATTGTAGTGCCTACCTTTGCAAGTCATTTTCCAATTTCACTGATCTAGTGGAGAATCTTTCCACCATGTTATCTAAGTACTGATCATCAGGACATTTTACGGTTTCAAGCTCCTTGGACGTTCTGAAAGTTATTCACAGAGATGTTATCAAATAAGTTCTAGACGCTACCCAGAACTAAATCACATATTTATGTAAATTATACACAAAGTCTAATTATAACATTTGTCTCACACAAATACAAAGAAAGCACATGATATCCTATTCCTACAATTATAATATATGACTATTAGAATTCAAGCAGTGGTGATCAACAAGTATGGAAAGGACACTTACCCATTACTGTCATTCAGCGAGACACACGAATCATTTCCTTTACCACCAATCAGTCTGCATGCATCGCCTAGCGAATGTCTTAAGATGGAGTATACCACACTATCATAGAAGGAAGAGGCATCTGCTGAGAGGATGGGTGAAGGTGCGGGAGAAACTAATTGCTGCAACAACTTTGTCGTCAAAATTAGCCTTCTCTTTGATCGAATGATGGGTCCATTTCCTACCATTTCAACTTTTTCCATCTGAAATTCAATCAAGGAAAAAAAGAGGTTAGCATATTCACATTCTAAAATTCCAAACAAAGTTTGCAGACTTTTTTTAAAAGAGATGTACTTTCTCTGTCAGCCGGTTTGTGGTATATGCCCAGTCTTGTTCTGCCATACTGCAAACAACACAATTTAAACGTCAACAAAAAGTAGCATGAAGAATGAACACAGGTAAAAGTAAAATTAATGAAAGTCCCCCCTCTTTACTATGATTGATAAACACCTGATATTCATAATCCTCTGAGAACCTTGGACTTCTAAGCGCCATGGTTGAAGCTCAAATGCTTCAGATTTACGCTTTTTAGATCTCACAATGGCTGCAGTTTGACCAGTGGAAGTAGAAGGCATCCCATAAAGGGTTGACAAAGAGTCTGTTGGCACCACAGTTGTAGAAGCATTTGACCAAATTCTACCACTCTGATTAACATCTGCAGAATCTATTCCATCCAGAGATGAATGCTTGTACAGGTTTTCTGAAGGCTTGATAAGAGAGAAGTGTCCACCAGGATGCTTTGTAAGCAGCTGATTGTACATTGAAGGCATCTGCCCATTTCTAAACTTGAACCAGGAAGGCACCATCAATGAGTTGGCCTGGGAATTTTCTTCATTATTTCCTTCAACATTTTTGCTATTAAATTCATTCTGAGTTACCATTTGACCATCTGAAGTAAAATCTCTTGATCGTGTCTTTACTGGATTCTCTGACAATGCCTTAACATTATGATCTTCCCTTCCTCCTGTCAACAAGTTTAGGATTTTGCTATTTTCTGATGGTGATGAATTGAGCTCTGATGCAGAATACTGTCCACCATGTTTAGAGTTTTCCCTAGTCGAATTCTCTTCAGACATAGCAGTTACATGCTGAGCATCAAGAACTCCCTTTGGCTCAGTTACCGCTTTCATCAATGGTTTCACTTTTTGTAGCGAGTTTTGTTGACTAACTATATGAGGTATTTTAGAAAAATGATCAAGAAGTGAACCGCTTTCAGAGGTAGGTAGTCCATGTCTGTCTTGCTGGTGTGGATGGACCGATGATAGGCCAGAGGGAAAAGCATTTGCATCAGTCTTTCTTGCCAACCCCCGTAAAGTATCATATATGCCAGATTTAGTCTTCTGCTCAGGTATCAATTCCTTAAGATCAAAATCTTGAGAATTTGTAGAAATATTGTCAGGTTCTAATACTCCAAGCCCAAATTTTTGGGAATTTTGATCATTAAATTCGAGTGGAGCCAATGAAGTTGCCTCAAAAGTATTGTTTAATGCACTGATATTATTAGTGTCCACAGATGCATTATGTTGCTGGCTTGCGTTATTTGACCATACATTTTGATGCCTTACTGACAACCCACCCTGTTGGGGCAGTCTTGACATAACTAGAGGCTGAGAGATGGGTGAAGCCTCTAAAACTGGATATTGAGAAGAAGCAGGGTCGAATTGTGAATATCTACCAGCAGTACTTGGCAATGATGCCTGCGGAGATAGAAGTGCTACAGGTGCACTGGAAGCAAACTGCAGTTGATTTTCATCTGTTACGAAATGAGGAAGCGTGAATGAAGTGGCAGCATCTGTCTGTCTCATAAAATGTGATTTTTCATCCCAATGTAAATTTTGGAAAGACTCGTTTGAAGGAGGCATAGACTGAAAAGAAGATGAGTGAGCTAACAAAATCTGATTTTTCTCTGCAGACCCAGAATTTACTGATCTTGTTGCATTCAGATTGCTTGATAATTGAGGAAAACCTTGAGATAGAGAGACATTATTGTAAAATGATAGGTGTTGAGATGAATACTGGTTGTAATGTTGAGAAATGGATGGATTTGGAAACACTGCCTCGGTCATTGCAGAAAAGGGAATAGAATCATTTGAGCTATAATGGGGGATGGTGCTAATTTCCTTGGACTGACCAACATTTTGCAGATACCCATGATCATTTTCACTGTCAAAGTTTGTCAAAAAGAAAATTATGAAAACACATAAAATAAAATAGTGTGAAATGATCACTAACAACAATGAACATTAACCATTTAGGACATAAAGCATTGAACCAATGATTCAACCTCCCAGATGAAATCAATACTATATTTCCATGCATAACTACCTTGTTTGGTTGTACAGATTGGGGCCATCTAAACCGATTGATTTGCAAAGGTTAGTAGATGCATCCAGATTGCCTCTAGGAGTACCATCTGAAGGTTTCAAATTTCTTTGGCAACCATTTAAACTCCCCTGTAAAAATAAGTGTTTCGCACAACGTTAGGAAGCTTATAAATTTGATGAACTGTCATGAAAGTTTAGGAGCTTCTATAAATTCTGTGAAGTGAAGTATTGTCAACAGAACAGCAATTCACCTTCTCCAAGTTCATGGAGTTCGAAGTAACATCCGAAAAATATGATTGGTCAAAATGTCCCTGCCCATGAGAACTCAATTGCTTCAAATTGTACTGGCCATGATAGCTATCTCTTTGCTGAAGCTTCTCAAGAAATGAGTCACCTACTTTATCATAAGAGTTTTGCAGTACAATAGGATCATCACTCATCTGACTGTGCTTTTTTCTCGTAATCTCATTTTCCTCTCTGTTCAAGGAAATGTTAACATGCTTCATATTTTCAAGGTGTCTGATGTCACTTTCAGCCTTTCCAAAAAAACCATGAAAGTCTCTCTGATTGTGCGTGACTTCATTCACTTGATCTGAAAGATTATTCCATAGGATAATAAGAAATCAACGAACTACTAATTCAATTAAGCATTAGTAATTCAATACCGTACCTTGTGGTTTTCCATGTGGTTGATTAATATTCTCATGAGAGGTTGTAATCTCCTGATGCGGTCTGTCATATGCAGACTGCTCATAAATCTGATTTGACAAACCAGTGTTTAAGTTTTCAAGTGTTTGAACATGTTGAGGTTGGTCACCGAGTTGCTCTTGTACACTCTTACTATCTAACCACCCACCAGTTTTTTCAGAAGGTTTTGGATTTAGTTCATGAGAATTTTCCTGGCAAAGATGCTCTGTTTGCTCAAGTGGGGGTTGGATACCCGATTGTTGAAATCCAGGAAAGCTAGAACTCATACTAGAATCGTTGAAGTTTGGATATGGCCTTGAACTTAAGGAAGATGCACTGTGCATGTTCTCAAACCAAGCTGATTGCTCCTTTTTACTATCCACTATGTTTGAATGCTGATTTTCAGTAGACAGTTCTGTATTCTGAAAAGTCAATCCACTCCATTCCTCTTGCATCCCAGTATCACTACTAGAAGCCTCTGCTACAGCCGACTGCATGAGAGCACTCCAGCTCCCACTCTGAAGAGAAGGAAATGCATTTGAATTATCCGAATGTTCTAGGTCATTTTCAAAACTTCCATTATTGACATCAGCGCATCTGCCTAAAGAAAAGTCCCACATATTCTGGTCCATATTATATAAAATTTTCTGTTCCACTGGATCTAGGGGAACAAAATATTGAGATGTGTCAAGTTGTGTGTTTTTTTGCTGTGTACCAAGCCAAACAGCTCCATCTTGACTCCCTTGAAATTCCGGAAACAATGAATTTGTTTGGAGAGAATTTTTCGGCTGGGTGCTACCTGATTTATTTCCAGCATCTAGACCATGAATGGGAACTTGTTCTAAATTTTTCCCTTGAAAGCTTTGTTTGGATTTACCCACTAGAGACATGGCAGAATGGTCTGTAGAAATAGTATTTTGATGACCAATAGAGGAGCTACTGAAGGCTGCAGGCTGCATACTAGGCCTCAGGTCATGACCACTAGCCTTGGTAAAAAAACCGAGAGAATCATGATCCATACCTTGCAGCTGAGAATATTGACCGACACTACCCTGTCCACTGGAAATAGGAGTTCTATAATTAGATTCATCAAGCTGCTGAGGAACCAATAATCCTGAATGAAAAGATTGTCCTTTTTCCTGAGCAAACATTAGATGGTTCAATACTCCTTGTGTTGCAGAAGATGCGCCAAGATTTGCGCGGTTCATGAATATTTGTGATGAATCAGCGACAGATGTTCCATTAATATAGGATGGATACTGACCCCCAATGGACTGTTTAGTGAAAGCAGAGACGTTATGAGAACCCTGCTGCCTTGCACTATCAAATTGCTGAAGTTGCCGCTGCCTTTGAATTTCTTGCATTTGCTTGAACATCATTTGCTGCTGCAATAACTGCAAGTCATTATATGCAGACTGTTGCATCGATTCGAATTGCGAAGTATCTAGCTGTTGTTGACCCCTTACGAGCTGCTGTGATCCTCCAAGAAAGTTGAAATCAGTTGATGCTTCAGTAATTTCAGACCTTTCAGAATTAGTTGTCAGGGTTGGACTATCTATTGATGCATATTCTTGATGTGATTTTATGACAGGTAAGCCTCTCAGCATCAAGAAATGTGGATCATAGCCTGTATTTTCACCCAAAAAGGCTTGTTGAGATTGAGAGTCACTTGTTTGGAATGTTTGCCCGCCAAACATATAGCCATTTGTATTCAGTGGTTGGCCTTCCAAGGTGTTACTGCAAAATATAGTTCTTGAAGCCAGTGGTGTAAAGTTTTCACCTAATGACACAGTCAAATATTTTCTCTCGTGTCTTCCCACAGAATCTGTAAATTAAAAAGAAAAATGTGTAGTCAAAAGAAGCACACATGGATGTTTCATAATGTGCTAAATTCACCCAGCAGTTACAATGGTATATGACAAGAAGGATTATACATTATTAGAGCTATCAAGGTATAAAACATTAGTGTACCTTGTAAAGTAATGTTACGGTTTTTTTGCATTGAAACTTAGATAATCATGAAAATGTTCTGTTTTCTTTCATAATGACTTCAAATAAGCATAAGCATATCGCCATTCTCAGCACGCAATTGGAGCCAATGCTTGTCCAATTTTAGTACTTCATGACCAGTATTAAAAGAAGCAGCCACCAAAACACGTCACGGACCTAACGCCAAACAAGTGCAGAAAAAAACTACTATAAGATACTAATCAATAAACACACAGGTACAAAACTTGAACCGTCTTCATAAGGTTAAAAAAAAGGTCAAATTCCAATTTAAAACCATCACAAATCCATTGAAATTCACTTTCTTGTTGGGGAAAACAAATCTTAAAAATAAAAAAGCTTAATAATTTACAAGTCACAAATAAAAAAACAAAAAAAAAAACAAAGCAACCAGTGGCAGAGACGAACAAATCGTGAATTGCAAAGAAAGAAAGAAAGAATCCAATTGACTATAAATTGCAACAGAAACTAAGAACCAAAATTTTCAGCTCAGAACCCTAAAACTACAACATATCAACAAATGGAACATGACAACCCCAATTAATGAACAAAAATCCAAAACCACCAACAACATAAGCATCCAATTTCAACAATGATTTCAAAAGACAAGCATCAAATTCTCTACAATTCGCTTAATTGTCTACACTAGCTAAGCAACAGAGCGAGGAAGCTGAAATTAAAATTTTTACGAAAAACCCACAAGGGAAAACGAGCTAAAGAACACAGTGATGAACTTGAAGGTGTGATCTGAGGGGCAAAATTGGGATTTTCTTCAAAAAGCTCGAGACTTGAGCTCTGTTCTTACTCCAATGGCGGAATTAAAAAAAAAAAAAACCTGAACTTTAATCTCTCTCTTTCTCAACTTATGAAGCTAAATTGCAGTTTCTTCTTCTTCTTTGAAGCTCGAAATTTCCAAAGCAGCAGCAGCAGATTTCAATGCCCTTTCTCTCACTAGAAATTCCTCTTTCTCTCTCTAAAAAAATTTCTTCCTTTTTAAGTGCTACAGAAGAGTGAGAAACTGGTCTCTTCAGACATTAGAGCGAGCCGAAGATAAAGCGATCAAAAACAGTAAAAATATAATTAATTTAATTTGATTTGATTAATGTTAATTAATTAAAATATTGTGTTTTTTTAATAAAAACTTGGCTGGAAAATGCCGATCTAGGTTCGGACACGAAGGTGAGGTTTGGATAGAGGCTCGGGTATCCAAAATCATTTTGTAAACTTACATTATATCCCCACCGTTGATTTTTTGTTGTGATATTTTGTGTTAAATATCATATCATATCACGGTCAACTTTATGAAATTGGCAATATTTTCGTTAAATTGCATTTTACTCCCTCCCTACCAACACCTTTTATTTAATAAATTGAATTGGAATTTTAATTCGAAAAATGGAAAAATATCATTTTTAGAGTTTCTCGATTAAAACTTCTATTTTGCTAGATGAAATAAATCCGCATAGGAGCTAAAATTCAAAAATAATAAATGTGTTTAAATATTTCAAAAAATAGTATTTTTCGGACCCAGAAATGAATAGTGTGAGCGAGTCAGTTCAACATATGTTTGATAAATTACAAACTAATAAAAAATTCATCAATTTTGTTTGCTATAATTGATTGATAATTTTCGTTTAGTATTTTAACTAGACCTTAATGTAAAATAATTTTACACTAAGAAATTTCTATTAATTATTCAAAATATTCAAAAGGGGGCAATTTAAAAAAAAAACATCTTAACGGGGCAATTTAACCAAAATATATATATACATTAAAATAGACCATTCATATTTTTACCTTCAAAAAAATTAACTAAAGAATATGGAATTGGGCAATTGCCCCCCAAGCTCCCAAATGGCCTCGTCCTGGCTCAAACCAATCTCAGATTAAGATTGATGGATCTCAATTTGAGAAATGTTATTTTTTTTAAAAATCAAATCTTTTGCAATTCTTGGAATACCATTTTTCAAATTTTTAAAGAGGATATCAATTCGAATCTTCTCAATTTCAATTTCTTAATAATAATACTAATAGTAAAAATTTGTTACATATATATATGGTTTTTAACATTATGCTAATGAGAACTCTCCCCACTAATATCATTAAATATTAAAAAAAATGGTCTCAAATAGCATATTTCTACATTACTAATTACTAAAATGTTTAAACTTTATAAAAATTACCCGAATAACATAATTTTAGTTCAATATTATATTGAACTAATTTGTTGTTTTTCATTGTTGTTTTCAATGAATTTATTGAGTTTTTTTTTATTTTTTTAGTTCAATATAATATTTGAACTATAATTATCCGATTTGGATAATTTTTTAAAAGATCTATTATTTCAATAATTAGTATGTAAAATTATATTATTTTAGTAATTGACAATCACCAACAAATAGTTTGACAAAGGCAAATTTACGTTTTCCATAAAGGATTTTTTTTTCCACATTTATTTGGTTTATGAGTTTTCAAAACTATCATCTTACCCCCAAGTTTTAGATTTTAACAATTACCTTAGTTTTTTTTTTTTTTTAAAAAAACTTTGTTTTGTCAAGTTCTATCTTATATTTAATTTCGTGATAAATCATGTGTTATATACGTTTGAATGAGCATATAACATTGTTGCTGCAAAATTTTTATCACCTCTAGAACTTGTATTTGATTGAGCCCAACTAGCAGGACATTAATCATATACAAAACAATATAATGTTCGATGTCACCTATATAAACAAAATTAAGCATGTATAATAAGATTTGTGCTCTCATTATCTTAGTTTATGACGTTTAATATTTGTGTTTAATTGAAATCTTACCACTTAATTTAATTGTATACTTGAATCTCCTCTTCTCTAATATTATTTTGAAAAAAAGAGATTCATTAAATAAAAATTAACGGGGTAAGATTTCAACTAAAAACACTATAATATAGGTTTAGATTACGGTTCTAATATTAAAATCATACCAAATGCTTAAAAATGGATATAAAATCTTAATTCAATAGATATATTGCTTGGTTTTCAACAAAACTATCATAAAAATCATCAACCAAGTCCACATGGAAAAAAATTTAAAAGTAAAAAAATGAACCAATCATCCTTAACTATAAAGATTATTATTGTTATATGAGCAAATTTTTAATTTGAACAATTACATTGACTTAGAAATGTTAAGGATTATATTTCAAAGATGGAGAAGTGAGAGTTAAGGATAACACAAGATGTTAATATATTCATGGGTGGGTCTACCTTAAAATTAATTAGCAACGAAAGTAGTTAAAATCCATAAAGTAAATTTTATTTTTTCAATATGAGATCTTTTAATATACCTTTTAAAGACGATGACACTTTTTATCGTGCTCGATATATTTTTTTATTTTTCTTCAGGTGCTCCTTTGAGTTTGATATCGTCTTAATATTTCCGAGTCTTCATTTCAAAACCTATTGACAATTAGAATAGTAACTTGTGATCTTATAAACCTTATTAAGTTCATTTATCTGTTCTCAGCATGTCGTGTAAAGATGGTGATTTTTTACTCACCAATTCTATCTCATATGTAGACCAAATGCTTGTTGAGGCTTGATACCATCTCAATATTTATGAGTTTCCTCTAAAACCAAATACTAACAAGTAACAAGAGAAGTTACCCATGATTTTATAAACCTTAGTATGTCTCTTTATTTGTTTGATGTGGAATCTACAAACATAAATGAGATAACAATACCAATTCAAAATTATAAATTTTAAAGGGTTATCAGACCCTAAGCAATACATTTACTTACATGGGTGAGATAATCTAAAATCTCTAATGTCGAACCATCGAGGCTCCTCTCATGTGTTCACTTTATCCAGGCCAAGTCCGAATGCCCCACTTATCCGATAAAACCCACTACATATTTGGTTTTTGAGGCTCCACTTTGTTTGACACCCGAGGATTTCATTCACATTATTAGGATCGAGGCATAACTTTGATACCATTTGTTAGGAATAGTAGGCCTTCACAATCTTCATATTGGCATGATATTATACATAAGACTTTGTTTTTTGTTTTACCCAAAAAGCTTCATACCAATGGAGATGTGCTCCTTTCTTTATATGCACATGATCATCTACTCTCCTAATTCATGTGAGATTTTATTCGTGCTCTAACATATTATGAATTGATTTTGAGATGGAAGCTAATGATAATTAAGAATCGAAAATATAGACGTGAAGGTTGTTTTCTCTCAATTAAATGCATAAAAATCATGGAACGTGGGTGCATTTTTAAAGCCTAGCAATAAAAACTACAATTTGAGATCCTTCACATGTGAGAAAAAAAGGAAAAAGTACAGAACGAGACGGGCATTTATGATATTGAACAATTAAATTACAGCCACACCCATTTCTTCTTCCACCACCTTTTCAATTTTGAAAATAAAAACTCAAGATCTGCCGTAGCCTATAATGAGATAGTATAGTACACCATAATCTAAGCCTATGAAAAATTAGCTTTTCGATCGTTCATTTCTACAATCTACCATACAATTTTGAAGCTTGAAGAGAAATTGAAACCGATTATGAGTTGGTCTAATAGTGGTTATTATTTGAAGTTTGAGGTCATAAGTTTAAATGTTGTAGGGTTATATGGTTACACTATGAAATTAATCGAGATACACGTAAACTAATTTAGACACTTTACGGATACTAAAAGAAAAAACTAAAAGAGAAAAAGGTAAAAGAATTGAGATTTCAAACCTTATACTTTAAAAAATTAATATTCGCTTAAATTAAGTGGAAATATTTGAATTTGATACATATATTTAAGGCGAGTAAATTCGACTATTTTCTATAAAATGCTTTAATTAAAAAATGGAGATTATTAATTGAACTCATTGGTGATGACTGGACTTATAAAATTGAATTGATCCAAAGTTGGTTTTTTACTTTAGGATTTAAATCTATCCAGTTGTACAATAGTTAAAAGCGGACAAAAGGAAAAGGAGGGTTGGAATCAATATGGTACCGCTATATAAATTACTTTTACAAGGGCATTAAATATTTAAAAAAGCGTTTTTGTTTAATAATTAATTAATTATTATTATTATTATTATTTATTTTTTTGTAAAGGAAGGTTATCTAAATTTAAGTTTTTAACAAGCAAAAATGGGTTTTTGAAAAATAGAATATAGATAAAATTAGTTGTTTTAGTAAATAAAAAATAGATTAGTTATTAAACTAGTCTAAAAATTAATCAGAATTGAAGTATACTAAAAGATTAAATTTATCTTAATTAATTTTTGGGAAAAAATCAATTTACACATCTGAACATTACATGATGTGTCAATTTAAACCCTAAACTTTCAATTGAATCAATTTACACCCTGAACTTTAATAAATGAATCAATTTACACCCATTGTTAATAAACTTACTATTATTTTTGAAATTTTTTAATTAGACATAGGCGTTTTTATATTGAAATAAAGTTAATTTTTTTAAAATTAATTTTAAGTTTATGTTAAATATTTTTTATGGTTAAATTTGACCGTTTTGGTGTCGGGTTTGAACATTTTTATACCGTTTAAATTGGTAACTAGGATTTGAGTTTTTTCATTGTTGAGGTTGGGCGTTTTTATGATGAGGTCATAGACGTTTTGTTATTTTTATCTTTCGGTGATTTGGTAATTGAATTTTGATTAATTTTATAGTTTTAGTATTATGTGGGTTTAAATTGATTCACTTAAAAAAGTTCAGGGTGTAAATTGATTCAATTGAAAGTTTAGGGTTTAAATTGACACAATATATAAAGTTCAGGGGTGTAAATTGATTTTTTCCCTTAATTTTTTTGATTTAGTATAGTTTTAATATGATATAAAAGCGGAGGATTTTACGATAATTGTATATATATTTTTTTGTTCAAATAGATATTTAGTCTTTAGATTTAGGGTTTTTAAGGTTTATGGTTTCATAGAAAGCCAAAACTAATTGATTGATTCAAGTGATTTAAATACTTTCTGTTTTTTTTTTTAGTTTGGTTCTGTTCTATTTTGTTTATGCTGTTGTTTAGTTTGGTTCCATCGAAATTTGATGAAGAAAGAGAATTATCAATTTAAATATCCAATTATTTATAAATCTTTCTAACTAAATAAAATATGATGAAAATGATTGTTCCTGAATAATTACAAACCAATAAAATAATTTGTCGTATAAAATAAAAATCAATCAAATCGTTATTTTTAGAGAATAATGATTCAAATTGAAATTCTACTTTTTTTTTTTAGTTTAATTACAAATTTACTCTTGTATATACTATGAGATTGTTATAAATACCGCATCTAATCTTTTAATTTGTAATTAAGTAAGTAATAGATTTAGTAACTAAATTGAATATTCGTCATTTGTTAATCAATTATATGTTGAAAGTTTATCACATTTGTTGTACATACACGTGTAAGTAGGGTTGAGCAAAAAAGGGCGAACCGAGAAACCGGCCCGGCCCGACCCAAACCTAGCCAATCGGGCCGATTCCACCGGTTACATTGGTTTTCTTGGTTCCATTTTGAAGAAAACCGAATTGGTTTAAGGGGTTCGGTTCGGTTCGGTTATCCGAACCGAACCCCTCAGGTTATATAATTTTTTTTAACCTAAATTCATTTTTCTCTATTCTCTTATCCTTAGTCACCCCACTAATTTCTCCTCTCAATTTCCTTTTCTTAAAAAAAAATTGGATTTTATTAGGTGTGACAATTGGAATGGGATGTTATTGTGAAATCTATTAGGTGTGAAAATTAGGGGTGAACAATGGATTGGTTTGGTTTGAATTTTACTAAAATTTCAGAACCGATTGGATTTTCTTTTCAGATTATATGAACCAAACCAAACCATTCATTATAAAGAAGCCGAACCAAACCGAACCGGATTGGTTTGGTTTGGTTCGGTTTGGTCTTGCATATATTTTTTTCTCTCTATCCTTTTTAAATACTTACTTTACATCATCAAAAATTCTATAAAATCTAAAAAATGTCTTCAACAAATTTTAAGATGACTAATTTCAATTTATCAAAAAGTCTAATATAATAAACAAAACAAAAATTACAAACATAGTCATAATAAAATTCATAAAAACTTGTTATAATTACACAAATATAACATAATAGGGTTGAAAATTCTTCCTATTTTTACATTTTATTAGGTTTTATTGAATATTTTAAAAATATGTTATATTATATATATAGCATAATGGATTGGATTGGTTTGGACCACTACAAAAATTTGTAAAACCGAACCAAACCGTTATTTATTGGTTTGGACAAATCGAAATTTAAAAACCAAACCAAACCAGTTTGGATTGGTTTGGTTCAGTTTGGACAGTTGGATTGGTTTGGATTTGTTCACCCCTAGTGGAAATTGAAATTCGATGTTAATTTGTGCAAATTGAAATTCAAATTAGAATTGAATTCATTTAATAATATAGGCATAGATTATAATAGGTGTAAAATTAGATTTCATTCAATAATATAAGCAAAAAAATTTATAAAAAAGTTTTTTTTAATAATGACCCAAACTTATAAAATTTTACAAAAGGAGCACAAAACCCAAGAGTAAAGGCCCAAACCAAAAAAGCGACCCGACAAACTGACAAACCGAATAAAACCGAACCGATCGGTTTCTTTAAAAAAAGTGAACCAATCGGTTCACCTTTTACCCAAACCAAAGTAGCCGGTTCGGTCCAAGGTTTTGGGAAAAACCGGACCGAGCTCATCCCTATGTATAAGGAAATAGATGAAAAAAGAGAGAGAAAAAAAAAAAAAATAGGTAGACACAATATTTTTAGATAACTCTTTACACTTGTAAACAAAAATGAGAAATTTACATTAAGCGTAGACGGAACAAACGACATAGTTCCAGTTGAGTCACATTTAATGTATTATATAGTACATTAATTGATCAAATTGAAAGTATATGATAACATCCACACAATAATCTCATAGTACAAATTTATAATCTTCCCTTTAAAAACAAATCCAATTAATTATATTTTTTCAATAAATAATCTAACCAAATCATATGGATCAGATTCAAAACGCAGACAAAATGTCCAAGGGATCAAACCTTTTTCACCATATAAAAACTGCCATACAAGACAAAAGAAACCTTTTGACCTACTTTCTAAATAACCATTTTGATTTGATATTAGCATTACACTGTCTCCCTCTTATTTCAATTTACTTTTCATACTTGTTCCTAAAACTAGGTACGTTCTAGAAGCACTAAATAATCCTGTATAAATTATAGAATCCAAATATACATTATCAGTTAAATTGTCGTGTGGTTTTGATTAAATTATGAACACTAAATAATTTAAAAATGGTGTGTTAAAAAAATATTTTAAAAATGGTAAATTACACTCATCGGTATTTAAAATTAAGCCAATGAAACATCTCTCCTCCATCACTGTGAATTTTCTTTTTATCATAATTTTCTCTTTTGAATTTCGATTTAAATGATTCAAGATGTTTTGAAATCATCATTTTAAAGTCTACTGTTAAAATATAAGATCTCATATTTTTTGTTTTGGTTTTTTGATTTTGACAAATATTTGTTTTAATGATATAAAAAATTATAATATTCTTTTTTACCACACATTCTCTTCTTATTATTTTTTTGGCAATTAATCTTATCGACAACACACTTCTTTTGTCTTAAAGTTTTAGCTAAGGAATCAAATGCTGAAACTATTCTTCTTTGTCTCTTCCATGGAAAGTCTTAATTCACTCTCCTTTGATTGAGGATCTTGTTTCAGCAACTCTATTATTCCAATGATGCAAACGACTCTTTTTTATTCAATTCAGTTTTGGAATTTTATTAACAAATGTTTTTGTGTTTGATTTGCTCAAGGGAAGCTCATTTGAAATTAGCCCATTATTGATGAAATCATCATATCTGTCAGATTGATTTTGTTGGCTGGTTTTCGGTTCAAGCAGCTCTATTTAAGCTCATGCATGCTACTGGTTTGAACCACCGAAATCGAGTATATTGTTTTACACTTTCTTAATCTCTTGATATTCATTGTAAATCTGTGAGGAGAAGTTTTTTTATGTGCAAGTGTTTGATTCTACAAAACACACGAATTTTGGCTTGAGTATTGGTCGAATCTTTGGGAGAAATTAGAACTTGGTGATATGTAGCTAAAGGAAGGGAGTTCCTTGAAATGCACGAATTCTGGCTTGAGTATCGGTCGAATCTTTGGGAGAATGAACTCGGTGATACGTAGCTAAAGGACGGGAGTTCCTTGTTAAGAAATCTGCAAAGGGAGCTTGTAGATTCCAACTCGAAGTTCGTCAACTACAAACGAGCAAAATCAGAGTCAAGAGAAAAGAGAGTTTTTTCTTGTTCATGTATTTGAGTTTTGGTTTAAATTTGTTTGTGTAATTGATTCTAAATCTTCTAGTGGATTTTTCTCTAGGCGTGGCCTCGTGGGTTTTTTCGATTGGTTTCCCACGTAAATTATTCTCGGGTCTCGTTTCCCTTCCACATTATTTAAAGTGCTAATGGACTCTATTAGTTGTTAACTTTAACAATTTGTCTTAAGTTACAACTTTCACGAACACTATTGCAATTGTGCTTCTATCGACGAACTTATAATCGAACATGTTTATTAGCATTTTACACAAGTAAAATTGAGATAATTGAATTACACGAGAAATAGGTCCTAACATCTACGTTATAGTCACTTCAAAAAATTTAAATCATCAATCAATCAAAGGTTTTATTATCATCAAACTATTAGTTATGATTGAAGTCATAAACCCTTTTATTTATTGATGATTTCGAAGTTTTGAAGTAACTATAACGTAAAAGTCAAAACAAAGATTCAAAAATATCTTGAATCATCAAAATCAAAATTCAAACAAAAAAATTATTGCTAAAAAAGTTAACAATATTAGAGAGGAGGTTGCTCATTGACATAATTCTCAACTACGCAGGGCCGGCTCAAGCTATAGGCGAAATAGGCGATCGCCTAAGGCCCCAGATTTTAGAAGGCCCCATTTTTTTAGATATATATAATACACATATTAATATTTATGATAATTCTAAATTGTTATATAATTCTATAATATAAAATATCTAAATAGTATCAAACTCTTTCTATTAACAACATTAAAGGCCTTTTGGAAAAGAAAAGAAAAACATTAAAGACATATAAATAGGCCTACTATTACTTGACAATTCCAATTTACAAGACGAATTCCAATTTATGAATTCTCACCAATAACTACTCACATAAATGTAAAGATTAATTAACTACTTATTTGGAAAATTGAAACCTTATTTAGTAAAGTTTTTCATTTCATTTTTCATTTCTCTATTCATTTTGCAATTCACAAAACTATAACACAATTACAAATTGAGAGTTCTATTAACAAACCAATCTCGGTATTTTTTTAACACTCAAAGAAACTGAAGACTTCTCATTCTCTTCTCATTTCTAAAGTAGCAATTAGTTTGGTGCTTTTAAAAATTCAGGTTTTTGTGTAATTTTTTTAGCATATATTATTCAACACAATAGTGTTTGTGATTCACTTCTTTTTATTTTGTCCTTTTAATATTGATATTTTATATGTACTAGAAAATATGAATCGGGATATGAAAAACTTTAAAAAATAAAAAAAATAAAAAAATTGAGAAAATGATTCAATCTCAAAAAGATTCTCTTGATAAATTTGTTATGAGTAGTAAAAGTAATAAAAATAATTATAGAATAGAATCAAGAGATGAGGTAAAAGAAAAAAAAAAGAATAAAAAAAGTTAGAAAATGGAAAAATTGATGAAATCGCAGAAGAATCACAAGAATGTGATGAAGAAATCTAAATAACTAAAAACAACAATCATTTTGATAGTGATTCTAATTTATGTTCTATGCATTATGCTTATAATATATATGATCCGGAAGATGAGAAAATATTAGTTCTAAATTAAGTTATTTATTAATACAAAAAGGTCCAATTAGAGAAAGTGACATAAGTTTTCCTAAAGATAACAATTCTAGACATGTTTCTACTACTCGTTGTATAATTGATTCATAAAAATATTCAAGATTTAATTAGTAAAGAAAAATATCATTGAAATAAAGTATTAACAAGATTTACTGCTGTTTGTTAAAATCTTGCAAAAATAATTTGTCTTTTAAGGAAATGATGAAAAAAAAATTATCAAGAAAATAAAATGCAAATTATTTTTAAGCTTAGATGAAATGATTGCAGAATTTGAACCAAATATTATCAGTTGAAAAATATATTTTGATGAATCTAGATAATGAAAAATTAATTAAAAAAATTACACTTAAAAACAAAATTTATATAAGACATTATTTCATTTTAAATTTATTTAAAGAAAAAAAAATAAAAAGGCCTCATTTTAAATTTTGCCTAAGGCCTCGGGAACCTGGAGCCTCCCCTGCAACTACGTGAATGTAATTCTCCAAAGGGGTTTCAAAGATTTTTCACTAAGTTTTCATTGATAATGGTTGATTCCTATTCTTTATTTATTTTCACGAAATACCCATATCGCTAATTTTTCAAAATGGTTAAAATATCATTTCCACTAACATTATCTATCTATTATATATGCATATTTTTCGGTTTATTAATTGTTTTTATTATTATTATGATTTATTTCAATAATTCTTCTCTTTTTATCGGTCGATTATTACTAAAAGATAATAGTCATCAAAATTATAAACGTGAGGTTTCAAATTTAAAGTGAGGGTCGATTCAAGGTATAGACGAGTGAGATGACCGCCAAAGATCCATTTTTAGAATGACTCAACTTATGATATAATATATATTAATTTTATAGTGCAATAAAAATATTATTTTTTAATATAGTACGTTTCGTGATGACCAAACTCGAATGCCTAAGGACCGATTATATATTTTTATATTATTTATGATACATAATACATAATACAAATAATATATATGTCTAATAATTAATCTAATAACTTACCTATAATTTATTTAAATTTGTAAATATTATATTATAAACAAGTCCATTGGCTCTATGAGTCACAGCCGACCCTTAGTCTTATATAGGCCTCATCATATGGATAAACCTCGTGGGCTGGTCCAAGTCAGGCCCAAGCCCGGCCCGTAAGTCAACCGTTGACGGGTCAGGCTCGGCCCGGCCTATAAATCAATGGGCTGGATATGGATCATGCATTTGAGCCCAAGTTCGGCCCGCGGGCTTTATCCATAGGGCCCCATCAGGCCTGGCTCGAAGCCCGGTTCAAAGCCCGTTCAAAAATTATTTAAAATATATATAAGTTTAACATCTATAATGTTAATATTTTATATTATTTTTTATATTTAAATATAATCTTATATATAAATTTAAAATATATTTTATTTTTTTAACAAAATGGAATAATCTTTATAAAAGAAAAAATATATATAGTAACAAAATAATAAATTAACTTCATCACTTTATAGTTAAATTTAAGTTTAATTAACCTATAGAGTTAAGTTTAAATTAATAATGAAATAGTAAAAATTTAAATTAACTTTTTTTTCATCACTTTAATTAAACTTAAAGTATTATTTAAACTTAAATTTAAAATAATTTTTTAAAAATACAATTAATAATTTAATGGAAATTTAATTAAAGTCATAAATATTTGAACGGGCTGGGTCAAGCCCGGCCTGACCCGTATTTTATCTCATGGGTTTAAGCCCGTGGACTGAGCTTGAGCTTACCATTTTAAGTCAGGCCCGACCCATTTATAGAGCAGGCCTAACAGACCCGGCCCGGCCCATTGATGAGGCTTAGTCTTATAAGTGTCGACTTAACTCTTTTGTCATCCTTAAATTCACCTTTATCCCTAGTCTTCAAGGGTGAACGTAACTCTTTTGTCATCCTTGAATTCACCTAACTAACTACCTTTATAAATTGTGGTATTTAAAAAAGAAAATTTTGAAATTTAATTAAAAAAATAACCACTATAAATAATTTTGAATATTAGAAAGAAGAGATTTATATAATAAAATAAAATTTATATTCAATTTTTTTGAAAAAAGTATTACATTTGAAAGTTTGCATATCTCACAGACCACATCACCATGAATACTCTAACCACTATAAATACAAGACAAGAAACGAAAACGGTTTCAGTTTCTTTGTTAAGTTTGTGAGTTGAGTTGGCGCCGTCCAGACTTAGCGGTGTTGTTGGTTTTCTTTGTTAAAACGAAAAACCAAAATGAACTTGAAAGAAATTCCGATTTCTTCTCTTAGCCTTTCCTTTTCTTCTCTCTCTTTCCCAAACCCATACCCAAACCCTACTGGTTTTCCTTCTTTCTTTAACTCCTCACCGTTTCTCGTTTTTTTCCTCCCCTTTCTATTATCTTTTTTTAACTCAATTTCATTCTTCTTATTGTTGATTGTAAAAAAGTTATTTTTTTTTATCATATTGAAGCGATTTTGTTCAAAGGGGTCTCAAAGATTTTTCAGTAAGTTTTCATTGATAATGGTTGATTCTTATTCTTTGTTTATTTTCACGAAATACCCATGTCGCTGAATTTTCAAATGGGTTAATTGTGGAGAGATTGAAGAAATGGGCAAGTTCTGTTCGATGAAATGTCACAAAGAAAATTGATTTACTTTTGCAGCTGATGCAATTTGATTTGATTGTAATGCTATTGTTTGAAAGTTATTATTTTTCATAGAAATCATGCCTAAATTTCTTGTTTTGGGTCATAGATAAGTTTCCAATGCTTCTTAATTGATTATATTCATTTCCTTGTCTATGCAGGATTAAGATAAGGAATAATTCACTTTTGGATAATATGGATTACGCAGAGAATAAAGAGAGTCGTGTGCAATCTAAGGTGGAATTTGAAAATATACAAAAAGTAGATATTTTCACTGATGGAAGCAACTCAGGCTCTTCATCTGCCTCGGATTTGTCACAAGAATTAGCTATTGACAATATCTTTAATAGTAATTCTGCTCTTCAAATACAAGTAAAACCTGATGTGCATGAGTCCCTCGGAGATATGCAAATATCGGGCAATTTAAGTCGTTGCGGTACACCGAGTGCGTCCAAGGGTTCTTCCCAACTCCGATTATCAGGGTTTTTGGGATGTCATGACCCGAATCGAATACCGGTATCGATCTTCTCTGCTAGACCTTCAAACCCTATGGAATGGAGTATTGCTTCAACTGAATCATTGTTCAGTATTCATGTGGGAAATAACAGCTTTTCTAGAGATCACTTTAATTTTCTCAATAAGTCTGGAGAATTGTATATGGGTGGCACTGATTTTAGCCAAACTCCAGCTGTTCTGCCTCATTTTGTTGAAGCAGCAAAAGTTGAAAGTAAGAGTGAAATTGTGGGGAATGACTTAAGCCAGTCTTGGACACCATCTGTACCTCAAAATCCAGCCTTCTCAAACTACAGTTCAGCAGAGCATAGAAATGGCGCCTTATCCCCCGTGGAAAAGTTGAGATCCCGTAATAGCATTTCTTATCATTCTGATGACAGTATTAACAGCACCCGTTCATTCAAGTTCCCAGTGTAAGTAATATAGTTTCCAATTCTGAGTTACCTGTTGTAAGATAATTTTTTTTACAGATGCACCAATTTGAAAACTCCCGGTTCTGTTTTTCACTTTCAATAGAGGCATGAAACAGCTTGAAAGTGTTCTGATACATAATCACATGTTGTGATGACAAAAGAAATTGGAGAAGGGTTATTCAATTATATCATACTAATTTTTTACATTCTGCTGTGAATGAAGGATGTGGTGCTATTTCGCAGTATTGGCATTCTTCTTTCATTTGCTCGAACGTGAAACAAACTATTCTTGTTTCTCTTTTACAAATTCTATCATGAAAATGTTATACATTCTGCCGTGAACGAGTTTTAGTTTTTGATTTCAGACTGCAATAGCTTCCACACTACTAATATGGCTACTATAGAGATGTTTACACTCTGGATTTGATATCTGAACTCTGAAGCACAGTGGTTTTAACTTTTATCTCTCCTTGCTTTTAATCAGATTGGCAGGTGATAGTGCAACAACCAGCTGTGACACAACACTCTCAAAGAGGCATAAGCCACTTAAGCAATCACACGAGCATCAATCATTTGAAGTAACCTCAGCATCTCCTAACACGAAGATGAGTTGTTTTGCCTGCTTCGCTTGGTGTCCACGCCGGTGATGGATCCACAACTGTTACATAATTGCATTCCTACCCTTTCTTGGTGAATATGCTCGTTTCTATCTCGTGTCCTCTTCATCAAAGAGAAGTCCACATCAAGGGGAAAAACTTCGGCTTCGGCGGACGACTCTGATCCTTGTTGGCTGCTTGAGTTATAGCAGGAGAATTATTAGTTATATTATATATATATACCCATCTAGGACTACATTCAGGTTATCAACACACCCCCTCCTGATCCCCACAAGTTGTCTTAACATATCCTTGATTCTTCTTTTTCTAGTTTGAAGTTATCCCTCTGAGGCTGAATTTCTCAGATAATATACTAATTCATGAAAGAAATGAATCTGGAATCTTTTTGGTTTTTCTCAATTATTTCTCAACTTTTCTTCATCAAAACCCTATCATCAGTTGTTTTAAAGAGACAGAAATTATTCAATACAACTATCATAATGATGATCTATGTAATTGTTTTTCTCTCTTCTATTAAAATCACAGGTTCAATCACATTCTAATAATCTCATTGAATTATCTCATATATATGTGAGTAGTTCATGAAAAACCAGCATGGTTTAAGTAAAAGCACATTTGCTTAACAAGATTGATTCTTCAATAGTTACACCAATTAAAGGCCTCTTTATAACATATACATAGGTTTTGTTATTAATTAACAACTTAAGGGGAACTTCTTAAAAATTGAAAGTAGGATAAACTATAACCATTAACTTAGAACCAAATTCCAAACTTTTTTTTTTATAATAGAATTCCAAACCTTTGTGAAAGGAAAGATTCTTATTTTTACAACTAGACAGAAACTTTATCCATTTTGATGAAATTAAGATTCAAACAGCCTTTAAACCTTCAAAAAACAGAGAAGTAAAAAGATCCATAGTATCATTTGGAAGAGCAACACCAACTTGAAGACCTCCACTTCCATCTCTGCTCTCTGTTAATGAAATCAAGTTGCCTCCATCAATGGAAGGAAACTCCACTTTCTCAGGCTTTCCCCACCCAAAATCAATCTCATAAAGACCAAACCTTGGTGACCCAAGAACAGAAAGTCCCTTTTCTATTGTTCCTTCTTTCATATATTTTGTGATGTTCTGCCCCATCAGTTCCACCATCTTCCTCTCCTTCGCCGCCTTTTCCAACTCCATTATCCCTTCCTTAATCTTCTTCCCAATTATGGCAACTCCTTGTTTGTGTCTAAAGTCGCTTACTTTCGCAAAAACGCCGATAGGTCCTCTGCCATTTCCGATATAATTGACTGGAATTCCGAGCTCCGGACGGGGCCTCCAATCGGCAAACGTCGCCAAACAAACCTTTTTATTATCTTCCAATCCTTCTGCTTTCACCAAACATCCAGCTACATAAGCATAAGCAAGAACAAATGTGGATAAACAAATCCCATTTCCCCATTTTCCCACTTTTTCCTTCAGTTTTTCTATCTCCAAATAGCTCAACTCAAATGTAGCTTTAACCATGTCCATTGTGACCCCATTGTTTGGCTTAAACTTTAAGCTTTTCACACTGCCATTGAGATTAGAGTTTCTCAATCTCTGCAAATAACCCTGATATAGCTTCTCCAATGCAGAGTCTTTAAGTACGGTCCGATAAAAAACCGGGGTTAATTCCTCCGGCAGAGAACCAAATTTACAAATAAAAGCCCATGCCTTCAAGAAAAGACTAGAACTTTTCCCATCATGAGTTGCATGATCACTAGTAATCCCAACAGAAAATCCATTACCCGGGAAAACAGTTACTTGAACTGCCATCGTCGGAGCAACGGCATCGTTTGCTTTCATGAGTTCTGGTAAGAGACAACGAGACTCCATCGCTTGACGGGGTTCATTACCAGAGAGACGATAGAAATCAGCATCGGTTTCGGCAACCGTGAGAGAAACAGCATCACCGGGTTTGTAAAGGATGAGGGGTTCAGGAGAGGTAGTGGGCCAAGTGAGGTTTCCGGCAAGAGGTAGGAAATGGGATAGAGTGAGAGAGAGAGAGAGTTTGAGTTTAGGGAGAATAGAGTTTAGAAATGGAGGGAGTGAAGGGGAGAGAGAAAAGAAGAGGAGTCGTTCATTGGGAAAGTGTTGGAAGAAGAATGTGTCTAAGAAAGTGGTGGGGAGAGAGAGTTCAGAAATGGAAGAGGGAGATTGAGAAGGAGTAATATTACAGAGTTCAAGTATTTTCAGTGAAGGGATTTGAGCCATTTTTGGTTGAAGGGAAAGAGGAAGAAGGAGAAGGAAGATGCATGTGAATATGGAAAGGAAAGAAATGAGAATGGGACAAACTTTTTTTGGACAAGTTTGATCATATGCATGTTAACTGCCATATGTTTGAACTCAAAAAATGGTTTGGAAGTGTGTTTGTGTTTGTTTGGTATATATGAAAAAAAAAATTGAAGATTTTATTTGAAAAATTTGTGGGTTATAAGAAGGGGATGTGAATAAAGGGGTGTTTGTTTTATCGGTTTCTATAATACGTCATATTAACTCTTTAACTTCATAGGTTTAAGTTTTAGTTTTAAAACCCGATTTTTTTTAAAGTAGAAAATTGTACTTTTTAAAACTTATGTTAAATCTAACGTCAATTTGAAACGTTGTCCAAAAATAAGTGAAATCATTTAAAATACATACGATTTATGCTTATGTAAACTGTAAACATTTGTTCTAAAGACGATTTGTCAAGGAGGACATAAGTGTTATAATTAGATATAAACTGTATGTTCTACATACAATTTATGTTCAAGTAAAAAGAACATTCAGACCTAAATTACTTCTTCTCTCTAATTCTGACCTAACTTCTTCTTCTCTCTTGCGCCATTTCATCAACAAATATTCTGTTCAAGTTAAAAAAACACATTTCTTCCTCTCCTTGATTCTGTCCTAGATTATTCTTCTTCTCTCATGCGCGATTTCATGAGCATAAATCATATGTTTTGTTCAAGTTTTTTTTAAAAAAAAAATCAGCTATGATTCAAGCCTTATATAACTCTCTTGCGCACGATGGTGGTTGAAGGTTAAATTTGAAACTTTTTAAAAAACTTTTTGGGTGATTTCTTTTGTTGAAAAATATAAGTTCAAGAACAAACAATTTTTTGTTGTTGCTATTTAAAATTCTTTTTGGATGTGTTTTGGATGATGTTAAATGAGACTTTTTTAGCCGAGGTTAATCCTTTTTTTACCGTTTCATTTAAAACCCAGACTAATAAACTCAAATTTCTTAAACCCACGTACATAACACTTTCTGAAATATTTAACTTGCGGTTTTACATTTAGAGTGTATTAGGTCTTTGATCTATTTAACGTATGTCTAAACAATAAGTTCGATGATTATAAAAGTTAGAGAAAAACATTTGTGTCCCTTACTTTGATATCTAAAATACATAAATTTATAAAATAACATCTACTGATATTTCTCACTTAAATTGATGTCCCACATTAAAAAGCCTTCATTCTCGACCCTGATAGGAAGGATATATGGGGAGAATGGGACAATATAATGAAATGATATATTTGTTAAATCATCTCACATTGTGACGACCACATCGAATAATAATTAGACGATCTAAAGAGCCTTGAGACCATCATAAAAAACAGAAGAAAAAACCTGCATTTCATGTCTAGAAAGAACCAAACCAACTTCAATTCCATCTCCATCTCGATTATCAGCCAAAGAAATGGAACCAGTTCTTTCAATGGAAACCATCTTCACATTTTCAGGTTTCCCCCATCCAAAATCCAACTCATAAACTCCAAGCCTCGGCGATCCAACAACTCCTATAAACTTAATCCCACCGATTTCTACATTTTCCCATTTCGATAAACTTTCTTCTGCTCCTTCCATCACATTCTCATCCAATTCCTTAATCGTTTCATGGATTTTTTTCGATATTTTTTCGATTCCATCTTCTTCTTCCATTGCTTCTGCGAAAACTCCATGACTTCCTCCACAATTACCGAAGTAATTTGTCGGTATCGGAGGATTCAGCCTCGTTCTCCAATCCGCATAAAACCCGAGATATATTTTCTTCTTCTGCTCTTCTATTCTTGCTGATTTGATCACACAGATTGATATGTAGGCAAATGCGAGCACGAACGAAGAGAATCGGATCGGTTTCGATGATTTCGACGCGGATTTCCGAAGCTTTTCGATGTCTTTTCGTGTGAATTGGAATGTTCCTCTAACCAAATCAGGAGAAACACCTAGATTTGGGAAATATTTCAAGGTTTTGACAATGGGGTTGGTTTTATTTAGCCAGTAGTTGATGTAAAGCATGTCGATTCCTTTCGGGTCTTTGATAATAGACCTATCGAAAACCGGGGTTAGCTCCGGTGGGAGGTTTAGATTTAGAGGCTTCTCGGTTCCGTTTTCGGTGTTTTTGAAAATGTAAGCCCATGATTTCAAGAACATGATTGAACTTTTCCCATCCATAAAACCATGGTGGTTAGAGACTCCAATTGACAATCCCCTGTTTTGAAACAGAGTAACTTGCAGAGCCAATACCGGGACCGACGTATCGGTCGCAGGCAATTCGGGGACGAAAGGACGACATTCTTCAACCTGATGGACATTGTTGTGGCTGGAGAAATAGTCGAAATCGGCATCGGTGTCGGCAACGGTGAGGGAAACGGAATCGGCGGGGGTGTAGAGAATGGTGGGTTTAGGAGAGTGAGGAGGCCAAGAGAGAGTGCCGGCGAGAGGGAGGAAATGGAGAAGAGTGAGAGAGAGGGAGTGTTTGAGGTGAGAGAGAATGGAGTTTGGATTTGATGGAGAGTGAGAGAGAGAGTAAAAGAAGAGACGCTCAGTGGGAGGAATTTTCAAGAAGAGAGCATCAAAGAAAGTGAAAGGGAGAGAGAAATCAATGGTGGAAGAAGGTGAATCTGGTGGAGGAGAAATCTTGCAGTTTTCAAGAATTCTCACCACATTTTTTGGTTTCTCCATTGTTGAGAATGAACTTGGAACCTTATGATGAAAGAAATCACAATTTGTTTATATGGTGTTTGATTTAGTATTTTTTTTTTTTTTGGGTTGAATTATTCTTAAAATTGTGTATAGTTTAGAACAATATATCATAAAATTTAAGGAATTTATAGGGAAGTTTGATGCGCAGGATTAGAATCAGATTATGGTGCGTGTGATTAGAATGGATCATAGACACATAATTACTATTTGGATATACTTTTTAAATTAAAAAATCAATTTTAAATTAATTATGAATTGATTTTTAAATAAAAAATTATAAGTAAATTTAGTTTTTTTTTTTTTTTTTGTATAATTATTTAATTTTTTTAGTGGAATTTTATTCAGAAATGATATCTATAAAAAAAAAAATGATCATTTACTAAATGAAAAGAGAGTAATTGCATGTTTCACGTGGTATGGTATTCGCCTGAAAGTGACATGTTATTGGCTCCAGTCCCTACTTCGTAAAATATTGTTGGGAACCAAACATATTCCTCACGAATAAGACATATCTTTATATAAAAAAAAAATTATAACCACGTGAATCACGGATGTATATTATATTTTATTTTAGACAAAATTTTTATGAATATACGTTTTCTCCTAAAAGGGATCAAAGCTAAAAAATAATAAACTGAAAAAAATTAGGTTATTAAAGCTCCATTTAATAACTTTCCTATAAACTGAAAAATAAATAGAAAGATTAGTTTAACGAGTTCTACCTAAAAGAGCTCATATCAATGTGAGGATTGTGTTCTAACAAATAATAAAATTAAAGATATGACTAAAATTTAATCTTGAATATAATATCATCGGATGTCAAAGTTGAGAATTGATATAGTTCTTTCTTCAGGGTGAAGACATTTAATAACGTGTGACCAAAGAGTAATAAAAAATCAGATAGTCCGTAGTATATACGGGGACAGAAAATGGTTATTGACCATGTAAGGGGAGGCTGCATAGTCAATCTAAAGAGAAAATTGTTAAGGTTGCAACTTGAGGTTTATTATTAATTTATAAGAGAGAATCAAGTATATAATAGCCCATTCATACAAATTTATACAATATAGTTAGCAAGCTCCGTATTACAGGCTTGAGTGCACATGACAAGCCATAACTTTGAAATACAAGTTAATATAACTTTGAGTTCGAGAAAATTATATTATTTTTTTCTTTTCTTTTTGGTAAGGCATTTATTTATTATTTAATACACCATTTTTGAAGGGGGTGAGCCGGTTGAAATGGATGCGTGAGTTAAAAGGTTAATTGAATATGAGAGGACTAGAAGTTGTTTACCTTTGAATAGGGATTTGGTATATGTTTGAGGTCTATTATTGAAAATATGAAAGTACTTAATAAAATTAATAATAAAAAAGTTAGTTCAGTATAAAAAAATAGTATATTCCTAGATTGTTTTACTTTTTAACAAAAAATATATTATATTAATCGAGACAACTAATCATGATATATTGCTCTAACATCCCGTTATTTTTTAGGTAGATTTTTTATTTTATTTTTATCTAAAGTATTTAATTCATTTAATTTCTAAAGTTTAACTAGTTTAATTTAGTTAAATTAGAATTTAGATACTTTAGTCATCTATTTAATAATTTATATTTTTGAAGTGTTATTTAAAATCTAGGTGAATTAAATATCATTAGTAGGCCAGTTAACAATATTTAATTAAATATCCAGTTAACGATGAACCAACACTGGGGGAGTCAACAGTGGTTCGGGTTCAGACTAGTCTGTTTGACACTCCAAGTTCACTCCAAACAGCCACAATATCTTTGAGTTCCCAACGGACACTGTTTGACTATGAACAGAGGACTCTGAAAACAATACATCATATAATTTAAAAGGCTTTGTTTACTTTACAAAACTTAGACTTAAAATAAATAAACTATTAAAAAAATGTTGTCTTATGATTAAAATAAAAAGTTAATTCCTCCTCTGTTTCACATTATTCTTTTTGCGTTGGAACGCTCTCGACTTATGTTTTCTTTTCATCTACTCCTTGAAGCTTTCTCCCATCCCTAAAAGGTAAGAATCATCAAAATCTTCCTGAGTTCTCTTCTCATTTGATTTCTAGTAGTGAAGTTCAGTTGAAATCTTCAATTCCATTCCATGGAACTCTAAGATTTCAAATCAAAGCGGTTGTTAAGTTGTTTTCACCCAAAACCTTGGCCCTAAACTTAAGAAAATGCAAAAGACCAGGCCCCTTGTGACGACCCGTTCCCGGTAAGTTGTTAATTTTAATAATTATTAAATTTATTTTAATAATTATTAGGATTTCTTTAAGTAATTAGATATTTAATGATTTTTCTTTTAAAGATAAATTAATTAATATCTAATCTTTTGGTTTAAAAAAAAATATATATATATAGGATGGTGAAGTGGCGTGAATGATAGAGGAAGAAAAAAAAAAGACATCACAGAACGTACAGAGAACAGAAACGTACAGAAGAAAGAAAAGGTAGGTTTTCTTCCCTTTCTTCTCCTCCTTGTCGCCACTCCATGTATGGGAAGAGGCCGGATTTTGATCAATTCTTTCCATCTCTCTTTGATCTAGGTGTGGATTGTGGAGGTTGTTCGATTCAAGGGTTCGAAGTTGAGATTCATTGGTTTCCTAGGAAATTCAAGAAAGGTAAATTGGATTTTCCTTTCAACAATTCCTCTTAATTTGAAGAATTTGATTTTGAATTAGAGTTTTCTTGAAAACAATTTCTCAAACCCTTGTGGACTAACTTTTGATTCAAACCCTAGAAACCCTAACCTTTAATTATTGAAAAACCCTTCCACCCCATCTTGTATTTTGCCAAAAATCGACACTACCGAACCAAAAAGGGACCGCCGCCGCAGCCTCTGCCACCCCGGGGGCAGAAGCCGCCGCAGCTGCCCATAAGGTCGCTGTTGCCGACGGCACAGCGACCCCTTTAGGGGGGTTGCTTTGCCTTTTTGTGTCGTTTCCCCGCTCCGTTTTCGACCCCTTTTTGTATCTTATGTGTAGGTAAATTTTAGAAAAGGTTTTGATTGGTAATTGGTCACTTTTCAGGTGCTTGAATCTTTGGAAAAAAGGAAGACCAATTTGTATTAGTTTCGCTTTTAACATTAAGGTGAGAATTTAGTTAAGCTTTGATCAGGGTCAAGTTTAATTTTCTTTTTCTTTATAAGTATGTTTATTCTGATTTGTGTGTTTGGAGTAACTTGGATGATGAATTTAAACATGAAATAATTAAGTACATGTTTTTGGAGAATTGGAGTTAAGATTATGAAAGTTAATGGCATGCATGCTTTTGAGTGTTATAAACTGATGTTACTATTGGATTCCTTAGTTGATTGATTTTAGAGTGATGTTTATATGATTTCTAGTCACTTTTTGTGAGTTTAAAGACTAGAAAAAGCTGCTGGAATTTCTGACTTGATGTAATGGGATCAATGAAACCTTAGGTAGAGATTAGTTCAGTCGAAGGCCTTTTCTTGGGAGTATAGGTGGGAAATTATTTTTAGTTCATTCCTGAGTGTGTCTAGGTGATTTTGGGACTGATTAGAGGCCCAAAAAGCTGCTGGAATTTTTTATAAAATTCTCTCACCGGTGGTCGCCGAAAAAGAAGCAAAACCGCACTAGTTTCGCTAGTTTAGCTTTTTAGGGTGGGTTTTCTTCGGGGGATCATCTTGAGAGTTAAAGGTCTAATTTTAGGCATTTTTAGACCCTTTAAATGCTGTAATTACATTGAATTTCCAGAATTTGGAATTTTTGAGATTTAGCCTATTTAAGGTCAGTTTTAGGAGAAAACGGGTTTTCTGAGCTAGAAACTGGGCCTAGGCTTTGTCAAGCATTCTGGTAGTGATGCTTTCTTAAGAATCACATTATTCGATGCCTTAGATAATGTGGTTGTAGGTTCGCATTAAGTAGGGCCATACTTAATGAAGAATAAACCGTTAAGGGGTGAATTAGAGTTGTGCACAACTTAATTACACTTAACGGGGTAGGTTCATTCCATTTGATCAATGGGAGAGAATAAACTTGTAGGTTCGCTTGTGAGTCTTGCAAACTCATAAGAAGAATAACTCAAGGGTCGAATCGTGGTGACACGGTTTTAATACCTTGAGTGTGCGGCTCACTTTAATTGTGAATAAAGTGGAGCTAAGGCATTGGATGATAAAACTTAAAAGGATGGGATTTTCTCTAGGGTAGAGATCATACCTTGGAAGTTGAGAGTTATTGGGAGTTGTGAGGTCGATTATGGACTTAAGGAATTTAGAAAGTTTCTCATGGCGTTGCTCTTATTTTAACTTTATTCTCACTGGGCGTAGCCTCATGATGCTACAATGTTTTTTTTTTCAGGTAATAAAAAGAAGAAATCTGGCAAATGATGGGGTCGTGGGCGGTGATTGGTTGGGCTTGGATTTACAAGCCGGCGAATTTTATTTTGTTCATGCTAATGGATCATTGGGTTTATGTTTTTATTTGTTATGTTGAATTTCCTGTTTAGATTATTTCAAACTTTGAATAATTGATTTGAATTGTTTTGTTTTTAAATGAGCTCAATTAAACTGTATTGATGGATTTTGGATTTGTGGACATTTTCTGTGAACGAAATAAAGTATTTTTAGTTTTGACACTAAATGATAAGTATTGAACTTTGAGATGTTGTAAAATATAAGTTTCCGCAGCATTTAGTCGATTTCCATGTTTTTGGGAAATTTTGGGTTGTGACACCCCTTGAAATCTCCTTAAAACTATGGACCTCTTTTTCATTTTTTCATTTGTATTATTTTGATTTTCTTTGAATTTAGATGGATAAATCTTGTTCAAATGCCTAAAATATGCTTACCCATTGATAAATACCTCTAAAAAACTACCAAAAAAAGAACCTGGAATGTCACACAACTGCCCAAAACCCGAAAAAACAACTTTTCAAACATCCCTTGTTCGGCCGAGAATGAGGGGGAGCCCTCCCAAGCGTTTTTGTCTTTTGATCGTTATTTGTTGCTTGTAATTATTATTTTAGTTAAATTAATTATGGTTAATTATTTTTAGTTGGTGTGGTATTGCCCGTTAACACTTCGCCGGATCGTGTATAGTTTGCTTTGCTAAAGGGGAAGATAAATATGATTTTTAGTAAATATAGAAACTAAATTAGATGAACAATTCGTAAGATCAGAAGTTAAGTATAATTGGAAATAAGTGATTAAGAGCATGCTTAACGTTATTGTTAGAATCTTGGGAGTGTAAAATTTATTATGCCTTGGGTGAATTTTGGACTAAAATGGGCGATGGTAGTTTTACCTGTTATTTAATGATTTTAATTGCTCTTGGGTTGTTTATGAGTTTTTATATTAGCGGAAAATCATTTAGTAAACTAATGAATGATTAATTAACGATCTATTAACATCATGCAATTTGTGATAAAAACATGTAAATTCATACTAGTTTTTCGAAAAATTAAAACCCCTTACTTACATTGAGTAAAATATGGAGAATCAGTTGGAGGTTTCTTTATAGTATCAATCCTTAGTAACACCGGATCTTCTACGCGATATCCCAATCGAAAGCAAAACTGACTAGTGGGAGTCGATCTGGAAGAATAAAAGAAGAAAAATTTTCTTAAAGAAAATCGGTAATTGGACAAAAATTGAAGAGTTAATTTTCACTTTCCTAATTAAAGTGAGAAAAGTACAAAATATGAAGTCATATTTATAGAAAAATATGATATCTAATATACTTAGAATTCATCATCTCCTAATTATTAAAAGGAAAAGATAAATAAAACAAATAAAAAATATATAATGCAAAAGCCCATTCACGGTGACGCCATGGCTAAGAATTTTTTTTTATTCATTTATTATTATTTACTTTTCTTTATCTAATAATAATTATATATGTGTTTTAAAATTAGAAAAAATTAAAATAATAATTTCTTATTGAACACATTTGAGCCAAATATTAATATCTTAATTACCATTGAATCTTATTCAATTAATTAATTATTTTGGGTCAAAACCAATTTGTTTCTTAAACCAATTGTATTAATTCCCTCTAATATTTATTATCAAATTAAATAAACTCATTATTTAATTGATAATATTAAATATTAATTTTCATTTAAATAAAATCATTATTTAAATAATTAATAATAGAGATTAATATCACTAGTATCCAGATTAATTCACCTAATTTCAATTATGCCGGTTGTTAGGATTTTATTTCACTTATACCCATAAAACACCATTTTTAGTGGTGATATGGTGGTTACTATTTTTAAAGTTGTCTTTTTTACCCTTTTATCTCTCCTAATAAATATATCTTAATAAATTCATTCCATTTCATTTATAATTTATTTATTTTATTTTATTTTGAATTCAAATCAAATCAAATCTTTTTTAATTATAGGAATTTTTTAATGAAAACTAATATAACTAAATAGAATAAAAACTTCATTTTTTTAGGTCAAAATAAAAGACCTATGCACGTCAATGGATGAAAAAATGTGTAGCCGTTTTCCTCTTTTCCTTCTTCTTCTTCTTCTGAATCTTCTTCTTCATCATTAGATTCCTCTATTGAACTTTGTTTTTGTCTTTGTAATTAGGGTTTTTCTTGGATTAGGATATCGGTTTCGAAAGCGATGATGACGAAGAAGAAGAAGAAGAACGATTTTTCTGGGTTATTGGATCTTCCGCCGTCAATGGAAACAAGCACATTGACTGATATTTCTGAAAAAGGTTTGAAGAATGGGGTTTGGGGAAAATGAGTAAATGATATTTCGTCAGGAGAAAATGATCTTTGGATTTTTTATACGGTTGATTTCTTCTCCGACGATATAGATCTGGTAAGTTTTTATGCTTGAAGATGTAGATCTTGTAAGTTTTCACGTTGTTTTTTTCCAGATCTGAATGAATTTTTAAAACTGTTTATTTTTGTTCAACATTTATTTTTATTTTCTATTTACATATCTATAGAATCTTTGATCTCTTTTTCATCTCCAATTGTTTTTCTCTTTCGTTTTTTGCTACTTTTATCTCTGTATTTTGTTGGATATGAACAGCAAGGACATTCGAATTTTCCTAAATAAATGTTTACTAAAAGTAAACTGTTTATAAAAAAATTACCTTTTTAATTGTTTATAAAAATTTGACCGTCTTCTCGGCCACCAAACTTATGATTCTTTACTGGTTTGGTTTTCCGGTCATGATTCAAATTCATTGCGAGATTTGAAAAATAGACGAAGGTGATCGTTGTTGTGGCTCGTGTTTCTGTTCAATTGAGGAAGAAAGCAGCAACCAAGGTACATCAATAAATGTTTACTAACAGTAAACCGTTTATAAAAATTTGTACCTTCCAATTCTTTTTCATCTCCAATTTTGTTCATTCGCTATCTCAGGAAGGACATTTGAATTTTCTAAAATAAATGTTTACTAAAAGTAAAGCTGTTTTATAAAAAAAATTACATTTTCAATTCTCAGTGAACTTGCTTTCTATGTATTTTATAGATAAGTTACTTTTAGTGAAATGTTTATTTTTATTCAATGTTTATTTTGAAAGCCTTTTTTACATATGTTTTCAAAACCGTTTCATCAATTTTTGTATCCGAATCAATTTTAAGTGCACATTAATAAACTGTTTACTTTTTATCTTTGTTTTTTTTAGGATGACGAACAAGAAAGACATTCGATTTTTCCATGAAGAAGAAGTCAGAAGGTTGAAGAACAAAGTTAGAAGTTTGAAGATTTTTTATTTTATTTTTGTTATAGTTTCTATTTTTATTTAGATTTGATTTTTCCATTAATTTTGTAAAATTTAAGGAATTTTATAACTTTCCTTAAATTTTACACAAATTAAGGAGAAATTAAATTAGGGGCATGTTTGTCCTTTCACAATGTAATTTAATTGGCCGGTGGCGGTTTTTGGGTACTTTTGATATTTAATAAAAACATCCGGTATATTTGATATATCCATTATTTTTTTGGTTATTAGTGAAATTCACCCTTAATAATATTAGCATTAATTCCCGTTTAAATAAACTATTTATTTAAACAATTAATTTTGCCTTAAAATATTATATTAATTTCCATTTAAATAAACCCTTTATTTAAACAATTAATATTATCATAAAATTAATATTAATTTTTATTTAAATAGTCTCATTATTCAAATAATTAATATTACCTACTTTTAAGTAAATTCAATTACTTAAATTATTTGTTCTTCCTAAGTTAAATTAATAACTTAGTTTTGCTACAACGATATTTGGGCTAGCATAGGGACCCGATGGACTTAATAATTAGTCAATTAAGTGATTAACTTATAACCAATTAATTAGTTATTATTTAACTATGAAGAATTCCACTATAGATTCATAGCTGAACTCCCTTCACTATAGATGAGTTATGTCCATTTAGTTTATCTTTTATTTATATTTGTGATATATCCTTCACGACGGATTAAATTTACCGTTTTACCCCTGTAACTACTGTTTTATCCTTGTGTCCCCGCTGATTCTCCAATAAACGTTATCTTTAGTCGAACTAGAGATAATATACTTCTGTGATTTAATAGAAGTTGTGGCGCCATTTGTTCATGTCTCGAATAAGTAAATCAAGAGAGTTTCGTAAAGTTCCTAAAATGTTTAGGTATCGCACTGATACCATTAATTTATAAGAAAGTTTGAATTCCATCTCGTGTAAATGTATTCCCAGTTACTTATCTAGTTATGTTCCCAAAATAGGAATGTATTGAGCGTTCATATCAGATCGCTCTCAACCATGTGAATCAAAGAACATAACTCCATAAATAGAAGTCCACATTTCACTCAGAATTGAGATCTATCACGGTTGATAAACTTAGTTTGATATTTGATCATTTCTCGTAAACGGTACTAATGAGTAATTTGATCAAATATCGTGGTTGAAGGGATGATTTACTAAATGAGCGGAAATTTATATAGTAAAATTATTAACATTTAATAACGGATCTATTAACATCATGCAATTTGTGACAAAACATGTAGATTCATGCTCATATTTTCGAAAATTAAAATCAAACCGGAACTTACATTGAGTAAAATATGGAGAATTGGTTGGAGGTTTCTTTACAACATTAATCCTCAGCAACACCGGATCTTCTATGTTATATCCCGATCGATCAAACGAAACCCGGTTGTGGGATCGAACTTAAGAAGAAATTGGGAAGAAGAAAAAATATTTTCTTCCCAATGAACTGTAGGGAAATCGGCCAAGGGGGGAGAAGGAGGAAGAGAGAGTTCCAATTTTCTATGGAATTGAATTGTGTGATATATGAATGACCCAAGCCTCATATTTATAAGAAAATAGGAATCCTAATCACATTAGGATTAATCCATGGAGATAAATACAAAAAAGAATTATCTCTTTCCTTTATCTTGGTATTTTTAAAATGCCATAAATAAATAAGAGAATATTTTCTTTTCTTTATTTATTTATCTTGGGTAAATAAATCTATATAATTATTATAGGATATAATTCAAACAATTATCTCCTACAAATTATCTCATACAGCCGAAATTATGATAGTAAAATAATTAATAAATACAATTTATTTAATTAATTATTTTGCGCCAATTCTAATTGAGTTCATTAATTCAATTGGTCATGAAACTCTCTCTTAAATTAATAAGTCTAACTTAATTAATTTATTTATTAATTACCATTTAAATAAAATAATTTATTTAAATAATTAATAATATTAATATTTTCTCCTGACTAAATATTATCAAATTGTATTTAATTATTAATGTCCATTTAAATAATTTTCATTATTTAAAAAATTAATAATAAATATTTTAATTATTAATTTCCATTAAATAAACGCATTATTTAATTAATAATTTTATTGATAATATTTTATTATTAATTAATTAATTAATTTCCGTTCAAATAAAATTAATTATTTAAACAATTAATAATTGTCAATTAATTTCAAATTATTAATTACCATTTAAATATACTCAATATTTAAACAATTAATAATGTCTAATTAATAATATTTAATTATTAATTTCCTGTTTAAATAAACTCATTATTTAAAAAATTAATAATGTTTATATTAATTACCGTTTAAATATACTCAATATTTAAACAACTAATATTGCCTATTTTAAGTAATTCACTTTACTTAAAATTTCCATTTCTTCTACTTGATTTCGTGAGTACGATATTTGGGCTAGCATAGGGACCCGATGGACCTATAGATCATGGGCTTAATAATTAGTCAATTAAGTGATTAGCTCATAATCAGTTAATTACTTATTATCTAACTATGAATAATTCCACTATAGATTCATAGCTGAACTCCCCTCACTATAGATAAGTTATTGTCCATTTAGTTTATCTTTATTTATATCTGTAACATACCCTTCACGTGGAACCTTCATAATTACAGGCGGATTAGATTTACCGTTTTGCCCCTGTAATTACCGTTTTATCCTTGTGTTCCCGCTGATTCTCCAATGAACTTTATCTTTAGTCGAACTAGAGATAATGTACTTCTGTGATCAATAGAAGTCGTCACGTCACTTGTTCATGTCTCGAATCAGTACATCAAAAGAGTTTCCTAAAGTTCCTAAAATGTTTAGGTATCACACTGATACCGTTAATTTATAGGAAAGTTATGAATTCCATCTTGTGAAAATGCGTTCCCAACTACTTATCTAGTTATGTTTCCAAAGCAAGAGTGTATTAAGCGTTCTTACAGATCGCTCTCAACCATGTGAATCAAAGAACACAACTCCACAAATAGGAGTCCACATTTCACTCGGGATTGAGATCTATCACGGTTGATAAACTTAGTTTGATATTCGATCATTTCTCATAAACGGTACTAATAAGAAATTTGATCAAACATCATGGTCCTGTCTTATACAATCAACATTGCGTATGATACTTCTATTTCATATCACCCACATGAATGATTAGGATTAGATCATTTGTCTATAAACAAAATGCGAAGCCATCAAAAGTATTACCAGGATAAGGTTCCCAAATGTTATCCATTTACTGTAGACGCTTTTAAGTTACTCATCTCAAATTTAATCCTCTCGTATGACTCACATACTAAGTCATGATTTCATAAGAGTAACTTAGGGTTTTACTATTTGAATGTTTGATATTAATATATTTTCATATATTCCTAATATCGTCAATTGAATCAATATAGATAATTGTTGTGTGAAATCGTGATACGCAAGTGCACGCAGTCAAACAAACAATAAAGTGATAAGAATGATCATTCCCACGAGGATTAGTAGATTAAGTAGGTGTTTAACAAATAATTTAAAGAAAATAAAAACAATGATAAATTGGGGTGATTTGATTTATGAAACTAAATAACTAAAATTGTGAAATTATGCAAAACTAAATGACAAAATTCTAAAGTAAGATGGACTAAAGTGGCTGAAATTACTCCTAAATGTGCACAAATATTAAAGTGATTAAACTATGTAGAGATGAATGGTTGGAAAATCAAGAATCCCCCTAAAAAGTCTTAGAATTCACAATTGCTGCAGCAGTGCTGTGGCTGTGCTGCAGCAGTGCTGTGGCTGTGCTGCAGCAATCTGCAATAACAAATACAAATTTTATGCAAGCAAACTCAATTGTTCATGTGACTTTGTCAAGCCTAGCATGATTCTAATTCTTAATCCAACTTAATTCCTATGTCTAGGTTAAATTAGATTAAAAATACGCTTTGATGCACCGGTTTAGGCTTTAGGGTGTAATTACATATGTCTATGCATTACTAAAAACAATTTCAAGAACCGTTAACCCCTATCAATCAATACTTTTCCATTCAATTTTAACCTTTTCAGAATTAAAATTAAACTAAGCAATTTACTTAGGTTGATCAAGCATAAGCAAAGAGAATGAAATTATCAAACTATTGATTGAGCATAAAAATTGAATTCATTAAAAGCTATGAAAACTAATCCCTTTTAGGGTTCATCTATCAATTCCAACCAAATAAAATTTAGTTCATAACAAAACCTAAATTAACAGAAGAGTTTAACAAAATAAAAACTAAACCTAACATTACTTCAATTCAATAAAGAAATTCTAAAAGAATGAAGAATAAAGAATGGAAGGAAGAGTAAACGAATTTCTCTAATGGCGAGGAAAGATCCTTCACGTATTTGATGTTTCTCCGTCTCCCACGTTCGTCTCTGCCCTTCACGTACTTGCTGCCTCTCTCCTTCTGATCTCCACGTTCGCTGCTCTCTTTCTCTGCCTCACGTTTTTTAGCCCATTTGTTTTTAGGTTAATTTTTCTTTTTTTCCTTGCTTTTTGGGCTTGGGCTTAATCTTAATCTCCTCCAAATAGGGCCCAAAGTAGTGGGCTTCTTTTACCATGCGTGGGTGTGCTGAAACAGGCCCAAAACATTGATTTATAAAGGTCTTGCTTGAAATCTGCTCTTGCCCAGTCGCTTCAGTGTGTTCAAAGACAAATTGCAAGACTATTGTAAAATTTGCAATTTTTCTATGTTCTTGCATGAAATTTTCAATTCTTTTAGGACTTTCTCTCATTCAAATTGACATTATTACATACCAAAAGCCAAGAACAATCCAAATAATACATTAAAGTGCTAAAAACCTGAGTTTTTCCCAAAAATAAGCTTTATTAAAGAATTATGCAAAATGAGTTCAAAGCATGCATAATATGAGCAAAGTTCAATCAAATAATCATCACATAATCATTAAAATAGGACCAAATAACTCTATTTTATAGAGTTATCAATAATAGAAAGAACTTATATTTATTTATTTAATTTATTCGAAATAAATTATCTTTATTAAATAATTACAAGTTCTAGAACACCATTCCTAACATATGTATCATGAGGAATGCTAAAGACTGCGTGTTCTTTGCATGATTGGGGGATGGGCGATGAGATAATGTCTGACTGAGTAAATTACATGATCTGGTATTATCCATAAATGTTGCGATACATATATGAGGTGAATGTAAAGATTGCATGTATTTTGTATTGTTGAGTGAGATAATGAGATACTGTTAAAATGTGTGTCCTTTCACTATCAATAATTATTCACATGATGTTAAATGTAATACATATGAAAACTGCGTGTACTTTGCATGGTTCAGGCGAGTTAATGAGTAATATTGAGACTACGTGTACTTACACTATTATCATTGATTCAGATGATTATTTTTTTATTGAAGCATGTTGAGACTGAGCGTACTTATTAAGTGTGCTTTTGTGGTTAGAGTGTTTTTGTTATGAGTTAGCATAAGTTTATGAGATTATGAGTATCGTTATAAAATTGAATATGATTTTAGAATTTTATGCCCGTAGGAGTTGTAAGAGATATATGAAAGTACGTTTGGGTAGTCAAAAGTTAGTAGGGCTTATGGACACTTATCTAGATTAAGATTTGGGATCTAAATTTACTATCTTTTCTGTTTATCTTAACTGGGTTTTTCACTCATGATATTACATTTCAAGTACGGTTCGTGGAGCTGGTGCGGCGTGACTTTAGATGGATGACGATGTGATGAACTAGTTTATCTTTATGTTCATAGACTTACTATGCTTTATTTTATATACTTTGATCTATTGCGCTCTATTGAGCATACTTTGTTATGATTTGGAGTTATTTCGTTGGATTTCTGAATTTATGTAACTTTAACTCTTTGGATTTGAGTTCGATTATGAAATGGATGCGTATTCCAACTTTTGAATGTTTAAGAACTTGGATTTTATTTTGAAATTATGAAGGGTGATACTAATTGATTTACAAGATTTAAATGATTCTGCTTGCATCATTTTGTTTTATTTATAAATCAAAGAGTCGGGTCTTTACAACCGCACACATATCCAAGTAGGAAATTAGGCAACCAATAAAATTTGTTAGCAAAAGAGATAATTGATTTGTGTTATATTTTCTCAACACTCCCATTCGATTGTGAATTAGGATAGTTATAGAAGGCTCAATCCAAGAAATATTTAATAAATGAGGGGGGAAATGTCATCACGAAATTCAAACTTTAGGACCTCCTGTTATGATGTCATAATAAATCACCAAGGGTGCATTTTGTTTGCAGGTTTGAATTGTTAAGCGGTGTGTTGTTAAGCAGTAGGTTTTTTAAGCAATGAGTTATTAACAATGTATTTGGATTGTGTAAAATATTAGGTTTGTTAAGTATAAGTTAGAATAATATATGTTGAAGATGTGCAAATGAATAAGTTAGAATAATATATGTTGAAGATGTGCAAATGAATAAGTTTATTAAACACTAGAGCGGGTGCAGGTTGGGTGCTCCGAAATCATGTTGGAGAAATAATTGTGGCTGGTTGTAAAGTTATTAGAAATTCTCCATCGATCAAATTTTTGGAAGCTAAAGCCGTTTTGGAAGGAATTCAAGCTGTGAATTACTCATCTTGTTTGTTGGTGGAATCTGATTGTTTGGAGGTTATTCGGCTTCTAAATTCTCTGTCTATTGATATTACTGAAATAGATTCTCTTATTTTGTAAATTAGAGAGATGTCTTGTATGTTTTCTAGCTGTGTTTTTGTACACACTCGTCGTTCTAGGAATTATTTTACTCACCATTTAGCTAAGAGAGCGGCAGATTTGGGGTGTTCAGGATGTTGGAAAGTAGATAATCTCCCTACTTGGATGGTGGAGTTGTTAGAGTAGTTTTTTTTTTTGTTTTGTTGTTTTTGTTTTGCTCTTTTGTTATTGTAACTTTGTTATAAAAAAAATAAAATGTATTAGAATTGTGAAAATAAATGAGTTTATTAAATAAGTTAAGAAACTCACCCTTACGAGTTTCAAACAAACGTTGATTAGGGATCGTTACATATAATAATACTAAATAATATTATTTAATTTAAATAATATTAAATTTTGAAAAAAATTAAATGATTGTACCGGGTAATGAGTCGTTACATATAATTTAAATTAGGTTATTTTAAAAATAATTGTAGTTTTAAAACATATTAGAAAAATGTTGTATATTTGAAACATTTTAGAAAATCGTCGTAGTGTGCTGATGTGGCCCAAACATGATCTTCATCCAGTCCTTTCTTCGTCGCCATATCAGTACAATACCGTTGTTTTCTAAAATGTTTCAAATATACAATCTTTTTCTAATTTTTTTTAAAACTACAATTATTTAAAAATCTAACTTAACGAGTAATATTATAATTTATCCATTTAAAACATGAATTTTTAATTATAAGTTAGCCATCAAATTCGTTATATTTTGTTGGCATGGATAGGGGTGATAATCAGTTTAGGTGGCACTAAATAGAACTGTTTTTAAGATAGGAACCAAATTTGATCAAGGTTACATCTCCATACATTTTAATATTTTCTTTTATATTTTAAATTTTAAAATATTTTATAGTCATAAAAGTTCAAGAATGAAAATATTAATTTGATAATTAATATATTTAAGAATTAAACTATGTATAATTAAAAAAAAATCAATAGATAAGAATGACAAATATAATAGAAAAAAATATAGTTGTTTCAAACCGATGACCTTCATTTAATTGAACCATATGATTTGGTTTGATTAGTTCTATTCGGTTCCATCTAATATGAGAATTCAACTAATTTTCACCCCTATCCATATCAACAAAATGATGAATTTAATGGCAAACTTAAAAAAAAATCATTTTGTTTGCATGGATAATCATAATATTAATGTTTAACTTAGTTTTTTTTTTTTTTAAATAATTGCACTCTTTAAAAAAAATTGTACATTTGAAATATTTTAGGAAATTGTGATAATCTACTAATGTGGCGAAGAAGAAATGGATTGGGTGAAGGCCACCTTTGCGTCACATCAATGCATTACAATGATTTCCTAAAATATTTCAAGTGTACAACAGTTTTCTAATTTGTTTTAAAACTTCAATTATATGAAAAATAAACCCACTAAAACATTTTAAACATTAGGGATGAAAATGAAACCAACCTCGATATTTTGTATAATTTAGCAAAAAATTAATTAAAAAAAAACTAGATTGAATTATACATTTTGACTGGAGAAATTTTAACTAACTCTCCTTTTCTACCTTTTTATATTTTGAATATCAAAACTACCCATTTTTAACTGCATCTCATTCAAATTAGACCTAATTTACTATATTATCCTTAAAGCCTATGTAGCCTACCAGCACCCACCACCCTATGTATCCTACTCACGTAAAATTGTATAGAAATGGAAAACAATAAGCTTATATATATATATATATATATATATATATATATTATATCAAATTAAGGGAGGGGAGACTCGAACCTTCGACTTCATGAGAATAGAGTAGATGTCTAACCACTTAAACTATGCTCGTGTTAATATTTTTATCTCTTTTTTTAGATGTCAATAAGAGTGAAAAAATTACTATTTATAATATGTAAGGTTGAATTGTTAAAGAGTATTCTTGGGAAAATGCTAAGCAGCCAAGGCTGCACCGAACCAATACGGTGCAGTCACGTGGGAGAAAAAAATAATTATTTTTATTAAACAAAAATACATGTGACTACACTATATTGGTCCGGTGTAGCCTTGGCTGCTAGATAAGAATTTTCTGTATTCTTGATAATTTTTCTTAGGACTACATAATGTCACGACCCGCCGTGTTACAATACCTATCTAGAAAGGTTCACATGGTGAAAAGGTTTGGGATGCTCTAAAATCCTCCACACAAACCTCCAAGCTTCAATAGATTCAAGACTTATCTAGATTCTTCTAGGTTTCTCTAGAATCTTCTAGGCTCTCTAGAATCTTCTAGTATTTTCTTGTAATTATCTTATAAATATTAGATTTCTCTAGAATATTCGAGGTGAAGGGATGATTTACTAAATTAGCGGAATTTATTTAGTAACACAAATTAATACTTAATTTAGGATTTATTAATATCATGCAAATTGTGCTAAAAACACGAAGAATATGTAGATTCATGCTTAATTTTCGAAAATTAAAATCAAACCGAAACTTACATTGAGTAAAATTGGAGAATTGGTTGGAGGTTTCTTTACAGCATCAATCCTCAGCAACACCGGATCTTCTATGTTATATCCCGATCGATCAAACGAAATCCGATTGTGGGATCGAACTTAAGAAGAAATTGGGAAGAAGAAAAATATTTTCTTCCCAATAATAACTAGGGAATTTCGGCTATTGGGGGGGGGGAGAAGGGAAGAGAGAGTTCCAACTTTCTATGGAATTAAATTGTGTGATTTATGAATAACCCAACCCTCCTATTTATAGAAAATAGGAATCCTAATCACATTAGGATTAATCTATAGAGATAAATACAAAAAGAAAAAAGATTATCTCTTTCTTTTATCTAGCAATTTTGAAAATGCCATGGATAAATAGGAGATTATTTTATTTTCTTTATTTTTATTTATCTTGGGTAAATAAATCTATGTAATTATTTTAGGATATAATTCAAACAATTATCTCCTCAAAATACATGTCATGGCCGATTTTATCATCATAAAATAATAAATAAATCCAATTTATTTAATTAATTATTTTGGGCCAATTCCAATTGGGTTCATTAATCCAATTGGGCTTGAAATTCTCTCTTAAATTAATAAGTCCAACTTAATTAATTTATTTATTAATTACCATTTAAATAAAATATTTTATTTAAACAATTAATAATATTAATATTTTCTCCCGACTAAATATTATCCAATTTATATTTAATTATTAGTTTCCATTTAAATAATTTTCATTATTTAAATAATTAATAATAAATATTATAATTATTAATTTCCATAAACTCATTATTTAATTAATAATTTTATTGACAATATTTTATTATTAATTTAATTAATTTTAATTATTAATTTCCTTTTAAATATAATTAATTATTTAAACAATTAATGATTGTTAATTAATTTCAAATTATTAATTACCATTTAAATATACTCAATATTTAAATAATTAATAATGTATAATTAATAATATTTCATTATTAATTTCATGTTTAAATAAACTCATTATTTAAACAATTAATAATGTTTATATTAATTACCGTTTAAATATATATTAATTACCGTTTAAATATACTCAATATTTAAACAATTAATATTGCCTATTTTAAGTAATTCACTTGACTTAAAATTTCCATTTCTTCTACTTGATTTCGCGACTACGATATTTGGGCTAGCATAGGAACCCGATGGACCTATAGATCATGGGCTTAATAATTAGTCAATTAAGTGATTAACACATAATCAGTTAATTACTTATTATCTAACTATGAATAATTCCACTATAGATTCATAGCTGAACTCCCTTCACTATAAATGAGTTATTGTCCATTTAGTTTATCATTATTTATATGTGTGATATTATCCTTCACGTGGAACCCTCATAATTACAGGCGGATAAATTTACCGTTTTGCCCCTGTAATTACCGCTTTATCCTTGTGTTCCCGCTGATTCTCCAATGAACTTTATCTTTAGTCGAACTAGAGATAAGATACTTCTGTGATCAATAGAAGTCGTGACGTCACTTGTTCATGTCTCGAATCAGTACATCAAAGGAGTTTCCTAAAGTTCCTAAAATGTTTAGGTATCGCACCGATACCAGGTTAATTTATAGGAAAGTTATGAATTCCATCTCGTGAAAATGAGTTCCCAGCTACTTATCTAGTCATGTTCCCAAAACAGGAGTGTATTGAGCGTTCTTACAGATCGCTCTCAACTATGTGAATCAAAGAACATAACTCCACAAATAGGAGTCCGCATTTCACTCAGGATTGAGATCTATCACGGTTAATAAACTTAGTTTGATATTCGATTATTTCTCGTAAACAGGTACTAAGGAGAAATTTGATCGAACATCGTGGTCCTGTCTTATACAATCAACATTGCATATGATACTTCCATTTCATGTCTCCCACATGAATGATCAGGATTTGATCATTTGTCTATAAGCAAAATGCGAAGCTATCAACAGTGTTACCAGGATAAGGTTTCCAAACGTTATCCGTTTCATCGTAGACACGTTTAAGTTACTCATCTCGACTTTAATCCTCTTGTATGACTCACATACTAAGTCGTGATTTCATAAGAGTAACTTAGGGTTTACTATTTGAATGTTTGATATTTATATATTTCCATATATTCCTAATATCATTAATTGAATCAATCTAGATAATATAAAGAACTTATGTTTATTTATTTAATTTATTCTTAATAAATTATTATTATTAAATGATTACAAGTTCTAGGACACCATTCCTAACACTAGGATGGACCACACACTTCTTATCTAGAACATTTTATATTAATGATGTAGGTGAGAAAGATCTAGAAGTAGGTGGGGGCCTATATAAAGAGAAGCCCTCCATCCTCGTAGACAGACTAAGAAAGCTAGCAACCTAGACACCCAAAATCTCTAGGCACCTACTTGCTCACTCAAGAGCCCTCCTTTATAAAACCTTCTTTTGTGCAATACAAGTGTTCTTCCAAATAATCTTGTCTTTATTGCACATTAACATTCTACAATAAAATACTCTCCAACGAGTGATCTCACAGGCTTACTTAAGAACTTTCCTTATAAGTCCCCTAAGTGCCGCACGAGCATGCCATCAAAAATCACCTCGTGATATTTGGTATCAGAGCAGATTGATAACACCACCGCTACCCTGTCAACCTCGTCAACCTAAACCATGGCCAACCCATTAGAGTTCAACCCCTTGGAAATTTCTATCCAAGAAAAAGAGGAGTTTCGCACACAACCACCATTCACTCGTTCAAAGTCCAAAGCTATCACACAAGATGCCTTGGAGGAACGCCTATCTCGAATTGAACCCGCCCTAGTCAACATGAGTTCTTTGGTAAGTAACGTTACCGAGCGCTTTGATGCCTTGTAGATGGAGTATGCCTCTATTATTCCAGTCATCAAAGCCAACATCCTTGAGCTTGGCAATACTTTGCGCAGTGAAATGCAAATGTTGCGCCAAGAATTTATGGGTGAGATTCAATCTCTACGTGCCCACTTCGAGGAGCAACTTGATGTCTTCGGGCCCAAATAGAAGACTTGAATGGTGATGTGGTACTATGCAAACAAGCATTGATATCCACTCAAAACACAATTGCCTCTGCTGCCAATAATTATGATCATCACATTAAAATCCCAAGACCCAAAACTTATGCCGGAGATCGTAATGCTCGAGAACTTGAAAATTTTCTATGGAGTACGAAACAGTACTTAAGCGGCATGAACATCACAGATGAGCAAGCCAAGATACGGACAACTACATTATACCTTATTTACACTGCAATGCTATGGTGGCGACGTAGACATGCAGATATTGAACGTGGACAACGTGTCATTAGAACTTGGGATGAATTTAAAATAAACATCAAGTGACAATTCTATCCTGAGAATGCCCAGGATGACGCTCGCAAACGTCTACGTAGACTCAAACATGAGAATGACATTCAAAACTATGTCAAAGAGTTTACCTCGCTCATCCGCGAGATTCCTGACATGTCTAATGGTGATTCATTGTTCTACTTCATGGATGGCTTGCAACAATGGGCCAAACTGGAGCTCAAAAGACGTAGAGTCACTGATTTTGCCACCGCCATTGCTGAGGCTGAGTCACTTGTTGACTTTACCCCACATAATGACAATAACTTTTTGTCATCATCAACTAAGAGCAACGCCAATGGTGGGGGAGACTCATCTAAAGCACAAAAATCACGACCAAATTCGCCACAACGGCGCAACGACTCGCGTGAAAGCTCCCCCAGAGAAACCAAAGACAGAATGCACAGACATCCAAAACCTACAACAAAGGTAAACATCTTGACACATCTAAACCACCTCCAAGTCCTTGTTACATCTATGACGGGAGCCATTGGGTGCAGGAATGCCCCAAACGTCGAGTCCTCCATGCTCTTGTTACTCAATATGAAGAAACCTAAACAGACGAAGAAGCGTACATGGGTTCCATCAGATTGTTGGGTTGCATAAGCCATCAGCCTAACCTGCTTTCCAAAAAGAGTCTCATGTTTGTCAAGACGTGCATCAATGGAAAAACCATCACTGCTCTTGTCGATACAGGTGCCATTGACAATTTCATATCCATCACTGAAGCAAACCACCTTGGATTAACCACCAAGCCAATTGGTACAGTTATCAAACCACCGAATACATCGGTCAAGGCTATCCAAGGTGTAGCAGAAAAGATCAACACGTCCATAGACGAGTGGCAAGGTAAACTTAACTTCACCGTAGCCCCTTTGGATGATTACAAAGTTGTGCTTGGCATGGACTTTTTCCTACAGGTTAATGCTTTCCCTGTGCTAGCCACCAACACCCTTTGCATCATGGATGGCGCCAAAACATGCCTCGTGCCCATTGAATGTCAACCATCCACCAAGGCAGTCAACACAATCAAAGACATCGCGACCGAGGACGTCACGAGAATAGGTGGGGGAGAATGTCACGACCCGCCATGTTACAATACTTATCTAGAGAAGTTCATATGGCGGAATGGTCTGGGATGCTCTAGAATCCTCCACACAAACCTCCATGCTTCAATAAATTCAAGACTTGTCTAGATTCTTCTAGGTTTCTTTGGAATCTTTTAGTATTGTCTTGTAATTATCTTGTAAACATTAGATTTTCTAGAATGTTCTAGGATGGACCACACACTTGTTATCTAGAGCATTCTATATTAATGATGTAGGTGAGAAAGATCTAGAAGGAAGTGAGGGCCTATATAAAGAGAAGCCTTCCATCCTCGTAGACGGACTAAGAAAGCTAGCAACCTAGACACCCAAAATCTCTAGGCACCTACTTGCTCTCTCAAGAGCTCTCCTTTGTAAAACCTTCTTTTGTGCAATGCAAGTGTTCTTCCAAATAATCTTGTCTTTATTGCACATTAACATTCTACAATAAAATACTCTCCAGCGAGTGATCTCACAGGCTTACTTAGGAACTTTGCCTAAAATGTCCCCTAAGTGACGCACGAGTGTGCCATCAAAAATCACCTCATGACAATAAGCACCTATAGTAGACCAAGCCCACGGCCCATAAAAGGACATGATGAGGTGATTGCAAATCTAACCATCTTTTTAATATTTACAAAAATAATAATTTTTAGTTATAATTATAAATCATATGTATATAGTTTACCAAATTTATAAATCACATATTTGTGATTTATTTAATTTGTAAATCATACTTTTTTTATACGTTAGTTTTAATGAATTTTAGATACGTATTTATTCTAAGTGTGCCACGTATTCCAATTCTATATAAAGTAACTGAAATTTCTTTAACATATGAATGCCGTTTGTAAAATATGTCTGTATTTATAAACTGTAAAATTTAAAATTCACTAATTTTATTTATTTATAGATATTACATCAAATAGGGGAGGAGAGACACGATCCTTCTATCTCATAGTGGTAAAGGAGTAGCTGCCTAACCACTTTACATATGCTTATGTTTAGGGGCGGAGCTAGGGGAAGCACGTGCACCCCTCAATTTGTAAAATAATAATAAATATATATGATATTTAAATTATTAAAAATTTGGGATCCTTAAATTATATATAAATTATCAAAGGAGTTTTTATTAAATTGTAATAAAGTGGTTTGATGTCTTCCGCATCTTCATAGGCAGGTTTGATTAAAATCGACAATAAACCTAGTTAAAAAATAACAAACTAAAAATCAACCATTTATGTGTCAAAATCAAATTGACACGTGTCGAATCCGTGGCACATAAACCGCTTAAGTTAATGAATTTTACTAGGCTTTTGTGTGTTTCGATTATGCTTCTATTGGTTGGGGAGTTTTAAATTGCGACTTAACTGCGTCGTACCCCCTTAACTTAATTCCTGACCCTTTCACTGCTTGGGTTTGATAAATCTAAAATTCACTATTAGTTAAATGATTGAACGAAGATATGATTAAATTTGTCCCAACAGCTTGAGCTTTTAGATTGCCGTGAGAGGTTTCAAAATTTTTAACAATCTGCCCTTGAAACTCTTGCTCAAAATTGCAATTCGATATGTTCACGATATTGGGAAAACTGCAAATATTTAGGCTAATTTTGCTTGAAGAACAAGTGTAATGTATCTGATATAATTCAATAGGTGCTTCAGATATTGAACATGGCTTTGAAAATTGTTGTATGTCAGATTTTAGATGAGATGAGAATGAGACAGTGTATTAGCTAGACTAGAATCCACTGATTAAGTCCAAGTTCAAGTTAAGGATGACCCTTGAATTGAAAATCATGTATTGTTATTGAACGCAGTTACTAATGACTGCTTATGGATTTGATTTCATAACAACACGTTAAAGAAACAACTTCTGTGGTAATTTGTTTGATCGATTGTCGTTGTGAATCGGGTTTCGTGTTCGTTTCCGTTAGTCTCTCTTTATTTTGAAACCCATCAGTTATCAGTTTTTCTGATTTAAAATCATGTAGATTTAGTTTATTTGATCATTCATATTTGTAACTTGTTTCCTTGAGATGCCACATTGAGATAGGAAAATCTTGCTTATTAATTCTCTTGGTGGAAATTTTGTAGCATGATCTCAAGATTCTTTTGTGACTGCATTAATTGTGCAATTTGTAGTAAATTTGTGTATGAACTGAAGATGTGAGTGATAGTATGATCTATGGTCCAATGGACAAGCATCATCTCTCTCGTTTGTCGATCTCGTCCCAGTGAAGTTAAATGATTAATTTGGGGGGGAAAACTCTCAATTTCTTTTCAATTGTGCACCCTATCATTAGTGGGGCTTGTTATCATATAGGAGGATATGGCAATTGGCTTTGAGCTTGTGAGATCTAGTGGTGTAACATTATGAGCTTTCAACACTGTTTTGTATGCTCACATCCTGAAAACATTGCTATGGTTTGGAAATCATATGAAATTAATCTAATTATGAAAATTATCCAATTTTCAGGACATGCGAGTTCCAAGAGGGCGTCATGATTTGAACAATGTATCTGGAAAGAACTTTAAAACAAGGATGCTACTTATACCTTTGCCTTAATATACAGTAACTTTTTTGTTCTAACACGAGTCTAATGGCAGCAACAATCTAAATTCTCACCCTGAGAGTTAATGTGGCTGTACACAAAGGAAAAAAAGATAAAAGCTGAAAGAGAAATGTCAAATGAACCTAACCCTGTCAAATAAGTACTAAAGATGCAATATGTGAAGAGCACCGATGGATACCAATGTCGTTGCGAAAGTCACTAGTTTGAGTTAAATTCCCTCCATTTATTATCAGAGAAGCCTGGTAGACCACTTGCTTCTTGCTTCACAACCTCGGTTATTAAATCTTTGAAGATCAACCGCTCGACATCCAACACTATGCCTGCAACATGATTTTGGTAATCTCCCCAGTATTTTGAAGGATGCATCAAATCTTTCCACATCATGTTTCTTGAAGCATCATCGTCATTTAGACTGCTCTTTTGGTTGCTAATTTGTAGTTGATCAACCTGTGTGCATAATTCTCTCAAAATATGCTGCCCTCTTGATTCTGTTCCTGCTATCTTACTTGATGAAAGCAATTGCTTGGAAGAACATTCAACCATTAGTTTATCCAATAGAATTTCATTAACAGCGTCAAATACAAGTTTTCTCTGGACTTTATTGCGGGCGTCTGATCTGGAATTTCTATTGCTGTCCCGTTCGCCATTTAACGGTAACAAGAATGCCTTGGATTGCTCTAGTGCAAGAAATACGTCGGGGTTGACCATGTGTCCTGGTGAATGTAGCTGAATGCCAAACAGGCCATGATCAAGATCTTTGAGGAGATCCGATTCGAATAGTATTTCTGAAATATATTTGTGCTGAGAGTTCATTCCTTCATAGAGCGGATTTTTGTTATCCTTCAAGACCTCCTTGTTACTGCAGTTTACTAGTTGAATACTCTTCCTCAAGTTGTCGATTTCCGATTTCAAGATCTTAATCTCAGTGCTGAGGGTATCTGCGCTTTTTTGTGCATGAACTGGTGACCGTTGAATTGATTCTGCTTCTGAATTTAGGGTCTCATCGTCTGGAACAAGAAAGTTTTGAGTTTTTGTTATGAAAAAGAATCTCACAGCAGTAGCACCTATGAAACTACCGATTTTCATCTTTCACAAGCACATGCATTAGCTCATTGAGTCTTTATGCTTCCTCTAGCTAGACCTTTCTTTTAAAGTTGTATGAAATTCTAACTAGTTTTTTGAAATAGTATATGACATGACATTGTAATCGAGTGCGGATGCATGACTTAAGTGTCGAAGAGTTGAGACCCTTGTACTAATTACTTGTGCTTATTGTTTGAAAATCAATACGCAGTTATAATTGATATGATCATCATGTCTCTCTCCAGTTAAAAGGATAGAGATCCATTCAAGTATGAATAGGTCATAAAAAAAAGTGACGGCATAAGATCGGTACCTTCGAAAGTATATGATATCTTCTTGATAGGTGATGGTGAATCGTCTTGGTAAAATGAAGAATCAAGAACAGAGACAGGACTTTGTTGCTCAGAGCAAACTAATGTTAGTTTGGCAATGGTGCCACTGTCACTCGAGCTTGCTTCTAGATTCTGAGCAATTGAAATCAAATTTATTAAAATAGATAAGCAATAACTTTCACTAGGTAATCAAATTAACCACTGAGCTGGTGAAATTAAGAACACTCACTCTTTCTTTGCATTCATCCTTTAGAACATTGTCGCTTCTAGTTGTGTCAAATTGGCTGTTGCTAATTTCTTCTCTATCGGTGTGTGATGCAACGCTCCTTTTGCTCTCAGACTGCAGAGGAAGGGCATTTCCAAATCGATTCACATCTCCAGCGCATACGCGGCTCTTGGTTGATTGTTGGGTACTTTTAGTTTTCTGGTTCGAACCGGGAGATTTGTTCCTGAGTTTTATTTGTGTGGAAGTGGAAGTTGTTCCAACTTCTCTGTCAGTGATTCTCTTTGTCCTGCTTGAGTCTGATGATGGGGTGGTGGGGCAAGATTGCTTCTCCAGCCCAAATTTTCTATGTAGTCTTGAGCTTGTTACTCTTGGACTGTTTCCTGATGCTGTTGAGATTTCTGTACCACTACCAACACAATGTTCCTTCGTCGGTTTTGTTGATTTTGAAACTCTTGTGTTGGTATTCTTGTCTGTTACAGGTTGAGAATGACTGGGGAGGGATCTCAGTTGAGTATGTTGTGGACCGAGATCTTTGGTCGATTGCATGTTCACCTTTTGATTCCTATTGTTAAAAGAGTGATCATCCTGAATGCTGTGCATACCTGATGCATCATGATGATTTGATGGCACTGAGGGAGTGAAACTGCTCATTTTTCCAATGTTCTTTGCAGGTTTCATGATGATGATGGAGGATTTATTCGCCTTTGAGGTGGAGGAAACCTCGACTTTGGAAGAATGTGAGTTATCGATTCGTAAGTTTCTCGAGCTTGCTCCTGAACTGCGATTGAATTCATAAGTTCCTTGGGTGCTTGTTTGTGATGCCAAGTCTGGTGCTTGTTCCTTTGCATCCAACATTGCTCGAGACTTCTGCATCGCTTCGAGTATTTGTTTCAAAGCTCTGAGATCTTTACCAGATTTTGCAAACTCAAGTGTAGCCAACCTTTTCTCAATTTCTCCATAAACAGAAAAAGAGTTCATGGCAAGTTCATGACTTACCGAAGATGGCTCATTAATCTCTCTCTGTCTGTGCCCCTGGCTCTTTTGAGTTGTCTCCATAGGTAGCTTTGAACTTGCATTGGGATTGATAACCGTATGATTGTTTTTCAAGCGGGGTGAGAAGGAATCTCCATGAGAAATCCTTGGTGACCCAGAAAACCGGTTTTGCGTGTTATCATCGTTTATCCTCGATGATCTCGGCAATGCATTCAGGTCATGAGTTGGGTATACATTGATCAATCTATATGGACTATTGGTGGTTGAAGTTGAATCTGAGAGAGCCTCCAATCCCATTAACTTGGCTACAACCGTAGATGGTCGACTAGAACTCACCGGTTCTTGTAAGTCATCCTTTATTTTGTCGAAACCCCGACGATTGCCCTTCTGCATATCCTTAACTGGATCATTTGACCTTGCTCCCGAAGCAGAACGCCTGCTCCAGCTTTCTTTACTGTCCAACGATAACCTCGGTAGTTCTCTAATCTTTATGGTTGATTTCAATGTATCATATGATTCCCTTCCATCGTAAGAGAGTCTGCGGTTGATCTTTGCTGCTGAATGTGGGGATATGTCATTCTCTTCTTTAGCATTTCTATGTGCCTCTCGAAGCCTTCCGAGAACACGAAACGATTCGTTCGAACCAGCAGTCTTCGAATTATCATATTCGACCGATCTTGTAGGCCTTGGAGAGTCCACATGTTTAAATGCACGATCTGCTGCTGCTTCTCTAGCAGCAGTTTTAACTGAAATCCCATAAACTTCTTTGTTTATATTCTCTTTGACGATATCCCGGAAACCAAATGTCTGGGAGCTTAATTGCTTACTAGGATTACACTGCTGGTGCTTCGAAAATTCCCGCATCGTGTTTCCGGGTAAATCAGATTGGCTGCACAATGATGTCTCAAGGTGAGCTGCTCTGTTGTAATCTAGAGATGAAAAACTCGAAGAACACGAAGTGGTAGACGAAAACGAGGTCCTGGATGATTCTGTGGAGATTCTTTGTTTCTCTTTGCTATTCTTCTTGTGCTTTTTCCCCTGCAAACATTGAAATGAAACATTCACTTCACAAACAATGCTTAAAAATTCTTCAAATAACTCAAACCATCAATTTGTTTCCAATGCTCAATTCTTACCGGAGTTCTCGGCACGGTACCGTTTCGTTCCATCGGCATAATTTCTTCATTTTGACCTGCCAAAACAAAGTAATAGCAGCAAAACTATTAACAAATTCATCTACATTGTAACATAAATGGACACTACATTTACCATTTACTGATTGCTTTATTAGACAGTGCTAATTGTTTCAGATGAGCTGAAGTGAACCATACCTGATGCTGCCGGTGGGAGTTTCTTGCGGTTACGGGCAGCCACGTTCCGGTCACCGAGGAAATATCGACGGTCGAAAATCTGAAAAATGCCATTCATACATCCAATTTGCTTATGCAAGGTATGATTTTCATCAGATAAGGAATAAGTTAGCCTTGTAGACATCTTCACCTCCTATCTTTAGACTCCACTTGTTTAATTACCTCTCTATCTCCCTTTTATACATCAAATAAACAGTATCAGAGAATAATAGAGAAAATGACTAAAATTCTATTGGCTTAAAACCAGAACAAGGCAGACAAAATCATCTGCCAAAACCAAAGAGAATGTGAATGAAATTAAAAAAGAAAAGGGTAGTCCCCACTTTTCTAAGAATTACAAGTCCAAAACTTGAGGGAAATTCTATCTATCTATATATAATAATAATAAAAATCAAACTCAAAGAATATGGTATGTTTTGGGATTTATCATAGAACAAGAAAAGAGTTGGTTTATATATTTTTGGTATATGTTTTGGAAATGTAGCTAATTAAAGATAACATTATGGTTGTGGAAAGGATGAAGAAGAATGAAAACTCTGAATTGATGAATTTTTTGTTTAGTCTTTTATGTAAATGAGAAGTAAGGATTTGTGGGTCAAATTTGAGGTACCAAAAAAAAAAAAAAGATAAATTAATAATAAAAAAAGAGGAAATGGAGTGGGAAGGATGAGGAGCTAGCTAGCTGGGAATGGATGTGTGGGGCAGATCTGAAATCTGAAATGGGGAATTTTTTTTTTTTTTTTTTCACACTTTCATGTGGACAAGATAATGGGAGTGGGTGGACCTCTCTATTCTTGAGCATGTGTATCTGTCAGAGATTGGAACAAATTTTAAGAAAGTGAGATTTTTAATTCCTTTTTTTTTTCTTTCTTAAAGAGAAAGAAAACCAGATTAAGTAACACCTCTATTAAATACTTATGTCAATTGTCATTGTCATGCATTTTTAAAAGGGATAATTAGAAATTAAATACGATTTAGAATCCATATTTTTCTATCGATTAGTTTTAATAAAATTATAATATGTATTTATTCTACGTCGGTTATTTATTCTAATTTCATTAAAAAAATGTTCTTATTTTTATTGTTTCAAAATAATGAAAATTTTTAATAGGTGTTTTCTGTAGAGTTCAGATTTTATTAATAATGTGACGTATTCTACAAACTATACCTTATCTATTAAACATTTCTGTTATTTATAATGGAATTTGAACTGAAGATGTATAATAAGCACGCAATCCTAATTTCTCATTAAAACTAACAAGCGGATGGGATGTGATTTGTACTTTTTACAAACTATAGGGGTGACAATGTTTTTAAACAACATGGTGTGATTCACAATTATCCCTTTTCAAGATATAAATTCTATATTAGTGCTTTTAATCTATTACTTATATCAATTTGGTTCTTCTACTTTTAAAAATTTCATTTAATCCTTGTACTTTAATTAATTTATCTAGTTGTTGAGTTGAAAATATACTATAATTTACTTCAGGAAAAAAAAATTATTGAACTATAAGCAATAAGTTATTGTTAATTTTTTTAAAAAAGTTATGTGATACAAATAATTATAAAAAAATCCTATTATTTTAAGAATTCCTTTTAAATTAATAAGGATTTAATAAGCCTAATAAAAATTTATGAATAGTAAAGATAAAAGACTAACAAAGCATAGAGACTAAAAACCTTGTTTGAAGAAGTCATTCTCTATAATCAGTTAGGCATAAATTTTTCTTTTCATACGATCGAATATTTGAATCTCTTCTCCCTCAATTTAATTTGATATATTTAAAAGAAAAAAAAATTCAATCTTTCAAAAACGTTCCTCTTATTCCACCATTGTCCATATGAATTTCCAAAATACCCTTTTGATATAAGCAAAGCTCAAACTAACTGGCCAATCTTTAATTCAAACCACTTTGATTCATCTTTTCCATTTTTCCAAAGCTAAACAAACCTTTGACAGCTACGATGCTTAGTATTCTCTTATCACTCTCACTTTATGGTCGGTAAAAAAAAAAACAAAGGAGCATTTACAAATCTAACAATTTTCTTAGTAATATGAGTAAAAATAATACCTTTAAAAAAATACTTGTAAATATAAGAAATTTTAATAGTATGAATCAGTGTTAAACACTGAATTACATATTTTTACATTAAATTTATCATTGATAGACATATTTCTCATTGTTAATCACTGATAGACACATTTCTCATTGTTAATCACTGATTAACATAGTAAAAATTATTGTATTTATAAATATTTTTTAGAGTAAAAATTGTTGTATTTATAAATATTTTTTAGAGTAAAAATGATTGTATTTATAAATATTTTTTAGAGCTGATATTTTTACAAATATTATATTAAAATCTGCTATCTAATGATATTTAAAAAAAAAAAACAATGCTTTGTAAGACCACAATTGATGATCTCTTACCGTTTGTGTCTCAAGACATTATTATTATTATCAAAGAAACACTTTTTCACTCGTCTTTGCAATTCAATATTCCTAAGCCTTATTAATTGTAAAAGCAATGATTTTGCCTTCTTACATGAATATCAACAACAACAAAATTAAGACGTCTGAGATAACGTGGGAGATAATATGATGACAACTTTTGCATCGATTTTCAAAATATACCTACGATGAAAGATTAATTAAAGTTGTAAAACAAACAAAATGTAAAACTTTTTCACTTCCATTTCTGAAATAAAATTATTATTTCGATCCTATAAATCTGCCATGATAGCAAGCTAGAACTATGAAGGCTTTGCTTTTAAGCAAGCTTTGGAACTAAAAAGCTTTGGGTTGCGGGTTTAATTTGGATTAATTAGTACAATAAAATCAAATTAACTCTTTTAATTCATAAGGTTGTGAGCATGTAGTGATTTTTCAACGTTTAAATATACACGTGTTTATAGAATTATATAAACTTTCGTGTACTATATTCATACTATATGAACTCAGACTTCCCAAATTCATAATATGTAAATTTAGGTTTTATAATTAAACATGCAAATCAAACTGCCCCTCAATTTGGATTCGGATGATGAATATTTTTTAGATTTTGTTCCGGACAGAGGAGACTATAAATCAAATGGAGTTATGTGATATTTCCTTTTGCTACTATTACTTTGTCTTTTTCACCTTTCAACTTTTGGCTAAAGTATTAATTGAGATTCACATAGTCAATATCAACATAGCTCAATTGGTCAGACACTTACTCCCTTCTATCGAGGTCGAAAGTTCGAGTCTCCTCTCTTTCAATTTGATGTAATATAAAAAAAAAAAAAAAAAATCACATATACCATTTTTTTGTTTGAAAATTAATGAACAATTAATGTGAATTTATGATATATATAACGAATCGCATGTGATCTCTATATATAGAAAATTGCAATTCACCATCATGAGTTTGATTTATCACGAGATATTTTTTCAGTATACTTACATTATATATAAATAGATATACCAATAACTTTTTTTTTTTTTAATTTTCATATTTGTATAATTAGTGCAAGAAGAAAGAATTCTCGCATGTACATAAATAAGAACTCCATACTTTCATTTAAAATTGAGTCATATTTACATGTCAATGGATAAAAAAATAAGAACAAAAATTCATTATCAATTTGATTGAGAGAATGCAAGTTGCTAAACAACCTCAAATGTCAAAATGAGAATTGTCATTAGATTATTTTAGAACTATTAGGGGTTGTTAGGCCTATTTGGATGAATTTTATAAAAACTATGCTTAAATAGACTAGGTTAAAAAAATATTTATAAATATTATAATTTTTTGTGTGTGCCAATCATCAACATGTTAATCACTTTAGATAATTAGCGTTGATCACTGATAATCATTAATTTTTATAGAAAATCTACTATATTTATATATACCATTTAAGTTATGTTATATTTGTAACGGTCTTTTTCATTTATTAATTCTATATCTTAACTGTAAAATATCACATATTTAAATTAAATTACGCATAATTTTTTTTTTGTAAATGATTAATAAGAGTAATTGATATAAAAAGCTGTTAAGAAAACAATAAAATGTTATTTTCAATTTCTTCTAATTCTTGTTTATTAATCTATTTTTTAAAATTATTTTCTCAGACAAGTTATTTTGCTTAAAAAGAACTATTCTTAATAACATGGATGCTCTCAGTTTGAGCTTCTTAAATACCTGAGTTTAAAACAATCAAAATTGGTAAACCCTTTCACAAATTTTAATATATGAAAATTAAATAGTTAAAATTATATGATAATTTAAAAAATAATAATTTTGTTTTACTCAAATCCCATATACAAACTTCATTCTTTTATATCTACATTCAAATACAAACTATATAAACCTACGCTTCTTAACTTCGGAATACACGAATTCATGCAAGACAAGCCCAATCTGAACTCATCATTTGAGGTCGAAAGATTCGAGTCTTCCCTCTAAATTGTTTAATATCTCAAAAAGCTCTCATTAATATTTAGAAGAAGAAAAAAAAACATGAAATTATTTCCTCTAACTTTTTTCTCTTCCATCTAGTTGCAATTATCGTTTTATGGCTGGATACATAAATGAACATCTGCATGTGTGCAATCTAACAAAAGCTTCATAGATTGAGTATTTCAATTACAAGGAAGTCTCTATTATACAATAGGTATTGGTAAACGACAATAAGTATATGAATTATGGAAAGCTTCCAGATGATAGAATAATAATGCACAGTCTTTATTATTATTATTACTTAACCTAAAATAATAATAATAAAGTGTGCAATGCAGATGAACTCATGAAATGTTCCAAGAAGCTAGTTTTGTACGATTGATATGTCTTTTTGTGGATAGAGAGAGAGGTTGTACTTCCATTTTTCACAATTCATACACGTGTCTTCAATTATATTTATTTTTATATTTTTACTACAAGAGCTTAGAGATATGTTGAGCATCGAAGATGTAAAATAAAATCTCATATCGATTAGTATACGAGTTTGTCTCTGTCGAATCGTCGTCGCGGTCACGAACACTCGTTTCCACGGTATCGACCATTGTTAAACTCGATATATGATTGTGGAGGATGGTTTATATTGGCTATGACCATCACAAAAATCTAGGTTTGAAGGGAAATCACAAAATTGGCTATGAGTAAGGATATGATTGTGGGGGACGGTCTAAATTTGATATGATTGTGGTGGGAATTGTGGCTAGAAGATTCTATAAATCTGATTCGATACCATCTTGATATCATGAGATTCCATCTCAAAACCAATTAACAATGAGAGCAGTAGCCCATCCATGTATCTTATTAATATTGTGAGTTTTCTTCATCTTTCTGATGTGAGATTCTCAACAATTTGAAGTCTAAATGATCGTGGAGTTATATAAAAGAGAATAACATCTTTAGGGTTATGAAGTTTTTCATAGATAACGTTAAAAAAAAGTGATGTGAGAATAAATAGATGAATAATATCATACTAATTTGAAGATTATAAAGAGTCAATTGTCTCGTATACTGTAAGATGTGTATTCATACTAGTAAATGAGTGGTTGGATCCCCATCTAATAGGAAAATTGAAATTTATACCTCACTGTATTTTTAAATTTCAAATTGTCTACTTAAAACATAAATGAATGAAAAAAAGAAATGGGAGAATATCATTGCCTTGGGAAATTATTAAAAAATGGACATCAAAATTGAAATCGATGGTCTAATTTGTTGATATACTTTAATTACTCCATCAACTTAAAAAAAAACCGTTATTTTTCTCTCCCTCTTCCATGTCTTCCTTCTTCTACAAGACATTGAGTGGAAAAAACCTTCATTTTTAGCAATGGCCTTTATTAAAAATTCTACTTTGAATGTTGTAGGAAAAAGTTCCAATATATTTTTTTTTAATCTTGTACTACTTAGTGTGGACTAATGCATTTTAAGTATTTAATAAGAGAAATTATTAATTAGGTTTGTTTGCAAACAATGTGGCTGATATGCTATAAACGGTTAAATGTAGAGTTCTATTTTCAATTGAATAAAAGTAAACACGGTTTCTGTCACATATAATATTAAATTATCGTATTAGTAGCCCATTTTTATTTTGTAACTTTTATTTTAGCTTAGTCTTTTTTAATTTTAAATTTCTTCCATTTGAAGTTAAGTTGATCATAACTTAATTGATTATGTATCGGTGTTCATTCCATAGGGCTGAAGGTTCGATTTTGTCCTACCGATTTGATGTAACATTATAAAAAATCATTTGAAGATTCCATCTCTCCCTCCCTGTTCATGGAGTCATGTGAGCAATATATGTGATGACTATATAGTACAAAGGCAAAGGACATCCAGTCAAGAGTGCACTTCCAATATTTGTTTTCAAGTAAATAGTTGGATTTGAAAGAGAGACAAATCCAAAAAGAAACAGTATAAGCCAATTATATGAAAGGGTTTGAAGGTGAACTACAAAATAAAGCAAATTTTATCCAAAACCTGAGTATACTTCAAATAAAAGGGGTATTGGTGCTATATTTCTATATATCAAAGGTTCGAGTTTCCATCTTTAGATTAGATATAATATCTAGAAAAAGGAAAAAACAAAGAAGCAAATACTACCTCTTTTATCTATGTGTAATATATTATAAATCAGGTTTGTGGTTCAAACTAAAACTGATTGCAAACTTGATTTAATGAGGTGATTATTCCAAATTTGAATTTTAATGAAGAAAAAGAAGTAGCACTTTGAGATGGATAGTCTTATTTCTAATTAAACGAAAAAAATTAACTTAATCTAATTTAAAAAGTTATATCAAATTACAAAAAAGGGAGGAAGATACTCTATCTACTAACTGATAACTCGTAATTTATCGTGTATTCATTAGTATTAATTTCCTCAAAATAATTAAAATATGAGTTTAAATTGATTCAAATGTCCATAATATTATTAATCATTGAATATCAGGAACGTAGGCGAAAATGGCGCTCAAATCGGACTTATAACAAAGAAGTTATGCCCATTTTAGTGGTTCAAAATGGTTAGTCGTCGCGGCGATGAGACCCAGTGGTTGCGGCCTATAGAAAATCGGATTCCAGGCTAAAAACCCTAGAGTGGTCGCAGCGGTAGTGAGACCATTGGTTGCGACGACGAGAAATTAATAAAATAATGATTTAAATCTGCGTTGACGTCATCCTCATGAAGAATATAGTGCACGCTGAAGTAAGCGCGCAATACCATGCATCAGCAGCAAGCAGCGACGTGTCGCTCTACCAACAACGACACGTCATTGGCTTATCTCCAAGGAAGAAGTGCGGCTGGCGACTCTGCTCGATAATCATCGCGATGATGAATCTTCTCACAGAAACGAAGCGGTTGGCACGGTGCTGACGGCTTGGCGGCAGCTTAGACGACTTGGAACAGATTAGGAAGCAGATTTTTTTCAATTTTATCCCTTTTTGGCCTATTTAAAGCCTCATTTGACTCCTATTTCACAATACCTTCTCCCCCTATTTTTCTTAGGACTTTTATATAGTTTTTATTACGTTTTTTAGCTAATTTCTTTATTCAACTAAAAGATTATCGATGTTTGGTCATGAATTTGTGAGGTTTTGTCCTCAATTTTATTCCTATTTTCTCTTTATTCATGTTTTCTCTTTGTATATTTTATTGTTGATTAATTCTTATGCAAAAGGGCCCTTTGTTCACTGATTAATTTTTCATATCGCTAGTTAGAACGTTTAAATCCGTAATTGTTTAATTGTTTTAATACAAGTAGCAAATTAACATAAATTGATTTGGACACTTTAATTCATGTTATGAGAATTTATGATCTAACTTAAATGAATCGGTCGTACTGTGTTTGTTAGTTAGAATTGGGTTCTTCTCTTCTTAATGTTGTTAATGGGTTAAATTTTATTATCGTATTTTAGGGTTATCCGTTAATTAGGGAAATAGCCATTAGATCGTATCTTGGCTATCGAATAGTTAAGGAAGAGCACTTATAAGTTGTTGATTGGTTTTGGTGACTTCCAACCAATTTAGAGAAGAATTTAGAAATGTATGTTTAGTAATCAATGATCAAATTAATGAACTATAACCGAGATTAACTTTTAGTTGGAAGATTTCTCTATTGATTTTTATTCTTTTTAATTTGTTTTCTATTTATTTTCAAAACTCAAAACCCCCCAGTTTTTATTAACTTTAATTTAATTCCATTTTCCCTGTGGAGATTGACCTTACTCACCACTAATACAACTTTCTAAGGGGCCGTTCACTTCCAGTTATCTCAAATATCATGTAATCTTAGATTGTTGGGTATCTAGAATACATGGTAACTGGATTGCAGAGAATATAAGATTACAATGTTCATTTTGCAACAATTAGAAATGAGAATCTCATTGGTATAAAAGATTACAATGTTTGTTATGTTGTATTTAACGGTGGGAATGTAATGAAATTAACAATTCTTCCAATAATACCCTTGTTCTATGTTTTCTTATTAAGAAATTCTACATATTAATTTAGTTAATATTTTTTTATAGATTAATGTACCGAGACTATTTTAACAATTCAATTAGTATATAAATTATTTATTTAAATATTTAATAACATTTAAATTTAAATTTATATATTAATTTGATACGAATTAATTTATTAAAGTATCAGTAATTAGTGTAATGTAAAAATTATTTATGTTTCTAAATTTAGTTCTTGATGAGAAGATAAATTTTCTTATGTTATTAATTCTATCCAAAAATAGAATTACCTTTTCATATGTTATTAATTTTATGTAAAAACATAATTAACGTTTTATAATATTGAAGGGCTAAAAAGTAAAAAACATAATATAGTAAATCTTGTAATCTCAAAAACCCATCGGTGGAGAGTGCAATCTAAAATGGTCAGATACCATGTATTCTTTGATTAAATGTAATCTAAGATACCTTGATATCTTTAAATGTAGCAAAATGAACAATGTTATGTGGATATACATCTCTCCATAATCTTAGATTACATTGAAATGAACGGCCCCTAAATTCCAAGAGTAAGTATTTATTTTTTGTAGTTTCGACACCCATCACTAACATATGAAATATTATATTAAATAGATAAATCACTTCTTAAAATTGTTTAAAAATTATGTTCATTATTATTGATAGCAAATAAAGTCTCATATTGATTAGATCAAAGGATGATCACGAAAATATAAAGGAGTAACATCTCCATTAGTATGAGATCTTTTAGATAAAACTAAAATTAGGTCATACCAATATGATAATTGAAGGCGGGTTGTTTCCCAACAAATTATGTTAAAAAGAAAGCGATTTGTTTTACTTTACTGCCCTTGGCCTCTTGTATAAAAAAAAAATTGCCTCACATGGTTTGTCATTTTATATTTGAACTACCTCAAATGATCTATCAATTTATATTTTACCACTTTGAATATGTGGAATCCTTTGGGGAAAAAATATGTGGAATCCATAAATAATAATAGTTATAATATTTTCAAGATCCACGTGATTAGATTTAATAGCTAGGAAGTACAAAAATTTTATTTACGTATTAATATAAAAAAAAAAAAAAGATCCATTAATATTTTCTTATAGGTAGAAACTAGATAGATAGTTATATAAGGAAAAAAATGGATAAATCAATTAGAAAGCAAAATGAATGCTGAAAGGCTTTGATTTTCCATCTAAAAAATGGGGATAGATTTCATTTTCAAGAGCAACAAGATTGGTTCGGATTCCTCTAGCCCATGTGCTAATCCTTAAAGCCCCCATGCACCCATGCATCAAGTGTTGCTTCACTGCAACCTTCATGGACTTACACTCATATATATGCTTTGGTAAACGTGTGCTTTTTTTTTTATAGAGGAATCCTATAAAACCTAACTTTTTGTTGGCTAAAAAGTATCAAAATGTACTAGATTTTTAAGTATTGTTATGGGTGAATTATTAACACGTGAAATTTTATAACTTGACAAAAATGTTTAAGCACAGTATCTGGGCACGCTGTCTAAGCTTAGTGCTTGATCATAAAATCTACGCACTTGATAAGACATGGCTACGCAGTACAGACCTACATACTTGAGACCAAATACAAGTATCTGAATGGGGAAATGACACGTGGTGTAACCCGCAAGCGACACGTAATTGAGAAGAAACACATGGCTCAATCCCGACGCGACATGTGGTACGGTGATGTCATCAACATTCTCTCCTATAAATAGGAGAAGAAATCCGTTCATTAGGTAACTAATGCTACTCTAATTCTCTTAAGGGTGTTAGGTCGACACCACACCGGTGTTTTATTCCTTTCCTGTACAAGTACATACAGTCGTCAACTACTCAACACACCGCTTACGAAGCACCTCTAGTGCAGTGCACTACCTCGACTCATCCTACATTTTAAATTCGTTGTGTACGTGGAAGCGAACCATTTTCCGCAACAACAATTACAATCATTTGGGTTTTTTACCTAACTATGTATTTTACCATTATCAATCTTCTACTTTTTTTTAAACTGATATAAAATGGGAAAAAAAGTTATCCTTGAATATTATCGATTTGAACTTTAAATGTTATCAATTTTAATCTAAAATTATATTAATAATTGTATGTTAATATCTTAATAATTATTCATCCTATTAGGAGATGTGTAATTAGTTTCATAATTGTAACTTTTTATTAGGATTGTTATTCTGTTAAGAGTAGTTGATGAGAGTTTTTGAGCAATTGTAATATTATAAATACTTTTGATGTTAATGATAAATCCAGAGAAATCGTTATCTTAACACATACTAAAATTAATTAGCTTTTTAAAAATTTAAGAAAAATTAGACAATAAACTAAAAAAAAATAACTATCTAGTGCAAGAAAATAAATTATATGAAATATTAGATCACACGTTTGTCTTGCTAATCGCAGCCCTTTTTCATAAAATATCATATCACAGACATCAACGTTACCTTCTTCTCTCTAAATCGTTTAAATATGTTACTATTATCATGTATACGAATAAACTCTATTTACAATCTTACACATGATATATTTAACAACTTGTAAATAGAAGGTTAAAATTCAACTAATTTATGTAGTATAAGGTTAAAATTGACAACATTTAAAATTTAAGGTTTAAGTTTATTATACCTCAAAAAATTAGGGGTAAAAAATGATTTTCTTTTTGTTTAAAATAGAGAGAATGAAACTCGACAATAATATTATTAGAGTTAAGGAAGTTAGTTACATAGTTAGTTAGTAAATTAATTTACTCTTATGCCATTAGTACTTTGTATAAATGACTTCTCTTAATTATGAATGAAGATATAATTCATTTTGTAAATTTCTCCTTCTCTCTTCTTTAATTCAATATATAACATTTTAATGTCATATATGTAGACATTATATATGTAAAATAAAATTATGAAAAAAAAACTAAGGAATATGATGTTGATGGTAGAAATGGATGGGATTTGAAAATGGATACAAAACCACATGGAAAAAGTGAAGAGATCACATGATTGATTCCCTAACTAATTGAAACAAGGCAGGGGCCAAACTTGAGCCATCTCCATCAATTCTTGACTAGGTTCCAACAAGCATCATCACACATCATATAGTGCATCTCCACATGATTCTGCCACTCCCCACCAAATCACCATGTGATTATCACATTTTCATCAATATAAAAGGTTTTCTAAGTCAAAATAGGGAAGATCATCAATCATATATTCCCCATTAGATTAAAGTAATAATCAAGCAAAATCCATGTAATTGTCATCTAGTTTTTATTTTTTTTGAAGTAATGTAATTGTCATAGTTTGTTGAAAAGATCCAAATTTTATAAATTTATTTCTTGTTTTTTAAAAAAATTAATGTAATTGGGGGGTTTTTTTTTTTTTTAATTTATTTATATTTGCACATTCTAAGGGGAGTCATTAATCGGAGGTTTGAGATTTAGGGGTGACCCATAAAAATAGGGATAGTCTCTCATATTCAAAGGATGGTGTTGGTTCATTGTGTGGGGGTAAAGTCAAGATTCCATCTTATCCCATTTTCCACACACATGAAAGTGATGGCTTTTCAAGGTTCTATGGATCTCAAACTTAGGATTCTAAGTTCATTTAAGAATATGGTGATTATTTAGGGGACAAAATTCACAAAAAGATTATCTATAATTTATTTATAATAGCTTGTTTGATGAAGAAACTTTTTTTTTTAGATGATGAAGAAATCTATTTAATTGTTATAAAATGAACTTTTGAAGAAGTAAAATCCTAAGATATTTTATCTATTTTTGGAAACATCAAATGTATCAAATGGGTGGAAATAAAACTGAAAAAGAAAAAAGATATTTTGAGAAGCAATCCCAAAAAAAAAAAGTTATTTAACATTTTTTTATTTCATTTTCAAAAAATTTATTTTCATATTTTTTTTCCCAAAATTTTCTTATTAAATATATAAATATTAAAGTGTTATTTTTTTTAACCAAAATTTTAAATTGGCCGGGCGAAGGGAGTTGAATTCTTGAAAAACTAATTAAAAATTCTTGCTCATCTGTCATATTAAGTTAATTTATTAAAATTCATATTTAAGTACCTCTAGCTTTTTAGAGATCATTAATATTTTTTTAAAACTTTCATATGTTTTAAGTAGTTTCAAGATATTGATGATTGATTATTTTTCTTAGATTTTTTTTTTTTTTTTTTTTTTTTGCAATAAAATGTGTTTCTAGTTTTTTTTAGTATGACTTTTCTTTGAATGATTCTTTTTTTTTTTAATTTCATTTTATAAATATTTAATTTTTTTAATTTAAAATACCATCTCCAGATAACACAATTTTTTGAAATATTTATAAATATAAATTCTTAAAAAATAATTATAATCAAGATTTTTTTTAAAAGGGTGAAAAAATCAGCTCAGTTACATGAATAAAAAAATCAATATGTTAATTGATTTTAAAATTAAAATTCTACTTTGCTTTGATTCGTATCAAAATTGAATAACAAAATCAGACTCACTGGTTCCAAACACTTATTAAACTTTTCTGCCGAACCTTATGTTTATAATAAATAGATAAACAAAGGGAAACAGACAACCTAATAAATATAAGGTTTAAATGTTTTTTTGGTTGGATATTTTAAAAAATGACAATTTTAATTTGTAAATTTAAAAAATAACAAAAAAAAGTGAATTTTAAAAAATAGTACTTTTTAAAACTTTCTTTATATAATAATTTGGAAATTATGCGTAGTAGTCAACTTTTGAGTTTTGTTTTCATATATGCCACACTTTCATGTTTTTTTCCAGATTCACCCATTTTTAGATATTCTATTAATTTAATAATATATCAGTAATGTAAGTTTACAATAATAATTTATCAGTAATGTAAATTTACATCAACAATGTGTAAATTCTAGCATTAAATTTATATCATTAATTTAATTTTACAACAATAATATATTAATTATAATCATATTTTCATAAAAATTGTGGGATAATTATGAAAGAAGAATATTATGGTAATAACGCATGTCTTCATATGCGCTCATTCTCATGTGCTGGGTAATTTTGATATGTTTCAATTTTTATGGTTTTTTTGAAAACCGAGTCTCAATATTGGCTATATTTGATAATAGCCCTAATAATTTCATCCATTCTATGGGTTAATTAGTAAAAGCATCCGGATTTTAAAAAAATTTGGCAAAAACATCCACCCTAGAAAGTATTTAGTAAAACCATCCTGTTTTGACCGGTCAAAGTTCGAATACGCGTTCTTTGACCGCGTATCCGACGTGGCATGCTGACTGGCGCTTGGCTGGCACGGATTGGCTGAAGGCGGGGCGACACGTAAGCTGCGTAGTCCTTGACTGCGTATTCATTACATGGAATGCGTAGTCAAGGACTACGCATTCTAAAAAAAAAAAAAAAAAAAAAAAAGAAAAGAAAAGACTGCTCGTTGGCAGGCGTGCAGACTGGCAAATGGGTTTTGACAGATTGAGAAAATAATAATAATAATAATATTAAAATTTTGAAATTGCAAAGCTTCTTTTATTTCTTACATTAGTGAAATTAAAATAAAAAAATAATGAGAATAGATTTGAGGACCACCGAACAAATAAAAAAAATTGATTTTCACTTATTTCAAAAATACTCTTGAAATCTATGTTGATTTAAAAAAAAACATGTTTTGAAATCTAATTTTGTAATATTTGAAAATTAGTTAAAAATGCAATTATAGATTATATTATAATATAAATTATTTTTTAAAACCGAAATTAGATGTTTAATATTGGATGAAGTTTATTATTGTTCTGATAAATTATTATTATTTTAAATTAATTACAGCAAATACAATTTCTCTGATTGGTCAAAAAATTTAAAAATGTGTTTAAAAATAGGGAACTAAGAACAAATAGGACCTCAATTACTCATTGATTTCCATTAATTACTCATTAAAATCAAATTCTTTTCCCTCTTTTATTTATTTTTTCCTTAAGAGAAAATATAATTTGCATTAAATTAATGAAAAGAATAAAATATTTGGAGGGACTAAGACGAGAGCATGGGTTTAAAATGTGAAATAGACAACTGGAATTTGTGGAATTCAAATTTACGTCAAAATTATTTGGTTCGGTGGTCCTCAAATCTATTCTCATTATTTTTTTATTTTAATTTCACTAATGTAAGAAATAAAAGAAGCTTTGCAATTTCAAAATTTTAATAATATTATTATTATTATTTTCTCAATCTGTCAAAACCCATTTGCCAGTCTGCACGCCTGCCAACGAGTAGTCTTTTTTTTTTTTTTTTTTTTTTTTTATTTAGTAGAATGCGTAGTCCTTGACTACGCATTCCATGTAATGAATACGCAGTCAAGGACTACGCAGCTTACGTGTCGCCCCGCCTTCAACCAATCCGTGCCAGCCAAGCGCCAGTCAGCATGCCACGTCGGATACGCGGTCAAAGAACGCGTATTAGAACTTTGACCGGTCAAAACAGGATGGTTTTACTAAATACTTTCTAGGGTGGATGTTTTTGCCAAATTTTTTTAAAATCCGGATGCTTTTACTAATTAACCCTCCATTCTATAGTGAATTTATCAAAATCGGAAAAACTAACAAAATTTATAAAATTATTTAATTTTAATCTAAAACAACTCAATTAAAAATATGACAAAAAAATAATAATAAAATTGATCACTCAAAAATATTAAAGAACAAATTAATTAGAAATGAATATATTAATTTAATGAAAATATTTCATTGATAAATGAAAGAAAAAAGTGATGTTTTTTAAAAATAAGGTAGAAAAAATGTTTATGAGTTGGAATTTCCCTACATTTTCATATTTATATTTCAAATGTTGTTAGTTTCGTCACTAAACTTCATATACGTGTCTATTATGATTTTTTTCGTTGAATTTCTATATTATGAATTTAACATAAATTTTACTCTTGTATAAAGTTATATGTATTTTTATGAAAATGCAAGAATTAAAAATAAAAAATAAGATTTAAAGTTTAAATATATTATTGTGGAACATAGTATATTCGTTTGTAAGATTGACAAATTGCTAAAAGTCAAGTATTAAACCACTATCTAAAATGTGACAGTTCATTGGGATCTAAACAATCACGTGCCTATTGACCCTATCCTACCACCTTACTACTATATTTATATATAGATGGGAAGAAGTTTAATTACTCTTTTTTAATAGGCTTTGATTGTTTTGAGTTTTGACCAATTCTTAATATAATTAATTTTGTGTACTTTGGGAATTGGGAGAAAGAGATCAATGAGAAAAAAACTCAGAATTATATATATATATATATATATATATATATATGTTATTATATTGGTGAGGAAATTCATGGTACAAATGATGGAGATGACAAGCCCTCATGCTGACTTAATTTATAACGAAGCTTCAATGATTTGATTTTGATAATAAATATTAAAATGAGATTGGAACTTTCCCTCGTAATTTGTGCTTTCATAAGAGAAATATAAAAAAAAAATTGTTTTTTGTTTTTATTATATTTATTATTGTAATTTATCATCAAGTGTTGAAAATGCATAAAATTAATTACTGTATCGAAAGATTATTGTCATTTGTTAAAGAATTAACTAAGAGTGGAAGAGAGAAATGCTGTTTCTAGTAGTAAAATGTCACCAAATTTACTTTATAATAATTTAAATTGTTTAAAATTATATTAAATTGAACATAAATCAATTAAAAATATATCGATATTCTCTTTTATAAGTCTAAAAGGTTGAGTCTACTCCTCGTTCAATCATTTTTTTTTTAAAAAAAGTTCAAAACTTCTCCATACATATATTAGTTGAATCAGGATGACAATATATGAGTTGATAAGAAAATATAACTCTGAACGTAACTAATACAACATTATAATCAACTCCATTTATCATCGAGTTTAAAAAAAAATACAAAGAAAAAAAAATAGAGAGTTTGACAATATATAGAGGTAATACACAACATTAATTGCTCAGTAATGTAGGGGTTGTTTGGTAATGTACCTTCAAAGTTTTTCTTTTCTAATTAAAAAAAAAGTTTGGGTATTTAGGGTGTTTGGTGTACGAGAATGGAATGTATAACGTGGGAATTGGATGAAAATAAGATAGATGAGAAAGAGATAGAGTTATTCATTAGATTGTAAATTAGAATGATGAATAGTAAAAATAATGTGATTGTGTGAGAATGAGATGTCAATTTCAATAATAAACATACGATAGTGATGTCATTATCAATAATTAAATTTGTGTCAACTATACGTTAGAAAAAGTTCCACAAACTCAAACCTATTCACATTTTCACCCATCAAACACCCTCTTATTGCTTATCAATTCTATTTTTTAAACATTTTTTTCCAAATTGTAATAGTTTTTCTTCTTCTTAAATATAGTATTTTGTTTCAAGTTTTATGTTGCTAATTTTTCAAAATATTAATAAAATTGTAATTTTTCTTTTTCGTTTTTTACATACAAATTACATAATAAATATAAAAAATTGAGTTTTTCAAAAATGACATTTTATGAATTAATATTTTGAAAAATAAAAAAAGTTAGGTAAATTTAAAAAAAAAATGGCATTTCTCATACTGAGTGATAAGTTGTTATTCTTGCACATAAACTTGAGGTTTTTATTCATTCTTTGATGATTAAATAGCCTAAGAACTAATTAATTATCTATGATTTGTGTTTATGTGCTAGATTGGAGAAAAGAGGATGAAAAATGGCTTAAAATTACATTTTAGACCTTTCTTGACGCTTCAATGCCATGACAACAACTTTCAGTGGCCACGGCCACAAAGAAAAGTCTGAATCCAAGCCAAAATTTCAGAGAGCTCGGTGCCGTGCACAGATTTATGGGCGCCACGACACAGAAATCGTGAATTCTTTATTTATTTTTTTGTTATTTTGCTTGGCGCCGTGGCGCCCAAATTTCTGTGTCATGGCTCCCAGCTCGATATTTTTAGATATTTTCTTTATTTAAATGACTCAAACCCTAGTTTTTGAGGTGGTTCTTTTTCTGATAGTTCTAGGCCGTTTTTCTAAGGTTTTTCCTTTCTAGCTATGACTTCTTTGTCTAGTTAAACTCCTCTTTCCAACCAAGGTTAATCAAAGTTTAATTATTGTTATTTGTGAGATTTGATCTTTATCTTTCTCTTCTAATCTCTCTATTTATATTTTTTTCTATGTTTCATCTATTATCTTTTTGAATGATTGTTCAAATAGGATCCTTTGATCATTCTTCAATTTGATATATTGTTAATTAGGTGTTTAAATCCGTAATTGTTTATGCATCTTAATCTTAGTGACAATTAGCATGATTGATTAATAAGTCTTTTCATCCCATGCTATGAAAATATATGATATAGTTTAAATAAATCGAACGTTTCGCATTTATTGGCTAGAATTGGTAGTCCTTCTCATCTTATTGCTGTCAATTGATTAAATCATATTGTCGTACTCTAGGGTTGTCTTTGATTAGGGAAGTAATTAATGATCGTATCTTAGTTACCGACGAACTAAGGAAGCATAGATTAATAAGACGTTCTTAATAATCATAACCAATTTAGAGAATGACTTATGATTTCATTAGATAATCGATGATCAATATCATGAATTGAACGATGATTACACATTTGGTTGGAACCTTCTCTTCATTGAATCTTTCTTAAATTTTATTGTTTTCTTTCTCAATTTCTTTACAAACTCAAAAACCCCCAATTTTAATTCACCAATCCCTGTGGATTCGACCCTACTTTCCACTGCTACAAATCAATAAACCCGAAAGTAGAGGACTCTTATTTTTGATGGATTCGACGCCCACCACTAAGGTTCAGCAATTTCATATTGAGTTTGGTGGGAACTCAATATAAAAAATGCCATTTATAAAATATTTTAAAACATTTACTATTTATAAAATTACTCATAAAAAAGTATCGTTTGAAATCTCTCTACAAAAAAATTTACTAACTTAGTTTTTAAAATTTAATTTTCAAATAAAATTGTATTTTTAATAACAAAGTTAAAAACAAGAAATAAGAAATGATCAATCCACGCATTTTTATTTCTTATTTCAATAAATAATCAGCAATGATTATTAAATTTTTGTTTTTAGAGGCAAACTCTAAATAGGAAATTGACAATAAAAAATAATTAAAAAAAAAAAAACAAGAACGCTACAAAAGATGTTTAAAAATGGATGATTGTAAATCTAGTAAATTTTAAGTAGGTCGATCAGTGATTTATCATTGAATATCATATATTTTTATAATAAATTAGTAACGGATTCATATAGTAATTAATACTAATCACTGATTTACGAATAATAAAAAATTTATAATATCTACATATACTTTTAATCACATAAATTTTTCTTAAAAAAATATATCTTAAATAACAATAATTGTTTAAACAAATTCATCCAATCAAAATGATAAATTGAAGAGAAAAAAAAAACCCTTGAAAATGATGCAAAAGTCCACTAGAGAAACTGAAACAAAAATCCAGGAATCTCATTGAATGGAGTAGTGTCAGAAAGGAGTACAATAGCTTTGAAAAAGAAGACAGCTTTTTTTGGCTGAGTAATGGGCAATCAATGGATGATGCAAAATTCCATAGTCAAGAGAATATTGTTAAAACAAAAAAAAAAGTCATAAAAAACTTTTGTTCAGTTTAGTTTTGGTAATGTAAAATTGAAAATGGCTGAATGAGAGAGAGAGAGAGCAAAGGCTTGCTTTTGTCAGAAATTAGGTGCCTCTTTTTCTACTGCATGATGTAATGAAAATGATGGATCCCATCAACAAACAGCATTGTAGGATCCTACGTTTGTCTTTTTCTTTTTAATTTGCTAATGATTTTTTTTTAATCAAAATATTCTTCACAAACTAGTGTAATGCTCTTTATGGTCTGTTTGATTTTCTTATTTCTAATTTTTTTTTTTTTAAGAAATATAGTTCTTTGATAACTCTAGGGGTGTTTGTTTGAGGGTTTGGGAATGGGAAATGAGTGTGGGAATGAGTTTGTGAATCTATTCCTATGTTTGTTGGACCTTTCTTTTTACATGGGATTGACATCACATTTCCAAGATTATTATTGGATTTGACATCTCATTTCCAACATACTCACATTATTTTCACTATTCATTCTCATTCTCATTCTCATACAATTCAAACACATTATTCACAAACCCACACTTTTCTTTCACAGGCATCACAAACCCAGACATCTATTTCCCAAACCCCCAACCAAATACCCCCTAGAAGTCTTCCTTGTTTCTCATTTTTCAGAATTGTTTTCGAAATTGTGTTTGAAATTTTGAAAACAATAAAATCTAGTTTCTTGTTCCCATTTTTATTTTTTAATACATTATTAAATATTATTTTTATCCCGTTTTGAATATAAAATTATTGCAAATATATATCTTATTTATAAACGAGAAACAAGAAATGATGTTCTTCACAAACTAGTGTACACAGAGCATAAAGAGTTCAAATATTGAGGAATACGAAACGAAAGTTTGTAAAGGAAGATCTTAATGATGTTCCTTTTTTTTAAATATATTAACAAATTTGTTATTTTATCATGTTTTGACTTATGAAATATAAAATAGTTAAGATACATATATCTTATTTACCAATGAGAAATAATAAATAATTGTCAAACATATTTTTTTTAGATGAGAAACAAAAAACAAGAAACGGTTATCAAACACATTCTTATTTTTTTCATTCAATAAATAAGAAACAACTAGATGTTTATGTTTCTCATTTTAAGAAAATAAGGTTAAGAAACCAGGAAAAAAAAACATGGAAAAACTCAAAAGGTTGTCAAACGGCCATATTACTTACTAGGGTAAAATGCAAATAAGACCCCTGTGGTCTTTTCAAAATGCATGAACACCCCCTGTACTTTGAAAATGGCAAATCGCACCCCTGTGGTTCCAATTTTTTTCGATCAGACCCCTCCCCTACAATGTCAATAATTTTCTTTTAGCCATAACTTGTTCGTTTGAACTCCGATTTGGATGATTCAAGATGCTTTGGAATCTTCATTTCCGGCTTTACATAATCGTTGTTTCGAAACTTTGAAATCATCAATAACCAAAAGAGTTAACGATGTCAATCATACTTAGTGTTTCGATGTTAATAAATTTTTTTATTTATTAATGATTTAAAAGTTTTGAAGTGACATTTATGTAGAGCCTGAAATGAGGATTCTAAAACATCTTGAATCGTCCAAATCGGAGTTTAAACGAAGAAGTTATGGCTAAAAAAATTATTGACGTTGAAGGGAGGTCCGATTGAAAAAATTGAAACCACAAGTGCGCGATTTGCCATTTTTAAAGACAATGTGTTCACGCATTTGAAAAGACCATAGGCCTTATTTACATTTTACCCTACTTACTAATAGTTTATTTAAATAATTGCTTGGATATGATTTCTATACAGTTTCACAATTTCAACTTAAAAATATCTTATTCAAACCATATCTTATTGATGTAGGTTGGAAAATCAAACCATATTTAAAAACGATGAATATCTTATCTTTCATTAACTACTATAATACGTCTCCCACTAATATCAAAATCATGGATTTTATCCTATGTTATAAAAATATTCACCATTTTATTTATTTAATAATATAATTAATTATTTTTCTTTTATATATAAAGTATTTAGGTGGGGATTGAACCACTTTCTTGGATCAAACCACATGTGTTAATCAATGGTTTATATCCGAATTGACTCAATTAATTATATTTGCGCGCTCTCTCTTTCTTTTCATTGAAATTTATCGCTTCCCTAATATTTCAAGATTTGTCTTTTATTTATGGTATGACAGTGGAAGAACCTAGGCCCATGTGAATGGACTTAGCATCATCAAACTTGGGCTTTTTAAGACCCATCTCCTTTCTATGGCCCATGTGAATGGACTCAGCATTATCAAACTTGGGCTTTCTAAGACCCATCTCCTTTCTATGGCCCACGTGAATGGACTCAGCATCATCAAACTTGGGCTTTCCTAGAGCCATCTCTTTTTTACGGCCCATAGTAGTACTTTATCTCATGTGAATGGACTCTATCATCAAACTTGGGTTTATTCTATGGCTATTTAATGTATATAGCCCCAATATTAGATCAAGGAATTTTATTAGATATAACCCTTTTGATAAGTCCATTATCTTTTTTGCCATCATAATTTTAATTGTATCTTATTTACCCTTTTTTTTAAAAGGCAATTAGGTTCTTTTTTTTAATCCAATAATACCCTTGATCTAGTTTCTCAAAAGAATCGATGGAAAAAATCTTCTGAAACGGTTAGTTTAAAAAAAAAATAGTTATAGATTAAATCACATTCACTCACACATGGCTTCAGACTTATATGAAAAAAGTCATCTGCTTCAGAACTTGAAATGGCCACAAGTAAGGATTTTTTTCTTTATTGTTTTTTTTAAAACCCATTTTCTGTACTGTTCATAATAGTATATATTGTTGAGAAATTTTACAATGGATTTCAATGTGAAATTCAAATTATATGTGTTTACACAAATAGTAATTATAAACAAATTAATTTTTAGAGTTTTATACACATGGGTTTTCGTTTGATTCATTGTCTATGATTTTTCACAGTGTTTTTTTATAGTATCTGTAATCCATAAAGTTTTTATTTTAGTGACATAAATGTATATTTCTGAGTTTTTTTTTTTAAAAATTATTTGTTAAAGTAATTGTGTTTAAAAAATGGTATTTTAGAAATACATTTTTATTTTTTTGTTTCAAGCACAGAGGAATATAATTTAATAAAAAACATTTAATGGAAACAGAAGATATTTTATCAACAAAGGGAATGATAAAATTATCAGATATTTATAGAAGATTTAGTTGAAATTGTGAAGATGTTTAATCTGAGATACTCATAAATAAAATGATAAATTAAGCATGAAAATATCAAAGATTTAAAAAAAGATTTAGATGATGAAAGAGAGAGAGTTTCAAACTGTTTTGTTGGGTGTGAGAAAAATATGGAACTTGAACAGAGAAAGGGTAAAATGCAGTTACCTATAAATTTGTTTTTAAAAATTGAAATCCAATTGCTTCAGTTTGATGTTGAAAAAAACCGACTGCCTACATAATTGGTGGACAAATGATTTTTTTAATTGGAAAGGTCAAGATGGTAAATTACTGTCTTTTTGAAATTAATTAATTCTAAAAAAGGGTAATATTGATAGTTTATCAATTGAAGGGGTTAATATTGATAATAGGAATGTGAAATAGGGTAGTTGTGAAAATTTCCCTTAGATCAATAAGGCTTTATAAACATAAGCTAAAAAAAATTACAGAAAGTAGTCATGATCTACATGTTAGGAGAGAGAAATTCATGGTAAGAAGGTTAAAAACGCCCTCTTAAGACAATAAATAGGAGTAAATCTCGGAGATTACACCTTATAATTAACAATTAAAAATACGAAAAAAACGATATTTTAATATATACTACACAATCAACCAAAACTAAAAAAATATAATCTATAATCGTATCTCTCCTTTCAATATATAGCGTGTCATTATTGTGGACATGCTATATTGTGTGTACTTATTCTACATATCCTTTTTCTTTGTTTCTTCATCCTATGAACCTAACAAAACCAACAACAATGTTAACATGTACATCATGAGAATTATATATACTCAATGTACGTCTCTTTCTTTCTCTCGTTTTTTCATCCGAGGAATCATAAAAAAATGCAACGTTGTTGACACACACATCATGAGAATTATGTACACTAAATGTATGTCTTTTTCTTCTTTGTTTCTTCTGCACAACATCATCATTAAATGTACTAAGGATATGACTTGTCTAATGAATAGAACGTCTGTGTTCCTGGAGGTTGAAGATTATGGGCTTTTATTATATAAGAAACCTTCTAATCTAATGTGATATGGTAAGAAGAAGCTTACACGCTCGAATCTAGAGAAAATCCAACAACAGTGTCATTAAAGGGCTGTCATTTCGGTGAGTGGATGGATTTCCTATTTGGGTTCTGTCTTCTGGCTGTTAAGAGATCTTTTAGTCTCCCGAAGATAGAACCCAAATAGGAAATCCATCCACTCACTGAAATGATGAACTCTTGCGAGAACGGAGATTTTGATGGATTGATGAATAAATTGGTTTGACAAGGAAGAGAAGAAAGAAGATGTCATAGATAAAGGAGGGAAAAAGAAGAGTAAAAAAGGAATTTCTAAAATCATGGAAGTTTCAAATGGACATTAAACCAAAATATCATAAAATCAATCAACATTAATAAGATAAAAAAACGTGTGGGTATATATTAACATGACCCGTTAAAAAATGCTATATACTTAATAAATCGTTTATTTTATTTAAATTATGAGTAAATTCTTTTAGCATCTTTTAAATTTTCAATTTAATCACCCTTAAACTTTTACAATACATGTTATATTCCATACCGTGTTTTTTTTTTTTTTTGAAGCCATACCGTTAATTACATTTTTTTTTTTAAAAAAATGTTTAAAAACTATTAACTCGAGGAAGGAGAATGAATTACAACCATTCACCACTTGATATTAAATTTGGTAACTTTTACCTCAATATTTTTTTTTTAAATTTTTATAATTTATATGGCATTAAAGTCCCTTGCGAACCTGTCCTAAATAGGTTAGAAACAAGAAAGGAATTTTTTTTTTAATTTTTTTTTTTTAAAGATAGAGACGAGAAATACTTTCCACACCCTCATCCTAAATTTTTAAATTGATATTATATATTTATGAAGCTTTCCTTAACATATTAATATTAAATATCAATAATAATAAAACTTACATAGTCAACATTATATTTATTCATTTAACAGTTTTGATAAATCAGTGACCATTTAAATCTATTTTCAATAATTCGGTGATCAAATAAACACAAAATAAAAATTTAAGGTACAAATAGACACGACGTTTGAAAGATCAGAAAGGTAATTAAGCCTAAAAAAATTACATAAATTCTAAAGAAAAACCAATACATTGTCAAAGTCCCAATGTCTTTCCAAACTAATTCCTTTTGCATCCCCTCCATTGCTAACCCACTTCCCAAAATCCCTAACACAGATCACCATGATTACAGTTTAATGCAGAATTTTGTGGTCCTTCTCCAATTTTTCAGCTTTCATGTGCAAAACAGTTTGATTCCAATGGAAGTTTTGGACCACCAAAAAAAATATGGTTGCCAAGTTTCTAGATTGCTGTGAAAGCCATCTTTTTCTATTTTCTTTTCTTTATATTGATGAGGTTTTTTTTAAGTTGATTTTAATGTAATATTTGTAAATATGTCAATTCTAAAAAGTATTTATAAATATAACAAAATTTTTACTATGTTAATTAATGATTAACAATAAAAAAATGTGTGTATCAACGATAAACTTAATGTAAAAATATATAATTCAATGCTTATCACTAATTCACACTATCGAAACTTGTTATATTTATAAATATTAATTAGAGCTGTTAATTTTATAAATATTACTATGAAAATTACTAAATTTGCAAATGCTCCATTAATCAATCTTCTCAAATTATCCCCATTTACCTTACAAATTATTTGACCAATTAAAAAAATTACCTAATTTTTCTTCTTTCTTAGTTACTTTTAATACGTTATTTTTGCAAATCATTATGACTTAAATTACTGGTGAATGGTGATAGTTTGAGTCAAAGTTTTATCTTATTAATTGTCATCATTAAGTACTTGTGTGATTTGAAAAGTTTGAAGATTTCTTAATATAAAAGAATTTTTTTGTGTTATTGAAGTAAGTTTGAGTCAAAGTTTTATCTTATGATGATCGTGTGGTTATCTCGTAAGATTAGTTCAAATATACGCATAAATTAACCCGAACATATTAAGTTTGAAGCACACCCTTCCATATTTGAAAGTAAAGGTTGCATCCCAAAATGGTATTTGGCCAATTAGTGTTGCTTTTGGAGGAAGAATCACTAAGATCACGTGTTCAATAATGCACATCATCATTACAGTTTCACATGATTGGGTTTCCAAATACAATTAATGCATCACTTTTTATACATTTGATCTCTAAACTATTTATATATCATTGGGTGGCTCAAATGTGAAACATATGCTTTGTTATGATGTTATATATCTTTTAATTTTGTAAAAATAGCCCCATGTAATATTCAATAGATGAAGAAGTGGTCCAAAAAGCCCTGTTCTTTTATGCTAAAAGCAAGAAAATGCTCATTTTTTAAATCTCAATTTTGGGTAAGAATTAGATTAAAGAAGCCATGAAAGAAGTAGGAGTGTTCACGGGGCGGGGCGGGGACGAGGAATGCATTTTCTAAATCTCAACTTTGGGTAAGAATTAGATTAAAGAAGCCATGAAAGAAGTAGGAGTGTTCACGGGGCGGGGCGGGGACGGGGAATGCCGTCCCTGTCCCCGCTCAAATTCCCCATCCCCATCCCCGCTAAATTCCCCTTTCAAAGAGATCGGGGACGGGGATTTAGCGGGGAACGGGGAATTTTCCTCGTTAAAAAAATAAAAAATGAAATAAAATAGCAATATTTGAGTTTTATTTTTAAATTTAAAGAGATTAGGTTGGGCTTGATCAAACTAATAGGAGAAATAGGCTTAATAAAAGTAATAAAATGGACTAATAAGAATTGGACTTAAAATATTAAGATATTTTAAAATAATCTATAAATATGTATTATTTTCGGGGATTTAATCGGGGAACAGGGTCGGGGATGGTGACTGGGTCGGGGTTGGGGACAGGGAGGGCATTCCCCGTCCTCGTCCCCGAAACTCGAACGGGGAATTTTTCATCCCCATCCCCGTTGGGAAAGGGGATTCCCCGCCACTTTCGGGGCGGGTCCCCTCGGGGCCCCTTCCTCGCGGGGCCCCGAGGGGAAAATGAACACCCCTAGAAAGAAGTGAGGATTAGTTTTAGGGGAGATTGAAAATCATGCACATGTCATATAATGGGAGATATTTTACTTGTGTATTTATATGCTTTTTTTTACTTTTTACCGGCTGACATGTTTGAATGTATAGTTTTTGGTTAAATTATAGGTTTTGTCCTGAATTAGATTACGTCTTAACAAAAATAAAGATTACCTCTATTAACAATATGGTCTTTTAACTTTTAAAAATTATATTCAAAAGTCTTTCTAAGTTCTAAATCCAATCTAACTCTCTCTTAATAAAAAAAATTAATTAGGATATAAGGGAAACAAATTATCTGATTCATGTAATTGATTGTTAGTATCTATATAGATTAAAATTATAAACTAACATTCTCAATTAAATGAATAGAACGACACACAAATTTTCGTCCGTGGAAAAATATCAAACCTAAGAGAAAAAAATTATGGGATCATGCCTAAAGAAAAAGAAAAAACCTACTAAAATGATTAGTACCAATCTTACATCAAAATAAAAAGGAAAAACTCTCTTTCTCCTTGATTCAAGTTTGTTCTTCATGTTCAAGTCCGATTTTCTATAAGTTCCCCCGTGGATCTTGATGTAAAAAAAAAAACTCCCTTTCTTGTACAATGTGTCAAATGATTTTCTTTCTAAAAAATCTAAAAAAATAAATTGAAGATAGACTTGAAAAAAATATAATTGAAACTCATAAATAACAACTTGGGTAAAATATCATTTTGGTCCCTGAACTTTCATTCCGGTTTCATATTTTCGTCCCTAAACTTTCAAAAGTTACATTTTTTGTCCCTGAACTTTACAATTCATTCCGTTTTAGTCTTTTCATCTGCGTTTTCTGTCTGGGACACTAACGGAGGGCATATGTGGTATGTAATTGATGATGTGATATTATAGAAATATACAATGAGGTTAAATGATATGGAAAAACGAATATACAGTGAGCTTAATCTCATCATTTTCTCCTTCATCGAGACAATTGTGGCGTCAATTCTATGAGAGTCAATTCGACGACTTTCAATTGGGTTAGTTAGGGTTTGTTTGTATTGAGAGAAAATAGAGAGGGGGCAACCGTTTGAGTGATTCTTGAGGTTATGTATAATTGTGAACAATTATACACTCTTTATTATTCGTCCCATTAATGTAATATTCAAGTTCATAATGGACCCTGCAGGAGTCTACAAAAGAAAAGACGTACTAATTGAGAACCTGTATAAATCTCTGGTGTCGTTTTTTCTCTTGCCCTATTTATTATTTAGTACGTCTTTGTTGCGATAATATTCATCGTTCTTGGGATTAGGGAGTTTAGGGATTTAACAAACCCTTCAAATTTCCAACACTTTGCATAGAATTGGTCCTGTTGTTGCGTAAAAATGGAGAGTTTCCACGTAAGTTAGAAGATAGGATGAGTCGGAGGTCGTGCGCTGCATTTGAAGGTGCTGCGTAGATGGTGTGCTGAGTAGTTGACAATGTCTGTATGTACCTGCACAAGAAAGGAAGAGAGCATCGGTGTGGTGCCGGCCTAAACACCCCTTGATGCTTAAGTCAAAACTAGTGTGCCAAAGCGAATTAATGTAGAATTCGTTACCTTATGGTTGAGTTTCTTCTCCTATTTATAGAAGAAGAAATTGATGATATCATTGTGCCACGTGTTGCGTCGAGCTTGGGCCACGTGTTTCTTCCCAACGATGTATCACTGGTCAGTCATGCCATGCGTCATCTCTTGATTAGATACTTGAATAATGTTACTCTTAAGTATGTAGTCTTACTAGATGACGTAGACGTACACTCTTGTGATGACGCATACGTCCTTCCCAGGCTACATAGACGTACCTTTTCATGTAACATAACTTTATCTTTCCATACGACGTAGACATACCAGTTGTGAATTCTTTGATCAAGTTAAGAAATTCCACGTATACTGATGTATTTTCACCCACAACAGGTCCCCTGAATGATTGATTTTCCTTGGGTTTTGTACGTTATTCAAGGGCAAATCTCATGTTCGCAGACTTTGACGGATCCCTTAATATGTTGTTTACCACATCTGGAGGAATTTTTTTGTTTCCATGATGGATCAATTTTTTCTCCTCACGTGGTTTTCAGCTGATCCAACATGATATATGATTTCGCGTATTTACTTGATGGGATTGTTAACAATAGTGATTTGACAATGGATTGTTATGTGCGAAATCTCTCTACTTAGTTATCTTTTCTTTGTTGTTGGTTTTTTATTGGCTTTTTCTCTCTTATTATGATATATTCTCTTCTTCGTGCTGTGAGTAGGGAGTTCTTGTCTTTGTGCCTCAGGTTCGGGCTGTAAGACCCATTTTTTGCATATATTTATACTACCACTCTTGAAAAAAAAGGGGCAATTTTTTGAATTTAAATAGAAGAGATTGAAAATGTTTTTTAAGTTTATATTTTCAAATAGCCATTTCATATGTAAGAAAGAGAAACATGCATGGCTGTACACAGTTGATGGATATCATATATCATGTATATAAATGAGGCCATTAAAGAGGAAGACATTTGAAACCTCTACTGTCCACCTTCCCATTGATGCCCTATGTTTAAAGTAAAATGGAAAAGAAAGAAAATCCAAAAGGGAAAGAATTTAAAAAGGAAGATATGACAGTGTGTCAGCCAACCCTTTTTTTTTCTTTTTCCTAAGGTCCAAAACCTAAGTCTCAACATCTCAAACAACCAAGCAATTAATTAGTCATGCAACCCTCAGATGGGAATAAAGTTTCTCTCTTTTTAATAATTACTCAATTTCTTTTGTTAAAAGATAGATAGTGATAAGTAACTAATTATTAGAGTACAAAATATTTTCAGAAAAAGTTCAATACTTCTTTTTGTTTGATTTTTACTTTTGCTTGATTTGCCTATCATAATATAATGAAGGTTAAATTATATAAATATTCCTATAATCTATGAGTTTGGTTTCCATTTTAACCTTAATGTTTTAAATTTTTTAATTCTATCCTTGACCTTTTAAGTAACTTTAAAAATATCTTTTATTGAAAGATTTCTCTTTAAAATATGTTTTCTTCAAGAAATTACCCTTTTGTTTTAAAAATACTCTCAATCTTTTAATTTCTATTAAACTTAAACGAAATTGCATAGGGTATTTTTAAAAGGGTAATTTCTACCACAAAAGCTATTTTTTAAAATAAATTAAAAAATTGAGGGTAGAATTGAAACTTTTAAAATGTTAGAGGTAAAATTGAAACCAAATCCATAGATTATGAGTATTCATATAATTTAATCTATAATGAAATAGGTTCGAAACATTTCGTTTTCAGCAAAAAAAAATAAATTAAGATAGTTAATAAGTAGTGATTCAAAGTTGGTGATTATATATCTAATCGACTTGATTTTTCGGTAAAGAATACTTAGATATTCACTAATGGATAGTTATCGGTTAATACCTAAATATCTTCCTCGGTTATTAGTTCATCTAACATAGTGGTAAGAATCCACTCTTTTTCAAATGTGAACGTGGAAGTTTTAACCGCACTCTCGTCAAAATCTCTCTATTATAGTGTACCCCAAGCAATTCATGTGTATGGTAAATCGTGGAATATTTATATCTCTATCTCTAACTTTTCTAATGAGTCAAATACCCACCAACTAAAAAAATTCAATTTTGCTCTTGAATTAAAAGCTCACCTTGACCTTAAAATGGCTATCTGATCATATCCGACCAATTAAAGCAAGCTCCATACAAAGCCTTTCTTAAGACTACAAGTCAATGTCTCCCCACCAAGCCCTTTAAGTTGAGAAGGTGAAATTTATTTTTATGTTTTTTTCCCCCAAGGAATACAAAATAATTTGCTTTATAACTAATATTTAGACATGGTGTTTGATTTTATATTTTTTCATGATTCCTTGTTTGCTTTATTTTTATTTAGAAATTTCAATCTGTTACAATTTTTAAATTGATATTTTTAAAATTACAAAAGATTTGAATTTTTTTTTTAATAACTTTTCTTCTTCCAATAAATTAATGAAAGCTCATTTTTATTAATTTTTTCTTCTTTTATATTATTGAATGATCAATATTATTATTATATTTTATGATTCTAACTAGGATATTTTCAATTAAAATTTAATTATTTTTCAAATTTATATAGTTGTTTTTTTTCCTGAAACATTCATTATTTGATAAAAGTTTTCATTATTTTAATAAAAATGCTATTTTTTAAAATTTTGAAAACTTTTATTATTTTTAAAATTTATAATTCAAAAAATGTCATTTTTTAAAAATACCCCTATTTTATTATATTTGTCATGAAAAATTTCAACTTTATGAAGTGTGAAATTAATTATTCAAAAAATGTCAGGTGTATCTAGTGCTCTTCTCTTTTAATTATAAGTTCGAGTTTCCTCCCTCTTTTATTTATAATATGTATTTGAAAAATCATATATATAATAAATTTTGTTATTATTATTTATTCTTGTGTGTCAAATAAGATAAAATTTGACAAATGGCTTCTTTCAAATTTATTTATTTTTAATGAAATGGGATATTTTCATACTATTAAAATGTCAAAGTAAAAAATGGTCAAAACCAGTACAATACACATGTTAACATGATACACTTATTTTGGAAAAACAAATTAGATTTAGATTTAAAAAAAAAACCAACACTAAGAGGGCTAAATGGAATATAATTAATCTATTATTATGATATTAACTTCTCATAGTAGAAAACAATCATAATTTTACCTCAAAATACATAATACTCAACATATCTAAATGAAAATAAAATATTTTCATCTTTCCTTTTTGAGTTTTGACAATTTCATTTTCATCCATCAATCAAACGAAAACAAAAGTTGAAAAATCCTATTTGAGAGTTCGCCATGTTTTTTTTATAAGATATTGGGTGAGGATTAAATGGAAGGTTGAATTAAATGTCTTAATCAATGAGTTATGTTCTAAATCGGTGAGTTAAGCATATTTCATATTCATGGTGTTGCATGAATGATAACAAAAAAAGTGAGACATTGAATTTAGGGTATGAAATCTTTATCTCATCATGTCTAATTAGATTAGTATTAGAGACCTATTTAAATATTTTTATTTTTATTTTTAGACATCTCATTATTGTTCATATACACCCAAAGCCCCATTAATATTAATATCATTGTATTCATTTCTATTGAAGTGATTTATTTTTCTTATACAAGGTTTTTTTCTAAACTTTCAAGTGAATTGTAGATTCTTTGTATTTTTTTTTTTAATTTCAACCATCCATTACGCCTTTTTATAATATATGATATTTTACTTTTGATGTCTACTCAAAAAGTTATATGCTGATGAAAATGTTATCCTCTTTTATAAATTCATGGTCATCCATAATTTTAATCAATATCCGATTTCGTTTGGATGAACATTAAAAAAAAAACACACAGTAAGTTGCTAGTGTTCAACATCTATATACTAGTCAACTCACTACCTCTTTTTTGAAAAAATTAGTAAGCAAATTAATTTAGTATATTTATGAGCATTCAAATGTTTAATATTATTCATGTAAGTCGCTAAGAAAACGTGTTACATAAATTTTATTTAAGAAATTTAACAGTAATGACAAAAATATACCTAATTAAGACTAAATTTAAATTTTTCAAATAGAGTAAACGATAAATAAGACTATTACGATTTTGGTCAAATACACGAATATCCCGGTTGTTAAAAAACAATAAATTACATTCAGATAGTTTCAAAATTATGTCAATTAGACTCATTCCCCACTAATACCGTGAAATATTTAACGTCATTATCTTTTTTTTTTTTGCTTTTTCTTATTCTAAGGGGGCGGATGCACTCTTAGCTATAATTTGTTATATTTTAATTTTGTATTTTATTTTTTATTTTAAAAAAATTATTTAGATTTAATTACTTGCTTGGAAGATGAAATGGAGGAAGTAACTCACATGGAAGTTTCTTCCTTTTTGTAGCTTCTTTTGGTTTAGCCTTTACTATAAATTTGTTATGAAAAAACCATTGTGGGAAAGAAAACGTACAAATCTGACTCTGCCACCCAAACCCATCAGCAGCCTACAAAAAAGCAGTCGTCTTTGTCTCCTCCATCTCCATTTCTCCCCCAAAACTCTTCTCTGAAATTCTTTTATGTTCTTCAACAATGGGTAATTTCTGTGCTTGTCTTTCTCCCAAATCAATCCAGAAAAAAAACCCAACTCCGGCCACCCATTCAAGCAAACGGTGGACTCGAATTCGCTCTTCCCGGAAGGAAAAATCCGATAGTTCTGTTTCTCAAGAGCAAGTTCTCGCCGCCGCTATTCTGTTTCAGCACCATCGCCAACAGAACGGCGGCGACCCTTTTGATCGGTCTACTTCTCTCCGGTACCCAAATTCTGGGTCGAAGAAGAGCAATGCTTTACCTCGGAGTTCTAGTTCGCGTGCTCGGTCTCTTACTGATCCTCTTCTTCACCCTCATCAACTTGTTAATCAGGTTTGGTTTATGAATTTGAATTGGTTGTGGGGTCGTTTGTTGTCTCGTAAGATTAGTTGAGGTGTGCGTAAGTTAAAAAAATATGAATGTTATAATTGTTGAGAATGGAGACCATTTTGACGGAATCTATACATTGTTATCTTCTTGCTACCCCGCTTTGAAAATTTTAAATTTACTTTAACCCAACAGCTTAAACTTTTGGGTCTAGTGTGATTTTACGATAATTTCTTAGACTTGGGAACTATGGTGTAAATTCTAAGTTGATGGTAGGAAAGTAGTTAAGAGTTAGATTCTGTATATCACACAATCCAATAAAAAGTCTTAATATTGTTTTCAAGCTTCATAGAATTGGGAGAATTATATTTACTTCATCAAACTAAAAACTATTATTTTTGTATCTTTTGATCTCAATGCAGGATATAAAACTTGAGGATCTGGAAACCAATCATTTTGTCCTTGTCCATGGTGGTGGATTTGGTGCATGGTGTTGGTATAAAACCATAGCACTTTTAGAAGAAGGCGGTTACAAAGCCACTGCAGTTGACTTAACTGGTTCCGGAGTGAGTTCATTTGATCCAAATCACATCACAAGTCTTTTGCAATACGTGAAGCCGCTTACGGATTTTCTTGAAAAGCTTGCTGAGGGAGAAAAGGTCTTTTGCTGTTCTATTTAATGCTTCTGATTTGTGTAGTCAATGAAGTTTGAGGGAAAAGAACTCCGCCTCATATAATGCTTCAGAAATGTCTCGTACGTACGGGTCTAGGAAAAGATCGATTATTTGATGAAGTTGAATTCATGTGACTGGATCATTTACTTGTTTCAAAAGCCTATTTTATCGAGATTTGAGCTAGATATGTTTTTTCAACCCATACATTCAAATTTCTTTCAAAATTCACTTTGTTTCTCAATTCTTGTAGGTTATCTTGGTGGGACATGATTTTGGTGGTGCATGTATAGCATATGCAATGGAGCTATTTCCTTTTAAAATTGCAAAAGCCATATTTATTGCTGCAGCAATGTTGACTAATGGACAGAGCGCTTTAGACATGTTCTCCCAGCAGGTATTCATTGCTAATTTTCTGTTAATTCGTGATCCGGTGATACAAATTCTGAAGTTTCTAATTTGGAAGTCACTGCACCTTTATTTGAATCGTATTGCACGTCTGAAATTAAGAGCCTTTGGAAATTCTCTCAAAGCATTTCAGGGATTTGTTTTGTTTTGCCGACTTTTTTCCCATTGATTAGCCTGTCTTTTTCCTGGTTCAAATAGCACTCCTTCCACAGCCTCTTGCCTCCTGGAAAGAATATTAAGGATTGTTATATTTAAGGGATTCAAATTATTGATCAGATTATTTTTGGTTATAGAGGAAATGAGAATTTTAAAAATGAGCTAACGCTTCCTATGGGTTCAAGAACATTCAAATAGTTTTGTTGGTTGCCAGGTTCAGAGTCTGAGGGATTGCAATATTTTTATGAGCCTATCCTAAAATTATTACAGTATTTTTTGTGTTTTTCCCAGAACTCTGTAGATAAGGTATTTGAATATGATTTGTTTGAACCTTTTGCAGGCAGGTTCGGATGATCTAATGCGGCAGGCTCAGATGTTTTCATATACAAATGGGAATGACCACCCCCCAACTGCTATTAACCTCGAGAAATCGTTGTTGAGAGACTTGTTCTTCAATCAAAGTCCTGCCAAGGTGATTTTAATTTTTCTCATAAAATTATCAGCATGTTTGGATACCTCAAGTTATGCACAGATCTATACCAATTTTCCCCCTAAAAAATTGGAATATTGAAGAATTGTGTTTTTTTTTAATGGGCTTAACTGGTTGGAAGTCATGGGATTATATGCATATTCTCTTCTTGGAATTCAAATATGTGTGGATTCTAAACACCCACAATCGAGTTCATTTCAATTAATTTGTATGGTTTGCTTGATGCATGTGAATATGATGGTTGCTAATGTACAATTAGAACTTCCTTGGCTATTTTACTTACCATGATAAGAATGAAAGCATTGAGAAAGATTCATGTATCGAAATGATGATAATGATTCATCTTTTTGAAAACCATCAAGGTTTCGTCATCAACATTTTCACACTACTTCTTTTTTCTTTTGGTTTAACAAAATTTCTTCATCTTGATTATATTTGGATTTTGGATATCTGGATCTCACTCTTGATCCTCAAGATATAGGTAGCCAAATCCTAAAATGAAATGCAGTCTAAATGTTCTAACTTTTAGTTTTAGCCTATGATCTTTATTTGGGAAATTTCAATTGGTTCATAAGAGTTTACTGAAAATCAAACAGGATTGTTTTGGAGATTTATATCCATGACTCATGCTTCGGTAACCTGAGAATCATCGACGTGGTTTTTTTCTTTTCTTAATATAATAATTCCTGTTGATATTATTCACATTACCTTAGTTTCATCGCTCAAATTCTTTCAGCTCATTCATATCATGCTTGCTCACTACTCTCATTTGTACTTATGGTCCAGGATGTTGCTCTCGCATCTGTATCAATGAGGCCTATACCTTTTGCACCTATTTTAGAAAAGCTGTCTCTTTCAGACTTAAAATATGGATCAGTCAGACAGTTTTATATCGAAACACTCGAAGACAATGCCATCCCCATCACATTACAAGAAAAGATGGTAAAGAAAAGTTCCCCAGAACAGGTCTTTCGACTAAAAGGTGCAGATCATTCACCTTTCTTCTCAAAACCCCAAGCTCTACACAAGCTATTGTTAGAGATCTCAAAGACTAATACATCATAGAAGCATAGTTTGAATCAGAGCAATGCAGTTGCCTGGTTGGTCTCAAAGATCCATTCCATATGCTACCTGCATTATCTAGAAACCCGAGAAAATCGTCAGCTGCATTTGAAGGTCAGAAATTGTCAATAATGTATAGGCTCATAACATTTTAAAAAAAAAGTATGGTCCTTGAATCAAAGGATGAAATATGCTACTTTCTTTTCATGTGTGTGCCTTTTTTTCATGTGGAAGAGTTTTTTATTTTTTATTTTTTGGTGGGGGTGGGGGTGGAATTTAGGGGATTTTTGTTCCCTTCCCCTTTGATTCCAGGAATTTTCCAACAACTAGATTTCTTTGTTAGAATATTCAGAGTCACATCTAGAAGCATAATGTTTGAAGTTAACTTCTTTGAACTTTTTTCTATTAGTCAAAAGTTAGACAAAAAGGGGGTAAAAGGATGTTGCTCTACTCTCTCACTCTCATCTTGCCCATGCATCAAAAAGATGAAAGGACGAAACAAGGTGTATAAGAAAATCAGCTACCCTTCTCATTGTCAATTGACTTTGAGATAAAAGCTTATGAATAAATATATAGTATTAGAGTCCAATAAACTCAAACGAGGATCTGATCTAAAAATGGGATCCTGCTCAAGAACAGTGAGTCTAAAATTATGAGCTACTTCTCTCATCGTCAATTAGTTTTGAAATGGAATGAATACGAGCATTATACTTCAAAACTTTGTTAATTAGGGAATTGAACAAGTAGGTATGGAGGTTATGGAAAATTGACAATTGAATGGAACTAGCCAACAGGCTTTGATACTTAAGGAAAGCCTTATTCACTCAACCTCTTTCCTCTCCATCAAGAAAATGATTATTGCTTATAGAATATATGTTACTGGGCATACTGATGTCAACTTATATAATTCTTGCCAAAGATTATTTTTGTTTTTAGTTTGTAATCAAAGTAATTCAATTATAATTTTTATACTAAATGGGGGAGAGATCAACAAATAGTAAAAAAAAAAAAAGGAATTAAAGTAATGGTGTCTTATCCAATTCATCATTTTTTTCCAATAGATTTTAAATCGTACCTCATTTTTTTTTGCAATATTTGACTCGAGAGAAGCTAGCGAGAGAGATGAAGGGTCATCGTATGAATGTGTTATAACTGACGGGATTGTGTTTCATTAATTGCAATCCTGCGTTTTCATTTCTTTGGATGAAGTGGATTGGATGACTTGAATTCATAAAAAATAGAGGATTCAGATTTCAGCCTAAAATTTGAGTTGTATCCCCATCTAATTTGCATGAGTTGTGAACCAAACATCAATTTATCCATATCCATTTTATTTTTTGAATCCAGATTCATAAAATTGAATTTTGATCGTGAACCAAACAATCCATGAAATATCTTTTTATAACATATTTTTATTCGGTCGGGTTTCTAAATTTGTTTATTGTTTTTCTTTTTTTAATCTTTAATGGAAAGTGCCTCTCTTATCAAAGGAAACAAAATATTATCCTTACATTTTAAATATGGAAAATACTTGTCATCTGACTAGTCAGGAGGTGGTCCTCTTGACCTCTTTACGTCTTCATTTTTTGTTTGGTTAAAAGTAAATTAGTGAGTCCTATGTAATTAATATAAATATACATTCATTTTCTCTTATCATTTTTTAACCAATAGAAAGAGAACATAGAGCGAGGTTAGGAAAATACTTTTAACATGAAAAATACTTGCAAGGAGGATCTCCTCCTGATCTTCTTACGTGTTCATTTTATGTTGATTAAAAGCAAATCAATGGATCTCATGTAACTAATAAAAATATATATTAATTATCTCTTATTATTTCTTAATCAATAGAAATGGAGATTAGGAGGAAGAGGCAAGTATTCTTCAATAACAAAAGTGGATACTTTTCCGAAATTTTAAAGATACAGATCTAAAAAAAAGGTATTTTAAATAATGGTTTATTCTAAATTATAAATTTTTAAAGGAGTAAAAGTTATCACAAAAATAACACTTTAATTGTAATGAATTCAATGATACAAGAGGAAAAATATTAAGTTTAAATTTAAAACATCCGATTAGAAACATTAAAAAAAACAAAAATTATTAATAATGAAAGTTAAAAAAATATTATTTATTAAAATAAATTAAATTTGTACTGTTTTCTAAGATAAGGTAGGTGTTATTGACAAAATATATATATATATATATATTGTAACAACCCGAATTATTTCCAAAACATGAAAAGCATAAAAACCACAGCGGAAGCTATTTAAATTCAACAAGTCATTTATTTCCAAAAATCAAACCAAACATTTAATTTAGACCGGTCATTTCAAAACAAAAATTCCTTAACATCAGTTGAAACAAACAAAGAACTAAAATCAACACTCCAACCCAAAACATAAGTCCAAATCAAACAAGTATTTTCACGAAAATTTTTCAAAAGAAACATGATTTATTTTGACCCATCAAAAAGAAAAGAATAAACACTGCCGACATGTAAAATCAATCAACCACTTCCGCTACGAAATCCATCATTTGCCAGCTTTCTTCTTTCTTTTACCTGAAAAAAAAAAATGTAGCATCATGAGGCTACGCCCAGTGAATAGAAAATTGTTAAAGAATGAATTATGCCATAGAGAGGTTTTCCTAAGACTTTAAGTCCATATACGTCCTCACCGACATCCAATAAATCACTCACTCCAAGGAGATTTAAAGCTTACTTCTAAACTTATAAGTCACCTCTAATCGATTTAGTTTTAAACATAATTTTTCTACAATTTAAAACTAATCGAAAAACCTTTCTCGTTAATACCTTTAATCTCCTCTTTATTCAAAAACAAAGAGAGACTACGCCCATAAGGAATTTAAACATAATTTTTCTACAATTTAAATCCTTTGGGAAATATTCTTTTCCATTGTACGGATGGAATGAACCGCCTGCATTAGGTGTTATTTAAGTTGTGCACACTAAATAAACTCCCTAACTGCCTATTCTTCATTAGACAAGGCCTTGCCCAATGTGAACCTACAACCATATTACCCAAGGTATTTTAAGGTAGTATGATTTCTCACAAACCAAATACAACGCTTTACAAGCCAAAGATCCTACTAACCCTTAGGATCAAACTCCGTCACTTCCAAAAGCTTAACAAATCTAGAGGTGAGACTAACCTAAGTTTATACTAAATCACCCCTTAAACAAATCTTAGGATCTAATAAAATTTCTAGGGAAAATTTGGCGGCATAACGGCTATATTTTTCTTAACTCCCAAAAGAAAAATATAACCTGCACATCTAAATAAAATATCCAAAGAACAATATCTAACTAACCGCCTAAGCCTAAACTTTCCTAATTGGCACTAACGTGAATCGGCAAATATTATGTATAACACCAAACAACAAGAATTCTCACAACAGTTTTAAATCAATCAACGATCAGCCAGAAAGGATAAGATATAAATTAACCTCCTTCTTAAACTTAAGTCTTTAAAGCATGCTTTAGAATTAATTCTTCCAAAAAATACATCAACTCAAACAACCTCTTTTATCACTTTAAACATCCAAAATCAATTCCGAAATTAGAGGTTAATCTAATAAAGAAAAAGGTAAACCAAACATGAAATACTTCAAACCTTAACAACTTCTACTCACCTTAGTTTGCAAAAATAAAAAAAATACTCCTTAAGCACTTCTCAACAATTTCGAGCACCTGAAACACCACCTATCAAATTTTAAAATACATCCAAAAATTTACCCAATCATACAAGGATGAAAGGACGGGGACCCAAGGCGACAAATCCCAAAAATTGAAGCAAAGGCAGCCCCTAAGGGGCTGCCCCTGCTGGCAGCAGCAGCAGCAGCAAGCTGCTGCTGCCACTGCCCACAAGGCAGTGGGCAGCGATGCTGCCCACAAGTGCAGCAGCAACAGCTGCTGCTGCCTTATGGTGGGGCAGCGGCGGCACCGCCAGATCCGCGGCGGCACCGCCGGATCGGCGGCGGCCGGAGCGGCGGCGGCGGCCGCCACTTTTTTTTTTTTTTTTTTTTTTCAGATTAGGTAAGAAAGAAATTTCCAAAAATTAAATTAGGGTTTTCAAGATTTGGAAATTTAAGGAAGAATGGCGAATTTCAAATGGTTTTTCATAAACCTTAAGGATTTCTACAAACGAATTGCTTAGGAAAATTTAGGGAATTGGACATTACCTTGATTCGATCTGGATTTGATTCCTCTCCAATTCCACCAAAGAAACCCTAAACAACCAAAACCTATAACCCAAAGAAAACAAATCGATTAATTGTAATCGATTGATCTCACATTCGATAGATCAAGGAGGGAGATGAAGAAGGAGAAGAATACCTGCCTTTTTCCTTCTGTCTAGGTTTTCACGTGAAAACTGAGAGGTGAGCAACTGAGACCTTTTTTTTTTTTTTCTTCTTTTCCTCCTTCCTTTTACGCCTCCCTCCCCCTTTTTTTTAAAAAAAAAAAAATCATTTAATTAAATAATTTAAAATCTCCCTAAATTTAAGTCCTAAAGTTAATTAAAAATAACTCTTAATAATAAGAATTAAATTTAACACTTTATCCTTAAATCGTTTATGGAATTAAATAGAGAAATTTTTTTTTATCAAAAACTTACCGAAAACCCGAGGCGTTACATATATATATATATATATATATATATATATATATATATATATATATATATATATATATGTCAACGTAACTAACTAATTTGAATAAGATTTCTCAATTATGTGACCTTAGTTTTTGACCATCCATCATTTTCCAAAACTATGTGCAACCAAACGTTAGTTTCACCAATCGTTTACCATATATTGATCATATAATACAATTTTCTCCCTCTCTCTCCCCATTTATTAATGAGTAATTTAACTTTATTTGCACACTCTTTGAACACTCCTACAGTATAAAGATTGAAGATCGAATCCTCTTAACAATTATTTAGGAGACAAATTTATTTATTTATTAATAAGATTACACGTTGAGAGATTCAATTTATAATTGAGATATACTTAAAAGTGGTTTCATCTCATTTCATGAATATAAACTGTTGTGAGAAAACATTTTATTAAAATTTGAGTTAGTTAGAATAAGATTCTAAAATATCCATGTGATAATCGTTTTTATTTATAACTTACCATTCATTTATAAAATAATTAAATGGTAGTTTTGCTAAAAAATGGTAGTTATAGTGACAATGATGTTTGAAAGGGCTCTTGAATGGTCACATATAATGGCGGTTATTTTGACGATAAAATGCATCTTTTCAATTGATGGTTGGAGGTGATTATCGTCAATGGTTGTAATGATATAAAATAAACTGTTGAATGTTGTGATTATATGAATGAATATATTCCAACACAATTATAACTTTTTCATATAGTGATGTGATGGAAGTATGTATTTGTTGGATGAGCGGTTATAAAATGAAGGTTTAAAACTTTTATATTTTGATCCTTGAACTTTTAAAAAACCTATTTTAGTCCATAAAGTTTACTTAACATCTTGTTTTAGTCTCCTAGTTATTTTTTTTTGTTTTTTTAATCTAATTTTTAACATGAAACTTACCTGATATTAATTTCGTTTATTTATGAGACGATAATAAAATCATAGTCCCCTCACCCTTGCACTTTTAATTTTTAGAAGACATCTCTCACCATTTTTATTATATTTTTTGATTGAACGAATATAATTATTTTTGTGGTTTTACCCATTTTTAGTTCAAATATAAGTCTCTCCCTACTTTCAAACTACGGCCGAATCATTTATTCAACTATTAAATTAAAATCTTGGGTTTTTGGTCAAAAAGTAGACAAAATGATAATGGGAGGGACTGAAATACAAACTTATGTAAAGTTTAAGGACCAAAACAGAACTTTTGAATGTTTCAGAGACCAAAATGAGATAAGTATCATAATTTAGGAACCAAAATAGGTTTTAAACCTAAAATAAATATGTATAACTATGAGATCCCTCTATTGAATAAAAGTGATTATTTATTTAACAGATACAACCTTTCATAAGGTGATTTATTATTCTACACATATAATATTATCTTAAGAAAATTTACGTTTTACATGACTCACTCAAATTTTCATTTTCATTTAATTAATTAATTATTTTATAGCAAGTTAATTATAACAAAGTTAGTTTAAAATTGTATATGACACTATTAGTTACATTAAAAAAATGATTAACCATATTAAATGATGATATGATGTGATTTATATAGACTTATTTTAATTAATTTTAGTACTATTTTATATTCTTTTTAGTTTTATACTTATTTAGAATTAAAAAAATTATAATTATAATTTATTAAAAAAGTCACATTGATAACGTTTATGTCATTATTTAAACATATTCAATAAGCTTTCCATTCACGAAAAAAAAGCTTTCCATTACCATAACAATTGAAAAACTTATAATTGAGATTGTCTTAAAATATCAAAAAATAAATTGTAAGGTTTTGAAATTTGAGATCGAAAATAAATCTAAATTTAAGAGAAACTTAGTTCAAATAGTTAGATATCTGCTTTTATTTTCATATGTTTTAAAGTTTGAGTTTTTCTCCTAATTTGATGTAATATCTAAATTAAAAAAAGAAAAATATAAATCTTTCACTAAAGTGGTAAGTCATCTATTATTTTTAAACCACGATTTCTAATAATAACTGATAATTATTCGCTAAAATAAAAAATAATAGTAACAACTGATCTTAAAAACACCATATGAAAAAAAAGCTATTTAAATTTCATTTGATTTTTTTTTTAAAATAAAATTTCATTCGAATCAGGGTCGGATCCCACTAAGGACCGGGTTTTTCTCTTTTTTTAATTTTCATTATATATATAATTATTAAAAATATTATATCCATATAAAAAATTAATATAAATTACCCAATTTTAATTTTGTTAACCAATTTTTATGGTACTAGATTTTAATTTAATTTTCTTATTTATGTATTATAATTATTTTCAAATGATTTCTATAATTTTCCCTACCTATTTTTTAATAATTGAGTTTTTTAAAAGGTAAAATTGAGTAATTGATATAACTAGAGATTGATTAATTTTAAAAAAAAAGTGTAATTTAATATTTTTTTTAGTACAAAAAATTATTCACATTTTTTAAAAAAAAAATATTACTCATGATAAACATAAATATGTTAATATTTAAATTGATTAAATTTTGTTCACTTTCATTCATATTGTGCCCCTCCTAAACTCTAGTTTTATATCCGTCACTAATTCGAATTAAATATTATAATAAAAAGGAAAAAAAAAAAGTTTAAGAATTGAGACTGAACAGCGATTGTTCCACCGACAACAATGCCAGTCTTGCATTTTCAACAAAGTTTCCAATTTTTTCGTTTTAAAATTCCAATTTAATTAAAAATAAAAATTGAATTATGAAAATATTATTAATTAGTATTTAAATAACATTTGAGGCAGTTCTGTAATGGTACTGGCTTCCAACATTTAGTTCCTCCTTATCTGTTCTGTTCCTTCTGATTCCATTTCAAAGGTAATTACTTTCAAATCTTGAGCTTAATATTTCAGATCCACCTTTCATTCATTAGGGTTTTCTAGACTTTGAATGGTTTTCTTTTCTATCATTTTTTTCTTTCTGCATTATATGATTTCATTATATCTGTTCCATATCTGTGATGTTTTGAATTTACCATTATATTTTTGGGTGATTGCAAATGTAGCATTTTAAAAAAATGGTAAATTTAGAATCCGTGTTATGTAAATCAATGGTCATCACGTGAAGTGATATAATGTTGTCATAGTAAATCAGTCCGTTTATTCAATTAGTGATTAACTTTTTTTTTTTTTTTTTATAAATGTTGTATATGGAAATTTTTAAAAGTGCTACACATGGAAATTTTCCTGATATTGGAAAATTAGCATTTTTTCTGGATTGATTTTGAATTCAAATTGTTAATGAAGATAGTTAGATTTGATGAAGTTGATATGAATAAATGATCCCGGTTTTGCTTGTTGTTCGAAGCCGTGTGGGTGAAAGTTATAGATCACATTAAGAAGAAGATTGAGGATGTTTGAGTTTCAAACTTACCAAGTTTTAGAAAGTGGTGTGGATTGCACAATTCAACTTTGTTGATGTCCGTTTTTCCAACTTATGTAGCTATCGGTTTTCTTAGCTAATTAATGTAGGAGTCGATTCACCATATTCGATGTTTCTGCTCGAGAAAATATTCAACATATTTTTCATCCAATTTCAGTCCTCGTTGGTCATTGTAGCTTTTTATACCTTATTAATTTATTCATTGAAATATATTGATATTTTAGAATCAGCTTGGTAGACCCAACTAGAGCCAAATGGTCATTGTAGCTTTATGCCTTAATCTATAATTCATTGAATTTTATAAGGACATTCTTCAACAAGAGCCTCCGTTAGTGAGCTTGTATTTATTCACGATGTGCCTGCGATTTTGTTTGCCTCTGCCTTCTCATGATATTTCTTTCCATTCCATATCTTCCTTTAGCTTTTGGTATTGTCTAATAGTTAAACATTTTAACATCACAATGATCTGTGGTTTTCATCTTTTTGTATTATAAAGAGAAACAAAAGGCTAGAAATGGGTCGTGGAGTTAGCAGCGGTGGTGGCCAGAGTTCGTTGGGCTACCTGTTTGGAAGTGGTGAAACTACCAACAATGTGCAAGCTTCTAAGAAATCCAATGGGTCTTCCGAGCCTATCTCTTCAACTTCACAACCTATTGATAAACAGACTGCTGCTGGCATTCCTGCGAATCGTACTAACAATTACTATAGGGCGGATGGACAGAACTGTGGCAACTTTATCACGGTAGGATTCTTGGAATATTGACATTATAACTCATATTAGGCTCATCAAGTAGCAATGCTGTGATGAGATGTCGATATCTCCCCCGACTTACGTTTTTGCAATCTTTAGTTGGCTAACTGTGTTAAAAAGATATTAAGTTGATGTGGTCTTAAATAAACATGATGTATGTTGCGCCAAAAGTGAAGGCAGAAATTACCGAAAACATTAGGCAAATTGATTTCTTGATAAAGAAAAGAGTCGAAAAAGAAAAGAATCTGTTATGTCTACAGGAGCCTATTTTCCCAATGCTTTAAATCGCCTTCTTCAGCTTATGCGTGGGCTACTTCTTACTATTTAGGATGCTGATGGCAAACTCTACCGAGTATAACATCAAAGAAAAGCGACTGGTAAATGATAAGTTTGTTCAAGAACGTTAACTTTTTAGATATTATGTGGAATGTGGATGAGCTCAGATGTTGCGAAGTACTGATTAGATCCTCAGTATTGCAGCAGTACATGACTAACTCGCAATTAGCTCGAGTGACACTTGACTAGTTAGTCTAATTTAGGGAAAAGCATTCCATTTTCAATTTTAACATCGATTCTTAGAACTATTAGGAATCAATTGGTAATCAGTTGGTCTTATTTCATTTTTGAAATCTACATTTATAATCATTGGAATGTGTATGTTGATGTATGTGTCGGCAGGATCGTCCATCGACCAAGGTTCATGCTGCACCCGGTGGCGGATCTTCTCTGGACTTCCTTTTTGGAAACGGGAGGAGCTGATCTGGTTGACAATCCAGTTCTTATCATTTGTAAACTATACTGTATCTACATTGCTTAAGACTCTTTTCTTTCAAATTATGATGTTTCCTTTGTACGAGGTCGTCTCCATCTCGAATCGCAGACATGCTTGCTGCTGAACTTCTTTGTGCTTTGTCTTAGAAACAAGTGATGGTATCTAGCTCTGAATCTCAGGCAAATGCTGGCTACTGAACTTGTATGATTGGTTCTACTCTACTTGCATCCTTTAGAAATATGTGATAAATGTCTTCTCCCTCTTTGAATTTTATCTTGAATTTAAGTCTCTTTTATACTTCTACAAGTCCAATGTAATGTACTGTCAATAAATCATTCATATTTTTCGAGAAGGTAATCGTGTTGCCCCAATTTCTAGTACTTACATCAAAAGTAGGTGGATTGTGCCTATGCAGCATAATTGATTTGTTGTTCAATTATTTAATGAAATTAAACTAATAATTTATCGAAATTGACATAATCAATTATTAAATTTAGGAATGAAATATCAAAATTAAATTTATTTATAATAAAATGAGAGTTTTAGTTTTTAAAAGTCATGCAGATGAATGAAAGTTTTAATTTATTTAAGATTTCAAAATCGTTAATAAATAAAAGATTTTATTATCATCAAAATACTATGTATGATTTACACCATTAACGCTTTTGATTACTAATGATTTTTAAGTTTTGAAGTGATCATAACTTAGAGCTCGAAATGAGGATTCCAAAACATCTTAAATTATCTAAATCAGAATTCAAATGAAGAAGTTATGACTAAAAGAAAATTAATGATATTGAAGAGGAGATGTCATATTGAGATAATTTGGAACTACAGAGGTATGATTTGCCATTTTCAAACATGCATTTGACAGAAACTACATAAGACTTATTTGCATTTTACCCTAAAAGTAATTTACAATATTAATTTTTTTATTGCATTTGACTAGATTTGCAATAAAAGTGTATATTCAGGGGTATTTTAGACACTCCGGGGGGATATTTTCCCTTATTTATGAGATTGGTAATATACCTCCTAAAGGCTAAAACCTGAAGAAAAGAGAGAAGAAGATAAAAAAAAGAAAAACTAGGGCTTTTCTTCAGACTTCAGAGCTTACAACAATGGCGACTGTGGTTCAAACCTCCGAAGAAGATCCTGCTCTCTCCGTTGTTCGCTTTGCCTCTGAGCTTGCTTGGGCTGACGCTGGTCCTGAGGTTCCAATTTTTCTAATTCTCTATTCCCTATTTTTTTTTTGTTTGCCGTTCAAATCAATCTGGTTATTTAGTTTCATCGTTCTTATACTTGGATTTTGTCTAGAATCATACAAAATTTTCGATTTTTTTTTGGCTGCGTAATCGTCTTTATGATTTTGTTTCCTCTAGGGTTACGGTTATTGTTTTATTCTATGGGGAATTGAAAAGTTTGAGTTTTTTTAATGTAGTTCAGGTAATTGGCTTTGAAGATGTGTAAAAACTTAGGTTATTAAGTAGTAGGAAGTAAAAATTGTATAATTTTCGATGCCTTGTGATTGTGATATTTATGAATTTGTGATTAATTTGACGATACCCAAGCTGAGGATTTAGTTTTTTAACCCCTCCCCATTTATTTTTGTCATTTAATATAAGTTGATGGGGATATCAACCAAAATAAGTTGTTCTTTGATAGATGGTGGTAATTGGAATATTGACATATAACATATTATCGACGAGTTCTGAGACTTGATTAATTGGTGTTTTGATGATTTGTTAGGTTTCTGAGCCAGAAGTAAATAGTCTTTGTGCCGAAGCCCAAGAATGTATGGCTATGGGAAGATGGTTGGATTTGGCATCTCTAATGCTTACTTCTGCTGACTTGATATTTTCAAAGGTGTCTGAAAAAGGTAAGTATGGTTTGAAGTTGAAAATATTAATGGTTTAAGCCTGATAAGATTTATCAGATGCACGTTCTCCCTCCCTAAAGTATATAAGTTTTTTCCTCTCATTTTTGTCTGCTTCGATTAGAATTTTCTGATTGAAGGAAATTCTATTTTCTATTTGTAGAATTCTATTAAAATTTGAATTTTTGACTTTTTTTGGGTAGGGGGAGGGATAATAATTTTTATCGTAATTGCATTTTCAAGAGTTAAATTATAAAAAAAATTAGAGGAAGGGTAGTTGAGGTTGCTTCCTGTATATTTCCTGGTGAAAAATATTAATTCTGTCAGTCTAGACTAACACTATTTTAGTGGACAGAAGTTGTTTTGGAGAGAATGTGCTTATGGTTTAATGGTAGGTTTTGGGCATGCAGACACCAGACAGAATGTTGTGGCTCTGCTGTCAGACATATATAAGATGATTCTAGACATTGATACACTTCTTTTTTGGTAACAGATCTTGAATGTATATTCACTGTTATCTGTAATCTCGTCACGAAGTCTGACAGTCCAGACGAATTACTTGAAATGGTGAAGCTTATATCTTCGAAGATTAGTCAACAGCCAACCGACAAACCTGTGCTGCGCTTGAAGATGTAATGCACGCACCTTAATATGTGTACTTTTTATTGTAGGTTTTTTATTTTTAAATTATTCTTCTCAATTTTTTGTTGTTTACAGCTTGTTCAATCTGTACAACCTACTTGAGAATCCATACAGTCGGTTCCATGTCTACATGAAGGTTCTGGATTTAGCTCTTAAGGGCAAGGCTGCTGAACATATCATCCCATCATTAAAAAATATTGAGAGTTTCTTGAGAGAGTGGAATCTTGGTGTAAAAGAGCAGAGAGAACTTTTTCTGACCATCTCTAATGTTTTGAGAGAATGTAAGAGGTATTGCAGAATGATTATTCAATTAAAAGAGTTCTTGTTAATAATCCTTATTTCATTTGTTTATTCTTGTTTTCGATTCTTTTTTAAAGCAATCTGTTCACTCTTTACTAAAAATTAGTATGCTTGAAACTTCTGTTTTGATTTCAGTTCTGCAAACGATTCTTTCAAGTTTCTCACCAGATATTTGGCCACTTTTTCTAACGAAGAGGCCAGTACCTTGAGTGAAGCAAAGGAGGAAGCTGTTCATGCAATTGTGGATTTTGTGAAGGCACCTAACACATTTCAGGTATTTTAGTGTCTTCTATAGTGTACTATATTTTTTAGTCATTTTCTCCACTGGTTCGAAGAATTTATTGTATGGTTCTATATGTACCAGTTGATTTTATCACTTCCAGAACTAGGGAAAATCTTCTATTTGTATATTCTTCTGTCCATGCTTTGATTAGAGGTGTTTTGTAGTAGATTTTACTAGTTGCTTAGCACCTTCAAATGATCTTGGGGCTTGAGACTAATGGGGCCAAGTGTTCTATTTATGTGATTTACCTTTCAACTATTATGATTTTTCTTTGGCTGAAATCCTTTTTTTTGAATATTATGGGAAATGAGAGTAAGCAATTTTGCACATATGAGGAAGTGCTTCAATTTCAAATGTGTTAGATTCACTTCAACTGACTTTTATAGTGTTAGATGCAACATGGGGCAATAGCCTCCTTGTATGAGGACTTGGTGTGCCAAAGAGCATACCTTTTAATAAAAAATCAAATGATATATTTAGAAAAACAACTTTGAAGAGTATGAATTTGTCTCCTTTTTCTAAAAAAGGAATGTTGGAAACTAATTTTCGAATGGATAGCTAAGCAGTTGAAAGAATCTTTAGATCTGAATTTACTTATATCCTCTAGGGGGAGAGAGAATCTTATCTTTCTCCACTTCCTGTACTACATTTTTATTTTAATGCTATGTTTTAAGGCCCATAAAGTTGCAATCAGTACTGTTTGTTAATACTTTTTTTCTCCACTTCCTGTACCGTTTGATGTATGGGAACATTAAGTTTTAGGACAATCTTTGGAACAGAGGAAATATATAGATCTATGTATATACTTGTGTTACCAAGCTGATCTCTTTCTCTGTCTATTTGTTTTAATTTTGTAAGAAATCTAAATGGTAGAATAATATTGGTTAAAGATCAAATTTAATTTTGATCAAATTTGATCCAAAGCCAATTTTACCTTCTTTTGTTTATATATACGGGAGTTTACTTAAATAGCGATGATACTTCTTGCACTCTTTTCATGTATGTGTATAAAATAATGAATATAGTTATAAAAATGTTTTTCAGAATGAAATTAGGCTCCACGGATGTAATATTTGTGTCTTGACCTGTTTATATTGATTGGATACTGGATGAATTTTTTATGCACATTTTTTTGCATTACATTTCTTCCACGTCTTTGTTTTCCAACTTGATCTTTAGCCTATATTATTTGACTTTCTAGCTACTAAAACACTATACTGTGTTTGTGTTTGCAGTGTGATTTGTTAGATATGCCTGCCGTAGCGCAATTGGAGCAGGATGCTAAGTATGCATTGGTTTATCAGCTTCTGAAGATATTTCTGACACAGAGGCTGGATGCTTACTTGGAATTTCATGCTGCAAATTCTACTTTATTGAAAAGCTACAGTAAAATTCTCAAATTCAGTGCCACTTCTAGTCCTTAGACGAGCTGAATTTTTTAACTTATACTTGCTGGATGTTTTCCTTGCTCTGTAGATCTCGTCCATGAAGACTGCATAACAAGAATGAGGTTATTGTCATTGGTGGATCTTGGCTCACATAAATCTGCCCACATTCCATATGCTCTTATTAAAGACACTCTTAGGGTAGACACCCTTTCTCTTTTTTATAGGCTTTTATTTCATATTTCATTTTATGATATGGTGTGATCCATGCTTCAGATTAATGACGATGAGGTAGAATTATGGGTTGTGAAGGCTATTGCTTGCAAATTGATTGACTGCAAAATGGACCAGATGAATCAAGTTGTGATTGTGAGGTGTGCTGCTACACCCACTCTATGAGGCCTGCAAGATTTAACTGATTCATTTCTTTGACACTCCTATTGTTAGTCATTTGCTTATTTGATGACCGACAACCTTTTTTATGTACGTGTGCAGTCGGTGTACCGAGCGTGTGTTTGGACAGCTTCAATGGGAAGCTCTTGGGACAAAGCTAGCTACATGGAGGGTAAATAATTTTTTCATGTTAGTAAAATTTAATATTATGAATGTTATATTGCCACTCTAACTAATCGTCTTGGTATCGTTTACAGGGTAATATTGCGAACCTTATTACCACAATTCGGACAAGCAAAGCAACTGAAGATGGATCACAGGGGGGGATGCAAGGTTTGATGACTCGCTAAAGAATGAATTTTGTTGATGAGTAAGTTTAAAATAGCCTACCTTCCTTGAGATATTGTTAGGAAGTTGTGTTTTACCAAATCCAAATTTGTTGAAATTTTGACGTGAAGATTTTACTTAAGAATCAGATTAATTTTTATCTTCCCAGCTGGTTAAAGATTTATAAATGGAACTGTCTTGTCATCTAAACTCCCAAGTCCTTCAATCAGCTCTCTCTCTCATTTTATTATTTTATAATTGTTCGTAGTTGTATTTTCACCCCCTTTTGATTAAAGTTATTTTTCTATCTGTTTTTCTTGTGTCGATAGATTTGGATACGGGTTCTTAATGTCATGTTTAATTCTGATTTAAGGGAATGGAACATCCATCAATCTTTCTTAATCAAATACTTAACAAATATGTTAATGTGCCTAACGTATATCCGCATAAAATAAATGTTCAAACTAAGAAAAAGAAAAAGCTTAGTACGGTCTCAAATATCAGTGCCTACATAAGAGAAAAAAAATTACAACCACAAAATGGCTACATTTAGTCACAAATCTCTCAAGTACCGTTTGTATCAATTTATTCTATTTTTTGGGTTATGTTTGATAAAAGAAATTATATATAAAAAAAAACCCAGTTAATCTATTGGTTTTTGAAATAATTTTGTTTTAAAAAATATGTTGGTTTTAATTTTGGATTTAAAAAAGAAAAATTTAATTGTCATCCAACGATTACGTTTTTCAAGATTTAACACAAAAATTAGAAAATAGATTTTTTTTTTAAATTTAAAACAAAAATGAAAAAATGAAAAATGGAACGGTTATTAAATGGTTCTTGCTATTCAATTTAATGACTTAAAATTTTTAAGAATACAAATGTTAAAGCAAAAACTAAGTTTTTCATTTTTTTAACCTACAGGTCATTTGGAAAAAGTTAAATTATACAAAATAACCCTATACTATGGGGTTAATTTTAAGTTTGCCTCTAAAATTTTAGAAGTTTTAATTATACTCTTAGCCTTTTGATTTATTTCAAAAATGCCATTTGTTAGAAAAATTACTCTTTCAAAATATCATTTCTTTGGAAAATTATATTTTTATTACAATAATACTCTTTCAAAAATACCTTCAATCTTTTAAATTTCGTTAAACTTAATCGAAATTACTTTTGTATAATTTACCCTTTTTTTATACGAAGTGTTGAGGGTGGGGATTGAACTATACTCTTGAGTGTGGAACTACATGTTTTAATCAAATAGGCTATACGCTGGTTGGCGGAATAATTTAGCCTTCGAAAAACGCTGTGTGCTGACCCTATGAAAAAGTTGAGGGAGGATATCTTTAACATCACGTTTATTAAGTGTAATATGAAAAGAGTTGATAAAATATGAGGAGGTTTGGTGAGCGATTTCTTGATTAAAGTGGATTTAATGCGTGGCATAACACTATCTATTAGTACAACCAATTGCTTAAAGTTGGTATTGATTTTCAAAATTCCTCTCTTTTCTTTTCCATTTTATTTAGAGTGAAAAATCATCATAGCATTTTTGGAAGCCAAAGTTAATAAATGGTCACTTTTTAAGAGATTTAATATGGTAGTATCTTTTTACTATTTAATTTTTTAATATATCAAAATTGCCCTTTTTTCTATATCAGGTATAGGTCTGACACCTTCTGACATTCTGACACGTCTGTATAGTACGTACAGTTTGACATTTATAACAATTTTCTTTTCCAATGCAATTTTCTTTCCCGATATATTCTTTCTCCCCCAGTTTATGGTATATTTAGTATATTGTTCATAGTTCTTTGGTGGATTTAGTATATTTTGTAATATTTTTTATTTTTTTTTTATTTTTATTTTTTTATGTTTTGATTTTATACTACATACTTCGATTTTAATTCAAATTTTTATACTAAACCCTAAACCCTAAACCCTAAACCCTAATTATGAAAAATAGAGAGAGTTATATTAATATTAAAAAAAAGGGCAAAATACCATTTTGGTCCATGAACTTTCATTCAGGTTTCATTTTCGTCCCTAAACTTTCAAGAGTTATATTTTTCGTCCCTGAACTTTACAATTCGTTTCTTTTTGGTCTCTCCATCTGTATTTTTTGTTTAGGACACTACTGGAGGGCTTAAGTGGCATTTAATTGATGATGTGACATTATACAAATATACAATGAGGTTAAATGACGTGAAAAAATGAATATACAGTACTGAAGTTTAAGACTAAAATTAAGGAGAAAAATATGAGATTAATCTCACTATATATTCGTTTTTCTATGGTATTTAACCTCACGATATATTTCTATAACGTCACATTATCAATTATATGGCACATACTCCCTCCATTAGTGTCCTAAAGGGAAAAACAAAGATGGAAGGACCAAAACGAAACAAATTGTAAAGTTCAAGGACGAAAAATGCAACTTTTGAAACTTTAGGAACGAAAATGAAACTGAAGTGAAAGTTCAAAGACCAAAATGACATTTTACCCAAATAAAAGAAGAAAAACAAAAGGAATGGATAGTGAGTGAAGGAAGGGAGAGATGAGAGAGAGTATGATTTGCCATCAAGGGTTTTTTCGTCTTTTTACATTGATATGTGGCTAATATCTTCCAAAATAAAAAAGGTAGCTATTTATTAAAAGATGGAGAAAAATAGTGCCATTTTTTATATTTAATTCTTTTATTTATCATCCCACACTCTTTTTTTTTATTTCAATTTAATCAAGTGGGGAAGATTCCATTATCATATCAATAATTATTTAAGACTTAGTATACCAATTTATGAAAAAGACAAAAGTAAAGGGTGACATATGCACCTCCTCTTAAGACCCAAATTCGTTTTTGAGAAAACTATAGAACGAGACTACCACAATATTAAAAAGATGAAAAGAAACTAATGAAAATTATTCGAGATATATCATCTATATTAAGTTGACCAAAATCATTGTTTTATTTGAATCTCTATTATGTTTATTAAAATATAAGTAACAAAAGAAAGAAAAATATTGAAAGATAAAAATATATAGGTTGTAATTGTTGTTTAACTTTTAATTTTTCATTATTTTTTGAAACATTAGATTTGACTTAAGCATCGGAGAGTGTTAGGCCTGCACTATACCGACACTTTGTTCCTTTCTTGTACAGATACATACAGTGTTCATCAATTACTCAGCAGACCACCATGCAACACCTCCAGTTGCAACGCACTACATCTGACACATGGATAAGTTACCTTTACCTTTAATTTTAACTTTAACTTTAACTTTAAACCAGTTTTATTATGAAAAAGTCATTGAATTCAGGAAAAAAACCCAAAATAAAATGGATAAAAAGTCATTGAAATTGTGATGTATGGGACACTTTGAATGATACCTAACTAATGAGTTTTTGGGAAAAAAAAAAGGAGTAAGAGATAACACATACCAACTCAAAACTTAAAAAGAGAAGAGAGAAGAGAAAAGAAAAGCAAGTGTGGATGGAAAGAAGAGAATCCTTACCCCTCTATAATAAGTGAGCCAAACTTTCCTTGATGATCATAAGATAAAGAGAAACAAATACACATAAGGAAGAGAATAGAGATGGGTAGGGTTTGTTTGGGAGTTGCAATATTGATGATCATCACATTCCTATCACCCATTGCATACCAATGTAGTGCTGCAGTTCTTATGAAGGGCAACACTACCTACCGATGCAAGGACGACTGTCTCGGTGGAGGCGTAGGCCTCGCTGCAATCTCCGACGACTCCAACAACTCGGACGACATTTCATTGGAATTCATGGACATGATAGAGTTGAGCGTAGCTCGCATGCTGCAATATCCTGGTCAACATCCAAAAACAGATGGAACCAAAAACCGAAACCGTGTTGTGTGTCCAAATGGAAAAGGCAACCAATACGGTGTGTGTGATGGTAAATCAACTAATAAAAAGCAGTGCAGCGTTTACCACAGAACCTGTTAGTAAAATTATCAAAATCTTATGTTTTCAATTGTCGACCGTTGATCTTGGTCGTCATGCATGATTACTTTTCGAAGTTCATTTTCATGTCTATCTCTCTTTTATTTAATGTTTTGTGAATAAAAACCGTCTTAAAAAAAATTATTTGATGTAGCTGTTAGAATTTTACTCACTGACTGATACATCATTTTAATATAAAGAATAAACGTATTATTATGTATGTAACGATTATAAATTAGTTAGTGACAATGAGACAATCACATTAAATAATTTCGCCACTATTTTTACCTAGATTTAAAAGTAAAGAAATAATTAAAATGTTCCTATTTATATCCACAATAAGCATTTAAAGTTAAAAAAAAGAATTTGGATCGGTTTTTGACCACTCGATATCGATTTCATCAGTTTTTATCTTGCACCCTTATTTTGATGTGCAGTTATAAATCTAGTATTTTTTTTTAATAATATTTGTAAAAATAACAACTTATTAAAAATATTTGTAAATGTAGCAAATTTTGATCGGGTGAATTAGTGATATACATTTAATTACTTATTTTTACACTAAGTTAATCACTGATACACATATTAATGACTCTTTAATTATTGATTAACATAATAAAAATTGCTACATTTGCCAATAATTTTAAATGATGATATATTTACAAACTATTGCATCAAAATCGATTACCGAATGTAATTTCCCTTATTTTAATTATCAAAATAAGATGAATTTCCTATATTTTTATACTTTATTTACCGCTTATCATTATTCCACTTGATTTTGTCATGTTTAGTAGTATGTTAATTTTCAAGGGTACTTAGGGCTTGTTTGGGAGTGTTTAAAAAATAAGTGTTTTTAATCAAACTACTTTTATTATAAGTACTATGCTAAAAAGTGCTTAGTGGTATATTATAATATTGTTTGGTTCTAATATTTAAAAGTGTTTTTCATCATATTTAGTGTACCTTTTAGAGAAAATATGTGTAGATATAAAAATATGAGAAAATAAGTTAGTGAAAAAGTGTTGAAAAATAAGCAAGAGAGAGAGAGAGAGAATGTGTGAGAAGATAGAGAGAGAAACATGTGAGAAGTTAGAGAGAGAAAGTTTAATGTAGAGAGAAATTAGAGAGAGAGCGTGTTATGTAGAGAGAGAAAGTATGTGGAAATAAGTTAGAGAGACAAAATATGTAGAGAGATAAAATATGTAGAAGAAATTAAAAACACAAGATTCAAAAAATCAAAAGCACTTCAAAAGCACCTAATACTTATTTATTCAAAAAACACTTTGAAGTGTTTTTGACGTTTACAAAAAGTGGTTATAGAATGTAGCCAAACATACATATTGTATATAGGAAGTGTTTTTGCTCATTCAAAAGCACTTTTGGCTTCTCCAAAAGCACTCTCAAACACACCCTTAATATGTGTTACTTACATGAAAATGTCAACTATCTTTTTCACTATCTCTTATTCAGTTTTGTAAGTTTTAAAAATACGTGAATTAAACACCTCTATCTATCTATCTATATAGTAAATGTTATGAAAAACATAATTATGAAAATGAATTATTTTGGTACATATTAAATGTTTATACCTACATTATAAAATCTAAAAACAAGAATTTGTATAAACATGAAAGATATATACAAAAATAAATATTAAATCGAACATAAAAATCAACGGATACAAGGCTGATGTTGTCAGACTATATAAAATACATAGTGTTTTTAATGAGGTCAAATGGACCAATAGACTGGTGATTACAACCTTTATTCAACTGGTCCATATTTTTATTTTTTTTATTCAGACTTGCTGAAAAAAATATAAAATAAAAAGCAGTTAAAAATTAATTTAAATTTAGTAATCACATACCATATTCAGTGGGATTTTCTGAAAAAAAAAAATAACAAATTACCAAAGTCCAAACACACACTACATGAATGTGGAGTTCTACCGACGTTAGCATTGCCAATGGCAGCGCAAAACTTAAAAGACCACCATTATTGGCGCACAACACTTGCACGGGCAATGGTGGACCAATACCGACGCAAGTGTTGTTCTGTGTCGGCAGCTTGACATGCGCCACTTAAGTATCGCCGGCGCACGATACAACTTGAATTCCCACCAGTCCCTCCGCACCACCCAATTTTTTTTCCTTTCAATTTCTTGGTCAATTTTGACCGTTTTTCTCCGTTCAAAAACCAAAATATTCATAATCCATCCTTTTAGGTACGTTTCTATACTTTATTTTACTAAAATAGTTGTTTCTTTTAGATTTCATAGTTTTAAGTTTTAAGTTTTAGGTCTTTTTTTTTTTTGTAGTTTTAGTGTTGTTAATAATTGGTTGTTATGAAGTAGATTAGGTACACAATGTTGGAACAGAGAAGAAATTTGAACAGTAATTGAATTTGTATTGAATCAAACTGATTACAACAAAAACAGATCAGAAATAACAAGAAAATAAAAACAGAAACGTAAGGACAACCGTTACTGTAAATTGCTCTAAATCACGGACAGTCCGTTGTCCTGAAGTCGATATTGCCCCGCTCAGGTTGTTTGTGGTTCGTTGGCAATTTGGCTCGGCAGGATTCGATGTAGTGTTTCTTGAATACACAACAACTAGTATTTCAAGAACCCGACATAAACCCCTCTAGAACAGCTCTCAAAGCTTTGACAGAAAACAAAAAATGAAGAACAGAAAAGAGAAACAGAAAGTAGAATTCTGAATTTGTTGGTGTAATTGAAAGTGAAGAATCTGTCTCTATTTATAGGGATACGGATTAGTAACTCCAAAAAAGAATTTAATTATGAGATTAAATTCCAGAATTAATTCTGACTGTAACTGTCGCCGGAAACGGCAATGGCCATTATGAGCAGCTGTTACAGTTTTCCGAATTCAAAAAGAAATTAAATAAATATTTTTTAAAAAAAAAAGAATATTATTTAATCAAGATGACTGGCACGGCCCGACCCCGACCCTGACCGATCCGGGTCGGGACGTGCGGGGGGACTGAAGCCCATTGAGTGCGTGCTTGACCCTCGCAAAATTTGTGGAACCCCAAAGGGCCCAACCCAAAGTGCAAGTGTAGTATATATAAAGTGAAGTAAGTTTTGTGATCTTTCCAATGTGGGACAAGTGAATTTTTCACTTTCCCACAAATCACAACTTCAACTTTTCTCTCTACACTTCCTCTTACTTTCACTCTTAAATTTTTATACTTTATTATGTATAAAATCCAACACACAATACATGATTGATTGAATATTTGAGATGAATTTTATCTTTTTTTATTAATATGGATTTTTTCAAATGGACTAATTTGAGTGTTTTAGGTTTTTTTTTTTTTTGTTGAAAAAATTGAGTTTTTTTTTGGGGTAGTTTTAGTGTTTAATTGTTAATGATTTGTTGTTATGAAGTAAATTAGTTACACAATACATGATTGATAGGAGATTTGAGATGAATTTTATTTTTTTATCAATATGGATTTTTGTCAAATTGACCATATTTTGTGTGTGGTAGGTTTTGTTAATATGTTTTTATTCATTTTTTTTAAATTATTCAAAAAATGAATTGAAAATATGAATGAAAAATTTGTTTAATTTTAAATTTATTGTTTTTTTTGTATTTAATTATGTGATTAATTTTAAACTTTGCATATTAAATGTCTAATTTTTACAATTGTAAATGGAAACAGATTATATTTTTCGGATATTTCGTGAGCGCAACAATGTCGAAATCCATTTTAATTTCCTTAAGCTATAGATTTTAATGTCTTTATTGTGGGAGACAGTTAACCTGCAGCAAAGTTAGCCGTCTCAAAGCATGTTTTATCTTTTTGCTTGAATTTGTTATATTTCTTAATGTTATGGGGAGACGGCTATCCTGCAGCAAAGGTAGCCGTCTCAAAACACGTTTCATCATTTTTTATAGTTTGCATGCTTTAAGGGTTTTTACATTGATGGGTAGAACTTGATTACCTAATTTACTTAGGATGTTTTGTTTTAAATAGGTCGAATGCCGATAGGAATTGGATGGATCTAAATGATAGGTTTTGTAAAGAGTATATGATGAGGTGAGGTCATTTTTTAGAGGTTGCAGGGATGGTTTTGAATGATAGTGGAAAGATTCGATGCCCTTGTATAAAGTGTGTGAACGTTAGATTTGTCACACTTCGAGAAACTAGTGAGCATTTGCACATTTATGGAATAGCACGAGGATATACTCGTTGGACATACCATGGTGAGAATTTTAAAATGGGTTCCACGAGTAGTGGTGTTCGTCCCGTTAATGAATCACTAATAGAAGATGATGTTGATGATGGAATGATGGACATGCTAAATGATATGCAAAGTGGTGCATTTCATGAATATGACACTGAGAACTTGGATGAGGGTGGGGAAAATGTGAAAACGGGTGAGTGTGATGGGGAGTTCTCACACTTATTTGGAGAATCACAAAAAGAGTTATACCCTTGATGTAAAAGCTTTTCATCCCTCAATTTCTTAGTCACATTAGTTCATATAAAGGTTTTAAACGGGTGGGGTAATAATTCGTTTGTTATGCTCCTCGAGTTATTAAAGGAAGCTTTACCTGAAGGGACAGTTTTACCAGGATCATATTATGCTTCTAAGAAGTTCTTACGTGCGCTTGGATTGGGATATGAATCAATTCATGTTTGCAAGTATGACTGCGTTCTTTTTAGAAAAGAATATGCCAAAGATGAGTTTTGTTCGGTTTGTGGGCTAAAAAAGTACTTAGCCATTTCTCATTGAAACCTACGTTACAAAGACTCTTTGCATCGAAATATACAACGTCTGATATGAGATTGCACAAGGATAAGCATTTAGAAACGGAAGGCGTTTTACGTCACCCGTCAGATGCAGAAGAATGGAAGTATTTTGACAAAGAGTTTCCGTCGTTTGCTTCATATCCTAGAAATGTGCATTTAGCATTAGCTTCAGATGATTTTAACCCTTTTGGATAAATGAGTATTCTGTACAGTATGTGACCCGTTATTTTGGTTCCATAGAACTTACCACCTTGGAAATGTATGAAAGAATCACTTTTCTTCATGTCTTTATTGATTCCAGGGCCTAAGTCACCTTAAAAAGACATTGATGTATTCTTACAGCCGTTGATTGAAAATTTGAATGATTTATGGAGTGAAGGTATAAGAACTTTTGATAGCTCCAAGTCCAAATATTTTTAATTACGGGCCGCTTTGCTATGGACTATCAATGACTTTCCCGCATATGGTGATTTGTCTGGTTGGAGTACAAAAGGATACAAAACATGTCCCATATGTTTGAAAGATACTTCTTCAATGGGTATTCGGAGCAAAATCTGTTTTATAGGTCATCGTTGATATATCCACATGGGCCACCCATGATGTTCTGAAACAGTGCATGATGGTAAACAAGAATTGAGAGGGAAGCCGAATATTAAATCTGGGGTTGAGATTATGAAAGATCTAGATCGATTAAGTTTTTTCAAGTTCAGTAAGCATCCTTCTACCTAAGAAAAGAAAAGAAAACGGCCTCAAGAAAACAACAATTGGACAAAGAAAAGCATATTCTTTTGTCTTCCTTATTGGTCTAAATTACTTTTACGTCATAAGTTAGATGTGATGCATATAGAGAAAAAAATATATGATAACTTGATTGGAACGATTTTCTCTATTGAAGGAAAGAACAAGGATACATTGAAAGCTCGTCATGATTTAGAAGATATAGGAATATGATCTGAATTGCATATACAAAAAGTCGGGAAAGATAAGTTTGTTAAACCCACTGCAGCTTATGTCTTGACTATGAGTCAACGCATTGAAGTATGTAAGTTCTTGAAAAATGTGAAATTTTCAGATGGGTGTGCATCAAACATATCTCGATATGTTAATGTTAAGGTTGAAAAAATTACCAAGTTGAAGAGCCATGATTGTCACGTTTTGTTTCAATGATTGCTACCATTAGCAATTCGTTGATTTTTGAGTTACGATATAAGTCAGTGATAACACAGTTCAGTAATTTTTTTTCGTCGTTTATGTGCCAAAGTTATAAGTTTAGATGAGTTGGATCAGTTACAACGTGACACCACGTTCATCTTGTGTAAACTTGAAAGGATATTTCCTCCTACCTTTTTCGATGTCATGGTTCACTTATCGATTCAGTTGCTATATGAAGCTAGAATAGTAGGGCCAATATGTTACAGTTGAATGTGTCCAATAGAACAAAGCCTTCGAACATTAAAGAATTATGTGAGAAATTCGGCATGTCCAGAAGGGTGCATATCAGAGGCATATGTATTTAATGAGTCGATCACGTTCTGTTCTAGATATCTTCAAGACATTGAGACTCGATTTAACAGACTTGATCGTAATTATGAAGGAGAAGTTGATGGTAGAGAGTGACATATCAGTATTTAAAGATACTTCCCGTCCTCTTAATCATTTTGATCTTTTGACCTTAACAAAATCAGACATTGATAAGGTACACTAGTACACCTTAACCAACTACGATGAAGTAGAACCATATTTACGGTAAGTATATCTACTTTCTATTCTTAACACCTTTTCCAATAAATAGAACTATATAGATTTCATGTTTTTACCCAACCATCCATAAGGATCATCTTGATTTTCTTGAACAATAGAGCTTGCACAACATTCATAAACATCAAGAGGCACTATTCGTTAATTGGTTCAAACATTGTGTAAGATATTTTTCTCTTGTGTATTCATTTTATAGCTCACTGTGCATTTTAGTTTTTAATACAAAATGTATTTGATAATGTAGGTTAGTGAATTGTGGAGTTGTTGTGAAGTAAGTTATGATTTGTACGCATTGTCTTTGGGCCCAGACATTCGTGCTAAATCTTATACGTGAAGTTGTGTCAATGACATGCGTTTCCGCACAATGGATAGATCACATGGTCGCACTACTATGAGTTGTAAATATCATTAGGGAGACTATTCACACAAAATTTCTATGGAATGAAATAAATACGAAATAAATATATTTGTATTGATTAATTTGAGTATTATAATCTCTATTGAATTGATCATTTGATTATTTCTCCAAAATAAAAACTTCGATGCGAGGGCCGCAACGTAGTTCTCAAATCAATGTGATTGAATTTTCGGCCTTTGAGCTTGTGAAGAGTCAATCGATTTGTTGCTGTCTTGAAGCTTAAATACTAAAGTTTTTGAAACTTGTGAGATTTTAATTTTCAACAATTTATCTTCAAGATGGTTGTCAAAGAATGTTTAATTTTCAAAGTCGTCAACGTTATAGTATTTGATCTTTGAGATCTTTGGTCTTCCATCTTCAAAAAGTTTTTGGTAAGGTATTCGGTCTTCGAGAAATTTTCGATTTCAAGGCTTTGATCTTCAAAATCTCCAGTCTTCCTTCTATTTTTTTTTCTATTGACCTCTTTAAATGATGAATGGTCTACTCTATATATAAAGTTTTCTATGAACTTTTGGTAGATAAGAGTTTCATTTGATTTGGGCCCAATCACCACATGACATATTTTTCTTGGATTAATTTATTCCATCCAATGGACATGAAAAAGACAGGTGAGATATAATTGGATTTGTCAATTTAATGTATTTTAATTTAATTGGAGACACGTGTCAAATTGGGTGGTTCTCTATTTAATGATATGTAATTTTTTGATTAGCTTGAATAAATTATGTGGCAGTTTGTAATTTGTGAAATTTTCTTCTTCTAAAGAGGCATTAATCAATTCATTTTGGGTACACCTACACCTCTAATATTTTCATTTGTATGACTATGTTTTGAAATGAGGTAATTTTTTATATTACATTAAATTAAAGGAGGGGAGACTCGAATCTTCGACGGAAGGGACTAATGTCTAATGAGTTAATCTATGCTTACAATTTTTTTAACGTGACTAAAAAAATCGTCATTTGGTATATTTTCTATTTCTTTTTCAATGTGTGATAGGACTAGATTATAGGCTCAAGTTTCATTTTAAGACTTTTATAAATTATTGGTGTTAGTATTTTCATGAAGATTGAACCATGTAGAAACCCACCTCAAATAGGGTTGAGAATCATCCCTTCAAAAGCATTTGAGAGGCAAGTCCATGAATGGGCTGAACATTTCCTATCTCAAGCAGGGAAAAAAGTTCTCATTAAAGCTGTTGCTATGGCTATGCCTATATGATGTAGTGCGAGAACGAATAACACGGTCTCAACCCAACAAATTCATGCTTGATGAGAAATCCATTCCAAGAATTAGGGGAAAAGAATCCCTAAGAAGAGAAAACCATCTATTGATAAAATTGGATTAAAGATAAGATGTCCCAAATGAAACCCTAAGATGACTATTTCTAATTTAACTAAATTAACTAGAAACTAATACTAATTAGGGGCAATAACTAAAATAGCATATTTTTGCATATTAATTACTGAAATGTCAAAACTTTTCAAAAATTACTCAAACAACATATTATAGTTCAATAATTTATTGAATTAAAAAATTAAATTTTTTAATAAATTCACTGAAAATAATAATAATAAATGATCAAATACATCAATAAATTATTGAACTTGAACTTAAAAAATCAAAAAACAAACAAATTCATTAAAAATACCTATGAAAAATAGTTCAATAATTAATTGAACTGTAATTATGCTATTTGAGTATTTTTAAAAAAGTTCTGACATTTGAGTAATTAGTATGCAGATTTATGCTATTTGAGACAAATTCTTTACTAATTAATTATACTAAATAAATACATAAAAGTAAACTAATATCCTAATAATAATTCATGAATATACCTATACTAATTAACCTATCATACTCCCCATCACTATATATGCCATTAGTTTATTTATCACAATCTTCATTTTCAATAAACTTTCTTATCGAAAGAGTTTCGACAATAAATGAATACAAATTTACTTTTTCTAGTTTATTGCATCTATGTAAAGTGAAATCATTCTAAGAACCCTTGGACTCGAGCTAGGCTTCAGGACATAAATCTCTACTCGAGTAGGGGCCAACTATGTGAATCTACTACAACAAAATGAAAAAGTTCTAGTCCACCAAAGTGGAAGAGGTCTACATGAAAAATTAAAATTCTAAGTCTACCAAGGTGGGAGAACTTAAAAAAAATCCAAGTATACTAAGTAATGCAGGGCTCACATGAGCTGAACATGGTAAAAGAATTTATGATGACAAAAAAATTCTAAGTCTAGTAGGGAGTGTCGGGTTCACAAAATGAGAAAAAATTCTAAATCTACAAGGGAGTGCATGACTCGCACGAGTCACACTTGGTAGAAAATTTTATAACGACAACAAATTCTAAGTCTACTAGGGAGTGTAGGGCTCGCACGGCCGCACTCGGTAGAAGATTTTAAAATGAGAATTTCTTTTAAGTCTACTAGGGAGTGAAGGGCTCGCAAGAGCAACATTTAGTAGAAGAATTTAAAACGATAAAAAATTCTAAACCTACTAGGGAGTGTATGAAGGGATGATTTACTAAATTAGCGGAAATTTATTTAGTAAACTTATTAACATTTAATAACGGATCTATTAACATCATGCAATTTGTGATAAAAACATATAGATTCATGCTAGTTTTTCGAAAATCAAAACTCTTTACTTACATTGAGTAAAATGTGGAGAATCGGTTGGAGGTTTCTTTACAGCATCAATCCTCAGCAACACCGGATCTTCTATGCTATATCCCGATCGAAAGTAAAACTGATTTGTGGGAATCGAACCGGAAGAACAATAGAAGAAGAAATTTCTTATAAATTTTTCCCTAAGGAAAATCGGCAATTGAGCAAAAACTTGAGAGAGAATTTTCACTTTTCTAATTAAAGTGAGAAGTGTATAAAATATGAATCCCAATGGTCATATTTATAGGAAAATATGATATCTAATCTAATTAGATATGCTTATCTCCTTATTATTAAATAATAGAAAAATAAATAAAAATTATATATATAAATTATTGTTCTTCAGCGTGCGCCCACCCTTAATAATATATATATATATATATATATATTATTTATATGAACTTGGGATGTTGACGCCAATGAAGACTAATAAAAATTTATATTTATATATTTTTTTATTTACTTTACTTTATATAATAACTATATATTTAAAATTAGATAAATAATAATTTCTAATTGAGATTAATATCACTAATATCTTGATTAATTCACCCAATTTCGATATTACCGGTTGTTGAGATTATATTTCACTTTTACCCAATTAACACCAATTCCGGCGGCGCAACCCTAGATCCTAATTATACGGTTTACAGTTTTACCTTGTTTATAAGTTTATTCATTTATTTATTTTTTAAATTTTAGTTCTCATTTATGGCATTCCATAATTATGGGGATTTTAATTCAATAACCTGATTTGTTTCTTTTATTATTTTTTTAAATTAAATTTGATTTGGCAGTTACCAAATCTTATCTTCTACCAATATCTTTTTTCTGCTTTCTTCCGTGTGTTTTGCTTTTGCCCATGAAGTTTTCGATTCTCATCTTCTACCAATACCTCTAATTCTTGAATTTCCAGAGAAAGTTGAAAATCAGTTGAGAGAATTTGAGGAAGAAATCAAATTGAAGTGTGATAGTTGGAGATTTAATGTAGAGGCTAATAATCTCAGCCCGTGGAAAACGATTCCTGTTAGGTATTCCCCCACTTGAAATTGCTTGTTTTTTTGGCTTTTTCTTTTGCCCAATTGGTTATTTGTTCGTAAAGGGATAGATGCGATTCGAAAATTGAAAAAATATGCATAATTTCTTTGAATTTTTTTTCCAGATCTGAAGGAATTTTTTAAACTGTTTTTTTTTTGTGCAACATTTATTTTATTTTTCTATTTACATATTTATAGAAACTTTGATCTCTTTTTCATCTCCAATTTTGTGATTTCGCTCTATCTCTGGATGAATTGTTTTTCTCTTTCGTTTTTATTTTTTATCTCTGTATTTTGTAAGAGGACGATTAGGAAGGACATTTGAATTTTCATAAATAAATGTTTACCAAAAGTAAACTGTTTATAAAAAATTACCTTTTCAATTCTCGGTGAACTCGCTTTCTATGTATTTTGTAGATAAGTTTCTTTTAGTAAAATATTTATTTTTATTCAATGTTTACTTTGAAAGCCTGTTTTCATATGTTTTCAAAACTGTTTCATCAATTTTTTTGTCCGGTATCAATTTTAAGTGCACATTAATAAACTGTTTACTTTTTATCTCTGTATTTTTTAGAATGACAAACAAGAAAGCATTCGATTTTTCCATGAAGAAGAAGTCAGAAGGTTGAAGAACAAGTTTGAAGTTTGAAGATATTTATCTTTTGTTATAGTTTGTATTTTTGTTTAGATTTGATTTTTCCATTAATTTTGTAAAATTATAGGGATTTTATAAATTTCCCTAAATTTTACACAAATTAAGGAGAAATTAAATTAGGGGTATGTTTGTCCTTTCACAATGTAATTTAATTTGGCCGGTGGCGGTTTTTGGTACTATTGATATTTAATCCGGTGTATTTGATATATCCATAATTTTTTTGGTTATTAGTGAAATTCACCCTTTCTAAATTAAACACATCTAGCCAAAAACTATTATATTAATTACCATTGAATCTTATTCAATTAATTAATTATTTTGGGCCAAAACCAATTTGTTTCTTAAACCAATTGTATTTAATTCTCTCTAATATTTATTGTTAAATTAAATAAACTCATTATTTAATTAATAATACAAATTATTAATTTCCATTTAAATAAACTCATTATTTGAATAATTAATAATATGAACATTAATTCCCGTTTAAATAATTTATTTATTTAAACAATTAATTTTGCCGTAAAATATTATAATTGATATGTTATATTAATTTCCATTTAAATAAACTCTTTATTTAAACAATTAATTTTGTTTCAATATTAATAATATTAATATTAATTTTCATTTAAATAATCTCATTATTCAAATAATTAATATTGCCTAATTTTAGGTAAAATCAATTACTTAAATTATTTGTTCTTCCTAAGTTAAATTAATAACTTAGTTTTGCTACAACGATATTTGGGCTAGCATAGGGACCTGATGGACCTATAGATTATGGGATTAATAATTAGTCAATTAAGTGATTAACTCATAATCAGTTAATTACTTATTATTTAACTATGAATAGTTCCACTATAGATTCATAGCTGAACTCCCCTCACTACAGATGAGTTATGTCCATTTAGTTTATCTTTTATTTTTATCTGTGATATATCCTTCACGTGGAACCCTCATAATTACAGGCGGATAAATTTACCATTTTGCCCTTGTAATTACCGCTTTATCCTTGTGTTCCCGCTGATTCTCCAATGAACTTTATCTTTAGTCGAACTAGAGATAATATACTTTTGTGATCAATAGAAGTCGTGGCGCCATTTGTTCATGTCTCGAATCAGTACATCAAGGGAGTTTCCTAGAGTTCCTAAAATGTTTAGGTATTGCACTGATACCATTAATTTATAGGAAAGTTATGAATTCCATCTCGTGAAAATGAGTTCCCAGCTACTTATCTAGCCATGTTCCCAAAACAGGAGTGTATTGAGTGTTCTTACAGATCGCTCTCAACCATGTGAATCAAACAACATAACTCCACAAATAGGAGTCCACATTTCACTCAGGATTGAGATCTATCACGGTTGATAAACTTAGTTTGATATTCAATCATTTCTCGTAAACGGTAATAATGAGAAATTTGATCGAACATCGTGGTCCTGTCTTATACAATCAACATTGCATATGATACTTCCATTTCATGTCTCCCACATGAATGATCAGGATTAGATCATTTGTCTATAAACAAAATGCGAAGCTATCAACAGTGTTACCAGGATAAGGTTCCCAAACGTTATCTGTTTACTGTAGACACGTTTAAGTTACTCAACTCAACTTTAATCCTCTCGTATGACTCACATACTAAGTCGTGATTTCATAAGAGTAACTTAGGGTTTACTATTTGAATGTTTGATATTAATATATTTTCATATATTCCTAATATCACAAATTGAATCAATCTAGATAATATAAAGAACTTATGTTTATTTATTTAATTTATTCGAAATAAATTATTATAATTAAATAATTACAAGTTCTAGGACACCATTCCTAACAGTGTAGGGCTCGCACGGGTCGCAAGTAATAGAATAGTTTAAAACGAAAAGTTTTTTTTAAAATCTACTAGGGAGTGCAGTGCTCACACGAGTCACACCTCATAGAGGAATTAAAAAAAAAAAAAAAATTCTAAGTCTACTGAGAGTGCAGGGCTAGTAGGAAGAAAATGAAGAAGGAAAAAAGTCAACGGTCAAAGGTCAAAAAGTCAATGGTCAACAGTCAACGGATCAAAGGTCAATTGGTCAAAAGACGGGGTTAAACAGTTTTTTACAAGTTCAAGTACAATTGACAAAGTCTTGATGACAAGGCCTTGTTGACACATCCCTGGTGACACAGTCTTGATGACAAAATCCTATTGACAGAGCCCTGATGACAAAACCCTATTGACATAGCCCTAATGACGAGGTCTTAATGACAACGCCTAATTACAACGTATGAATCGACAAAGCATGACAAAGTTCAAGTCATACAAAAAATTGTCAATTGGTCAACACGGGTCATTCAAAAACCTGCCGGTCAAACACTGACCTACATCAACGAGTCTGACTTTTACCCACGGGTCAGTATGCAGGTTTGCCTTTGACCCGCAAGTCTTTCTCCTTGAAGGAAAGAAGAAGAAGAAAAGAAGGAAAAAAAAAGTGGCACTACCTGCAAGTCTGAAGGAGAAAAAAAGAAAAATATTATATCTAAATTATAATAGAATTGTTAATGGGCCTAAAGTATATCGCGGGATAACGACACATCTAGACTATTTATAAAAAATAATTTCTTAGATATTAGCAATCTAAAATATTTACAATCATAGACCATTTGATGATATCAGCTAAAGTTTTCTTATGAAAATACCCTTATTTAATTCTGTAATTATAGTCAACATTTAATAGAGACATAAATGCTTTTTTTTTTTTTGCAAAAATTAAACATGAAAAGATAAATTATACTTAAATATGGAAACATGTATTTATAAAAATAATTTAATATTTTCATCTAATTATTTTTAAAAAAAATATTTTTTCCACTATTATATTATAAAAAGATATAGGTATTTTACACAAATCAAATACTTCTACTTCGATACAAGATGTTGTTGTACTTTTTTGTATTGCTTATTGATAATAAATATGTTTTGTTTATATTTGATTTATATACGATACTACAGTAAATATTTAATACACTATGTAAATAGAAATATCTTAATAACATATAATTTATACATTAACTAATTTATTAAATATACATACAAGTTAATTTTTAAGAATGAAATTCAAATTTGATGTAATAGTAAATAGTAAATAGTTAATATACAATGTAAATGTAAAAATCACAATAATTTAAAATTTAATATATATGTATATTGATTACAAAGTTAATTATTTAATTTAATATATTTGGTAAATAAATAATAAGAATTTGTCTCAAAATTACTCAAATAGCATAATTATAGTTGAATTACTTAATGAACTATAATTCAGTTAATTATTGAACTATTTTTCATAGGTATTTTTAACGAATTTGTTTGTTTTTTGGTTTTTTAAGTTCAAGGTCAATACTTTATTGAACTATTTGATCATTTTTTATTATTAATTTCAATGAATTCGTTAAATTTTTTAATTTTTTTAGTTCAATAATTTATTGAACTAAAATTATGCTATTTGGTTAATTTTTGAAACGTTCTGACATTTCAGTAATTAGTATGCAAAAATATGCTATTTCAGTAATTGCCCCAATAAATAATATAGAAGCTAATTTTTTAGGACCCAATTCAAAATATACTTCAGAAGAGATGATGGTAAATAGTTAATATATAATGTAAAAACAAGAAATTATAATTTATATCTATTGAAAATTTATAGTATTTACTTTGATCAAAAAATATATATCTAACTAACCTTAAGACGCAACAAATAGGCAATATAGATTTTTCATCGCGTGCTTACAATAAATATGTACTATTTGGGTTTTCAAATTCACGGTACAAGATATAAAATAAATAGCTAATATATGAAGTAAATATGAAAATCATAATAATTTTGTAATTTATATTGTATTTAAGAAAACAATCCAATAAAAAAATCAAATAAGATGATGAAAAAATTGTAAGGAAAGTATAACCTTTAATGTAAAATTGATTTTCTAAATATGTTATAAGGGCTAATGCTCAAGCAATAAATGCACATTAAAATTGTTTGTAGGCATGCAACTCATTTGAGGGTACAAGGGGAAGAATATAAATATTAATGTGAAATGAACCAAAAGTCCTTATTGCCCTTAATGAAATGCAAGCTCAACAGCTCATCTCTTTCCTTTCTCCTTCTCCCCGATTTCTGTTTTGAATTTCAGTTACTGTTTTTACTGTTTTTTTTGTGCTTCCTTAGTAACAAATATATAAGGAGAGAGAGAGATTTTGTTATTCATTAAGTGAAAGAGTTGAGTTGTAATTCTTTGAAAATCATATCTGAATAATACAAGCTTTCTTGGAGAATCAATAGAGTCTTTGATGGAGAATCTTCTATTCTTTCTTTTTGTGATTAACTTTAGCAAGTAGAAGTTCTTATTATGCTTGAGTTCCTATAATAGTTTTAACAAATTGGTATCAGAGCCTTCAAAAAGATCAAACCCAGAGATTGAAGTAGGCAGTCAGGATCAGTAAGCATTGAAGATGAGCACTACAAGATTCGAGGTGGAGAAGTTCGATGGAAAGGGATATTTTGGCCTATGGAAGAGAAAGAAACGTGCTTTGCTTGTTCAACAAAAGGTTTCCGCAGCATTAGAAGATCCTAGAAATATGCCCCCTGAATTGAAGGATATCGTGAAGATGGAGATGTAAGAACTTGCATTTAGTACAATCATTCTTCATTTGGCAGATAATGTCCTTAGGCAAATTGATGAAGATCTTCAACAACTTCTGATTTGTGGAGCAAGCTTGATAGCATGTTCATATCTAAATCTCTGCCAAATACCCATCCATTTGAAGGAGAAACTATTCAATTTTAAGATGGATTCCTCGAAATCTCTGGAAACAAATCTTGATGAGTTCAAGAAACTCATAAAGTCCTTGACAAATTCTGGAGAGAAAACTAAATATCAAGATCAATGTATAATCTTGTTAAATTCCTTGCTAGAAACCTTCAAAGATGTTAAATCTGTCTTAAAGTATGGTAGATCTAAATTGAAGATGGATCAAGTTTTCGATGCTTTGAAGTCTAAAGATCTGAAATTACAAATAGAACAAAAGAGTAAGAACCATGGAGATCTACATGTTGTAAAAGCCAAATCTGATAGAAAAGAATGGAAAGGGAAGAGAATACACAAAGATAAGAAAAACAGTGCAAAGTCTTTCAAATGCTTTCACTGTAATAAATATGGTCATTACAGAAGAAGCTGCCCTCAAAGATACATTCCCAAGAAAGATATAAAAGAAGATCAAGGGGAAGTTCAATTAGCAAAAGCACTCACATTGGAACCAGCCTTGGAGATGTATGAAAATGTTGAATATAAAGCTGTAGATCAAGATTGGATTCTTGATTCAGGTTGCACATTTCATATATCTTCGAATAGAGAATGGTTTGAAAACTATGAGGTCTTTGATGGAGGCCAAGTCTTGCTGGGAAACAATAAACCCTGCATTGTAATTGGGAAAGGGTCAATAAGAATCAAAATGTTTGATGGAGTTGAAAGACTGCTAATAGGGGTCAGACATGTGCCAAAAATAAAGAGAAACCTGATCTAACTAGGCACTCTTGAAGCAAAAGATGGAGAACTCACAGTCTCTAAAGGGTCAAAACTTGTCATGAAAGCCATCGGGAAGAATAGCTTGTATTTCTTGATTGGTGGTTCATCAATAGCCATTGCAGTAGTAGCAAACAGCAGACAAGATCAAAGAACCTCACTATGGCATGACAGACTTGGGCATGTTGGAGAAATGGGACTGAATGAACTACATAAACAGAACCTTCTGAGAAGTGGAAAGATGGAAAAGATGGAATTTTGTGAGCATTACATATATGGCAAAGCTGCAAGACTGAAGTTCTGAAGGTCTACCTCACGAACCCATGAAAGATTAGCATACATATATTCTAACCTCTGAGGTTCAGCAAAGGTTGTATCAAATGGTGGTAATAGATACTTCATGTCCCTGATAAATGATCATTCCAGGAAAGTTTGGGTGTATTTACTCAAATCAAAGAATCAAGCTTTCTCAAAGTTGTGTGAATGGAAGAAAATGGTGGAGACTTAAACCAGCAAAAGAGTAAAAAAGATCAGAACTGATAATGGGCTAGAGTTTGTAAATGAGGCTCTTAATAAAATATGCATTGAAGAGGGTATTGTCAGACACAAAACAGTGAGATTCACCCCACAGCAAAATGGCTTAGCTGAAAGGATGAATCACACCATTTTAAAAAGAGTTAGAGTAATGATGTCAGAGGCAAACCTCCTAAACATTTTTTGGGTAGATGCAGTGAACACAACAGTCTACCTCATAAACAAATGGCCATCTGCTGCTATTGACTTGAAGACACCAGAATAATTGTGAACTGGATCACCACCAAAGCTAGACAACCTTAAAATCTTTAGTTGCCTAGCATATGCTCACATAAAAGAAGGCAAGCTTGATCCAAGAGCCAGAAAGTGCATGTTCATTGGTTACCCTGAAGGTCTAAAAGGTTTCAAGATGTGGAACGGTGATGGAAAGACACCAAAGTGTTTCCTTAGCAGGGATGTGACCTTTGTAGAAGATACCATGTACATGAAATATGACTCCCAAATGACAGAGAAGCAAGAAGGCCTAGGGATCTCTGAGTTTGAGCTTGAGGGATTCAATCCATCTCAAATTTTAGGAGATGATGATGCGCATGATACTCAGCAAGAAGAATCACAAGGGGAAACCATATCCACTGATGTTGAAGCAGGAGACACATCTTACCAACTAACCAGAGACAGAACTAGAAGAGTGCCAATACCATCTACAAGTTACTTAGATTCTGACTACATATCTTTTGTACTGAATATTGAAGTAGAAACTGATGGTCCAGAACCAAATTCATACAAAAAAGCTATGAAGTGCCCTGATAAATCTAAGTGGAAACTGGCAATGGAAGATGAAATGGATTCTCTTGAAAAGAATCAAACCTGGATATTGGTTAAAAGGAAGCCTAAGCAAAAACTTATGCAGTGTAAATGGATTTACAAGAGGAAAATGGCAGCAACAGAACCTGGTGGAGTAAAGTATAAATCAAGATTGGTTGCTAAGGGGTTTACACAAAGAGAAGGCATTGATTATCATGATATCTTCTCTCCTGTAATCTAACACACCTCCATCAGGACACTCCTTGCTCTAGTTACCTAATATGACTTAGAATTGGAGCAGCTAGATGTAAAGACAACCTTCCTACATGATAAATTAGAAGAAGAAATTTTCATGTCACTCTGAAAAGGCTCAGAAGAAAGTATGTTTGCTTAAAAGATCCCTCTATGGTCTAAAACAATCCCCTAGACAATGGTACAAAAGGTTTGATGAATTCATGTTAAGAAATGACTTTAAGAGAAGCAGTTTTGATGGGTGTGTCTACCAAAGAAAGTTAGAACACCAACTTGGCATAATTCTTCTACTTTATGTAGATGATATGCTCATTGCCTCCAAAGAGATTTCTGAAATTCAAAGCCTAAAAGATCTGCTAAACAGTGAGTTTGAGATGAAGAACCTTGATGAAGCAAGGAAGATACTGGGAATGGATATCATCACGAATAAGGATGATCACTCTATGCACTTGAATCTGACAGACTACATTGCTAAGGTCCTTGACAGATTCAACATGTCAAATGCCAAAGCTGTATCAACTCCAATTGCAAGCCATTTCCAACTGTCAATAGACCAGTCCCCAAAGACAGAAGCTGAAAAGGAAGAAATGAATAAAATTGTTAGGAATGATGTCCTAGAACTTGTAATTATTTAATAATAATAATTTATTTAGAATAAATTAAATAAATAAACATAAGTTCTTTATATTATCTAGATTATTCAATTGACGATATTAAGTATATATGGAAATATATAAATATCAAACATTCAAATAGTAAACTCTAAGTTACTCTTATGAAATCACGACTTAGTATATGAGTCATACGAGAGGGTTAAAGTCGAGATGAGTAACTTAAACGTGTCTACAGTAAACGGATAACGTTTGGGAACCTTATCCTGGTACCACTGTTGATAACTTCACATTTTGTTTATAGACAAATGATCTAATCCTGGTCATTCATGTGGGAGACATGAAATGGAAGTATCATATGCAATGTTGATTGTATAAGACAAGACCATGATGTTCGATCAAATTTCTCATTAATACCATTTACGAGAAATGATCGAATATCAAACTAAGTTTATCAACCGTGATAGATCTCAATCTTGAGTGAAATGCGGACTCCTATTTGTGGAGTTATGTTCTTTGATTCACATGGTTGAGAGCGATCTGTAAGAACGCTCAATACACTTCTGTTTTGGGAACATGGCTAGATAAGTAGTTGAGAACTCATTTTCACAAGATGAAATTCATAACTTTCCTATAAATTAACGGTATCAGTGTGATACCTAAACATTTTAGGAACTTTAGGAAACTCCCTTGATGTACTGATTCGAGACATGAACAAGTGGCGCCACGACTTCTATTGATCACAGAAGTATATTATCTCTAGTTCGACTAAAGATTATATTCATTGGAGAATTAGCGGGAACACAAGGATAAAGCGGTAATTACAAGGGCAAAACGGTAAATTTATCCGCATGTAATTATGAGGGTTCTATGTGAAGGATATATCACAGATGTAAATAAAGATAAACTAAATGGACATAACTCATCTGTAGTGAGGGGAGTTCAGCTATGAATCTATAGTGGAATTATTCATAGTTAGATAATAAGTAATTAACTGATTATGAGTTAATCAATTAATTGACTAATTATTAAGCCCATGATCTATAGGTCCATCGGGTCCCTATGCTAGCCCAAATATCGTAGTCGCGAAATCAAGTAGAAGAAATGGAAAGTTTAAGTAAAGTGAATTACTTAAATATGCAATATTAATTGTTTAAATATTGAGTATATTTAAACGGTAATTAATATAAACATTATTAATTGTTTAAATAATGAGTTTATTTAAACAGAAAATTAATAATGAAATATTATTAATTAGATATTATTAATTATTTAAATATTGAGTATATTTAAATGGTAATTAATAATTTGAAATTAATTGACAATTATTAATTGTTTAAATAAATAATTTTATTTGAATGGAAATTAATAATTAAAATTAATTAATTAATAATAAAATATTATCAATAAAGTTATTAATTAAATAATGAGTTTATTTAATGGAAATTAATAATTAAAATATTTATTATTAATGATTTAAATAATGAAAATTATTTAAATGGAAATTAATAATTAAATATAATTTGATAATATTTAGTCGGGAGAAAATATTAATATTATTAATTGTTTAAATAAATATTTTATTTAAATGGTAATTAATAAATAAATTAATTAAGTTGGACTTATTAATTTAAGAGAGAGTTCAAGCCCAATTGGATTAATGAACCCAATTGAAATTGGCCCAAAATAATTAATTAAATAAATTTGATTTATTAATTATTATTAATTTTGGCCATCATAGATAATTTGTAGGAGATAATTATTTGAATTATATCCTATAATAATTATATAGATTTATTTACCAAAGATAAATAAAATAAAGAAAAGAAAATATTCTCTTATTTATCTATGGCATTTTAGAAATACCAAGATAAAGGAAAGAGATAATTCTTTTTTCTTTTTGTATTTATCTCCATGGATTAATCCTAATGTGATTAGGATTCCTATTTTCCTATAAATAGGAGGCTTGGGTCATTCATAAATCACACAATTAAATTCCTTAGAAATTCGGAATTCTATCTTCCTTCTCCCTCCCCCCTTGGCCGATTTTCCTATAGTCATTGGGAAGAAAATATTTTTTCTTCTTCCCAATTTCTTCTTAAGTTCGATCCCACAATCGGGTTTCGTTTGATTGATCGGGATATAACGTAGAAGATCCGGTGTTGCTGAGGATTTGATGCTGTAAAGAAACCTTCAACCGATTCTCCATTTATTACTCAATGTAAGTAAAAGGCCTTTAATTTTCGAAATTAAGCATGAATCTACATGTTTTATCACAAATTGCATGATATTAATAGATCCGTAATTAAATATTAATTAGTTTACTAAATAAAATTCCGCTATTTTAGTAAATCATCCCTTCAAAAATACCCTATGCAAATGTTATATGTGGTGTGCACAAGGCCTGACATAGCACAAACAACTAGCCTCCTCAGCTCATATATGTCAAATCCATGAAAAGAACATTGGCAAGGTTTGAAGTGGACACTGAGATTCCTAGTAGGCACAAAAGATCATGCCTTGCATTTTGAAAGGGACATTCATCAGAGCAAGGTGTTAGAAGGCTATGTGAACTAAGATTTGGCAGGTGATAGAGACAGAAGAAAATTTGATGGGTGTCGAAACCACCAAAAATAAATACTTACTCTCGAGATTTAGAATTTTGTAGTAGTGGTGAGTAAGGTCGATCTCCACAGGGAAAAGGGAATTAAATTAAAGTTAACAAAAAAGGGGGGGTTTTGAGTTTTGGAAATAAAACGGAAAATAAATTAAAAAGAAAGAAAATCAATAGAGAAAGCTTCCAACTAAAGGTTAATCTCAGTTATGGTTCATGGATTTGATCATCGATTATTAAACATGCATTCCTAAATTCTTCTCTAAATTAGTTGGGAGTTGCCGGAACAACAAGTGCTCTTCCTTAAATTCTCGATAGCCAAGATACTATCTAATGACTACTTCCCTAATTAACGGATAACCCTAGAATACGATAATAAGATTTAACCCTTTAACAGCATTAAGATGAGAAGAACTCAATTCTAACTAACAAACACAGTACGACCGATTCATTTAAGTTAGATCATAAATTCTCATAACATAGATCAAAAAGTGTCCTAATCAATTTATGCTAATATGCTACTTGTATTAGAACAATTAAACAATTACGGATTCAACGTTCTAACTAGCGATATGCAAAATTAACAATTGAACAACGGGCCCTATTGCACAAGAATTAATCAACAATAAAATATACAAATAGAAAGCATGAATAAAGAGAAAATAGGAATTAAAATTAAGGACAAAACCTCACAAATTCATGAATCAAACCTCGATAATCCTCTAGTTGGAATAAATAAATTAGCTAGAAAATATATTAAAAACTACCTAAAAGTTCTAAGAAAAATAGGGGAAGAAGAGATTTCTAATTAGGGTTCAAAAGGGGTTTTAAATAGGCAAAAACAAGCCAAAATCGCACAAAATCTGATCCCTATCTCTTCCAGCCACGTAAGCCAGCCAAACATCTTGTTTTTTTTTTCTCGTTGCTGCGGCGGTGGGATCCCATTGTTGCGGCGGTGGACATTTTTGCAATACTAAAATGGGCATAACTTCTTCGTTTGAAGTCCGATTTGAGCGCCGTTTTCGCCTACGTTTATGAAATTCAACGATTAACAATATTATAGACATTTAAATTAATTAACATTCATATTTTAATTATTTAGGAGATAAAACCACTTATAAACAGGCATAAATTACGAGCTATCACCTTGACAGATTCAACATGTCAAATGCCAAAGCTGCATCAACTCCAATTGCAAGCCATTTCCAACTATCAATAGATCAGTCCCCAAAGACAGAAGCTGAAAAGGCAGAAATAAATCAAATACCCTATGCAAATGTTATAGGTTGCATGATGTATTCTATGGTGTGCACAAGGCCTGACATAACAAGCAGCTAGCCTCCTCAGCTCATATATGTCAAATCCAGGAAAAGAATATTGGCAAGGTTTGAAGTGGACATTGATATTCCTAGTAGGCATAAGAGATCATGCCATGCATTTTGAAAGGGACATTCATCAGAACAAGGTGTTAGAAGGCTATGTGAACTCAGATTTGGCAGGTGATAGAGACAGAAGAAGATCTCTCTCAGGTTTTCCATTCACTTTCTATGAAAGCATTATAAGCTGAAAGTCCCAACTCTAATCAAGAGTAGCTCTATCCTCTACTGAAGCAGAATACATTGTTGCTGCTGAAGGAGTTAAAGAAAATTTATGGTTGAAAGGATTGTTAAATGTATTGGGAATATTTCAAGAGGTTGTCAAGATATTTTGTGACAACCAAGGAACCATATTTCTGACCAAGAATTAGATGTTTCACTAAAGAACCAAGCACATAGACATCAAGATGAACTTTATCATAGATGTAATAGCTGAATGAGGAGTTCAAAAGGAGAAGATCCATATGGATGACAACCCTTCAGACATGTTAACCAAGCCAGTAATCAGCTCAAAACTTGAGAAGTGTAAGAGCATTTTGAAGATTGTCAAATGTGAATCTCTCTAGTGAAAGAAGTATAAATTCCTCAAGGTTGCTTAAATTGATGAAGAATGATGATTGAATAAACTCAAGACTTAGTTTGGTTCAAGGTGGAGATTTGTGAAATGAACCAAAAGTCCTTATTATCCTTAATGAAATGCCAGCTCAATAGCTCATCTCTTTCCTTTCTCCTTCTCCCCGATTTCTTTTTTGAATTTCAGTTACTGTTTTTCTTGTGCTTCCTTAGTAATAGATATATAAGGATATATATATATATATATATATAGAGAGAGAGAGAGAGAGAGAGAGAGAGAGAGATAGAGAGAGAGAGAGAGATTTTGTTATTCATTAAGTGAAAGAGTTATAATTCTTTGAAAATCATATATGAATAATACAAGCTTTCTTAGAGAATTAATGAAGTCTTTGATTTAGAATCTTCTATTCTTTCTTTTTGTGATTAACTTTAGCAAGTAGAAGTTCTTATTATGCTTGAGTTCTTGTAATAGTTTTAACAGTTAAATACAAAAAATAATAATGAAAAAGTCAGATTTGTAAATATTTACAAAAACTAACATTAAAGAAAATATTTTCTATAGATAGTCTACTTATGACAATTTCTATAAAATAAATGTTCAAACTAAGAAAAAGAAAAAAAAAAGCGCAGTACTGTAAAGACAGCTCATTAATGATTAAATTAGTTAGGAATAACAAAATTGGAGAGGAAGTCAGAAGTCTGTCAAGTAGCTAAAGATTAGTTATAATTTCTGTTGTAATTATGGCTTCTCTATAAATAGAGGCTTGTATCATTCATTGATGGTTAATGAAAATCAAATCCTCTTGAGTGACCTATTCTAAATTTCTATATGGTATCAGACTCGTTCTTGGCTTAACAACTTTCTTCGATCCTGTTTCCATGGCTTCTTCTTCTTCCACCACCATTTCTACTCCGCAATCAAGCTTTGTTCAACTTGTAACTTTTGGAAATCACTCTTCCATTAAAATTGAATGATTAAAATTTCCCATCCTAGAAATTTCAAGTACTTTCCGCAATCGAAGGTCACGGTCTTGAAGATTATATTTCAAATTCACCTACTGTTCCTGCGAAAACAGTAAGTAATGGATCTTCTTCTTCTTCAAATCCAGAATTCCTTCTCTGGAATCGTCAAGATAAGTTGTTATCATCTTGGCTTGGAAGCTCAATGCCTGAATCCATACTTTCTGAAATCACAGATTGTACTTCTTCTAGCGAGGTATGAAGTTGTATTCTTCAAATGTTTTCTTCGCAAAATATGGCTCGTATTATGAAATATAAATCGAAGCTTGTATCTCAGAAATCGATAATCTATCTATAAAAGTTATCTTGGAAAAATGAAATCTTATGCTAGTGCACTTTCATCTTTTGGAAATAAGATTTCAGATAAAGATCTTATCATGAATGTTCTTGAAGGCCTTGGAACAGATTATGATTCCATTGCTACGGTGATTACTGCTAAATCTGATGATCCTGTTGGGATTTATACCCTAGAATTCGTAATTTGTAATAGAATATTTTATGAATAAATAAAAGTATTATTTTAGTGAATTTTGTGCAATTTATTATATGTTGATATTCGTTAAATATTCAAACATTAATAGAAAATTCCAAAGTTACTAATTCTGTAATCTTGGCTACTATGAGATATAAAGTGGATCTAGTCCAAGATAGTAACTCAAATAGTCTACAGTAAACGAATATGGTTAGGAAACCTTATTCTGGTAACACTGTTGATGTTGTTCACTGATTTGATCCAAATCATTAGCATGATGTAGATGCAAGTGGAAACATCATATATAATGAGTTTATATAAGATTGAACCAGGATAATAAATCGATTCCTAAATAACACCGTTGATAGGAAATGATTTATAATATCAAATTTACGTTATTAAGATTGATACGTCTCAATCCTAAGTATGTTGTGAACTCACATTAATGAAGTCTTTTCCTTTGATTCACATAGTTGAGGGTGATCTGTTGATACACTCGATAAACTCCCGTTTTGGGGAAATGACTAAAATAGTGCTTGGGAACATTTCTATACAAGATGACATTCATAACTTTCCTAAAACAAATGAAAGTGTTAGTGCGACACTATTCTAATTTAGGAACTTTAGGTATCTCCGTTGTTGTAATGATTCGGTACTTGAACATGAGGCCTTACCTTCTCACTGGCCCGAGAAGGATCGTTTTATACTTGAAAACTATAGAAAAATGTTCATTAGAGAATCATCGGGTACACAAGGATAAAAGAGATAATTACAAGGGTAAAACGGTAATTTTGACCCAGTTGTAATTATGAGATTACCACGTGAAGGATATGTCAAAACAAACTTAATAACAAATGGACATAACCCATCTATAGTGAGGGGAGTTCAACTTATGGTTTATAGTGGAATTACCCTAAGTTAATAATTATGCTTAATTAATTAATGAGTTTAATTAATAAATCAATAATTATTGGAGCCCATGATCTATAGGTCCATCAGGTCCCTATGCTAGCCCATATATCATTGTAACTAACTAAGTTATTAATTCAACTAGGAAGAAAGAATTATATTTAAGTAATTAAATTACTTAAATAAAGGGAAATATTAATTGTTTAAATAAAAGGTTTATTTAAATGGAAATTAATATTAATATTATTAATTATTTAAATAATGAGTTTATTTAAATGGAAATTAATAATTAGTATTATTAATTAAATAATTAGTTTATTTAATTTAATAATAAAAGAAATATATTTGTTTATGAAACAAATTAGTATTTTGCCCAAAAATAATTAATTAAATGAATTTGATTCAATATTAATTAATTGAAGAATTTTTGGAAATATGTATTTAATTAGAAATATTATTTTTCTAATTTTAATTACATAATAGATAAACAAATATAAATATTAAATAAAAAAAAGGGAGATAAAGTCAAGTTGGCATGCCACTTTGGATTTAAAAGCAAAAAAATTGTTTTGTTTTATAAAAGGTGGTATGACGCCACTTTCTCTCTCTATTTTTTTTTTATTTTTTTAAATAATTTTGATTATTTAAATTCATATTTAGAGACTTGGAATTTATCAAAAACTCTCTCTTTTATTCTCCCATATAGCCGATTTTGGCATAGAAAAATAAGAAGAATTTTTCTTCTTATGCTTTTGTTCTTCCGGTTCGATTCCCACAAGTCGGGTTGGTTTGTGATCGGGATATAGCATAGAAGGCTTGGTGAAGTGGATTGATGCTGTAAAGGAAACCCAACCGATTCTCCATAAATCTACAATGTAAGTTTTTTCGAAAAACCTTATAATTTTATTTTTTTGATTTGATCATGATTGCATGTTATTAACGGATTCGTAATTAATCGTTAATTAATTTACTAAAGAAAATTCCGCAAATTTAGTAAATAGTTCCTTCAGATCCATCCTTCAAAGATGTATCTGCACTTCTCTCAACTCATGAAGGAAGGATTCAGCGGAAAATCATTGTTCATGATACAACTTTACCTGCTGTTAATCTCACAGTTCAATCAAAATCAACATCTTCTTAGAATTCTAGAAATTTTCAAGGCAACAATCAGGGAAATTATGTAAACAAAGGAAAAGGAATAAACAATAATAAAGGAAGATATGGTAATTCTAACAATCGGCCTCAATGTCAGAGGTGTAGCAGATTTGGGCACACCAGTTTAAAATGTTATTCACGGTTTGATCTGAATTACCATGGCCCTAATCATAATGGTGGATCTAGCAATGCTTCATTGGCCTGGTTTCACAAAATCAGTTTCACCAGCCTTATAATACCAACAGACCACAAAATCAGTTTCATAGATCATCTTCTAATCCAATGACAGCTTTTGTAGCAACCTCAGATCTGCCTTCTGATACTAATTGGTATCTAGATTCAGGTGCAACCCACCATGTGACAAATGATATGAACAATCTGAATGTTGGTAGTGATTATCAAGGTAAAGGTAGTGTTAAGATTGGTAATGGGTCACATTTGAACATTTCTCATTAAGGTTCTTCTCTAGTTTTCTATCCAAAATCTCTTAATACATTCAAATTAGAAAATTTGTTTCATGTTCCTAAAATTTTCCAGAATCTGCTAAGTGTCCATCAGTTTGCAAAGGATAACAATGTCTACTTTGTTTTTTATCCTAACCATTGCTTTGTTAAAGATCAGGTCACTAATCAGACATTGCTTGAAGGGAGCTTACATGGAGGACTTTATAGGTTTAATCTACTGTCTCATCCCAAATCAGCAATAAAAGGCACATCTGTAATTTCAGCACAGCCTACTGCTTTACATACTTTTTTTTTAAATTCTGCACATTTACATACTTGTAGCGCTCCCAAATGTACTTTGTTAGACCTATGGCATTGATGCTTAGGTCATGTCAATATCTCTACTGTTAAGGATGTTTTAAAACAATGTAATGTTTCTTATCTTTTGAATAAAGATTTCGATTTTTGCAATTCCTGTCAAATCTCCAAAAGTCATAAACTCTCATTTCCTACTTCTACTATTGTCTATTCTTTCCCCTTACAACTTCTATTTGCTGATCTTTGGGGCCCTGCATCAATAGATTCTAGAAATGGTTATAGATATTATCTTAGCTTTGTTGATGCTTTTACCAAGTTTACATGGATTTTTTTTTTATGAAATGTAAATCTGATGTCTTAAAAACATTTGTTCTGTTCAAATCCCAAATTGAAAATCAACTCAATACATCAATAAAATCAATCCAAACAGACTGGGGAGGAGAGTTTTGTGCTCTTACTCCTTTTCTTCAAACTCATGGCATCACTCATCGCATTACATGTCCCCACACTTCAGCTCAAAATGGCACAGTTGAAAGGAAACATAGACAAATAGTAGAGTTTGGTCTTTCTCTTCTTTATCAAACAGATATGTCTTTGCAATTTTGGGATGATGCTTTCAACACAACAATCTTTGTGATGAACAGATTACCTACAAAAGCCTTACATGGTAAGATTCCTTTAACTCAATTGACTGCTACTGATGTTGATTTCTCTTTTCTTAAAGTATTTGGCAGTTCATGCTTTCCCTTATTAAGACCTTTCAAAAAGCATAAGCTAGACCCAAGATCAAATCAGTGTTTTTTTTCTTGGATATTGTTCACAACATAGAGGATATAAGTGTCTCTCTCCATCAGGCAGAGTTTATATATCAAGACATGTAGTTTTCAATGAATCTGATTTTCCTTATCAGTCTCTTTTTCATTCTTAACCCATGTTTCATAATTCACAAACATCCTCTATAACTATTCCTCTAGCTCATGTTTTCCAACCCTCTCTTCTTGGTCCATCTCCAAGTCCTTCTGACACATTAACTGGCTCCTTAAATCCATTACAGTCTCTTAATTCAAATCAACTTTTTATTGATTTGTCTACTGCTATTCCTAAACAACCACAAAACTTCCCATCTGATAGAAATGTTCAAGTTCCTATTTCAATTGGTAATACTACATTACCACATGATCCAATCATTACTAATGCAACCCCATCAGCTGTCAATAATCACTCTATGACAACGAGGTCAAAGAATGGAGTTTTCAAAGCCAAAGTTCTTCTAGCTGATCTGAAAAATGAAAAACCCTCTACAGTCAAACAGGCTCTTCAATCTCCTCACTGGGTTACTGCTATGCATTAAGAATATGATGCCTTATTAAGCAACTATACCTGGTCATTAGTTCCTCATACATCCAATCAGAAAGCAATAGACTGTAAATGGGTCTTCAAGATCAAAAGGAATTCGGATGGTTCAGTTGCAAGGTATAAAGCAAGGCTTGTTGCAAAAGGATATCATCAGCTACATGATATAGACTTCACTGAGACTTTTAATCCAGTAGTCAAGGAAACAACAATACGAACCATCCTTAACATTGCTTTAGCTAACAAATGGCCTATCAGACAGCTACATATAAATAATACATTTTTACATGGATTGTTAAATGAACAATTGTATATGGAACAACCTCCTGGGTTTCAGGTTCAGCATTCCATTTGTCCTCAGGTTTGTCAGTTAAACAAGGCTATATATGGCCTGAAACAAGTTCCAAGGGCCTGGTTTGAAAGGTTGAGTTCTTTTTTGCGTTCTCAGAAATTCATTGCTGCTAAATCTGATCATTCACTATTTATTCAGTCCACTGCCTCTAGGATTCTATATGTTTTGGTTTATGTTGATGACATTCTAATTACTAGCACCTCTGGTGATAACATTCAAGCTTTGACCACAAATTTACATGATACTTTTGCATTGAAAGATTTGGGCAAACTGACATATTTTTTTGGGAATCGAAACTTCTTATTTGGCATATGGTAGTATGTTTCTCTCCTACACCAAATATCCTATTGATCTTCTGAAAAAGCATAACATGCTTGAGTCCAATAGCATCACCACTCCTATGATAAGTGGCACTATTTTGTCAGCAAATCAAGGAGAAAAACTTGAAGATCTCAGACAATATAGACAGGTTATGGGTTCTCTTCAGTATGCAACAATAACAAGACTAGAAATTGCATATTCTGTCAATAAAGTGTGTCAATTTATGCACCCTCCCTCTATTCATCACTGGAAAGCTGTCAAGAGAATCCTTGGATATCTCAAAGGGACTATATCTCATGGCTTACTCCTCAACTGTTCTTCATCACTGCAACTTCAAACTTATGCTGATTTTGATTGGGCCTTATAACCGGATGACAGACGATCAACTTCTGGCTTTTGCGTATTTCTTGGAGGTAATCTAATATCCTGGAGTTCCAAGAAACAACATGTTGTGTCTCGCTCAAGCACGGAGGCAGAGTATAGTAGCTTAGCTCTAGCATCAACTGAAATTCTATGGTTACTTTCTTTATTGGCAGAATTACAGATCAAACCTTCTACTCCTCCCATTTTATGGTGTGACAATCTTGGGGCTGTCCATTTAAGTGCAAATTCAGTTCTTCATACTTGTACTTAAACATGTTGAACTGGATATATATTTTGTCAGAGACTTGGCACGGACAAAGAGGTAAGCAATTCAGCATCTTCCGGCAACTGCACAGCTTGCAGATTTATTCACCAAACCCTTGTCTGCTACTTCCTTTCAAAAATGGCGTGCTCAGCTTGGTGTTCATTCAGCATCATCCATGGGTTTACAGGGGGATGTAAAGACAACTCATTAATGATTAAATTAGTTAGGAATAACAGAATTGAAGAGGAAGTTAGAAGTCTATCAAGTAGCTAAAGATAAGTTATAATTTCTGTTGTAATTATGACTTCTCTATAAATAAAGGCTTGTATCATTCATTGATGGTTAATGAAAATCAAATCCTCTTGAGTGATCTATTCTAAATTTCTAAGTACGGTCTCAAATATCAGTGCCTACATAAGAAAATGGCTACATTTAGTCACAAATCTATTAGGTCCCGTTTGTATCAATATATTCTGTTTTTTTGTTTTTAATGTTTGATCAAACCCAATTTTATAAAAAAAAAACCAGTTAATCTATTGGTTTTTGAAATTTTTTTGTTTTAAACAATATGTTGGTTTTAATTTTTATGTTTTTGTACTTAAAAAAGAAAAAAAAGAGAAAAATTTAATGGTCATCCAACGATTCCGCTTTTCAAAATTTAATACAGAACGAAGTTTTTTTAAATTTAAAACAAAAGTCAAAAAAATGAAAAATGAAACAGTTATTAAACGGGTCTAAATTATTGCTATTCAATTTAATGACTTTAAAATTTTAAAAATTCAAATATTAAAGGCAAAAAAATAATTTTTTTTTTAAAAAACATACAGGTCATTTGTAAAAACCTTTGTGCTTTGCTTGACCCTATGAAAAAGTTGAGGGAGGATATCTTTAACATCAAGTTTATTAAATGTAATACGAAAAAGTTGATAAAATATGAGGAGGTTCGGTGATTATAGTGCGTGGCATAACACTATCTATTAGTACAATCAATAGCTTAAAGTTAGTATTGATTCTCAAATTTCATCTCTCTTTTCTTTTCCATTTTCTGAAAATGACTTAAAGTAAAAGGGTGACAAAAGAAAGAAAAATATTAAAAGATAAAAATACATATACCGTAATTGTTGTTTAACTTTTTTAATTTGTCATTATTTTTTAGAAAATTTTACTGGATAGCAAATTTTGATTCAATATTTGTAAAAATAGAAACTCTAAAAACTATTTTCAAATATATTATTTTTGATTATGTTAATTAGTGATTAAGCATGATTAATGTGTATTGATGATAAACTTAGTGTAAAAATATATAATTATATGTTGATTCACCAGATTAAAATTTGATATATTTACAAATATTTTTTAGAGTTGCTGTTTTTATAAATATTATGAAAAAAATTGTTGACTTTGGAACTATACCCGATTTTTTTTAGGGAAATTCTAATAGATGACATTTTTTTTTGTAAGTAAATTAAAAAATAACAAATGTTTTGAAATATTTTAAAAATATGATTTCTCATATTAAGATTTCACACTAATATTGGTGTGAGATTAAACAAATCTTAGTACGAGAAATACCATTTTTTTGATAATATCAATCTTTAAAACACCCCTTTTTTAACCATAATTAATCATTCGAATATTTTAATGCGTCAAATTGTGATGCATGGGATACTTTGAATGATACCTAACTAACATATCAAGTTTTTGACAAAAAAACAAAAAAATAGGAGATAACACATACCAACTCAAAACTTAAAAAGAGAAAAGAAAAGTATGGATGGAAAGAAGAGAGTCCTTACCCCTCTATAATGAGTCCTTTATACAAGTGGCCAAATTTGATCTATTTTATTATAGATTTAGCCATGAAATCTAAAATTACATTGATAACCATTTTTCAGTGCAATAAGACTAAAAAAAGGGCATGTGACATTAGTCTATCAAATTATATAAAAAAACTTCTAAGATATCCGGATTTTCCTCTAACCTTATTAATCAAGAATTCTAAACACAAAAATTTAGCCACCTAAAATCCCTCCAAAATATGAAAATCCTTTCATCTTCTTTCCTAAGACGATTTTTTTTTTTTTTCTGATGAATAAAAAAAGACGATTTTTTTTTCCATTAAATAAAAGTATATATTTTGTCTCGTGAGTTGTTTTTAGAAGTGTTTTAACAGCTCAATTTTTTTAATCACCCCCTTAAATTACTAATTACTGTCATCTTAATGGGCAATTAAGATTTATGTTTTTGCCGACAAATATTTATTGAATTACTCCTGCAAACTTACTTTTAAAAAGCAGGTCTTGGTCTTATTTATTTTTTTTAATTTAGTATGCAACAAAGTCGAGAGTAATAATTGTACCAAAAAAAAAAAGGTCGAGAGTGATAATTAATAATTTATAAAAAAAGTCGAGAGTGATAAAAGTTAAAGCTTAAAGTCTATTCGACACGTTGTCTTTGTCGGCCTCAAATAGATACCTTTTTTTTAAACAAAAACAAAAATATTTGCTTCTTTTTTCCTTCTCCTATTAAAGGAGAGTCACGTGGAATACTAATTTGGATAACACAAACATTTTTGGTTTTTTCTCAACCCTTAAAGAAAAAAAAGAAGGGAAAAGATGGGTTAATTGTCCTATCTAATCAAAAATTAATTAATTAAATAAAAAAAATTAAGGTTATAATATAATCTAGAAAACCGATGGGTTGTTTAAAGATTTCATATCAGAAAATGAAAGAACCTTACCAATCAATGATGGTCACTCCTCTCATTACCAATTAACTCAAACGAACATCTAGTCGAAAAATGAGATCCAGACCCAAGATAGGTGAGTCGAAAAGAAACACCATCATGAGAGACATTTTTAATGATCACACACTAGAAAGATAAATTAACCTAACAATATTTACAAAATCTAAAATTCACTCCCTCTCTTTAACAATTGATTTTGAAATAGAAGCCTATAATTTATAAGAAGAAACTATAAAAATGTCCAAACTAACATGGTAATATCTTGAATACATGTTTGGGTATATTTTATAGCTACATCATAAAGTTCATAAACTTCCATCTCAAAACCAATCGGTAATGAGAGGGGTGACCCTTAAACATTATAAACATTTCTACGTCCATTAATTTTTTCGACGTGAAATCCTTCATACTACAACCTTCAACATGGTAAATATGAAAAAGAATTTTAAAAAAATATCATCGCCATAGTTAATATTGTTTCTAAAAAAATATCCCTTTCTTAATTTTTTTTTTAAAAGAGTGTCTCAAGAAAAGAAAAGGAGTGAGTGAGTGAGTGTTTTTTGCATGTGAATGGATGCCGATAGGACGTAAAGCAAAAGCTAGTATAGGAGAATAGAGGGGGCATCAATCATAACTTGAATCAATTCCCAAAATGACCCTCCTTTTTTTTCCCACTATATAATAAGTAAGATCAAAGCTTGCCTACCCTATTAAGCAGAAAAACAAAAATATTTGCTTCTTTTTTCCTTCTCCTATTAAGCAGAGTCACGAGGAAGACTAACTTGGATAACACAATCATTTTTGCTTTTTTCTCGTTACTAATTAACTCAAATAGGCATCCATCTTAAAATGAGATCCGGACCTAAGATAGATGAGCCAGAAAGAGGCACCATTCATGAGGGTCATTTTTACACCAGAAAAATAAAGTAACCTAATAATATTTACAAAGTCTAAAGTTCACTTCCTCTCATTAACAATTGATTTTGAGATAGAAGCCCATAATCCTTAAGAATAAGGTATAAAAATGTCCAAAAATAACATGGTAATATCTTGAATACATGCTTGAGTATATTTTATAGCTACATCATAAAAACTCATAAGCTTCCATCTTAAAACCAATCGATAATGAGAAAAGTGACACTTAAATTTTATAAACATTCTTAGGTCCTTTAATCTTTTCGATGTGAAATCCTTAACACTACAACCTTAAACATGGTAAATATGAATAATAATCTTTAAAAAAAAATAATCTCTATAGTTAATATTGTTTCTAAAAAATATTTCCTTTCTTAATTTGTTTTTTACAAAAGAGTTTCTCAAGAAAAGAAAAAGTAGTGAGTGAGTGAGTGAGTCTTTTTGCATGTTAATGAACGACAAATAGTACGCAAAGCAAAAGCAAAAGCTAGTATAGGAGAATAGAGGGGCATCAATCACCACTTGAATCAATTCGCAAAATTACCCTCCTTTTTTTCCCACTATATAATAAGTAAAACCGAAGCTTGCCTACCCTAAAATTTATCAGAAAGAGAGAGAGGGGTGGTTTTTAATTTAACAACGGGAACGGGAATGGGAATGAGAACGATGATGATGGTGATGCTGATGAGTATGAGCTTCGTTTTTTCAAACACAAATTATAGCAAAGCCGAAGCTGCAATTCTGATGAAAGAAGGAGAAAATGCAACATACCATTACAAATGCAAGGGAGAAGAATGTTTGAGAGACATTGACGAGGAATGGATTGATGATTTCTTTTTCGAGACAGACCTTGTCCGGATGCTCCAATATGAACATCAAGAAACCAAAACAGAACAGACCCACAACCCCGATTCTGCATCTTGTAAAAACGGCAAGGGTAACCAGAACGGCGCCTGTAATGGTGATCAAAATAACGAAGTAAATTGCCAAAAGTACGCCGGCCCCGATGCCTGCAAAAAAAAATAAAAATAAATGAATGAATGAAACACGACCGGATCTGTCTGACTGTCTATCTGCCTGTCTGTTTCTCATCTACATAACTTGTGTGTTTAGTTTATGTATTATATTGTCATGTACGCTTGGGTTGTTTGTTTCCTTTGAATAAAACATTTATTGTTGTTCATCCACTCGTAATTATTGTATTAATCCACTACTTTAGATTATTGCTAAATCATATCGTATATTATATAATTACACTCTTCCACAATTCTACAAAATTTGAATATATAAGTGTCATCTATTGATTTTACATCTTATTAATAATAAAGTTTATTCTATATATTTTGTACTAATTTGTTTTTTTTTCTTTATAATTTTTAATGAAATTAGAATATATGGTATGCGTAATATATGTAATGTGCCTTAATTTCTTTAAAACTAACCGATTGAAATGTGTGCATTATAATTTTATAAAATACAGCTTAATTTTTTATTTTATTTTTAAATAGAGGGATATGATTTTACAATAATTTAAAGTATTTGAATGTATTTTAAATTCAACTATGAAAATTAGTGAAGCACTTTTATATTTTATTATCTTTGTTGACACTTTTCCCAAACTTTTTTAAAACCTATTTATTTTTAAGTTTTACCATTCGACCTAAGATTTTGAGAAAACATTTAAAGGAAATAAAAGAATCGGGATTTTTTTTAACCCATACATATTTGAGTAAGAATTTAATCTAAGATAAATCTCGCCTGCTAAAATGAAATTACCCAAAAAAAAAATAAAAAAATGACTTCTCTATTTCTCTTTTCTCTTTGTAATCTTGATATTGAAATATGAGATTATAAACATAAATTTGATGATTTTAAGGTTTAAACGGAATATTCATAAAAAAAAAATGAAAAACTCTAAAAATTGTTGAAATATAAATGAAATCAATCAAAATCTTTGTACTCCCACAAGACTATTCCTCAATTTATTCCATGAGAGATGAAGATAAATCTTTCAAATAATTAAAACTTATCGAAGAAGGAGTCACCTTCAAACAGCAAATAATGACATAAAATACTTAAAAAAACAAACGTATAAACATTTTATCCATACGAAGATGTAAATGAGATGAAAGAACAAATTTTGTAAGAAACGTAATGTAACGACCGTTACCGGTACGTTCTTTAATTAATATTATTTGGGTGAATAATATTATTTTTTGGAAATAAGAAAATTTTGATTAAATTAAATCAATTTATACTTTTAAAAGGAATTAATTAATTAAAGGTTATTTGTTAAAAGAAAAAGAAAAGAGAAAAAGTGGCTCTCAGTTGAACGTGCTTTTGGAGAACAAGATAAAGTAATTTTAGGGTTCCTTCTCTTTTCCTTCTTCCCTTTCATGCCAAACTCAATCAATTGTTAGGTGGTTTTGACCGATTTCCTCATCTCTTCCTTCGCGTTAGGTGTTGATCATGGTGGTGAATTCTTTGGTGAAGATTTGAGGAAGATTGAAGGGTTTATTCTTCCAAGATAAAGGCTCAAAATAAATTGTTTTTCTCTCCTTAAATTCCAGAATTTTAATTCTTTGTTCTTTTGTAATAAAAACCATGCAAACCATATTTTCTTTCATCTTTTTTAAAGAAAGATCACCCATTCTTCTCAAATTCTTTCAAAACCTAGAAAGCCTAACACTACAAGAAAACTGTGAAATACTGACGAAACTGGCCTTTTTCCCATCGTTAGCTATAATTAATGATGGAATTAATGACGGAAAGTCCTGACTTTATTTTTGTCATCGTTGGACAAAAATAACGACGCCATGCATCGTTCATCAATGAGGGAAAAGTGTTCCATCATTGGCTTTTGTTGACCAGAAAATGGACGATGGAATACGTCGTTATGATAGTCAAAGTAACCGTTGCCTACAATGATGCATTGCGTGGTTATTTAATTCAAAGTGATCTTTGACTCTAACGACGGAATGTGTCGTCCTTTCAAAAAAAAATTTGAAATTTAATTATATATTATAGTGAATTGGAAATTAAATTAAATAAAAAATAAAATATTAATAAGAAAAATAATATTATATAAATAATATTAAAAATCCAAAAATAATACAAAATAATGTATAAAGCCTAAAGCCTAATCAATAGGAGGATCAGATGGAGGATCGGGAGGAGGCCAAGCAAAACCGGAAGTCGAAGAACCCTCGTCGCGCATCTGCGCCATGAAGATATCCATCGTTGCCTTCATCGACCTCTCAAACTCGAGCCTAGACCGCTCAGACTCATCGAGACGAGCTGTAATCCCCGTCACCTCCGCCTTAAGCCAGTCGTTGCTTTCCCGAAGCTCTGCAGTCTCAGCCCTCAACGTCTTGTTGCTCTAGCGAAGCTCGGCAGCCTCGCTCGAACGAGCTTCCTGGGAAGACCGTGGCTGATCGGCGTAAATGACAGGCCCGAAGTTGTCGAGTCCAGGAACAGTACCGTTTGGACGTCTGCCTCCTGCTGCCTCGAGAAAAGATGAATCGATATCCTCCTGCGTTGGTAGAATGTCGGAACTCGGTAACTGATCAGCGAGAATCGCTTTGTAACGAGTACGGATGGCAAAATTCCCCGCGGGTTAGAGGTCCCGACCCTATAAGGGCGGGAAATCCCCATTTTATTAGGGTTAGGGGGAAAATTTCCCCCTGACTTATTTTAGGGTACGAGGATGGTAATACATTCCCAACCCCCGACCCCGAACCCGATATTTTAATAATATCTTATATATTTTGTTTACCTTTTATCTTTATTTATTGAAAAAGAAAATATAATATGGTTATATTAACTAATAAATCATAAAATGTTTAGTGTTATTTTCCTTTTTGTCTTAAAAATGTATATTTTAAATATATATTTCATTTTTAAATAAGAATTAAAATATAAAACGGAGAATTTTCCCCACGAGTAACCCGATCCCCGAACCCGCCTCCCAGTTTTTTATTAGGGGATAGGGTAGGGTATGGGGATTAAAAATCCCCATGGGTTAGGGGATGGGAAATGCATCCCCGACCTCTCCCCGCCCCATTGTCATCCCTAGTAACGAGCCTGAAAAAATAGACCAAATAATTTCATTAGCTAAAATACTAAAAATCAATAAATTTGAAAAATTAATAAATAATAATTAACACTTACCATTTTATCTCTTGTCTTATCGTCGAAAAAAATCTGCTTATCTCTATCCTTGGTGTGGAGATGGAGAAACACCTCGGCAGCATGAACCAGACGACCCAATTTTTGTTCCTTCGAAAGTTAAAAAATTAATAAATAATGAATAATTAAAATAAAGTAAAAGTTAATTATTACAGAAAATAACTTACAAGTCGCTTCTTATGCTCGTATGTCGAAAGTGACCCTGCAGTGTGCTTCAACGGGTTGGCATTCCGGTTGGCGCTATTGATCTCAGAAATGCGTTGGGCCTCCAGCGTCTGAATACACTCTAAGATTTTCCCCAAGTCCTCTGCGAAAATGTGGGCCGACTTTTTATCGGTAGAGGCGCAGCGAATATTGTAGCCAGCGTCCCTGTACCGAATGCTGACCTGATGATTTCCTGGAGTGTATATGACCTCGTCGGTTAGCTCAACTGGAATATCAAAATATTGCTGAAAAAAATAACCGTTGGTTTTAGAAATATTATAAATGAATGAATGAATAATAAATATAAAATTTTGAACATGTTTAACTTCCAAGCTTCAAACATCCGCATCTTGTGCGAAGCAGAAACGCTCTGCCAACGAGGGTGACCCTATACTGGAAGCATCTTCAATACCTCTGTAAATTTCGACGAGACGCTTCGTGATGGATGTAACCTATTGAAAGGAAAGAAAAAAAAATTTAAAAGTTAGATTTTGTAAATAATTAATGAAATAAAAATAAAAATTAAACAAAACTTACTGGCTGCCCTCGAATGTCAAGCGAATCCTTTTGGAAATAGAAATCTCCACGGACTCCTGCGTCGGGTCGCTATCATCCTTCTGAATGATCGTGTCAGAGGTATCCCTGAGACGAACATCATCCTCCTCAAGAGGGGGTTGACTCCCTGCGCTGCTGGCACCAGGTGTGTCAGAAGGTACTAGAGGGCGTCTATGGGGAGGTATGACCTACAATACAATAATTAACTAATTAAAATTCTAAACTATAAACCATATACTCTAATTACATTATAATTAAGTAGTTATATAATTAAATACTAATTTCATATTACATAATTAAAATAAAATTAACTAATTACATACATTATAACTAATTACATATAATTACTTAATTAAAACTAACTATTTACATACTAATTACATACATTATATACGAATTACACATAATTAAGATAAAATTAATTATTTACATACTAATTACAATACATTATAACAAATCACATATAATTAATTAAAACTAACTAATTACATATAATTAAATTAAAACATACTAATAACATCATTATAAAATAAATTTAACTAATTACATACATATTACATACATTATCCAAATTACACAAAATTAAATTAAAATCAACTAATTTCAAACTAAATTAACTAATTAACATACTAATAACATGCTAATTACATAAAAGAAAATATATTGAATTTGACGAAACTTACTTAGATTCGTTCTAAGGATGGAGGTTTTGAGAGAGGGGAAGGATTTTTAGAGAAATGGGAAGGAATTGACCGAGGGAATCGAAGGAAGAAGAAATAGAGTTGAGAGAAAAGAAGAAAAAGGGAAGGAGAAATGGTGAAAATGGCAGCCACGGTATTGTTTTGTTCGTGAATTAACGACGAAGTGCGTCGTTGATCACTTAAAAATTCGTCGTGCGTATTTTTTTAACGACAAAATCTTTCTTTCACGCTATGAAGAACGTCGTCTATGTTCTTATGAAGATGAACAACACGACGCAATTGATCGCTGATTGCATATACACGACGAAATTCGTCGTTATGAGTCAACTTCAAATAAAGCCAATGTGACTTTTCATATTCTTGGACGACGGATTGCATCACCCGTTCGCGCTATAATTTTTGTGAAATTTTTTATCTTCGCGTCTTATTAGCGATGCATTCCGTCGTCCTTGAATATGAAAAGTCACCAAAATTCTAGCTGTTACAATAGGTTAACGATGCTTTCCGTCGTTACGTAGAATTCCAACACTTAGAAAATTTTCTCCCAAAACTCTTTTCTGTCAGGTTAACGATGTCATGCGTCGTTAATCTCATTCCAACACTTATAGAATTTTCTCCCAACGTTCTGTTCTGTGAACCTAACGACACATTGTATCGTTATATTCAATTCATCTATGAGGTTAACCATGTCATGCATCGTTAATCTCAAACCAACACTTAGAAAATTTTCTCCCAACATTCTGTTCTCTAAAGTGAACGACGCCTGACATCGTTATTTTAACGATGCCATGCGTCTTTACTCCATGTATTTTTTTTTACATTCAATTATTTCCCCCGTTACAAATAAATACATCAATCATTGTCATTAGAATCATTCGTCTTTTTTGAATCAATGTTGTCTTCTTCAGATTCTTCTTCGTTTGTTTCATCTGGAGAAGAATCTTTGTCATCTTCAGGTGGAACATACACATTCTCTTCATCAAAAAGTGTCTATGATGCATCATTCAACGGACGAGCAGTGTCAAAATTAATACCTTCATCAATTTCACGATTTTACACTTCATCCTCTTGGAATGCAACTTAATTCTCACTATTTTTATCATGGAGGCTGTCATCTATTATCATCGGTCTTACTTTACAGACAACTACCCAATCAGATAAATCTTGACTATGAGCGAGATAATTTAAGTAATAAACCTGAATTGCTTGTTGTGCCAAAACAAAACGATCTTGGGTGTGCATGTGTTTTGTCCGGTTCACTTCAACAATCTTAAGATTGATATTATTGCGAATTCCACCTTGTCGCGTTGTTTCAAACAATGTGCAATTAAAAACGATTGTACGTTTAAGACTCGGACCTGCAAATTGAAGCTTAATAATCTCATCAATGATTCCATAAAAATCTTCTGCATTATTTCCAAACACTTGACCCTTTATACATACGCCACTGTTGTTTGTTGCTCGGTTCACTGAATGAGCTTTCGTTTGAAATCTGTAACCTTGCGCGAGATAATCGGTGTAAGATCTTGCAATTCTGGATGGACCTTTTACGATCCATATTATATGTTGATTAGCGATTGGAATTGTGGGATTGTCAATGTAATTGTAAAACCAGGAACGAAAATGTTTATAGATGATGCTCCCTTCTTCTGATTCAGAAATACCAGGATGCGATGGTCGTACACATGAATTCACAAATAATCTAAAAAAAATGTATGAATTAATGAAAATTTAAACAAAATTATTCATGTTAAATAAAACTAAACTTCATGAATTAGAAAAACTTACTCAATATATGGCTCTACTTCCACACAGTTTCATAATAAATAAGTCTAGACGACATGGTACACCTCATCACTTAAGTTTCTCAGTATAGATTTGCCAAAACCTTTGCCCCGAATGATAAACATATCCAGGTCGTTCAAGTCTACACCTTCTGAAAAATTGTCAACCACGTTACGGGTTCATTGGGCGAAACTGGTCGGCGATATGTTGATCGAAGTTATAGGAACAGAACGTAGTTGTCTCGTGTACTAGGTACGCATTACAAATCGATCCTTCCACTCGTGTTTTATTTCCAACAGTTTTCTTCAATTTATGTAAATATCTAGAATCCGTGCAGTACAGTAAATATAAAATTTAACATCATATATATTTAAATATATTAAAAAGGTAATTAACATATTATATTTTACCTTTCAAACGGGTACATCCATCTGTGTTGAACAGGGCCGCTAAGAAGTGCCTTATATGGTAGATGAACAGGAAGATGCTCCATCGAATCAAAAAATCCGGGTGGAAACATTCGCTCTAGTTTGCATATTATAACCGGAATCTCACTGTTTAATGATTTGATTGACTCTCGTGTTAAATCTGCGCATGTCAAATCTCTGAAGAACACACTTAACTGTGCCAACGGTTCCCAATGTTTCTGTTCGAGGAACGGTATGAATGCAATATGCATCAATCGTTGTATGAAAACATGACAATCGTGATTTTTCATTCTGAAAACAGTATGACTTTACACGTCAATGCATCTCGAGAGATTAAAAACGTAACCATCAGCGAACTTAATCGATCACATCCATTCAAGTAACTGCACAAATTCCTAAACTTACATTCTTTCTTACGGTGCACTCTACCTACTGCCACCTAACTTGATCGTTGGAGGTTTCTTGGCCGGTACCATACTAGTGGCCTTTGATTGTCTTTGATTCTGTTTCAGGTAGACGCGACAAAAAACCAGCACGTGATCAATGGTGCTCAATTGTGTGAGAAGAAATATCTCATACAATATGGATGATAGTCAATACAATTTTATCAGTTCAAATATTAATATTTTTATATAGTATTTCAAGAACTTAATATTAAATTCAAAAAAACCGTCATAAGACTTCAAGTACAAATAACTAAAAAAAATTAAGTTTTTTTTTTTTAAAATACTCAATTTTAACGAAAAGTCTTGAAAATTATATAAAATCATTTAAAAATAATTATAATAAATAAATAACAAAAATTTATTAAAATCTAGTACTATTAAGGAAAAAAATTGGTTAAAAATTAATTAAAATGAGGTAATTTAATCTATTAATATAATATTTTTAATTAATTAATTACATTTTGATATATAATGAAAAAATATTCAGGGGGGGGGGGGGCGCACGTTCCTCCTCTAGTCCTTAGGTGGATCTGTCCTTGCTTGAACGTTCGTTTATGTACTTTTACAAATACTTAAAAGGAATATTCGTAAGATTTAAATTGTGAAAAAGTGATAACACTACAAAAAAACTGTCAAAATGCGACCATAAATTTGCGACCAAAAAAAGTGGTAGTTTTAAAGTGACCACTTGGTCACTTTCTTTGAAGGTTGACTTTAAGTGACCATCTGGTCACTTTTTTTGACTGCGATTGCGACCAAAAGTAGATGTAGTCATAAAAAATGGCGCGAAATTATGGCGCAAAAGAAGCGACCACTTGGTCACTTATAAAAACGACCATTTGGTCGCATTTTTGTGACTAAAATATGCTTTGGTAGCAAAAAATGGCGCGTAATTTTGGAGGGAAAAAAGCTACCAAGTGGTCACAATTAAAAGTGACCACCTGGTCGCAATTTTTGTGACTAAAATATGCCTTGGTAGCAAAAAATGGCGCGTAATTTTGGAGGGAAAAAAGCTACCAAGTGGTCACAATTAAAAGTGACCACCTGGTCGCAATTTTTGTGACTAAAATATGTCTTGGTAGCAAAAAAATGGCGCGTATTTTTGGAGGGAAAAAAGCTACCAAGTGGTCACAATTGAAAGTGACCACTTGGTTGCAATTGTTGTGACCTTTATTGGGCAGTGGTAGCTTAAAATTTTGGAGGGAATTAAGCTACCATATGGTCACATTAGAAAGTGACCGGATGGTCGCAAATTATGTGATTTTATATGACCAATAATTTATAAATAACTATTTTTTAACACGTGCGATGCACGTGGAATTTTTTGTCTTTTTTTACAATTCAATAGTTGTATACTTAAGAGTTTTATGTGTATTAGTTAAAATGTTTGTTAATCAATTTTTAAATTATATTTATTTTATGAACAAATAAAATATTTAATATTTGTTGATTTTTTCCCACTGTATTTATGGGGTAATTTCCTTTTACTTTATCTATTTTACCCCATAAATACAGTAGGAAAAAATCAACAAATATTAAATATTTTATTTGTTCATAAAATAAAATTACATTATAAGCTTAGAAAGAAAAAATAAAAATAAGAATAGATGATTGAAAAAATTACCAATAATTCCAAAATTTCAAGATGTGGTTAATTTTATTGATTACATTCCTTAACAATAATAATAATGTCAATTAAATAAAAATTATTCACTTTCAATTAATATAAAAACTCTTCAAGATCAATAAGCTATCTAAACGCCTTTAGATTTTTCTAAAATTTGTGTAGAGTAAATAATAATATTTAACCTCGTCTTGAAAATATCTGAATTTCATACAAAGAGAGAACAATAATATTGTACAGAGAATAATTATATTTTCCTTAAACCTCTAGTTGAATATAGTCGTTTGACTCTTTTTTGTTCAAGAAAAGCATTTACAATTATGAATAAAGCAATAGACCAAACTTAAAATCAAAAGATGATGAAATACGATGAAAATGAAATTAACTTTTTTTCAACTTTGACATGTTTATATCGAATTCTGCAGTTGGAATTGCTTCAAATGAATATGTGGATGCAAATTAATTATATATAAATATGTACATCTTCAATAATCTATTTGGTTCCCTTCTAGCACTTTCTATCTTGAAAAACAAGAATAAAATTATCTATATCTATTAAAAAAAACTCTTAAATAGAATCAAATAGTTCCAAATCAAGAATTACAAAAATTTATCTCGAAAATCATGAAGAAACATATCAATGAATATAACAACATGGAAACAAGAGTTCCCGTCATATGTAAATATCAGAAAGTAACCCAATATAGAAAAAAAAAAGTATATACATATTAATATTTGCGACCAAGTGGTCGCAATTTCACAAAAAAGGTGACCACATGGTAGTAATTTAGAAGGAAAAGCGACCAAATGGTCGCATTTTAGGATTTAGGGTTTAGGATTTACGGTTTAGGGTTTAGGGTTTTTTAGGGTTTAGGGCTTTTGAGAGAAAGGCGACCAAATGGTCGCATTTTTGCAAAAGTATAATAATATTTTTTTAAAAATACAAGTGGAATTGCGACCATATAGTCGCAATTATGGGCGGTAACTTTAAATTTTCATGAAATTTATGGCGGTGAATTTAAGTAATGCGACCATATGGTCGCAATATTTGGCGGTGAATCTCATAATTGCGACCTGGATGGTCGCAATGGTTGATGGGACTCGTGAAATGACAAATTGTTCTTGGTAATGGTAATTGGGCGACCGGTTGGTCGCTTTTTCAATAAATGCGACCAAATGGTCGCATATGTATCTGAAAATGCGACCATATGGTCGCATTTTTCCCAAAGACGCGTGGACGGTTCATTTCTTGTCATAATTACATATTTGCGACAGTTGGTCGCAAATTATGATTTAAATTCCCATCCCTTTCCTTTTCCCCGTTTCTTTTTCTTTTCTCCGTTTCTTCTTTCTCTTCTTTTCGCTTTTCTCTTCTTTCTTTGCCTTCTCTTTTTCTTCCTCTCTTTTTGTTCTTTTCTCTCTTTCCCCTATCCCGTTCCCTGTTATTTCTTCCCGTTCCCGTTCCCATTCTTACTCTAAACCGAAAACCCTCAACCCCCAATCCCGGTTTCGATTACACGAGGTTAGTTTTCGTAACAAATTGAAGTTTAGTTTAAAATTTTAGTTTACTTAGTTTTAGTTTTTAGTTTTTAATTATGTAGTTTAATTTAGTTTTGTTAATTTAATTAGTTTTAGTTTAATTTAGTTTTGTTAATTTAATTAGTTTTAGTTTAGTTTAGTTTTGTTAATTTAATTAGTTTTAGTTTAGTTTAGTTTTGTTAATTTAATTAGTTTTAGTTTTAGTTTAAGTAGTTTAATTTAATTAGTTTAGTTTACATTAACTAATTAATTAGTTTACTTTAATTTTATTACTTTAAGTAATTTTAGTTTAATTAATCTATAGTTTAACTAATCTAACTTAGTTTACTTTAATTCAATTTAAGTAGTAATTAATTTAATTACTTAATCTAATTTAGTTTAATTACTTATTTAGTTTAGTTAAGATAGTTTACTTTAATTTAATAAAATTAAACTAAATTAATTTATAATTACACTAGTTTAACTTTTAATTTTAGTTTAATTGATGTAATTTAGATTACTTTAATTAAATCAATTAATTTAAAGTAGGGTAATTAATTCAAATAGTTTAACTTCAATTATACTTAAGTAGTTTAAATTAATGAGTTACACTAATTTAATTAATTAATTTTAGTTTAATTATTAAATAAAAATTGTTTAATTACTTAATTTTAGTTACATTTGATTAAAGTAAAGTACAATTAGGTTAATTGAACTAAAATTAATTCAATTAAACTTAAGATTAATTCATTAAAACTAAAATTAACTAATCAATTAATTTGAATTAAAGTAAATTAAAATTAGGTTAATTGAACTAAAATTAATTCAATTAAACTTAAGATTAATTAATTAAAACTAAAATTAACTAATCAATTACTTGGAATTAAAGTAAATATAAATTAGCTTAATTGAACTAAAATTAATTCAATTAAACTTAAGATTAATTAATTAAAACTAAAATTAACTAATCAATTAATTTGAATTAAAGTAAATATAAATTAGATTAATTGAACTAAAATTAATTCAATTAAACTTAAGATTAATTAATTAAAACTAAAATTAACTAATCAATTACTTGGAATTAAAGTAAATATAAATTAGCTTAATTGAACTAAAATTAATTCAATTAAACTTAAGATTAATTAATTAAAACTAAAATTAACTAATCAATTACTTGGAATTAAAGTAAATATAAATTAGCTTAATTGAACTAAAATTAATTCAATCAAACTTAAGATTAATTAATTAAAACTAAAATTAACTAATCAATTACTTGGAATTAAAGTAAATATAAATTAGCTTAATTGAACTAAAATTAATTCAATTAAACTTAAGATTAATTAATTAAAACTAAAAGTAACTAATCAATTAATTTGAATTAAAGTAAATTAAAATTAGATTAATTGAAACTAAAATTAATTTAATTAAACTTAAGATTAATTAATTAAAACTAAAATTAACTAATCAATTACTTGGTATTAAAGTAAATATAAATTAGCTTAATTGAACTAAAATTAATTCAATTAAACTTAAGATTAATTAATTAAAACTAAAAGTAACTAATCAATTAATTTGAATTAAAGTAAATTAAAATTAGATTAATTGAAACTAAAATTAATTGAATTTTAGTTTAATTCAATTAATTTTAGTTCAATTAATCTAATTTTACTTTACTTTATTTCAAACTAAATGATTAGTTTATTTTAGTTTTACTTAATTTTAGTTTAATTAATGTAATTTAGATTACTTTAATTAAATCAATTAATTTAAAGTAGGGTAATTAATTCAAATAGTTTAACTTCAATTATACTTAAGTAGTTTAAATTAATGAGTTACACTAATTTAATTAATTAATTTTAGTTTAATTATTAAATAAAAATTGTTTAATTACTTAATTTTAGTTACATTTGATTAAAGTAAAGTACAATTAGGTTAATTGAACTAAAATTAATTCAATTAAACTTAAGATTAATTAATTAAAACTAAAATTAATTAATTTTAGTTTTAATTAATTAATCTTAAGTTTAATTGAATTAATTTTAGTTTAATTGAATTAATTAAGTTTAATTGAATTGATTAGTTATAACTAATCAATTAATTTGAAATAAAGTAAATTAAAATTAGGTTAATTGAACTAAAATTAATTCAATTAAACTTAAGATTAATTAATTAAAACTAAAATTAACTAATCAATTAATTTGAATTAAAGTAAATATAAATTAGATTAATTGAACTAAAATTAATTCAATTAAACTTAAGATTAATTAATTAAAACTAAAATTAACTAATCAATTAATTTGAATTAAAGTAAATTAAAATTAGATTAATTGAAACTAAAATTAATTGAATTTTAGTTTAATTCAATTAATTTTAGTTCAATTAATCTAATTTTACTTTACTTTATTTCAAATTAAATGATTAGTTTATTTTAGTTTTACTTAATTAATCTTAAGTTTAATTGAATTACTTTTAGTTCAATTAATCTAATTTTAATTTACTTTTATTCAAATTAATTTGATTAGTTTATTTTAAATTATTTACTTAATTTATGTTAGTTTAATTTACATTATTTCATTAATTAATTAATTAATTAAACTAATCAATATTTTACTTACGTAATTAGTATTAAATTAGTTTATTTTGGTTGTAGGATTATGACGGGCAGACGACGTCCTCCCCAGTCAGACGAGCCTGACGACGCGGGTGACGAGGGGTCTCCGCAGACGCCACCTGGTGTTGCCCTGATGCGGACGACTACGGAGGAGTTGGACATCCTCTTCGATTCACGAGACGGGACTTGCCGCCACGCTCGATGATGGAGTCCCTCGAGACCGAGTCTGCGACACCACGGCCGCCGCAGACTCCCCTTGCCACGCCTCCGGGCTTAGCATCAGGGTATGCGTCCGGGTCGTCGTCGTGTCCGCATCGGGTCGGATCAGGTGGCCCCTCGACTTCATGCACGCACTGCCTTGGCGCGAGACTACCCCTTCGGATTGAAGGGGATACGTAAGTAATTTTGTTTACTATTTTTCAAAGTGTTTTTTATTCCTTTTAACTAATAGTTTCTAATATATAGCACAATAATTTTTTTTGATTTTGCAGAGTACAAGAAAGATACGGCCGTTTCAAAACGGTTTCGCGAGGTCCTCCAGGAGCATGCCTCTACCCAGCGACCTTGCTGGACGAAGATTCCGACGACGGAGAAACGCTTGGATGTACGGCTGTTGGAAGGTAAAAACATAATTTATTTTCATAATTAATTAATTTTGAAATTTATAGAAATAAATTTATTACTTTAACAATTTTTTATTTCAATTTTTTCAGGGCAAGTTTCCTGTTATCGATCCCGATATCACCGACGGTAGATTGTTCCCCCTATGGGGACGGCCACGTCCTGGGATCGATTCAAGGACCTCATGTTCCAGGCGAGCGAGCAAGCAAGAAGAAACCGCCCCCGTGTGGATGAGCCCGGAGGACCACGCGCGGCCCGCGAGCTTGAGCACTCCTCAGGGCAAGGCGTGTCAAGCAGGAATAAGGCCAACCGCGCGAAGAATCCCACCAAACACACAGCAGGGGCGCGGACCCACGACGAGCACCATCGTCGATTGGTATGTTTTTTTTTACCTCGTTTTCTTTCTCGTTTTCTTTTTTCTCGTTTTCTTTTTTCAATTACTTATTAATTTATTATGTTTTATTCTTCACTCTTTGATTTTTTAGGAAGCGAGCACGGGCGCCCCGTCCCGCCCGATGAGCTGCACCGAGTTCTTCACACGAAGAAGGACGAGACGTTCGTCGACGATAAGGCGAAAGCGCCTGGTATTTAATAATTTTTTCAATTATTATTTTTTCTTTAAAATTTTTCCTACATTATATATTAACCATTTTATTTTCTGAATTTTAAATGTTTAGGAACGTTTCACTGAGTCCTTGACTCGGCGTTGCCCACACCGGACTCGCAACCGACTCGGGGAGGACCGTATAGAGGCGTTTTTGGAGGTCCTGGAGGGGTTCGGCCTGATGGGTCGGTTCCTGGGCTCGGCTCGACGGGCGACGCCTTTATGCAGATGTGCCCCGGTCTCGGGCGGATGGAGTGAGCACTAACTCCGGCCCTTCGCGACCGAGCAAGACAGTGGCGCGGACATGGAGGCTATGCGCGAGGACTTCGTTACTCGAGTCGCTACTATTGAGGCCAGCATGCAGGCACGAGTCGACGCCCAGGTCGCATCCGCTTTGGCCGCGTACTTCAGATCTCTAGGTGGCGGCCCTTCGTCATCGACGCCTCCTCCCCCCCCCCGCCCCTCCGCAGTAGTTCTAAGATTCTTTCGATTGTATAAAACGTTTTTTTAATATTTGATATATATATATTTTATTTTAATTCCAATTTTTTTTATGAAATTTTAATATTAATTAAATAAATAAATAATAATTAATAATTAATTAACTAATTATTGAAATTTAAATTTAAAAAAAAAATTCTTAAATGCGACCAGATGGTCATTTTTTAAGTGACCATCTGGTCGCATTTTAACTGAGACTAAAAGTGACCATTTGGTCGCATAAAATGCGACCATTTGGTCACTTTTTTATGTGACCAATTGGTCACTTATCTTTCACATATATTACGACCAGATGGTCGCTTTTTAGGCGACCATCTGGTCGTATTTTAACTGAGCCAATAAGTGACCATTTGATCACAAAAATTACGACCATTTGGTCACTTTTTATGTGACCAAATGGTCACTTCTATTGAAGATAAAATGCGACCATATGGTCCCTTTTAATGCGACCATATGGTCGCATTTTTAAAAGTTTGACTTTTTTGCGACCAAAAATTTTTGGTCGTATATTTGTGACCATCCAGTCGCACAAATTCAAAACCGATCAGCTTTTTAGCAACCACTCAGTTGGTCGCATTTTTGGTCGCATTTTAGGTAAAAAACGACCATTTGGTCGCAATTTCGTGGTCGCAAATTGGCAGTTTTTTTGTAGTGTAAGTTGTTATTCTTGCACATAAACTTGCGATTTTTATTCATACTTTGATGATTAAATAGCCTAAGAACTAATTAATTATCTATGATTTGTGTTTCTGTGCTAGATTGGAGAAGAGAGGATGAAAAAGGCTTCAAATTGCATTTTAGACCTTTCTTGACGCTTCAGTGCCATGGCAACAACTTTCAGTGGGCTGCGGCCACAAGGAAAAGTCTGAATCTAAGTCAAAATTCCAGAGAGCTCGGTGCCGTAGCACAAATTTCTGGGCGCCACGGCACAAAAATCGTGAATTATATAGTTTTTTTTTAAATTTTTGCTTTGCGCCGCGGCGCCAGCCCGATTTTTTTAGATATTTTCTTTATTTAAATGACTAAAACCCTAATTTTTGAGGAGTTCTTTTTCTGATAGTTCTAGGCTGTTTTTCTAAGGTTTTTTTTCCTTGTAGTTATGACTTCTTTGTCTATCTAAACTCCTACTTCCAACCAAGGTTAATCAATGTTTGATTCTTGTTATTTGTGAGATTTAATCTTCATCTTTCTTTCTAATCTTTCCCTATTTCTATATTTTCTATTCTTCATTTATTATCATATTGTTGGATTGTTCAAATAGGATCCTTTAATCATTCTTCAATTTGGTAAATTGTCAATTAGGTGTTTAAATCCGTAATCGTTTATGCATCCTAATCTTAGTAACAATTAGCATGATTGATTAATAAGTCTTTTCATCCCATGTTAAGAAAATATATGATCTAGTTTAAATAAATCGAACGTTTCGCATTTATTGGCTAGAATTGGTAGTCCTTCTCATCTTATTGCTGTCAATTGATTAAATCGTATTGTCATACTCTAGGGTTGTCTTTGATTAGGGAGGTAATTAATGATCGTATCTTAATTACCGATAAACTAAGGAATGATAGATTAATAAGACGTTCTTAATAATCATAACCAATTTAGAGAGTGATATAGGATTTCATTAGATAATCAGTGATCAAATACATGAATTAAACAATGATTACATCTTTGGTTGGAACCTTTCCTTCATTTTCTTAACTTCTCAACAAACTTCAAAAGCCCCCCAATTTTAATTCACCAATCTCTGTGGATTCGACCCTACTTTCCACTACTACAAATCCCATCATCCGAAAGTAGACTTTTAGTTTTGATGGATTCGGAATAGAAAGTGTCGACTTTTGAAACTTTCTCTTTGAAAGAAAATTTTATAGACTTAATGATTCTAGAACATCTCAAGGCATTGTAAAATGATTAATGTGTTTATTCATTGGGCGTAGGCTCATGATACTACACTTTATTTATTTTAAGGGAAAAAGAAGAAGAAAGCTGACAACTGATGGGAGCTTGTGGAAGACATGGTTGAGTTGGATTAAACCCTACTATTATTTTCTTCTTCTTTTTTTTTCGTTTATGTCTATTTAGAATTTGAGAACTTTTGAATATTTAGAATTGGTTTAAACGCTTTATTTATATTTGTGATGAACTGATTTTAAAGTTCTGAATAAGTTCACGAACTTAATTAAATGAGTTGTTTGACCAGTATTTTAGAAATAAATGAATGAGTTTTAATTGAAATTAGTCTTCCGTTGTAGTACGTTTTCATGTTTTAAGATTTTGGGTTTGTTACACGTAAGCAAAAATAAAGATGCAAGAAACAAGAAAAAAAAAGAGTAACAGAAGAACCATGAATAAAAAGAAACGAAGAAGATGAAGAACGTGATATATGAAAATTAAAAAAAAAAAAAAGAAAAAAAAACTAATGTATAAATTAAAAAAAAAATTAAAATTGTTAAAAGATATAACAAATAAAAAAAATTAATTTAGAAAACCTAAAAAAAATAATAAAACTAACATATAAATTGAATAGATCTTTAAACAATTAAAGAAGATTAATGAGAGAGAATAATTCATTAAAATAAAGAGAGAGAGAATAAGATATGGGATAAATGGGAAAATAAAAAATTTTAAATTCTACAAAATTGGCTAGATTTGAATTAAAAAAGAAATTCTATATTTAAAATTGATAGTGTCAAAAGTGGCTATTTTTGAAGTTAATCCTAATATTTTGATTTCTATATTAATTTATTTAACACTTTTTTTTAGATATTACAACAAATTGGGGGAGAGGAGATTCAAATCTTAAACCTGAAAAGTTAATAGATGTCTAATCAGTTGAAATGTATTCATGTTGACATTTCTTTAATGGATTGAATGCATATATTTTAAAAATATATTAATGATTAATCTTTTGTTTTAAAATTTATATTATAATTTTGTCATATGTGAATGAAATTATAATTGAACCATATTTAGAATATGAATTATAGGAGATCCATTCTTTTTATTTACTTAACTTTAATTTCATATATAAGTTAATTTTCGTTGAATTTTAAATGAGATTTTCAAAATCAAGTACTCCATCTTTAGCTAAATTATTATAAACAAAAATATGGGACCAAAACGAGAACTAGAGGACTACAAGTATAATTAATTAATCAAACCCTAAAAATGAAATGTGCAATATGCTTTACGCTTCTTAACTCTCTCTCTCTCTCTCTCTCTCTCTCTCTCTTCACGAAAAAAAAATTATATTATGGCTTCCACTAAAGAGAAAATTAATATATTAAAACTCACCTAATCATCATTTGAAGTGATTTACGAATGTGTGTATTTCATCACTTTATTTCAATTTCCATCATTTACTCAGAAGGTTGTTAAGAAGAAGTTCCTTTTTTTTTTTTTAATACTTTTAAAATTGTTTTATTTTTTTATTTAAAAAAAATCAGGTATATCATTTTTTTAAATACTTACTATTTTTTTATATATTAAAAAAAGGGAGGACAACTAACAATATTAATTAGAAAATAGAAAAATGGATTATGTGACAACGTGTTTGTGGGTGATGAGTAGGCTTGATTAATTAATTTGAAAGTATTTAATATCTTATTTGTAAGGAACTTTAAAAAGTTTTTTTTTTCTTTTTTTTTTATCACTACGTAATTTTTTGGGGAATTGCAAATGTAGCAATATTTTAGTAATATTTATAAATATATCAACTCTTAAAAGTATTTGTATATATAATAAATTTTGATCTGGTGACTTAGTGATAAATACTAAATTACATATTTTTACACTAAGTTTATTACTTATTCACACATTAATCATTGTTAATAACTGATTAATATAGTAAAAATTGCTATATTTGCAAATTATTTAAAGTGGTGTGACATATTTTAAAATATTGCATCAAAATATGTTATTGAGTGAAATTTCCTTAATTTTTTAAAGTTTTTTTTTCTTTTAAAGTTATAAATTTAAACAACAATTCAAGTGTTAAATACTATTTCTATTTACAAATCACTCAAAAATTATTTTCTTAAATAAAAGCTGCGGTTAATCATAACCTGATTACATACTTTTTTCTCGATTAAAAATATAATGGAGGGAAACTAATTATGTATTATTATTAAAAAGAAACGTAACGTACTGATATACTAAAATTTTTAAAAAAGAAAACAAAAATAAATAAAAGATAATATTTACCTCCAAACTAATTTGAAGCAATTTCTACATTCTTTAATATCTATGGGTAAATTGTTTTTAAATATGATCATTTTTAATAAATATATGTCACTAACTTTTTAATATATATGAAAATACAGAGGAGCATTCTTTAAAACTCTAGTTGGTAAATATTTTCCTTTAATAATATCAAGTAAACTTTATCGATCTACACAAAGAATCAAATCAAAACATAATTAAAAAATTGAAATGAATAATCATCTTTTTAATATTTTAATGAAGCACATGTCATCCTATTCTTCTTTACTTCCCAACATTCCATTATAAAACTATACCATACCAATAACTCAAATTCCATAAAACTATCAAGATCAATAGGAGAAGAAACAAAAAATTAAAAATGGGTAGGGTTTATTTAGCAATGGCACTAATGGTGATGATAATCACATTCCTCTCTTTCAACACATATTATTGTAGAGCTGCAACTCTAGTGAAGGGCAACGACACTTACCGATGCAAAGACGGTCGTCTAGGCGAATGCTTCGCCATCGCCGATGACTTATCGTTCGAGTTCCTATTCGACACGAACGTTGCTCGAATGCTCCAATTTGATGGAGAAGACGTTGTTGGAGACAAGACTAAAAACCCTGATTCTCCATCTTGTTCAAATGGCCAAGGTAACCCTAGTGGAACTAACCCAAATGGCGTTTGTGGTACACCACCAAAAGAGGAAAGGAATTGCCCTACATATGATAATAACAAGCCATGCCCTCCGTAAGCCTCAGCAATAATCTCATATTTGGTGATATTTTGTTGTCGTATGTCCTTTTTCTGTTTCTTTTCTTCTATCTCTTTGTTGTTCTCGTTTGTTTGTTTTTAATATGTGTGTACTTGATGACAAATTATTAAACAAGGTTGGAACATTGTGGCTCTTCACTCATAAATAAATTAGATCCATATTTTTAATAGAAAAGAGGGTGACAGATACATCGATCTAATGGTTTATAAGTGGAGAGTTGGATTGTGACGATCACATCTAATAATTTCTCTCGATTGATGTAATAAAAATGGTTTCTTTTTTTAAATTGAATAAAAATATGTATTTTATTGTTTGAAAATAATTTTGTTTTTATTTCTATGTTTTTAAAAATTAATCTTTTTCATTAAATTTGTTTTGTTTTTCATCTCTTGAAAAATTTCTTTTAACACTTTAGTCAAATTTTATTAAGGTAAAAACTAGTTTTTGAAAACTACGGTTTTTTTTTTTTTTTTTTTTTTTTTTTTAAGTTTGACAATAATTTAAAACATCATTTAAAAAAATAAATATTTAAAAAGGTTTATTAATTACCAATGTCACAAAATTTAATTTCCTCTCAAGTTGATTGTGTTAATTAATTTTCATTTTTGATGTTACTACAGTGGAAAACTCCTTTAAAACTATTGTCGACTAAAATAATATTTTTTTCTCTCTCTAAATATTGAAGAAAGTAAATTATAAACAAAGAATAAAAAATAGAATATGATCAAGGTAAAATTATTGAAGTGTTTTGACATATATTTGTAGGTCCCACATGCGTATATTTATAATCATATAAGCAAATTAATTTTAGATCCAAAACAAATAGTCAATATATACTCACTACATCCTACTTTAAAAAAGTTATAAATTAACTCAAAAGAAGCTTAATATTGTAGGTCGTTCTTCCCTTTCGTATAGTATAGAGAAAAATTGGTTAAAATAATATTGAAATTACATTTTATATATAAATCAAGGTGGAATTCGGTATTAAAGATGCATATGCTCATAAACTTACTAAACTAACTCTGGCGGAGTCAGAAATTATTATTTTTTTAATAAATATTATATAAAACTATTTTTGAAAAAAAAAAAAGGGAAAGTAGATAAAGTATACTAAAAATTCAATTATGTGCTTCTATTTTTTAATTTTATATTAAAAATAAAATAAGGGAGGGTGCAATTGCCTCCCTTCAATGTGTATACACCTCGGATTCTTTTTTTTCTACCAAACATAGATATTCAAGTTCAAATATTATATTTTCATTCCTGCCAACTAAACGACCTTTTATGTCATACCCTATACTTCTTATATATAATTTTGTGTACTTTACCAATTTGCAGGAGCTTATTTTTTATTTGTAAAACATTAAATTTTATTCTTTGGAAAACAAAAAAAAAAAAAAAAACAAATGTGTCGGTGGGATTACCTCTCAAACATTGTTCCATCTTTAGCTCCCAACAGTCCTCTATAAAAATAGACCCAAAGCTAGTGAAGAAACAAAAATACAAAGAGTGAGAGAGAAAGAGAGAGCTACTTCCCCAATTGTTAAAAAAAATGGGTCAGGTTTCATTAACCCTAGCAATGGTGATGATGATAATTATCACATTCCTCTCTTCCAACACAAACTACTGTAGAGCTTCAACCCTGATTGAGAACGGAAACGGAAACACTACATACCGATGCAAAGGTAGCGGTTTCGGAGAATGTCTCGCCATCTCCGACGAAATCTCGTTGGAAATGGAATTAATCTTCGACACGAACATTGTTAGGATCCTTCAGTTTAATGATCAACCAGTCGTTGGAGACAAAACGAAAAACGCCAATGCTCAAGCTTGTCCAGCAGGACCGGGTAATCAAGCTACAACTAACTCAAATGGCGTCTGTGGTCCGCCTCCAAAAACCCCTAAGAATTGCCCAAAGTATCAAAATAGCAAGCCCTGCTAGTGCTAGCCGTAACTCATCGCAAATCTTCTCTTCTTCCGTCGCTGCCGCGATATTTGCTTGCTTAAACTCGGTCTTCGTCTTCGTCTTCCGTCGTTGTCGTCCTCGTGTTTTCTTTTCTGATGTGTAATTGTGTTGCCGGCAGTGTGAATTTGTGGTTTTTGTTTTGTTAATAAAAAGTTTGCATCTAATTTGTCTCTTCTTTTCTTCCCCTTAATAAACTTAAAATCTTAATTATATCTTTGTAAAGCTTGTTTTAATAATTTTTAGATATTTGCTTAATTACCACTATTGAAAAAAAAAAAGGAATCTATGATATAAAAGAAAAAAGCAAACCCTAACTTTTTCTTTTCTTTCCTTTTATTTATCTGCATTCTTTTTCTCTTGGTAAGTCAATTCGTGATGGAATAAAAGCTCATTAGTGACCACTAAATGTATTAAAAAAGAATAGTGATCCCCACTATAAAGTAAACTGTTTATTTATCATGAATTAGTGACCCCGCTATAGAGTAAAATAATAATTTATCAATCCTAGCATAATGTGAAGGATCTCACAACAAAAAGAGGAATCTTAACTAGATTTATAATGGTTAATAGTCTAACTTCTCTAGTTACTAATTGATTTTGATATGGAAATACATAATTATTAATATGGTATTAGAAACTAACAAAATTTAAACAAACATCTGTTTTAAAAATGAGATCTGGCAAAAAATTGGTGAACCCCAAAAAGCCACTGAAAAGACATGTTCATTAGAAAGATGAAGAGGTCTATTCACATATTTATAAATACTAAAAATCACTTAGAAAAGATAATTATTAAGAGTTCAAATGTATATCTCCTTTTTCATGAAATTGGTATCTTCGCTCTATAATGATTAGGAATAATCAACATGCAGAGTGCTCGTTTTGGATAACTTTGTAAAGTGTCTAAAAATATTTTTGATATCTATTAATAAAATATTTATAATTATTTTTAAAAATTATCTCACTAAATCACTTAAAATTCAGATAGATTTGAATAGTATTCTTATCAACTTTTGTGTAGTACATATGGATAAGGTTACCTTTAACTTTAACTTTAGACCGGCTTTATTATGAAAAAAGTCATTGAATTCAGGGGAAAAAACCAAAATAAAATGAATAAAATTGAATTCAATCATTTATCCTCCGGTCCCATCAATAATTCAAACTATTTCACATAAATAATAAAATAGTTTCCATTTCCCCCTATTTTTATGAATACGAATAATTTTCTACCTAACTTCGAATTATCATCAATTTATGAAATTGGTTTGCTTCTTATATGACGGATCCATTGAAGGACCGAGGGGGGCCGCTTCAAAATAATTTAATTTTTTTATAGTAGTATTTTTAAATTTCATAATTTTAATTTATATTGTTTTTTTATAATTTATTTATTTATTATAATTATTTGGTTTTAAAATATGGGTTCTTGCACATATAGTTGAAAAAAGTCTAGTATTCACAAAATTAGCAGCCCAAAAAATTATTTACAAAAATAGCAAAAAAAAAAAAAAACTCAAATTCGCGTCTAAAATATTATAAAACTGACACTCGCATAAGTAATCACTGATTTCCGCATAATTAATCATTGATCCCACGCAGAAGTAATCACTGATTTTACTGATTTCGTATATCAAATGATATTCCGTACATGTAATTATTGATTACCTCCAAATTATCAATGATTCTTTGATTCACTTGAATGAGAGTTTTTAAAAAACAGATATATTTGCAAATACCTTTTAAAACTGCTACCCAATTAAATTTTCCTTTAAAATAATATGTTATTATTTTAAAATATTTATTACCAAATTTTCTTTAAATTGAGTAGTTAATCATGACATGAAGTTTATGATAATTTTTTTTATATTAAATAATAAAATTAGCTTTTTGTTTATTTATTAATTTTTATTTGCTATTTTATTCATTGTTTAAGAATAATTTATATGTCTCAATAATTTAAAAAAATATATACATTCTATTATATTTTTTGAGTAAATATAATTTTCTATAATTATTGACAATAAAAAAAACTATATATAAACAGATAATTTTTTACACTTTTCAAAATAATAATTAACTCATGTTAATTTCTTCAATTACTTTTCCTATCAAGCTTTCTCCAATTACTTTTCAATGGAAACTTGATAAGTATACAACTAATATATACCAAAAATAATTGTTGAAAATAAATCAATAAGAAATGAGAATTGAAATTATTTTATTACTTAATACCCTTTTAAAATAAAATTTTGGGATCAACAATTTGATTAAATGATATTAGTTTTTAAATTTTATTATTTATTATTTCTAATGATGTTTTGTATATAAAATAAATAAATAAAATTGAAACAAGTAGAGATTAATTCCTTTTTCTCAAATTTATTGTTCTGCTTCTTTATATAAAAATTACAAATGGTGAGTGTAAAATCAATACAAGTAGAGTTAAGAAAAATTTTATGTTATTATTTATATTGTGACCCTTCTAAATTAAAATCTTAGATTGATTGTGATATATATATATATATATATATATATATATATATATATATATATATATATATATATATATATATATATATATATATATATATATATAAAAATTATGTAAACGTGATTAAGATTTGAAATCATAATTCCAATAATATGTTTTATTAGTGCACTTACCGATACTATTGGAGTAAACTAATTTTAAATAAGATAAATATATTCTATTGAGAAATTATTTGACGAGGGGATCATAATGTAGAAAATGTTCATTTCAATATTTTTTTTTTTATCATTTCGTATGAATATATGTCATGTCAATCATATGACATTTATGCGTGAGTTACATTTGCAACTCAACTAACAAATTCTAATTATTGAAGTTCAAATTTAATTGCTGTGTACAAAAAATTGATTGAAAAAAAATACACAACGATATGGAATATAATTTTGCGTTAATAAATATATATATATGTGTCAAATTTCATTTATTATTTGTAAAAAAATTACCTAGTATTTAAGAAATTGGTAATTACTGCAAAAGCATATTTTTCGTATTAAGTATGAAAATGTAAGAAATTTTTAAAAAATACTCAAATAACATAATTATAGTTCAATTATTTATTGAACTATAACTCAATAATTTATTAATCCAAAAAAAAAAGTAAAAGAAGAACCAATAAATTCATTGAAAACAAAAATTAAAAATAATCGAATAATTCGATAAATTATTGAATTTGAAATTAAAAAGGTAAAAACAAACAAATTTATTGAAAATACCCATGAAAAATAATAAAGTATAATTCAATAAATTATTGAACTATAATTCAATTATTTATTGAATTATAAAAATTATGTTGTTTGAGTAATTTTTAAAAAGTTATGATATTTTAGTAATTAGTATACATACTTACGTTATTTAAGACAATATGAAAAATATTAATTTACCACTAAAAATTCGGCCTTTGTTGTTTCCTCCCCTATGTTTCTAGTTTATATTTATACTATAATTTTATTTTATTTTATTTTAGAAAAGTTCGGAAAAAAAAAGAGTAAATTTTGTTACCTTTTTGGAAGAACATTCAAGGTTTGTTACAACCAAAATGGTAAATTTTTTTATAAATTTGCTAAGCAGCCAAAAATGCATACATCCAACAAACATATGTCACCTGAGTAAAAATTTGTAACTCTACTTTCTTTTCCTTTCATAATTTTTCAGTGTGAATTAGTGATTAACAGTGGTATTAATCATTTTAGAAAATTAATATTGATCAATATTAATTACTAATTTACACAAGAAAAAATTTATAATATTTATGAATATTTTATAGTCATACAATATTTATAACTGCCTTTTTTTTAACTCCTACATTTATAAGCTTTCTTGACACCCGAACTATTATTTGAATATTATAACGCTTTTTACAACCGTCATATCTAGTTAAATCTCATACACACAAAAGTAAATTACACATCAAGCTTCTACAAAACAACATATTAATTTCTAAACAATTACCACTCCCAAAAAAATAAAACAAGAAAGAAAAGAAAAGGCTAAAGAGATAGATGCCCAAATGCTGATCTTGATAACATATTATGAATGAATACCTTCTACTTGATGGAATCAGACCAACCATTATTGCTCGGAAAAGGATCTTCACTCATCATTGTCGACGACGCCGTATAATCCGAGCCACTCATAACATTTGCCATGTGACTTTTATACGAATCACTACGCATCGAAGCCACCATTGATGGCATCAATGACATATCTTCTTCCTCATAACTAAACTCTCCATCTGGATGTTTCTCCATTTCTTTAGCATCAGCTTCCTCTTGTATCTGTATTATAAACCTTAATTTCTCTTCCACCACTGCCATCGTCGGCCGATCCTTCGTTTGATCGCTTATACAACTCGTAGCGAGTTCCAAATACTGTTTCAAACAATCAGAACTAATCTTCCCTCTCAAATTCTTGTCAATTATTTCATACACATTACCTTTTTCTATACATTTTTGAGCCCATAATATCAGCTTGAATTGCTCTGGTCCAAGGCTTGAATCCAATGGTTTTCTTCCGCATATTACTTCGAATAAAACGACACCGAATGAGTAGACGTCGGATTTTTCCGTGACTTGCGAACGACGATAGTATTCAGGATCTAAATAAGCCCATGTTCCCTTCACCATTGTGCTCATTGCTGTATCACTCGGTCCCATTTTCGACATTCCGAAATCTGACACTTTTGCTCTGAAATCTCTGTCCAATAGTATGTTTGTCGTCTTTACATCACGGTGAATGATTGTTCCATCTAACCCCATGTGGAGGTAGTTTAGTCCCCGCGCCGCCTCATATGAAATTTGGAGTCGTTTCTTCCACGGGAGAGGCGGATTTATTGTGTCATAAAGATGGTCTTGGAATGTCCCGTTTTCCATAAGCTCGTAAATGAGACATCTTTCTTTACCTTCAATGCAGTATCCTATCAGTCTTACTAAATTGTAGTGTCGGAGAGCTGATAACATCTCTATCTCCGCTATGAATTCTTTTTCTCCTTGTGATGAATCAGGATTCAAACGTTTTATAGCCACAATTTCGATGTTATCGCCCTCTTCGAATATTCCTTTGTAGACGGCACCGAAACCTCCGACACCGAGTTCTCTGTCCTTGTTGAAGTAATCCGTAGCTTCTAAGATTTCTTCGAATGTGAAATTCTGGCAACGCTGTTCCGGAAGTAAAGGACCACCACCGGTCGTTTTCTTCTTCTTCTTTTTAGGCTTTCTCTTGCTTAATTTCCACAACACTACAAATCCAACAAGAGAAAACAACAAAGCAAAACCGACACTACTGCAAACGGCGGCGATGATCACGGTTTCCTTAGACTTTTTATCGGAACGTGATTTACCGGATGGAGATGGCGGTGGCCCGGGCGGGTTAGGGACGGCGAGATTGCTATCATTACTCAATTTGAAAACTTCAATTCCATTCAAAATAGCATCATAAGTGACACTTGGTAAAGGGTCTAAATCAATTGAGATATTAGAGGTTTTATTATCAGGAGCAACAATGAAATCCTTGATCAACGGAGAACCGAACGAAACTAAATCGACCGTTGTCCCATTCGCCATTCTCTTCTTGTTAATCGTTACCGTAAAACTCCTCTCGTTTTCCCCAATATTGAATGGAATTGCTGGAATCTGACAAAAATGGAGCCTCACCAGATAATTAAATCCCCCATGAACCGGTAAATTCCATGTCAAATTGCGTAAATCATTGTATGTCTGATTCTTTCCCATACTAATGGCGGATTGATAAACAGCATCAGCAGCTGTATAATCAGGTGTCGAAATCGTGTAGTTTATTGGAAAGGAATAATTGTCGATTTTGACATGGATCCCTGAACGAGGATCGATGTACCATTCATTAGCAGTCCATCGTCGAAACATACCCGAATCTTCACCGGGCTGCATCTCTTCGCCACCGATGTTTATCCGGTGATACAATTCCATGGCCATGTTGTTTCCCAATCCAGGAGAGTAATATAGATTTGATGGTATAGAGATAACTTCGATACCGTTAACGAAAGCGAAAGAATTCGGAGACGGGGTGAATATAATATTGAGTTTCTGATCGTTTCCGACAAAGATACAGTATTCTCTAGACACGAATTGCTGTCGGAAGAAATCAGCAGTGAAGGCAGCACTGAAGTTTTTAAGAAGAGTGAATGATCCTGTAACTTGAACAGTGAAAAAGGAATCAAACCTTTGAAAATCTCCATATGTTTCGGGGAAGAAGAAGAGCCTGATGAATTTGGGACCGGGGGTGACCGGAAAAGTGTAGGTGAATGGGGACCGAGATATTCGGACGGTGTCATAAAGTTTGTCGTTAACGGAGTTACCGGGAGAGATGGATGTGGTTGAGTTCTTGGAGTTTAAAGGTGAGAATTTGGAGTTAACGTCACCGGTCCATTCACGGCCGTCGGGGGCGTTTCTGGTGCCGGAGAAACCGCAGTCGACGGCAATATTAACGTCAGGATGATATGAGGGTTCAGAAGCGATGTGAAAAACAAAGAAAGAGAAGAAAAAGAGAAGATGAAGGGTTTTTTCCATGGGAAAGAAATGTTTGATCAGTTTTTTTCATTGATGAAAACTTCAATATTCTTTAGGGGACATTTTGTTATATTGATAATGGGAACACAGATTACTTTTTCGATGTGGAAAGGTGATGAGATTGGATAGTGCTAGCTTTAGCCAAAAGGAGTGATCGTAATATGTAAAATAAAAGAAAAGAAAAATAAATTGTTCTTTACAAAAAAAAGTAAAGAGAAAAGCCCCCGGAAATTTCACTCGATAACAAATTTTGATTCATTATTTATAAATATATCATCACTTAAAAACTATTTATAAATATGACATTTTTTACTATGTTAATTAGTTATTAAGTGATTATTGGGAAAATTGACCTCTAAAAATCCAAGAAATTTTATCATAAATACCCCTTAATGAAGTGTGGTTTTCAAAACTACCACCACAAAAAAATTGAGCAAAGGCGGCGAAATTTTTCGCCGCTTTAGGATTTAGCGGCGAAAAACATTCGCCGGGATTTTTCGCTGGAAAAACCCCGTCGAAAAAGCCTATACCAGCGAAATACAAATTTCGCTGGTATAGGCTATGCCAGCGAAACACAAGATTTCGCTGGCATAGCCCCATAATTGGGGCAGCCCATCAAGGCTATGCCAGCGAAATTAATTTCGCTGGCATAGGCAAAGCCAGCGAATTTCGCTGGCTTTGCCTCCCAATAATTAATCTATGCCAGCGAATTTCGCTGGCATAGGTATATAAAAAAAATATATATATGTATTATCTATGCCGACGAAATTCGCCTGCATAGCCCCTGTTCAATATTCAAAATGTTTTTGTTACAAAATTACAATTTTTCCTGTTCATTGCACTTTATTCAATAAAAAAATCATACGAAAGTTAAAGACATCAAAATTGAAAAATATTAAAACATATATAATAAAATAATCCATAAAGTACTAAGACATAATCTCTAAAGCACAAAACAAATATATACAAGTGTTTTGAGTCATAATCTCCAAAACATATCACAATATCCTAGCTAGGCGGAGTCTGCATAAATGTAGAAAAGTTGTTTCTCATCTCTAAAAGATCACGTCTAAGCTCTAAATAATTATCTTTCATCTCGTTGTATTTGCTTGTAAGTTCCTTGTTCTCTAACACGAGCTGATCGACCCTCGGATCTTCAACAAAGCGTGATCGGCCCCCACGTGAATGAGAAGACACCCTATGATGTGCAGGTCCCACCCCTAAACCTTTTATATATCCCGAACGATATCCTCGAACTCTCTCAATGATCTCATCTTCAGTTAGGCGAGGTTGGACAACTTCGTCCACCTCCACCTCAGGGGCAACAAGCAAATCACATATCTTGCCCTGCACAATAAAAACAATACTTTAGAATACAACCAATACTTTAAAAGCTAATTACACACATTCTTTACAATTTACATAACACGTTCTTTAAACAATGAAAGAACACTTTATAATATATTGTACAAGTCTCGTGAAACTTACATAATCTTCCTTCGCCGCATCATTGATCCAATCACCCTTATCATTTGTATGCGTGACTCGAAAGAGATCAATTTGATTGAACTCTTCTTCATGATCTTCATCTTCCGCTTGCTAAAATCAAAACAATACAAGTTATATTAGATAACATAACTTAAGCAATGTTTAATTATTAAGTTTCTTTTCTACCCTAATAAAAAAATTAGTTAGTTATAGTATTTCACCAATCAATTGTAGCCACTTGTCAATTTTAGGGTAGTTTTGAAAAGTTTAAAAATATTAGGGTACTTTTGATAACTTAAATCATAAAAAGGGTAGTTATGAAAATTACCCAAAATCCAATCTAAGGATTATTGACCCTTCCCCCATAATTTTTATGTCAGAGACCTTATGCTTATATCATTATAATATGAAAAGACAAAAATATATGGGAAAAAGACACTTTTAGTCCCTCAGTTTTCATTTTGTTTACCATTTGGTCCCTGAGTTTTCAAAACCGACCTTTTTGGTCCCTGAGTTTTCATTTTGTTTACCATTTGGTCCCTGCTGTTAAAATTCTGTTAAATACTTAACTGATGGCTGATGTGGCATTTAGTTATTAATTTGATATATATTATATTGATTTATGTGGCAAATTTTAAATGATGTGGCAATATTTATTTAGTTTTATATTAATATATTTTTTTATATAATTATCTCTCTCCTTCTTCCATGTTCATCTTCTTCATTGTTCTTCATCTTCTTCCCCTCCCCCTCTCTTCATCTTTTGACTAAAATCCACAATGGCATCAGAGGAGAAAACCTCCGTTGATAATTAGAAAGCTTTCTCCATTGTTCATCTATTGACTAAACACCAATTCGATCGAATTCCACCATACCTCGTCAGATCGGGCTCCAGATCCAACATTGAATGAAGAAAACTGGATAAACGATCTAATATCTGATAAAGGATCTATTAAGGGCTCCAGATCGAACACTTCTGTCATGAATTGTTCAAGATTTTCTCAGATCTTCTATTTACTCCCCATTTAATTATTTGTTTTTTGGTGTATCTAAATGCTCTAACTTAACCTTCGAACTGTTAAATTGCAATGGAGGTAGACATAATTCAGAATGTAATGATGTTTCTCCTATTATTGAGCTTCTGCTTGGGTTTTTTTTATATCGAGTTTCAGATTAAAGCATCAGTGATAGAGTTTCTACAACGACGAAGCATTATTTTTTGAAAAATTTGAATTGTAAATGTTTTCTGAATCCATTCTATAAGTGTCCTTATATTTCTAAGATATTGAATTCATGTCCTTATTGATGGAATCGGCCCATATGGTCCAATGCTCTCAGACCTGAGCATTTTTTGTCAAGAAGATTGAGCTTCGTGGTGTTTCAGATCTGGCTAAGAAAGATTTTTAAGTATGAGCTTGCCGGAGATGGAGCTTCGTCGTCGGAGATGGAGCTTCGTGGTGTTTCAGATCTGGACTAAGAAAGATTTTTAAGTATGAGCTTGTCGGAGATGCAGCTTCGTCGTGATGGTGTTTTCATAAATAGATGTCTTTTTAGTCAAAAGATGAAGAGAGGGGGAGGGGAAGAAGATGAAGAACAATGGAGAAGATGAACATGGAAGAAGGAGAGAGATAATTATATAAAAATATATATTAATATAAAACTAAATAAATATTGCCATATAGATCAATATAATATATATCAAGTTAATAACTAAATGCCACATCAGCCATCAGTTAAGTATTTAATAGAATTTTAACAGCAGAGACCAAATGGTAAACAAAATGAAAACTCAGGGACCAAAAAGGTCGTTTTTGAAAACTCAGGGACCAAATGGTAAACAAAATGAAAACTGAGGGACCAAAAGTTTCTTTTTCCCAAAATATATTTATCTATCTTCCCCTCATTCTCACATCTCAAAACTCAATCTGAAACCTTAACTCCTCCTATCTCTTCCATACACAGGAAATGTGACAGCGCCGACAATACTTCATCCAACCAAAGTCGGGTGATTTGAGAACGATTTGCGATTTGTGAATCCTTAACGATGAGTTGCGCGCGACAGTTCTTTCTCGATTTTGCGAATTGCGATTTTGCGAGTTCAAGTTGCGGTTTTGCGATTTCGTTTTCTCTTTTGAATCTAGTTCATGTTTGGACTTGTTTGGAGTTGATGGTTTTTAGATCTAGCTTCAGGTTTGGATTTGTTTATCGTTTTTTATTTTTGATCTTAGACTAGAGATTGGAAGCACAAGTTTGAATCGAGATTGAAGGCACAAAGTCGATTCAAGATGGGGGAAAATCTCGAATCGAGATTTTTCCCCATCTTGATTCTAGATTTGGCCTCAATCTCGATTCAAGATTAGAGGCAAAGACGCTTTCTACCTGAATCTCGGTCCGAGATTGTTCAATCTCAATCTAAGATTGCTTAATCTCGGTCCGAGATTGCTCAATCTCCTTTTTTTTAAACATACATTTGTAGGATTGTTTTGAATTGTTTTTACTTTTTATTATTACTTTTTTTCTATTGTTGTGTTTATATTTTTTATTTTATTTTTGTATTTTTCAGAGACCTCAAAGCAAAATTAGGCAATCTCGAACCGAGATCTCCAATCAAAATTCTAACCTCGAAGAAAAATAGAATCTCGATCTGAGATCTCGGACAAAGATTCCAATCTCAAATCAATAATGGGCAATCTCGAATTTGAGATTGTTAAAAAAAATTTCATCTCCAACCAAAATATGAATCTCAGTCCAAAAATCCAAATAAATTTGCACATGATCAACAGTAAAATATCACATATTTTTTTGTATTACCTTTTCAAGAGTGAAAGATGAATCCCTTGAAGCTATATGACATAAAAGTTTAGAGAGAGTGTGTTTAGGATAATGCAAAATTTAGAGAGAGAGTGTTTAGGATATAGGGAATATAAGTTGTTTAAATATATAAAAAGTTAAACTTTAAGGGTATTAAACTTTAAGGGTATTTATGTACTTTCATCTTCTAAGAAGGTCTCAAACATAAAAATGGTGAGGGTAGGGTCAATAAGCCTTAGATTGGATTTTGGAGGTCAATTTTCCCAATTTTCCGTGATTAATGTGTGTATCAGTGATAAATTTAAGTGTAAAAATATGTAATTCTAATATTTATCACTGATTCAAATCCAATCAAAATTTGCTATATTTGCAAACATTTTTTAAATTTACTATTTTTACAAAAAATTTGCAAGATTTGCAAATGCACCAAAAGCAAATGTTATGTATATTGTCAATTGTTTCATCTTAATCCCCCGTTTGATTCATTGTTATATAAAATATCTAAATCTAATATCTGAAAATCTAATGTCAGAATATTGGATTACTAAGAATTTTGGATTACTATGTTTGTTTAATTTAATAATAATATTAGAATGCCTGATAATTTGTAGATTATTGTGTTTGTTTGATGAGAATTATAAAATACCCTTATTTACAATTTATACATTAGTTTAACAAAACAATTAAAATATATTCATATTAAGTTTAAAAAAAAAAGCATCAAGAATTGGGAAACCAATAAAAAAAGATGAAGGAAAGAAAGAACGAACGGTCATCAAATAAAAAAAATCAATGTTATACCAATTTTTTTTATTTGAAAAATAACCTTTAATTATGTTGTGGAAAATGTGATACTGGAGAATCCAGAGTCGTGAAAAATGTGATATTGGAGAAAGCCAGAGTTGTGAAAATGTGAGTATAGGGTTCTTTTCCTAATTTCTTTATTCTTTTTGGCAACTTTTCATAATTAAATAGGTTAAAATTGTAAAAACGAAAATTATTTTCTCGTGGGAATCGGTATTCGTGTAGAAAACTGCCGATATGAAAAATAAATTAGGAAGATGAGAATAATTTAAGAATTAAAAAAAACATTTTTTAAATAAAGGACATATATGTAAATAATTACAAAAATATATTAATATTTAATCTCATTTAACACCCACATAAATTTCCCCATTTATATTTCCAAATGCTTTCTTATATTGCTTCTTTATTTTATACGTAGATTTATTTCCTACCTAACTTGATCTATCACTCGTTGTTATTATTTTTTCAGTAAAATATGAGAAATTCATCTTTATTTTGATAGTGAAAAATATGTGATGACCACTGAAATAACATATTTTTTCATACTAATTATTAAAATGGCAGAACTTTTTAAAACTTACTCAAATAACATAATTATACTTCAATAATTATCCGAACTAAAAAAAGGGGAAAAACCAATAAATTAATTGAAAACAATAATGAAAATAATCAAATAGTTCAATAAATTATTGACTTGAATTTAAAAAGCAAAAAACAAACAAATTCATTGAAAATACCCATGAAAAGTTATAAACTATAGTTCAATAAATTACTGATTTATAATTATGTTATTTGAGTAATTTTTAAAAAAAATCGGACATTTCAATAATTAATATAAATATTTTGTTATTAGAGTATAAAAATATTTATAAATTGGATGTTACTAATATTTTATCTTTTGCTTTAGATTGGAAATTAAAATAAAAAATATTTAAATTTATAAAGTTTGGAGTCTAAATTAGGGGTTTTACATCTTCACCACCTTGGAGACGATTTTTAATAGACCGTGGGTAAGTTAAAGTTAGAAAGGGATTAACTTAAGTATAAAATAGGGTAATTTTATTGGGTAGTAGAATTTTTAGCAATATTTATAAATATAGCATTTTTAAAAAGTATTTGCAAATAGAAGGATTTTTAAAAACCCTCATTCATGTGATAGAGAAATCAGTGATAACTATAAAATAATCAGGAATTACTATTAGGTAATCAGTGATTCATGCACAAAATATCAAGATATCCGGTAAATCGGTGATTCGATTACTAGTGGCAATTTTGTAATATTTTATGCGCAAATTTAATTTTTCTGCTATTTTTGCAAATATATTTTTTTACTGCTATTTTATAAATATTAGACCTATTTTTACTATTTTCGCAAGAAACCGTATAAAATATAGAAGCAAAAGAAAGTCCCCAACCTTAGGAAGAGAACATATATTTAATAATAATAATATTTAGAAGGACTATATTGAAGTTGGGAAGTTTGAATTATTGAATGGCCGATAAGACTACCATACATTTAAAGTAAAATCCAATTGCTCTCATTTGCTTTTTTAGCTTTTTTTTCCTTTCCTTTTTTCTCATTTAGAAAAGAAATTTTTTCTCTTTGTGATTGCGATCAATTTCGAATTCATTGAAATTGACATCCCTATATTTTTCCTTAATAATTTACTCTTATATATTATCAAACTAACTTTAAATTTATATAGGACAATATACTTGCCTCTAAATTAATTTGGATGAGATTCTACGTTCTCTAATTTCTATTGTGACAAACCTCATAGAAAGAGAACATGTACTTAATAATATTCAGGACCATACTCAAGTTGGGAAAGTATGAATTATTGAAGGGTCATAAGATATGACTACCATACATATAAAGTAAAATCCAATTGCTCTTATTTGCTTTTTTTTTCCCTTCCCTTTTTCTCCCATTTAGAGAGGAGTATTTTTCTTTTTCTGATTATAATCAATTTCGAGTTAATTGAAATTGACATACTATATTTTTCCTTAATAATTTATCGTAATACATTATCAAACTAACTTTAAATTTATATAGGACAATATACTTACCTGTAAACTAATTTGGATGAGCTAATACATTCTCTAATTTCTATTGGTAAATTGCTAAAATACTTTTACATTTATTAAATACATGAGTCCCGCTCAATTTTTATAATTGAATAAGCATAAAACATAATATGAAAGTATAAACGAGTTCCTCTAATTCAATTCAGAAGATAAATATTTTCCATTTATATATGCACATATACACTTATCAAACTAACTATAGTAGAGTTATATAAATAATTTTTCCTTTTTTTTTTCCTCACATGTTTTTGGAGTCCAAAAGCATGAGCTCGCTCTTGCATTTTTTCATCTACAAAGACCAACTTTTATACAAAAATGATATCATCCCTTCTTCTCCTCCAGCTTCTTCTTCTTCTTCTTCTTCTTCTTCTTCTTCTTCTTCTTCTTCTTCTTCATGGTGTCTTATAATTCTCTTACCATAATTCCTATGGAAACCCTTTCACTTCATCTTTTTATATTTCATATTTTCTTCTCATCATTTTCCTTCGTTGGCTGCCAATTTGAAGATTATATTACCAACCGTTACCGAACTGATCCTGACGTTGTTGGCTGCCAATGTTCAAGAGAACGTGTTTGCAATCCTAACCGAATTGATATTGCCCTAGACTGTGGTTTACGTGATGAAATCAGAATCGATCCCGACGGTCGTCTTTGGATCGGCGACGTTAACTCAGACATCCAACCATCAGAACCGATGAATGGCAGCAATACCTCCACCATAGCCACCGCTCCACACAACACCGGCGACATTGTCTACAACACCGTCCGATTATCCCGCTCCCCGTTCACGTACTCTTTTCCGATCAACGAGTCCAGTTCAATATTCATCAGACTCTACTTCTTACCGGAAACCTACGGCGAGTTTACCAAATCCAACGCCTCTTTCACTGTCAAAACTGGACGGTTCACTCTTCTTAACTTTACCACGGCTGCCACCGATGACAACGACAACGATCAAAGTGTGTACAACTACAGAGAATTCTGTATCCATGTCGACCCAATGGCTCGAAAAATTGTCAACATCACGTTTATCCCATCACCGAATTCTTACGCTTTCATCAACGGAATTGAAGTGGTTTCAATGGAATCAGATCTCTATTACACCCCGGAATCCGGTATAGGAAACGACACCGCAATGGAATTATATTACCGGCTAAACATCGGCGGACAAGATATCTCGCAAAATCAAGATAATTGCCGCATGTACCGGAAATGGATAAATGATACACACAACGCTATCGGAATGCCGATCAATGATTTTAGTTTCCCCGTCGACAATTCTTCGGATTCATGGTCGAAAGCTCCAGAAAGAGTTTATCAATCAGCTGTTAGTGTATATGGTGACAGTTCGAGCAATTTCACGTGGGGTTATTCCGTTGATGGTGGATTCACATATTTCGTGAGGCTGTTTTTCTGTCAATTCCAGAAACAAAACCAAATGCATTTTAATGTTTATTTAAATCATGAATTCAAAGGAAAGGTCGATTTGGTTAGTCTCTATTATCCATTGCACAAGGACTATTCTGTGTTTGTTCATGAATCTGTTACTCGCCTTAATATCACAATTGGTTTAGAACCGAATCGAAGTTTGAGTTACGCGATTTTGAATGGAATTGAAGTGTTCAAAATGAGTAATAATGATAGCAATCTAGCAGTTTCGCCCGCGAAATTAGTAACAGTACTAACACCGTCCACTAAGAAGACGGTGATCATCGTCGGGGTTTGCGGTGGTCTAGGTTTAGCGATTATCGTCACTCTTGTCGGATTTCTAGTCATGATCAAGAACAAGAAAAAAAAGGAAATAGAATGGAGTTTTCTTCAAGAACAAGGGTGTCGGAAATTCAGTATCAAACAACTGTTAGAAGCAACGGATTACTTCAACAAAAAGAGAGAAGTTGGGGCTGGAGGTTTCGGTGCCGTATACAAAGGAATCTTCAAGAACATGAAAGGAGAAGATCTCACCGTCGCGGTGAAGCGGCTGAAGCCGGAGTCTGTACAAGGTGAGAAAGAATTCAAGACAGAGATTGAGTTACTATCAAAGGTTCGTCATTGCCATATTGTATCACTCATAGGATACTGTTTTGAAGATAAAGATCTGTTAATCGTTTACGAGTTCATGGAAAAGGGAACTTTCAAAGACCATCTTTACGACACCGAAAATCCTCCTCTCCCATGGACGAAACGCCTTCAGATTTGTTACGAGGCGGCGCGTGGATTAAACTACCTCCACACAGGTTTTTTATTTCATATAAATTACTTGAATACTCATCTTTGAGTAGTCTCATATTCATCTGATGAACGGACCTAACAATATTAATAAAGTCTAAGTCTAAGTCTAACAATATTAATATGAATGTCCACATTATTAATATTTATATATATCATTTTTTTATTGAATCAATTTTTTTAGGCATATATATATATATATTCTATTTAGTTTTAGATTATACAAAATACTCCTAATGTATGAGGTTTGTTTCAACCTTACCCCTGATATTTTAAAAGTTTCAATCTATAAATTTGTTTTAAAAATACCATTGGTTAGCAATTTTCACTATGATTTATGGAATTTTAAACGTGAGAGACAAAATATATTAAATGTAGTAAGTTTCAATTTTGCCCTTAAATGTTTTAAAAGATTCAATCATTCCCATAACGCCTAACTTTCCATAAAACTTAACGAAACTTGCTTACAAAGAGTAAAATTGAAACAAAATTTAGAGACTGGGGGCATTTTGTATTATTTAGCCTATATATTTATTACAAATTATTCAATGAAAATGAGTATGAACATATATTTACCGGTGAGTATGTATGTATTATCTTAAATTATCTAAAATTATTTTACTTAATTTCTTACGTGTTCTGCTAATATGTTTGGTCATATTCATTATGTAAGTATTTTTTTATATATAAAAAATTAAACATTTTAATTTTAATATATTTATCTATTTTGATCTTACCTAAAAAGGATTCTTGACTCTGCCCCTATTACACAGGTCTAGACCAAACCATCATCCACCGTGATGTGAAGACGTCAAATATTCTTCTAGATCAAAACTTCGTAGCCAAAGTTTCAGATTTAGGAATTTCCAAGATGGGTCCAAAGAATAGCGCCGCCATTTCCACGGCAGTGAAAGGAACCGGTGGATATCTCGATCCAGAGTACTACAATAGTTTTCAGGTGACGGAAAAATCCGACGTTTACTCATTTGGGGTTGTGTTATTTGAAGTGTTATGTGGAAGAAAACCTCTCGATCTTACTCTCGGGGAAGAAAGGTTTCTCACAAAATGGGCACAAAAAAACATGGAGAATGGAACTGTTCTTCAAATAATTGATCAAAATCTAAAGGGTAAGATATCGCCGGAATGTTTGAAACTGTATTTGAAGCTTGCTGTAAGCTGTGTAAATAGTAATATGAATGATCGGCCGACGATGGTCGTTGTCGAAGATGAACTAAGAAGAATGATAGAGTTGCAGAAAGAAGCTGATTGTGAGATGATGGAGAAAAACCCAGATGGTGATGGTGAATTCAGTTATTCAGATGAATTATTATTCTCTCTGATTCCATCAATGGCGGCGGTTTCATTGCAAAGTAAATCGTATAAATGTCATATGTCAAATGTGATTAGTCAAAGTGGCACTGATTTCACAACGTTCACCATTAAGAGCGAAGATCCTTCTACCAGTACCGTAAGTACTTCCCGTTCCAACTAAGAAATTATGTTGATGTCTCGGATTTGGTCGAAGGAAATAATACTTATCTGCTCACCGGTGACTCACGAGGCTCCTTACTTTTGTACATGTGTCTAGTTTCTATTCGATTAAATATATTAGTGAAACTCGTATATTTGTCGTGTGTTCTTTGAAAGTTAAGAAGAGCTCCAATTATTCACCGGTGATAACGAGTGATTGGTAGCTAAGGTATTGGTTTGTTTAGAGCATCACCCTTCTATGGATTTGGCACTCTTGATTGTTTTTTTTTTCTTTTTATGATTGTGGATTTGAATGATGTATAAATTTGTATAAAATAATTTCTCCACTAGGAAAAGGTGCAAATTAAGAAAAATATAGATAATAGTTGTCTTTAAATTAATTTAGAAGAGTTTCAATATCTTCTAATTTATATTGGTCAATTTATATTAAATATTTTCATATTTATTAAATTTGTGGATTCCATATAATTTAATAAGAATAAGACATATATATGAAAGTATAAATGAGCTCTCCAAATTAATTTAGAGGTAAATATTTTCTTAGAAATATTAAAACTTAATTTATTTTATTTCAAAAGGTGGGAAAGTAGGTAAAGATCCACTGACCTTAGAAAACATAAAATGGTGTAGGTTTCATAGATACCTACTTATTCTATTGGGTAATTTAACTTTATTAAAAGCAACCTTTGTTTTTTATAATAAAAACAACCTCTTTTTAAAAGAAGAAAATGTGAAAAACTATACAATTATTGATTTAGACAATTCTTTGACTAGTTGACCCACAAAGCAAAATGAAAAACTTTACTTTACTCTATTTGTGTCTTCTTTTCCTTACTTTTAAATTGAATCTTTAAATATTTACTCGTTATCATAAGATACAGTACCCATGTCCAACATATGACTTTACGGGGGGAAAATAATAATAATAAGAGATTTGATTTTCATTCAATTATATTTTATAACTCAAAGGAGAAGGAAGACATACAAAATAGTTAGAATATATTATTGTGAACTTTAGATGGAGTGATGGGTGTCGAAACCACCAAAAATAATAAACTTACTCTTGGAATTTAAAAATCTGTAGTAGTGGTGAGTAAAGTCGATCTCTGCAGGGAAAAGGGAATTAAATTAAAATTAAAAAAAAAGGGTGAGTTTTGGAAATGAAACGGAAAATAAATTAAAAAGAAAAAAATCAATAGAGAAAAGCTTCCACCTAAAAGTTAATCTCGGTTATGGTTCATTAATTTGATCATCGATTACTAAACATGCATTCCTAAACTCTTCTCTAAATTATTTGGGAGTTTCCGGAACAACAAGTGCTCTTCCTTAAATTCTCGATAGCCAAGATACGATCTAATGATTACTTCCCTAATTAATAGATAACCTTAGAATACGATAATAAGATTTAACTCATTGACAGTATTAAGATGAGAAGAACCCAATTTTAACTAACAAACACGGTACGACCGATTCACTTAAGTGAGATAATAAATTCTCATAACATAAATTAAAAAGTGTCCTTAATCAATTTATGCTATCATGCTACTTGTATTAGAACAATTAAACAATTACAGATTTAAAGTTCTAACTAGCAATATGATAATTAATCAAAAAACAAGTGGCCAATTTGCACAAGAATTAATCAACAATAAAATATGCAAAGAGAAAGCATGAATAAAGAGAAAATAGGAATTAAATTGAAGAACAAAACCTCACAAATTATGAACCAAACCTCGATAATTCTCTAGTTGGAATAAAGAAATTAGCTAGAAAACATATAAAAAACTATTTAAGAATCCTGAGAAAAATAGGGGAAAGGGGGATCTTGAATTAGGGTATAATTGGGGCTTTAAATAGGCAAAAATATAATATTTTCGAATAAAATCTGCTATCATTATCTGCTCCAGCCGCCAGCCGAGTCAGAAACCGCCAAAGTCGCCGCCTAATGTGTGGAAGGAGCCGAACGCGCGCCGCTTTTCTGAGCCGAGCCGAGCCGTCGTTCTACTGCTGCTCTTCTTTGGCCAAACGGAGCGACACGTCGCTCAAATCTCCTCTTGACTGATGCCGAGCACTATTTCTCCTTAGTGATGACGTCGCGCAGGCTATTTTTCTATTTTGTTGTCGCCAGGCGACCACTCTCGGGTTTTTGACCCGTAATTCGATTTTTGGTCTCAATCGTGGCCAAGGATCCCATCGCTTCGGCGATGAGTCTTTTTCAACACTAAAATGAGCATAACTTTTTTGTTTTAAGTCCAAATTGAGCGCCGTTTTTGCCTACGTTCATGAAATTCAAAGATTAATAATATTATGGACATTTAAATCAATTAACAATCATATTTTAATTATTTTGGAGATAAAACCACTAATAAACACGCGTAAATTACGAGTTATCATGGAGGGAGAGAGACAACAACAAACAAAAATCTTTTGTATTGAGTGGTTTTAACCGAAAACACATCTTATTTAAAGAAATTTATCTGTGTTAAAAATTAATTTAAATATTTACCTATCTATCATTTAAAAAAAATATTTATACATATTTTTTTTTTTAAACATGCACTACAAAAAAACTGTCAAAATGCGACCAGAAATTTGCGACCAAACAAAAGTGGTGGTTTTTTGGTGACCACCTGGTCACTTTCTTTGAAGGTTGACTTTAAGTGACCATCTGGTCACTTTTTTTGCGACCATATTGCGACCAAAAGCAGAAGTAGTCATAAAAAATGGCGCGAAAGAAGCGACCAATTGGTCACCTAAAAAAATGACCAGCTGGTCGCAGTTTTGTGACTAAAATATGTCTTGGTAGCAAAAAATGGCGCGTAATTTTGGAGGGAAAAAAGCTACCAAGTGGTCACAATTAAAAGTGACTATCTGGTCGCAATTTTTGTGACATTTATTGACCAGTGGTAGCTTAAAATTGGAGGGAAAAAAGCTACCAAGTGGTCACAAGTAAAAGTGACTAACTGGTCGCAATTTTTGTGACCTTTATTGAGCAGTGGTGGCTTAAAATTTTGGCGGGAATTAAGCTACCATGTGGTCACATTAAGAAGTGACCGGATGGTCGCAAATTATGTGATTTTATGTGACCAATAATTTATAAAAAATTTGGTGGGATAAAAGCTACCAACTGGCACCACAAAAAAATTGAGCAAAGGCGGCGAAATTTTTCGCCGCCTTTGCCCTGAATTTCGCCGCTTTAGGATTTAGCGGCGAAAAACATTCGCTGGGATTTTTTGCTGGAAAAACCCCGTCGAAAAAGCCTATACCAATAAATACAAATTTACTGGTATAGGCTATGCCAAATAAACACAAGATTTAGTGGCACAACCTTATAATTGGGGCGACCCATCAGGCTATGCCAGTAAATTAATTTACCTGGCATAGGTATAAAAAATATATATATATGTATTATCTATGCCGGCAAATTAAGATAGCCCTTGTTCAATATTCAAAATGTTTTTGTTACAAAATTACAATTTTTCCTGTTCATTGCACTTTATTCAATAAAAAAAATCATACGAAAGTTAAAGACATCAAAATTGAAAAATATTAAAACATATATAATAAAATAATCCATAAAGTACTAAGACATAATCTCTAAAGCACAAAACAAATATATACAAGTGTTTTGAGTCATAATCTCCAAAACATATCACAATATCCTAGTTAGGCGGAGTCTGCGTAAATGTAGAAAAGTTGTTTCTCATCTCTAAAAGATCACGTCTAAGCTCTAAATAATTATCTTTCATCTCGTTGTATTTGCTTGTAAGTTCTTTGTTCTCTAACACTAGCTGATCGACCCTCGGATCTTCAACAAAGCGTGATCGGCCCCCACGTGAATGAGAAGACACCCTATGATGTGTAGGTCCCGCCCCTAAACCTTTTATATATCCCGAACGATATCCTCGAACTCTCTCAATGATCTCATCTTCAGTTAGGCGAGGTTGGACAACTCCGTCCACCTCCACCTCAGGGGTAACAAGCAAATCACACATCTTGCCCTGCACAATAAAAACAATACTTTAGAATACAACCAATACTTTAAAAACTAATTACACACATTCTTTACAATTTACATAACACGTTCTTTAAACAATGAAACGAACACTTTATAATATTGTGACGACCCGACTCCATTTAAAACACATAAAGCAATTCGCAACAGAAACTCAAAGTTTTTACGGAAAATTCACGTGGATCCATTTGTATTTAAAACAAACCAAAACCTGTTTACAAGTCCCATAACAGAGAAAGATATAAAACACGCAAGCATAAGTATTTTCACAATTCACAACCACCAAACACAAGTTTAAATACCAAAAGACTAGCTCTTTCGAGCACCGGACACAACCATAATATGTACAAATCAAAAAGGCTAAAAAAAAACTAGTAGGCGCCTAATCCATTTCTTTGCTAAATGAGGGAAAATGAACTTAAATGAGAGAAATGGAAAAGTCTTAAATGCCCTCTATGCTATGTTCTTAAGGAAGACCGTCCCGCTCGTTAATTCCGTTTCTAAAGTTCTCTAACAAAGGCTAATTACATTATATTAACCAAAACTACTTATCTTAGTAAAATAAAAATCAAAGGAAAACTTTATAATAAAATAAGTAAAATCACCTCAAAATACGGGACGTTACAAATATATTGTACAAGTCTCGTGAAACTTACATAATCTTCCTTCGCCGTATCATTGATCCAATCACCCTTATCATTTGTATGCGTGACTCGAAAGAGATCAATTTGATTGAACTCTTCTTCATGATCTTCATCTTCCGCTTGCTAAAATCAAAACAATACAAGTTATATTAGATAACATAACTTAAGCAATGTTTAATTATTAAGTAATATAAAACTTAACTTACATGATCCGTCATGACTCGCACATGTGATCTCGAGCCCGTTTTGTGATTATATTTCATTTTCCCCCGATTTTCAACATTAGCCTCAGACGTGGCCTACAACACAATCAAAGTAAGGTTACAATATGTGTTTTGTGATATAAACGATAATAATGAAAATGCTAATATTTATGTGCTTACCTTAAACTTAGGAGTCTCCCACATATCACATAAAAAAATCCAATCATCTAAGTTCTCCACTTGTGCGTGCTTCTTTACTCGGGCTACTTGAATGCCGTCTTTGTCTTTATTATCCTCATAATGTCTATGCAACTTTCCACGAAACTCGTTCAATGCATTTGGCATTTTGTGATTGAGGTACACATTCACCGCCTCTCGAGTTGGGTCAAAAATGAAGTTATCCTACATAAGTGTACACAAAATTACCTTGAATTCATATTTTACAAAACTAAGAATACATTCATTCATATTACACTGAAAGTACTTACCAAAAGTCGATGAACTATATTGTCCTTATCTGCTTCAGTCACATACTTCCACTTCACGATATGTCGAATGGGAATGTATGTACGACAAAGAACACCAATTTCGTTGATGAAATACGTGGCATTGGCGCCGATTGGAACACATAATTTGTCGGGGATGTCCACAGGTAGCTTCCCTCTATTGTCCCGAACCGCTTGAGCAAGTGCTAGACTCTTAGATGGCCCTTTAAACTTCGGTGCCTGTGAACCTGTTAAAAAAATCACTAAAATGATACAAACTATGAAAATATGATAAATTCATGCATAAAACACGATGTAACGAACCTGAAGCAGGCTGACTACCTCCAGCCTCATGATCATTCTGCGTACTAACTATCGGTACTACACTCTTACGTGTCTTACATGGACCATGAGGAGGCCTGTATGTGTAAAAAAGTTTAACTCACTTTATATACATGTAATGTAAGAAATCCTAAACCATAAAATCTAATATTACCTCATATAATCTAGTTACTAAAATCAGATTCTGATGTTATTATGTCTTCAACTTCTTCCTCATTAGAATCATAATCATATTCATTAGCATCATCTCTACAATTAGTATTACCAATTGCTCGGTCCATAACTTCAACATTAATCAACTCGGGTGGTACGTCATTTCTCGAAACCGTGACATCATCGTAATATCAACCCACTGTCTCAAGTGGTTCAATATTTATATCATATTCTTCATTCTCTTCATCACTATCCACTTCTGGAACGTCCCAAACTCTTTTTGGTTTCAAAGGTTGAACCACTCGCCATTCATCACCATACTTAATGTCTTCCAAGTATAACACGTGTTGAGCTTGGTTGGCAAGAATAAAGGGTTAGTTGACATACCACCGACGAGATAGATTAATAGAAATGCATCCTAAGTCATTATGAACTCTATTGGATGATGTGTCTATCCATTCACAATTGAATATAATAACTTCATTTTGCCCTACATATGTACATGTTAAAACTTCACTTAGCAATCCATAAAATGTTATAGAACCTGTGTCGTGCTCCCCTGGAACTGAAACACCATAACTGCTAGTTATATGATCACTTGAACGGTCTAATGTGTGAAAGCGCAATCCGTTCACACAACATCCACTATAAGAATGAGCTCGATTATCAGGTCCTAGTGAAAGTGCAAACAAATCCTCACTAATTTTGCCAGCACTGCGTAGTTCTCGGGCCTATGACATACTCATATGATTAGGATAAATATAGGTTATATATATAATATTATTGCAAAACACTTTCTTACATGAGTTTTGTACCATTCTGGAAATTGTCTCTCTTGACGTGTGTATATATTTATGTTTGATCTTTCCGTTTGAAGTATATCAAAATGTTTCCTATTATAGAAAGATAATCAATTTCGGAAACCGTACATATTCATAGATTTTTCAAAATATCACTTTAGGTTTGAAGAATACGCACCGAATAAATGGTTCAACTTCGTCACAGTTGTTTAATATGTACCAGTGTACCTTGTTCATTTCATCTCGTGAAAGTTGTCGAAATACAGATCTTCCAAATAGACGAGCTTGAAGTCTAAAAATAGAAACATCCTGATTTGCACGAATGAGTGATGCTCTTTCATCGTTTCTGTCAACCCTATTATACCTTGTCTCAATGTTTTCCAAATACATTGAACAAAAACTGATTGACTCGTTTAACACATATGCCTCAGCAATAGATCCTTCTGGTCGGGAATTATTCCGACATATTGTTTTAAGGTTCTAAGACTTCGCTCTATCGGGTACATCCAACTATATGTAACAGGCCCGACTATTTTGGCTTCATATGGCAAATGAACACACAAGTGAACCATCACATCGAAAAATGCCGGAGGAAATATCCATTCAAGTTTGCATAAGATAGTGACAATATCTCTGTCCAACCTATCCAGATCTTCAACCAGAATAACTTTCGAACACAAAGAACGGAAAAAATTACTAAACTCAGTAATAACACGATCTATGTTCTTGTCCACAAAACACCGAACAGCTAGTGGTAAGAGACGTTGCAATAGAACATGTGAATCGTGACTCTTAAGTCCATATAATTTTCCCGGATTCCACATTGACGCAACGAGATATGTTTGATGCAAAACCATCGGGAATCTGACACCTTTCAAAAATTTACATGCTTGAACTCTTTCTTTTGAAGACAAGGTAAAAGATGCCAAAGGTTTTATAAACTTGTTACCGACCTTGCATACGTGCAACTCTTTCCTTATTTTCAAATCTTGTAAATCTAACCGTGCCTTTAAAGTATCTTTGTTTTTCCCATCTATCGAAAATAATGTCCCTATCAAGTTATCACAAACATTCTTTTCGATATGCATGATATCTAACTTGTGGCCTAAAAGTAGGGTTGACCAGTATGGGAGAGTAAAAAATATACTCATCTTCTTCCAATTATGGTTATTTTCAGGTTGTTTTCGTTTTTTGTCAACGTTGATAGGATTCTTCCCTGGTCTAACAAATTGTAAACGACTAACTTCAGATAGTATCTCAGAACCAGTCTTAACCCTAGGTTGATCGTGTAACTCCTGGAAACCATCATGCAACTTACTTCTACGCATTACATGATCTAATGGTAGATATCGTCGATGACCCATATAACAAATTTTACTTCGCAACCCTCGTGAAGATGTATCATCTAGGCATAAAGGACACGCCTTATATCCTTTAGTACTCCATCCTGACAAATCACCATATGCTGGAAAGTCATTAATCGTCCACAAAAGTGCAGCATGCATTTGAAAATATTCATATTTTGAACTATCAAATGTTTTAGTCCCCTCATTCCACAACTCGTACAACTCCTCAATCAAAGGCTCTAAAAACACATCAATATCTTGACCCGGTGATTTAGGACCGGGGATAAGCAATGACATAAAGAAACTAGATTCTTTCATACACTTCCAAGGACGTAAGTTGTACGGAATTAACATCACCGGCCACATGCTGTAAGCTGTACTCATGTTACTGGAAGGATTAAAACCATCTGACGCTAGAGCCAAACACACGTTTCTTGGATCAGACGCAAACCATGGATATATTCGGTCAAAATGTTTCCATCCTTGTGCATCTGATGGATGGCGAAGCACACCATCTGTTTCCATTCTCTTATCTTTATGCCATCGCATATCAGATGCCGTGTGTTTAGAAGCAAACATACGTTGCAACCTAGGCTTAATTGGGAAGTGACGCAATACTTTATGGGGAACTTTCTTACTCTTCTCACCAAACACCTCTTTATAGCATGATTCTCCACACACCGGACAATGCTCACAATTAGCAAACTCTTTCCTATACAATACACAATCATACTTGCATGCATGAATTTTTTCATAACCTAAACCCAATCCACTGAGCATCTTTTTACTAGAGTAATAGGACCCCGTGAATCTGGAATCAAGTGGCAATGCCTCTTTCAATAGTTTGAGAAGCATATCAAAAGACTTGTTGCTCCATTTGTTCAATACTTTTATATGCATCAGTTCACCAAAAAATTAAGAAGCGAGAAAACCTTGTGCAACCGGGGTATAATTCTTTTCCAGCTTCACCTAATAAATGTGAGAAATCATTGTCTGTGGAACTATCATGCTCAACATTCTCATGTAAAGGACCTCGTATATCCTGAATAACTTCATACATTTCACTTACTCTCCCATCATCCAAATGTCCCCCTAAATTCTCATCAGCGTGTGATGTACTTCCGACATAGCTCGTGCACCCCCTAATATCTGCTTGCTCTCCATGCAATACCCACCGAGCGTATGTCGGAGACATTCCATTAATATAGAGATGTCTCTCTATGCTATCAATTTCCCCAAATACAGTGTTCACACATTTCATACAAGGACAACGAACCCTCCCATTTTCATTGACAACGGTCCTCGCTACCTCTAAAAAACACTTAATCCCCTTAACGTATTCCGCACAAAATCTGTCTCTAAGTACTATCCAACTCCTGATCCATAACCGAGGAGGTAATAAAGTTAGGTATGCTACTTAATTAACGTGGCATAATAAACTATAAATCTAAGCTATGACTATGATAAATAAGAAAATAGATTCTTAAAAATAATAGTGTAGAAGTTTATTTGTTACTAACTTTATGCATGAACAATGAAATAGAGTATAAGACATTATTTGTGGCTAACTTTGCTGCAGGTTAGCCACACTCAAGGTTTATGCATAAACAATGAAATAAAGAATAACAAATTATGTGTGGCTAACTTTTGCGCAGGTTAACCACACACAAGGGTTATGCATGAACAATGAAATAAAGTATAATAAATTATGTGTGGCTAACTTTGCCGGAGTTAGCCACACACAAGGGTTATGCATGAACAATGAATTAAAGTAAAACAAGTAAAATATAACAATTCTAAATTATCTATATAGAAATAACAAACATAATGTAATAGTCTATTATAATTAGGTCTACTGGTTACTTGAAAATTTACCTATCATTGCTCGCCATGTTCGTTGTTTGCCCAAATACACTTAGTTTCTTCAACTACAAATGTAAAATATAAATAAACAAACATTATGGTTAATCATAACAATGAAAAAACACAAGATAAAGAACATGTAATAAAATGAATTGATCAACAATATTGAACTCAACAAAGATAGCATAAATGTCATGGAATTAAAAAAAAATAGAACATTTATTTTCAAAACTATGAACTTGAACAAATATGGAAAATGAATAACTCAAAATAAACACATCAATACAATGAAATTTTAATCATTTGAACAATAATTATTCTTTGTAATCATACATTTAGTTAAAAATTACAAAAACTCAAAAATAAATTCAAGCCTTAACTTTTGAAATTGGAGAGAAAACTTCAAAAAAATAACCCTAACCTATATAATACTATCCTAAAATGAAATATAGGAAGGAAATTGGAAGAAAACTAACCAGAAATCGGAAGAAATCTCGCCGGAAAGCTCCCTGCCGCTGCTGACCGCCGAAGAGAGGGAGAGGGAGAGCTTTGGGGATTTTGTGAGGGAGAGGGGAAACAGCTCGCTGAGCAGCGAGCTGTTTGGGATTTAATCCCAGGGGCAAGGCCAGCGAAATTAATTTCGCTGGCTTTGCCCCAACGAGACACGCATCTCGTTTAAGTCATAAAGCCGGCGAATTTCGCCGGCTTTATGACTTTATTTTTATAAAAAAAAAAATTAAAGGCCAGCGAAATTAAAATTTCGCTGGCATATTGTCAAGCAAAGCCGGCGAAATGTTATATTTTCGCCGGCTTTGCTTTATTTTTTATATTTTCCAGCGAAATTTCAAATTTCGCTGGTTTAAAGTAATATATACCGGCGAATTTTAATTCGCCGGCATAGGTTCGCCGGTAAAAAGTCAACTTCTTGTAGTGTGGTCACCAAAAAAGTGACCATCTGGTCGTAAATTCTGACTTGATGTGACTCTGGGCAGTGAGGAAAATGGCGGGAAATTTTGGAGGGAAAATGCGACCATATGGTAGCAAAAATACTACCATCTGGTCGCAAATGAGCAGAGGAGTTCATTATAAAATCCCTCCACCTATTGTTTGTTGGCATTAAGAAAAAAGAAAATGAAAGAGTGGATGTATGTTCGTTTGATAGACGGGTATTTGAACGATGAGTTCGTGGCCGGGGTTGAACAGTTTGTTGAGTTTTGCATGACAACTGTCTATTATGAAAAGTATGGTGGAAAGCTACGTTGCTTGCGGTGCAGAAATGCGAAAGAGGAGAATCATACCGATTCTGGATGTGAAGGTGCATCTTTATAGCCGGAGATTTGTGCGGAATTATTATCACTGGGTGTTTTGGGGAAACACAAGAAATGTTCGACGCTGCATTACAGGAATCGAGACGATACGAAGGTAGCAGCTCGAATGTAGAGGTTGTTGACGAAGAACAGAATGATGAACAACAGTATAGTCAGATGCAGCAAATGATACTTGATGGTGCGGGGTATGAGGACAATGAAAATTTCCGTGAAAGTTTAAACGTAGACGAAGAAGAACGGGTTGTAGAAGAGGAAATGAATTCGGATGCACGAAAGATGCACGAGATGCTAAAGATAGCCAGCCGACCATTGTACGATGGGTGTGAGGTAAGTCAACTTGCTGCTGCTACAGAACTTTTAAATATAAAGGCGCAGTACAACATACCCGGTAGAGGATTTGATGCGATTGCATCGTGGTTTCGTCGATGCGCTCCAGAAGAAAATAATATGCCCCACAGTTTGTACGACACGAAAAAGCTAGTGGAGGGACTTGGATTACCCGTGGAGAAAATAGATTCGTGTCAAAACGGATGCATGATTTTGGGATGTGGATGAGGACTGCATCATTGCAAATTCTGTTTTCTTCCAAGATACAAACAAGGGAAACGCAACCCGATTTCGAACGCCCGCATGTTCTATTTACCATCGACCCTACGCCCGCAACCGGTTGTATACATCGGATGTGACGACCTCGCACATGAGATGGCATCACGAGCATTCACAGGATGAAGGTGTTATGAGACATCCCTCGATCGTCGCGGCATGGAAGCATTTAAATAATTGTCATCCGGATTTTGCACAAGATCCGAGAAACGTCAGATTGGGCTTATGCACAGATGGCTTCAACCCGTTGGAGGCATCCGGGGCACAATATTTAGTTTGGCCAGTCATGGTAACCTCGTATAACTTGCCTCCCTCGATGTGCATGCGAGACCCTGTGATTTTTCTAACAGTGATCGTACCTGGGCTGAAAAGTCCAAAACAGAAACTGGATGTGTATTTGCAACCACTTGTTGCAGAGTTGAAAAAGTTGTGGACTGACGGTGTTATGATGTACAACATTTCGAAGAAACAAAATTTCTTGATGCGCGCCGCGTTAATCTGGACGATCAGTGACTTCCCTGCGTATTCAATGTTGTCAGGTATGTTAATTTTTAATTGCTTGCATATACATTTTTGAGTTTGTGTTTAGCTTTTGTTATTGCTTTTCTTAGTCAGTGTAGTTAATTGTGTGAACCTTAATTTCCTCCTCTTAAAGGATGGATTACGGCGGGGACATACGCATGTCCACATTGCATGCTAGACACAGATGCATTTTATCTCAAAAACGGTCGGAAAACTTGTTGGTTTGACTGTCACAGTCGATTTTTGCCGTTGAATCACACTTTCAGTTCAAACGGCAGTGACTGGAAGAAGGGTCGACGAGTAAGAAAACAAACCCCCCCCGACCATGTATAGTGGAAGATAGATTCTTCACGGTATAGATGCTATAGGGATGCAGAAGATTACAGTGGAAGGTGCAGAGAGTGCAAACAATGTGGCTGGGAAAAAACACGGGTTGGAAGAAACGGAGTATTTTTTGGGATCTACCGTATTGGGAAGATCTACTGATTAGACACAATCTTGATGTAATGCATATCGAGAAGAATTTATTCGACAACATTTTCAATATGATTTTGAACGTTCTAGGAAAAACGAAGGACAATCTGAAGGCACGTTACGATATACGGGAGATATGTCACCGTCCTGAGTTGGAGCCTGACGACAATGATAATTAAGCAAAAGCAAAAAACATGTTGACGACGGATGAAAAGAAAACATTATTTGAGTGGATCAAATCCATCAAATTCCTGGACGGATACGTTTCGAATTTGAGTCGGTGTATAGACAGTCAAAAACATATCATGTTCGGGATGAAAAGCCACGACTGTCATATATTCATGCAACGATTGATGCTCGTCGCGTTCAGACCGTTCCTAGAGAATAGACATTGGGAGTCGCTTGCCCATTTGAGTGTTTTTTTCAGGGACTTGACATGTACAAAGCTGACGGAAGCCACTGTCGCTTCAATGAGTTCAGAGATCGTCGTTATTATTTGTAAGTTGGAGCGAATGTTCCCACCTGGCTTTTTTGACTCCATGGAGCATCTTCCAGTGCATCTTCCATACGAGGCATTCTTAGGGGGTCCCGTACATTACCGCTGGATGTACCCATTTGAAAGGTAAGCATAGTTATTTTGTAATGTACGCGTATGAATCAATATAGTGATCATCGAATGTTAATTATGTTTTGTACCCACAGGTACTTACGTCAGTTGAAAAAGATGTTTGGAAATAGATCACAATTAGAAGGATCTATCTGTAGTGAGTACCTGACGCAAGAGACTACCACATTTTGTTCATACTACTTTGATCAACACATTGCAGAGCAGTTTCGACCGGCGAAACGAAACATTGTCGAAAATTTACTTGAAGGTGTTGACATAAACGACTTGCCGATTTTTACGGAACCTGGCATGACAGTTGGAAGATCAGTGCGTAGGCCGTTGATCGATTCTGAGTATCACGTAATGCAGACATACGTGTTATGCAACTGCGCAGAGATCGAGCCTTACATAGAGTGATTTTGTATCTTAACATTATTTCATCGCATAAACAATTACAAACTATTTGCTAACTATTTTTGTAACATACAGATTATTTCTAAACGTATACGTTCGAATGACACGAGTTGATCTTACACACGCTGAGGAGGGGTCAATAATCGACAACGAGTTTCGTTCTTGTTTCAGTTCATACGTGAGTTATTTTAAATTGTCAAAAAACTGTTGCATTATGTTGAAACAATTACTATCTTCCTAACATTACTGTATGTGGACAATGACAAGGTTGACTCCCCTACATTACCTGGTGGATGATCCTCGCATCATTTCTTTGGCAAAGGGACCTGGGCCGGATAGCAAGGTCGTATGGTGGATACGTCCAGAACGATTCTGATTTCAAACGAAGGCGCATTCGGTGAAGCAGGGCAACAAACAACAGTGGTGTTTGCATAAAAGGTCACGTGTTCAAGAAACGAAGACGATTACTTCAGAGTAATCGATGAGATTCTTGAGATTCAATACGCAAGTCCGACGCTAAAACGCATTGTTCTGTTCAACTGCACTTGGTTAGAGACAACCAGACGAGGCGAAGTCCGTAAGATTGATCATTTACAAATCGTTGAGGTAAACAAGTCTAAGCATATGCGCACCGCTGATAGGTTCGTCCTGGCTTCACAGGCGATTCAAGTTTATTACCTAAACTATCCGATTAATAGACGAGATCTGACAGATTGGTTAGTTGTTTGTAAAGTTAAACCACGCCAGGTAGAAGAAAACTTGTCCGAGAAAGACGATCATGCAGAGGAAGCTGTTGCTTTTCAAGAAGATGAGATAAGATCTCGTGCAATCGACGATGGTCAGAATGCAAGTACTGTTTGTCCTTTAAACGATGGAACGATAACATCGCATGATGATGATGATACAAATGCTTCCACTTCTCACGCACGTGACATTGATGCTGAATTTATTCGAGACGATGAATCTGATGAAGAAACAGAAGAAGAAGAAGAAGACTGTATGTGACGGACTTCTTGGAGACAATGATGAATGAGATATTTCGTTAACTTGATTATTCAAATGTGTGCGTATGTGTTTAATTAATTAAAACTATTTCTTTTAAGGAATGATTAAAATATATATATATATATATATATATATATATATATATATTAATATTTGCGACCATGTGGTCGTAATTTCACACAAAAGGTGACCACATGGTAGTAATTTAGAAGGGAAAGGCGACCAAATGGTCGCATTTTTTGAAAAGTATAATTATATTTTTTTTAAAAATATAAGTGAAATGGTGACCATATGGTCGCAAATATGAGCGGTAAATTTAAATTTCCATGAAATTTATGGCGGTGAATTTAAAGATTACGACCATCTGGTCGCAATATTTGGCGGTGAATTTAATTATTGCGACTAGATGGTCGCAATTATTGATAAAACTCGTGATATGACAGCTGTTCTGGATCATGGCAAAGTGGCGACCATATGGTCGCTTTTTCAAGAAATGCTACCATATGGTCGCTTTTTCAAGAAATGCTACCATAGGGTCGCCAATATCTCAACAAATACGACCATATGGTCGCATTTTCCCCAGCACGCGTGACCTTTCGTTTCTTGTCATTATTACATTTTTGCGACCATTTGGTCGCAAAATCTGATTTAAAATCAGATCCCTTTTCCTTTCCCCCGTTTGTTTTCTTCCTTTCTCTTTTTCTTTCTCCCTTTTCTTTCTTTTCTCTCTTTCCCCCGTTCCGTTCCCCCTTCTTTTTTCCCCGTTCCTACCCTACTCTAAACATAAACACCCTAAACCTCCAATCTCAGTTTCTATTACGAGGTTAGTTTCGTATCCGTTTTAAGTTATTTTTAGTTAGTTTTAGTTTAAGTTTTAGTTTAAATTTAATTAGTTTAGTTTAATGTGGTTAATTTCATTAATTTTAGTTTAATTAATGTAATTTAGTTTAATTAAGTACTTAGTTTACTTAAGGTTAATTAATCTAATTTCGTTTACTTTAATTAATTGATACATTTTAGTTCAATCAATCTAATTTTAATTTAATTTAATTAATTTGTTTAGTTAAGTTTAGTTTTTATTAATTAATGTTAGTAATTAAATTTAACTAATGTTAGTTAAATTTAATTAATTTTAGTTTAGGGTAATCTAATAGTTGAAATCTTCATTACTTAGTTTACTTTAATTAATTTTAGTTCAATTAATCTAATTTATTTTAATTCTTCATTACTTAATTTAGTTTAATTCAATTAATTTTAGTTTCAATTAATCTAATTTTAATTTACTTTAATTCAAATTAAACAATTAGTTTATTTTAGTTTTAATTAATTAATGTTAAGTTTAATTTAATTAATTTTAGTTCAATTAATCTAATTTTAATTTACTTTAATTCAAATTAAATAATTAGTTTATTTTAGTTTTAATTAATTAATGTTAAGTTTAATTTAATTAATTTTAGTTCAATTAATCTAATTTTAATTTACTTTAATTCAAATTAATTAATTAGTTTATTTTAGTTTTAATTAATTAATGTTAAGTTTAATTTAATTAATTTTAGTTCAATTAATCTAATTTTAATTTACTTTAATTCAAATTAATTAATTATTTTATTTTAGTTTTAATTAATTAATGTTAAGTTTAATTTAATTAATTTTAGTTCAATTAATCTAATTTATTTTAATTCTTCATTACTTAATTTAGTTTAATTCAATTAATTTTAGTTTAAATTAATCTAATTTTAATTTACTTTAATTCAAATTAAATAATTAGTTTATTTTAGTTTTAATTAATTAATGTTAAGTTTAATTTAATTAATTTTAGTTCAATTAATCTAATTTTAATTTACTTTAATTCAAATTAAATAATTAGTTTATTTTAGTTTTAATTAATTAATGTTAAGTTTAATTTAATTAATTTTAGTTCAATTAATCTAATTTATTTTAATTCTTCATTACTTAATTTAGTTTAATTCAATTAATTTTAGTTTCAATTAATCTAATTTTAATTTACTTTAATTCAAATTAATTAATTAGTTTATTTTAGTTTTAATTAATTAATGTTAAGTTTAATTTAATTTATTTTAGTTCAATTAATTTAATTTATTTTAATTCTTCATTACTTAATTTAGTATAATTTAATTAATTTTAGTTCAATTAATATAATTTTAATTTACTTTTATTCAAATTAATTAATTAGTTTATTTTAAATTATTTACTTAATTTATGTTAGTTTAATTTACATTATTTCATTAATTAATTAATTTAATTTATTTCAATATTTTACTTACGTAATTAGTATTAAATTAGTTTATTTTGGTTATAGGATTATGACGGCAGACGACGCCCTCCCCCGGTCGACGAGCTTGACGACGCCGGTGACGAGGGGTCTCCGCGACGCCATCTGCGCCGCCTGATGCGGACACGACTACGAGAGGAGTTGGACATCCTCTTGATTACAAGACGTGACTTGCCGCCACGCTCGATGATGCGATCCCGAGACCAAGTCTGCGACACCACGACTGCCGCAGACTCCTTGGCCACGACTCCCAGTTTAGCATCAGGGTCTGCATCAGGGTATGCGTCCAGGTCTGCATCCGGATCTGCATCAAGGTCGGATCCAGCTAGCCCTCCACTTCATGCACGCAGCGGTCTCGGGCCGCAGACTCTACCCTTCGGATTGAAGGGGATACGTAAGTAATTTTGTTTATTATTTTAATTACTTCATTTTTAAACCTTTAAACTTTTTTCAAAGTGTTTTTTTTTCCCGTTAACTAATAGTTTCTAATAGCACAATATTTTTTATGATTTTGCAGAGTACAGCCGCATACAACCGTTTCAAAACTGTTTCGCGAGTTCCTCCAGAGCATGCCTCTACCCAGAGACCTTCGCTGACAGAAGATTCCGACGACGGAGAAACGTCGGATGTATGACAATGGGAAGGTAAAAAACATAATTTATTTTCATAATTAATTAATTTTGAAATTTATAGAAATAAATTTATTACTTTAACAATTTTTTATTTCAATTTTTTCAGGGCAAGTTTCCTGTTATCGATCCCGATATCACCGACGGTAGATTGTTCCCCCTATGGGACAGTCACGTCCTGGATCGATTCAAGGACCTCATGTACCGGGCGCGCAGAAAGCAAGTAGCAAACCGCCCCGTGTGGATGAGCCCGGAGGACCACGCGCAGCTTCTCGCGAGCTTGAGCACTCCTCAGGGTAAGGCAGTGTCAAGCAGGAATAAGGCCAACCGCGCGAAGAATCCCGCCAAACACACAGCGGGGGCCCGGACACACGACGAGCACCATCGTCGATTGGTAAGTTTTTTTTTCGTCGTTTTCTTACTTACGTACTTTTTCTCGTTTTCTTTTTTCAATTAGTTATTAATTTATTATGTTTTATTCTTCAATCTTTAATTTTTTAGGAAGCGAAGCACGGGCGCCCCGTCCCGCCCGATGAGCTGCACCGCGTTCTTCACACGAAGAAGGACGGGACGTTAAGTCGACGATAAGGCGAACGATTGGTATTTAATAATTTTTTCAATTATTATTTTTTCTTTAAAATTTTTCATACCTTATATATTAACTATTTTATTTTCTGAATTTTAAATGTTTAGGAACGTTTCACGGAGTCCTTGAGTCAGCGGTTGCCCACACCAGACTCGCAACCGACTCAGGAGGACCGTAGAGAGGCGTTCTTGGAGGTTGCTGGAGGGGTTTGGCCTGATGGATCATTTCCTGGGCTCGACTCGTACGGGCGACGCCTTTACGCAGATGTGCCCCGGCCTCAGCAGAGCGGAGCGAGCACTAGCTCCGGCCCTTCTCCGGTTGAGCAGCAACTGAGCGCGGACATGGACGCTATGCGCGAGGACTTCGTTACTCGAGTCACTGCGATTGAGGCCTACATGCAGGCACGAGTCGAGGCCCAGGTCGCATCAGCTTTGGCCGCATACTTCAGATCCCTAGGCGACAGCCCTTCATCATCGACGCCTCCTCCGCCACCCCCCGCCCCTCCGCAGTAGTTCTAGGATTCTTTCGTCTGTATAAAACGTTTTTTGAATATTTGATATATATTTTTTTTATTTTAATTCCAATTTTTTGTTATTAAATTTTAATATTAATTAAATAAATAATTAATAATTAATAATTAATTAACTAATTATTGAAATTTAAATTTAAAAAAAAATTCTTAAATGCGACCATATGGTCACTTTTAACGCGACCATCTGGTCGTATTTTGACTGAGTCTAAAAGTGACCATTTGGTCACATAACATACGACCATTTGGTCACTTTTGTATGTGACCAATTGGTCACTTATATTTCACATAAATTACGACCAGATGGTCACTTTTTAGGCGACCATCTGGTCGTATTTTAACTGAGTCTAAAAGTGACCATTTGGTCACACAAAATACGACCATTTGGTCATTTTTTTATGTGACCAATTGGTCACTTATCTTCAAGATAAATTACGACCATATGGTCACTTTTTAGGCGACCATCTGGTCGTATTTTCAAAAGGTTGACTTTTTTGCGACCAAAAATTTATAGTCGTATATTTGTGACTATCCAGTCGCACAAATTCTGGACCGACCAGCTTTTTGGCCACCACTTATTTTGTCCCTTTTTTGGTCGCATTATAGACAAAAAACGACCATTTGGTCGCAATTTCATGGTCGCAAATTGACAGTTTTTTTGTAGTGATGGTTTAATGATTTTCTTTTAATTCTTAAATTATCCTCATCTTTCTTGTTCCTCCATTATCATCCTCCTAAATTACATCTACCTATTTCTCTCTTCAATCTTCTAGCCACCTTCGCCGCCATCTCATGTTGTCGTCCTCTCTATCTCCGTCGATGCTACGAAATTTTCTGCAAGAATTAAACAAAACACAAAAATCATCATAAAATCATTATTTTTTACTGACACTTATCTTCAAACTTAGAATTGACGATACCTGAAGTTTCCAACTTATAATCTCCTACTATTCTACGAAAATAATTCGAAGTTTTCCGGTGAGACCTCAAACCCGAAGATTTTTTTATTCTTACAAGAACTTAACCAAACCTGAAAACCATCAATTTTTTGACCAAAACTCATTCATCCCCAAACTCATATTTGACAAAATCAAAAACTTCCAACATATTTTCCTCGGTTTTAGACGAGAATTTGAAATTTTCCGATAACACCCTTCGTAAAATAGTATATCAATGATGGTAAATCAATTATATATCCACTAAATACTTAAGATATGTTAGGAATGATGTCTTAGAACTTTTAATTATTTAATAAATATAATTTAATTCGAATAACTTAAATAAATAAACATAAGTTCTTTATATTATCTAGACTGATTCAATTGACGATATTAGTACTATATGAAAAATATTAATATCAAACATTCAAATAGTAAAACCCTAAGTTACTCCTATAAAATCATGACTAAGTATGTGAGTCATGTGAGAGGATTAAAATTCGAGATGAGTAACTTAAAAAGTGTCTACATTTAACGTTTGAGAACCTTATCCTGGTAACATTGTTGATGACTTCGCATTTTGTTTATAGACAAATTGTAACAACCCGGATTTTCGCTCAAGGGCATCTTAGTCTTTTCACCAATTTTGATCCAAATAACGTTATCTTTAGTTTTCCTGAACCGTCACGACAATACGAGTCCAACGCAATTGACTACACTCAATTCCGAGTTCCGAGTAAAAAGTTATGACCTGAATACCGTATACGTCCTTAACTTATATTATTCTTTCAGGGGAACTATCGTCATTTCTCAGTCAACCTATTGACACAAAAACCTAGGTCAAATGTTTTATAATTATTTTTTTCTCCTCTTCCTCTTACTCTCAACCAGCCGCACCTCCTCAAGCCCAGAATTTCCGTTTTGAATTCTTCAAAGTAAATTCGTTAACTATTCCATTAATCGTTTGTTTTATCGTGATTTCTGAATCAATACCAACCTTTGTCCGTCTCGTAATGACGAAAACAGTGAAGTTTTAGAGCTCGCCGGAAAGTCAAGAAAAGATCATTTAAACCATTGATTCTTTAGGTAATTTTCCTTGGATTTGATTTGTTATAGTTTCTTGGTCATTTTCGAATCAATTACAAGCTTTTTGTACGTTAGTTCGTTCATTTTTAGCCTTGCCGGATTCTGCATATTCCTCGCCGGAAACTGGGTTCGTTTTCTTCACGAGTTGCTCGGATTTGAAGGCGTGTTTCATTAAGTTCATCGCATCATAGGGTCCGAGACGAGGTTGGGAGATTTTCCTTTGATTTTAGGTAAGCTGCTGTTTCTTTTTATTAAAAACAAAAATTTTAAAAAAAATAAATAAATAAACAAAAGAAAGAGGGAAACTCTGTGCGTTTTCCCTCTGCTGCTTGTAGCTACTGTGAGGAAGAGACGGTCCAGTTGGACCGGTTGAGCTGGTTCAACTGAACCGGTTCAGCTGGTTCAACTGGTCCAGGGGCTATTTTCGCTCAATTTCATCCGGTTTTCATCCCGTTCTTTCGGTTTTCATTAAATTGACTTTAAATTAATGTCAATACAGGTTTTGGGCATCTCTAAGATTTTAGTTGACGTTATTTCGAGCTCGTTTGCTCGTTCAATTTGCAATTAAGGTAGGTTAATTCCTACTTAGAAGTTAAATTGAATTCATGGTGCTTGCTTGTGTATTGTGTGATACTTAGGATATTTTGGGTGATGAAATTATTTATTTTAAATATTATTATGTGCTCGTTTGATTTATAAATAATGTATTTAATTAATTTACAATCGTTAATTAGATTTAATTATAATTAGAGCTTATAGAGTATTTAACTACAATTAGCACATATATTAAATTTGATATTTTTCTATGATTAGTTTAACGATTAGTTTATTATATTATTATTATTATTTGGTTAATTTGATGTTATTAATAAAATTAAACTTATAAACATTAAATATTATAAAATTGATGCTCGAATGTTTATTAATAAAATTTGATGTTTTAATTAATTAAATACTAATAATTAACAACTATTTAATAATTAGTTTTAAATGATCTATTAATGTTTAAGATAATTTTTAAAGGCGTTTATGAGATGATGACGTAGTTAATTTATAAAATTTAATAATAACTTAATGATTTTCTTGTTGTGACTTGATTGTGTAATTTCTTCCTTTTAGTTATTTGTAATTTGATTATTGAGTCGATATAATTATTTGTTCTTTGTTGCTATTGTGTTATTGTGTGTTAATATGTGGTTGTTATATTATTTATTCATTTTATACTTCATTTCGATTGTGGTTTAGTTAGAGCCTTTAGATTTTACAACTTGAGTTGAACCTAATAATTAACAAATATTAAATTTGTAGAGCGTATACTATGGCACGTATCATGAGTGGCCTTATACCCCACTATGATCATATTTTCAAGCGTATAGTATGACACATATCATGAGTGGCCCTATTCCCCACTATGACCGATACATATATGCAAATTTAATAGTAATTTAAATAATGGATGCTATGGCACGTATCATGGTGGGTTATAAGGCACCTGTTAGGAATGGTGTCCTAGAACTTGTAATTATTTAATTATAATAATTTATTTCGAATAAATTAAATAAATAAACATAAGTTTTTTATATTATCTAGATTGATTCAATTGACGATATTAGGAATATATGGAAATATATTAATATCAAACATTCAAATAGTAAACCCTAAGTTACTCTTATGAAATCACGACTTAGTATGTGAGTCATACGAGAGGATTAAAGTCGAGATGAGTAACTTAAAAGTGTCTACAGTAAATGGATAACGTTTGGGAACCTTATCCTGATAACACTGTTGATAGCTTCGCATTTTGTTTATAGACAAATGATCTAATCCTGATCATTCATGTGGGAGACATGAAATTGAAGTATCATATGCAATGTTGATTGTATAAAGTTCATTGGAGAATCAGCGGGAACACAAGGATAAAGCGGTAATTACAGGGGCAAAACGGTAAATTTATCCGCCTGTAATTATGAGGGTTCCACGTGAAGGATAATATCACAGATATAAATAAAAGATAAACTAAATGGACATAACTCATATATAGTGAGGGGAGTTCAGTTATGAATCTATAGTGGAATTATTCATAGTTAAATAATAAGTAATTAACTGATTATGAGTTAATCACTTAATTGACTAATTATTAAGCCCATGATCTATAGGTCCATCGGGTCCCTATACTAGCCCAAATATCGTTGTAGCAAAACTAAGTTATTAATTTAACTTATGAAGAACAAATAATTTAAGTAATTGATTTTACTTAAAATTAGGCAATATTAATTATTTGAATAATGAGATTATTTCAATGAAAATTAATATTAATATTGATACAATATTAATTGTTTAAATAAAGAGTTTATTTAAATGGAAATTAATATGATATTATTGTTTAAATAAATAAATTATTTAAACGGGAATTAATGTTAATATTATTAATTATTCAAATAATGAGTTTATTTAAATGAAAATTAATTATTAATATTATTAATTAAATAATGAGTTAATTTAATTTAATAATAAATATTAGAGAGAATTAAATACAATTGGTTTAAGAAACAAATTGGTTTTGGCCCAAAATAATTAATTAATTGAATAAGATTTAATGGTAATTAATATAATAGTTTTTGGCCAAATATGTTTAAATTAGAAATTATTATTTGAATTTTTTCTAATTTTAAATATTAAATACATAAGAAAGAAAAGTAAATATAAATAAATTTTAAAAAAATGAAATGTCAAATGCTCAGCCTACAACGTCAGTGCGTGCATGGGTTTCATTTTTCTTTTTCTTTTTCTTTTTTTTAAATTTTAATTTAATTTATTTATCTTTTTCTAATTTTATAATTAGGAGATAAGCATATCCATATAGATTAAATATCATATTTTCCTATAAATATGACCATTGGGATTCATATTTTTTTACACTTCTCACTTTAATTAGAAAAGTGAAAACTCTCTCTCAAGTTTTTGCCCAATTGCCGATTTTCTTTAGGAAAAATTTAGAAGAAATTTCTTCTTCTTTTGTTCTTCCGGTTCGATTCCCACAAATCAATTTTGCTTTCGATCGGGATATAGCATAGAAGATCCGGTGTTGCTGAGGATTTGATGCTGTAAAGAAACCTCCAACCGTTTCTCCATTAATTACTCAATGTAAGTAAAAGGGTTTTAATTTTCGAAATTAAGCATGAATCTACATGTTTTTATCACAAATTGCATGATGTTAATAGATCCGTTATTAAATGTTAAAAAGTTTGCTAAATAAATTTCCGCTAATTTAGTAAATCATCCCTACAGCACCATGATCATATTTTCAAGCGCATAGCATGCCATGCAAATTTAATAATAACAAAGAGGCGATCTAGACTAAGTACCTACACGGTGGAAGAATTGAGCTATATTATTATTTGGAAAGAGGTTGTAGGCCAAGTACGTACTAATTATGATCTAAATTGAGGTAATGGACTTGTATCCATAAATCATTAGTAAGAGGTGTTTTGTATTTGATGACGTAGGCTAAGTACCTACACGGTGGTTATGATCTTTGTAGGCTAAGTACCTACTAGTTATTGATGTATGGTGGAAATGGACGAGTATCCATAAGATATTATAATTATGTGATTATGTGTTGAATTTAATTTACTTATTTGAGTATGGATTTAATCTACTGAGCTAAAAACTCACGGTATTTGAATGCCCTGTAAACTTTTATTTTGCAGGTAAGATTGACATTAATGGAAACTTTGGCGATTGACGAGGATGGCGGGAGTCCTTAGGACTTATCATTTATTTATTTCGCTTATTGACTATTTTGTTAGTCTTATATTATGGGATTTCGTTTTCATTTACTTTATTTGTTTTAATTATTTAAAATGGCGACAAAATAAAGGTTTTATTTTGAATATATTTTGGTTATTAAATAAACGCTTTTGCAATCATTTAGTTTTACTCTAATTTAATTCGTTTATTTCAAAAGAGTCATGTACTTACTTATTTATCTGGTTATTTTGGGTCTGGTCGTCACACAAATGATCTAATCCTGATCATTCATGTGGGTGACATGAAATAGAAGTATCATATGCAATGTTGATTGGTATAAGATAGGACCACGATGTTTGATCAAATTTCTCATTAGTACCGTCTACGAGAAATGATCGAATATCAAACAAAGTTTAACAACTGTAATAGATCTCAATCCTGGGTAAAATGTGGACTCCTATTTGTGGAGTTATTTTTTTGATTCACATGGTTGAGAGTGTAGGACCAAATGGCAACACTAGAGGGGGGGGGGGGGTGAATAGGGTTGCTTTAAAAAATTATAAATTTAAAAATCAAATTTTAGAACAATAAAGTTTTTCAAACCGATTAAGCAAATTCAAGATTATATCGAAAAAGTTGCACATTTAAGAATTAATCAAACCGACAATTTTATTCTAGTCAAGATTAATGCAAATAATTAATTGAAAACACAACCAACGATCACAATTAATAAAGTAAAATAAAACGTGCGGAATTAAAAAAATTAAGAGAAAGAAGACACCGAAGATTTTTATAGTGGTTCGGCAAGCCTACGTCCACTCCCCAATGCTCCTCCTTGAGATTTTTCACTATCACCGATTCTCTTGCGGGTGAGAACTAAACCGGTACAATCTCCCTCTTTAATTTCAACAGGAAAAAGAGAAAACCCCGATCCTTTTGACTAGTTCAGGATCTAACCAATTTCTTTTTCACACTCTAAGGTGTTCCCACACCTTAATACAAATCGCAATGAAAGTTTAAAATAAATCCTCACAAAAACCTCTCAAGTAGGTGGATACACAAATTTTTGTATCAAAAAAAATATCACAAATTCCTCACAATATAATTCTCTTCATAAAATTAGTATGAAAACAAGGTGGAATGAGAGATTTGAAGGATGGAGCACTTGGGAATTTTTGGGCAGCAAGATAGAGCAGATTGGAGAGCATAGATACTGTTTTTATCTGAAACTAGGGTTTAAGAGTAGCCAAAAATGTGTTTAAGCTTCAGGTTAAATCTGGACCGTTGATGGGCAAAAGATGATCCAATGGCTGTCAAAAAAGGATGAAAAACAGGATTAAAAATAACCAAAAACGGAAATTAAAGCATCAACAACGTCATCCTTTGTCAAGTCCAGTCGCGCGAATCGTTTAGACCAATCCGGAGGCACCCTTGCAGGCGCGTGCGGTCCACGCGGGAGTCAGGCGCGTCATCCCCTGTCTGCTGTGTGCCAGCTTACCTTTTTTTTAATTTTAAAAGTTTCGCCACGTGTCGCGTTTCTATTTGCCCAGAATTTTAATTTTTAAAATTCAAATCTCCTCGCCACATGTCGTCTTCTTATTCGCCCGTCAGCGTCATTCTTCACAGCCTTGGTCAATGCCCAGTCAGCACTATGTCCACGTGTCAACTTCCGATTGGTTCATTTTGCCACGTCATGTGTCCACGTGTAATGCCACGTCACCCAAAATGTTATCGTTTGTGGTGCCACGTCATCACCATTCGACCGTTGATTTTGCCACATCATCCATTTTCGCCACGTGTTAATTTATGGTTCGTCCTTTGTCCATGTCATGTGATGATATCATCCCGGATTGTGTATTTGCTTCCTAGTTTCTTTTGTCCATAACTTCTTTGTTTGGACTCTGATTTAGCCGATTCAAAATGCGTTGGAATCCTTGTTTCGAGCTCTACAACATAGACACTTAAAAAACTTAGAAACCATCAGTATAAATTGTTATCATCAAAACATTAGATATGATTGAAGCCCATAAAGCTAACAGAGAGCGATTTGTAAGATCGCTCAATACACTTCTATTTTGGGAACATAACTAGATAAGTAGCTGGGAACACATTTTCACGAGATGGAATTCATAACTTTCCTATAAATTAACGGTATTAGTGCAATACCTAAACATTTTAGGAACTTTAAGAAACTCCCTTGATGTACTGATTTGAGACATGGACAAGTGATGTCACGACTTCTATTAATCACAAAAGTACATTATCTCTAGTTTGACTAAAGATAAAGTTAATTGGAGAATCAACGGGAACACAAGGATAAAGCGGTAATTACAGGGGCAAAACGGTAAATTTAATCTGTCTGTAATAATGAGGGCTTCATGTGGACATAACTCATCTGTAGTGAAGGGAGTTCAGCTATGAATCTATAGTGGAATTATTCATAGTTAGATAGTAAGTAATTAACTTATTATGAGTTAATCACTTAATTTACAATTTATTAAGCCCATAATCTATAAGTTCATCGGGTCCCTATGCTAGCCCAAATATCGAAGTCGTGAAATCAAGTAGAAGAAATTGAGATTTTAAGTAAAGTGAATTACTTAAATATGCAATATTAATTGTTTAAATATTGAGTATATTTAAATGGTAATTAATATAAACATTATTAATTGTTTAAGTAATGAGTTTATTTAAACAGGAAATTAACAATGAAATATTATTAATTAGACATTATTAATTATTTAAATATTGAGTATATTTAAATGATAATTAGTAATTTGAAATTAATTGGTAATTATTAATTGTTTAAATAATTAATTTTATTTAAATGGAAATTAATAATTAAATTAATATTATTAATTAATAATAAAGTATTATCAAATAAAATATTATTAATTGTTCAGATAATGAAAATTATTTAAATGGAAATTAATAATTAAATATCATTTGATAATATTTAGTCGGGAGAAAATATTAATATTATTAATTATTTAAACACAATATTTTATTTAAATGGTAATTAATAAATAAATTAATTAAGTTAGATTTATTAATTTAAGAGAGAGTTTCAAGCCCAATTGGATTAACGAGCCCAATTGATATTGGCCCAAAATAATTAAATAAATAAATTTGATTTATTAATTATTTATCATCAAATTTTCGGCCATGTATAGTATTTTAGGAGAAATAATTGTTTGAATTATATCCAAAAATAATTACATATATTTATTTACGCAAGATAAATTAAATAAAGAGAATTTGCCTATAATGACACTTTTATTAGGGTTAATGTCTTAAATAGCTTAAGTTTTAAAAAATCCCCCAAATGACATTTTTTTAGAAATCTCTCGGATGCTTTAATTTCATTATATCTTGCCTTTTTAAACTTCAGTCTCCTTGTAAAACATTCTCCAGCTTTCCACTCTTCTTATCTCTGCTCAATCTTCACCTCTCAAAGATTGAGATGATGATGATGATGTTGAAAATGGTGCAGTTGGGAGAAATCAAAAGTTGATGGCAAATTTGTCTGTAAGAGATTAAAGAGGGAGAATCTGAGTAAGAAGGATTTGCTTTCTATTCAATTCAATTTGTTATGGTGCAAATAAGAATCAAGATTGGGCTTTGGACTCTTTCTAACATTACACGGAGTTTAGGTTTGATGTAAATTTCACTAACTTTTTTTGTTTTTGTTATTGAATTTTTCATTGAATTGAATTTTAGATTTTTACTTGAAATTTGCAGATTCTATATGGTTGTGAATGTTATTGGGTTTATTTATTCTGGAATTCAATCTTATGATCTTGTATATTTCCTCATTACTGGGAAACAATGATTCGTTATCACTTCAAACAATACTTCGATTTCTTCATAGATCAGGCAAGTTCCCTGTTCTACTTTGCATCTTGAAATATAATCATCATAATTAAATGTGTTTACTTTAGTTTCTTAATTACTTGTTCTTTACTTTGCTACTGACCCACGCGTGCACGCCTGCTGCCAATCAAGTTTGGAGGTTTTCTTTTACCTTTTCTAATAGAAATATTATTTGGGCCAATTGCTTTTTATTTTCCTAAATTGAATCCCTTCATTTTGCTATTAATAAATAGAGGATCCAAAGAGACACAATCACGATCGAAAAGTTCCTCTCTTCTTCACTATTCACGCAGATGACTAAAAAAGAGAACTAGTACAGAAATTCCATCTTTTAATGAAGATATAATCTTGAATATTCTAAGTTGGGAAAGTGCTATTTATTTTACATAAGGTCGGAAGGTTACTTTCCAAGTCTTGGGCTAATCCCCTTACTATGCCAGGTAAAAAGTTTCAAGAGATGCGTTTTGAAGGAATGGTCGATCCAAATTAAAGTTGATATCTTCTCATAATGGTTTGGTGTTGTTCCTTGAGGCTGATTATCCATATATTAAAAATTTGGACACAAGTTGGCACTAGATCATACCTGGAAATTTTCGATTAACATAATGATCATGGGGTGAAATATATTGATTAAATTGTCTTGTTGGTTTCTCATTGTTCGGTTTTCAAAGATAGTTTTTCCTGCTTGTTACTTTATTGATAATGTCTTCTTTTCTGAGCATTTTATTATTGGAGCAATTGACATTACTATATGCTTATGAGTTTGTGATAGAATCAAGGGTTTGTGGTGCTAATAAGACTTCCTATTTAATTACTTTGGGTGCTGAACGTTACTATATAAATAGTATGATTCCTTGGCCTTTGCTAACAGGTTGGGATTCCTGATTGACTTAATGACATTAATACAAGGTCGTTGAACTAGTCATAAGTACTGTATAACAGTTTTGGTCCTTCATTGATTGTTTTGAAGAAAATTACATTAAATAGTAAGTTGTTGAATGACTTAAAAGAAATGTATAATAGTTTTAGTCCCTGATTTATTGTTGTGAAGAAAATGACATTAAATAGTAGGTTGTTGAACGCCTTAAAAGAAATGCATAACAGTTTTAGTTCCTCATTTATTGTTGTGGATAGAATGATATTAAATAGTAGGTTGTTGAACAACTTAAAATTAATGTATAACAGTTTTAGTCCCTCCATTATTGTTTTTTCAGAATGACAATTGTTTAGTGAGTCCCTGACTAAATGATGCAAAAAGATTCCACAATTTGAAACCAAAAGATGTGTAACATCAAGCATTGTTTGGTCAAAAGTTGGGTTCCCAAAATATTCTCAATGGAGAGTGCATACAAACATCACAAAAGAACAAAAAAAAAGCACTTATCCACAAAAAATGTAGTTGTTCAAGAGTAAAGGGGATGGACCCCATGAAGAACTATTATAAAAAAAATCATCAAGTTTCCTCCACAAAATCAATCAGTATTCAGCCAAAAAAAAAAAGATAACTAATTCCCCCTTTTTTCCATACTTTCCCCAACCCATCTAAGCATTCCTAACTCCATCAAGCTGCCTTGAAGACCTAGTGCGACGTCTACCATGGTTAAAATTCCTTCCAGTCGGTTGAGAAGATGAACCTGCTGCAGATTATGGGTTAGAAGGTCTTACATCTGAAGGTCCAGCCTCATCCTGTTAAAATAGATCAGAGGGACAAAAAGTGCACCATTACTGTACATTTGACTGGAAGACCAATTTCGTGATGTAATCTTGATAAATTTACACTTACAGTAGATGTGATGTTGAATCCCATGAAAGTGGTTCTCTTGGGTGAGCTTCTGGCGCAGGGGGCCAAGCATTCTGCCAGACGTCCCGGCCTAGGAGCCCCATGCTTTATGCTTGATCTTGTAAATCTACTTGCAGCCAATGGCTTGTTTCCCTGCAGGCAATGAGACTAAGTCGGTGGAGCCAACGACCCACTAAGACTTACGTATCTACAACTACATCCCTGAGCGGCAGTCAAACGGAGGCGTCGCGAAAGGGCCGCTTGCTTAATTATATTATTATAATTCATAATAGATATCTAAGATTCAATATATATTATCTTTCATTGCCTCGATTCCCCCCAGGTTGGCTACCTGTCCTTGTGGGAATCTCAAGTCGGTGGTTTGGGTTGTCACCTACCTGTCCTTTACAAGATTTGAGGTTATGTCCCACAGTCTTACATCTACTACACATTTTTTTAGTTTTCTATCGCCGTGATGGTTGAGAAGATCTAGCTTCAGCAGCATCTTTCTTGCGTTGTCTTCTTAGCTTTCCTGGTGAGCGCCTGATTGTAGGTGGTTGTAACTGTTGACAAGGAGTTGGCTGCCATCCATTTGGACCCTCTACAAGTTTGATAAAGTAGGGTAGGTCCTCACAAGAGTCTTTTTGGCATAGTATGCATTGACAAATTCTTCAGGCCTTTAGTGCCTAAAATATATACACTGTACAGCATGGATGCATGAAATACCACTCAAATCCCACTCCCTACAACTACATGTTCTATTCCCCACATCAACTACATATTGTGAAGGCCCAACTTCTACTTCAAATAGTAATTCACTAGAACAAGTTGCCACAGCTATACTAGACACCCTCTTGATATCTTCTAACTTATTATGAATACGAAATCCTAGATCTCTCTCCATCCATCATAGTATACAGACTTATCAGTAATTCTCTTCATTACCATCTTTCTAATGAGTTCTAACATGTGAATAATTGGCTTGTCTCGGGCTTGCAGAATGAGAGCATTAAAGGACTCAAACATATTACTCAGCAAGAGATCACACTTATAGTTACTCTGAAATGCATGCTTTGACCAATAACGGGGAGGTATGTTTAGGTATTGATGCGTATTAATATTCAGCACGCTTTTCTGTGAATTCATTCTGTGTCGTTGTCATTGCTGCATTCCAAAAACACTTCTGTAGTGCTAATCCCTTGAACTGTTTCTGGACATGTGCATACAAATGACGACCACAAAATCTATGGTCAACATTTGGGAAAACTTTGTCAAATGTAGGCACCAACCCCTGCCACACAGTAAAAGAGCTAGAGGTTAAATGGAAGGACTAAAAGTGAAAGTAATAATTTTACCTTCTATTGGTCTGATACAAATGTGTAGCCTCTAGTAGCAAAAGAACATAAATCCTCTTCTAGTAGTTGAAGAAACCAAGTCCAGGAATCTCTTGTTTCCACCTTCACAACAGCCCATGCGATTGGATAAATCCTATTATTTCCATGATATGTTGATTTTTATCATTGTTCTTTCATGTTTAAATCCCCATTTATTGCTTTTCTATAGAGTTTTTAGTATGAATTCACTTGTTTTCTCTATTTCAGGTGAATCCAAGTCATACGAGGCGAAATGAGACGAAAAATGATGAAAAACAACATATATTGAAAATTTGGTCTACCGCCTCGGCACCCAGGATCTCACCGCCGAGGCGGTGAGTCTGCAGACAAGTTTCAAGCCAAAATTCCCGAGAGTGGGCACCGTGGCGCCCACGTGCCACCGCCGCAGCAACTAATTCGTAAAAAGCGTGATTTTTTTGTTATTTCACCACCGCCGCCGCGGCAGTGCGATTTTTTTATATATATATTTAGTTTAGATTTTTTTTAGGTCTTCTACTTCTTTTTCCGACTTTAGACTTTTGCTTAGGGTTTTTCAAGCCATGTCTAGCTAATTTCATCCTTCTAACTAGAGATTGATTCTACGTTTGGTTTGTTTGAATTCGTGAGACCTATTCATTAATTTAGATTTCAATTTGTTTTCTATTCTTGATTTATCTTTGCTTCTCTATTATTGAATTGATGTTTGTGCAAATAGGATCCTTTGCCCAAGTATTGTTTTGATGATTAGTCAATTAGAACATTTGAATCCGTAATTGTTTGAATCGTTCTAATCTAAGTGACGAATGGTATGAATTGATTTAGGAAACTATTTGATTCATATTGTGAGAAATCTTGATCTAGTCTAAATAAATCGGTCGTACTGTGTTTATTGGATAGGATTGATAATTCTTCTTTTCTTAATGCTTTTGAAAGGTTAAATCCTATTATCGTATTCTAGGGTTGTCTATCAATTAGGGAATTAGTCATTAGATCGTATCTTGACTATCGATAAATTAAGGAAGAACATAAAAGTTGTTAATTAGGCTTTAATGACTCATGTCAATCTAGAAAAGAATTTGAATGTATGTTTTTGTCTGTGATCGAATCGAACAAACCATAACGGAGATGATACTTCTAGTTGGAATTTCTCTCATATCAATCTTTATATTTTAAATATTCTTAGTTTAGAAATCTCAAAAACCCCCTTTTTAATTAGTCAATAACAATAAGTTAATTCTCCAGTCCCTGTGGAATCGACCTTGCTTACGACTGCTATAAGTTAATCTTAAGAAGCGAGTATATTATTTTTGCTGGTTTCGACAGCCATCAAATTTTGGCACCGTTGCCGGGGACTGGTGTTAATTGATTTATTGTTGCTGTTTAATGCCTCGTTCTTCTCGTACAGGTGAACTTCAATACGACCCCGAAATCGAGAAGACTGCTAAGAGGATTCGAAAGGAAACTCAGTTGAGAAATCTTCAAGCTACTTCTTCCCCTCTGATTGAAGACGATCTACCGCTTAGGTTGCTTCATACATCGAGTGTCTCTAGTGATTCTGACATAGAGGAAATAATGGCTGAAGAAGAACAACAAACTTTGAGGGAGTTGACTACTCCTCAAACTGATCAAGAACCATTGTGCATTTAGTACCCTGCTGTACAAGCGAACTTTGAACTCAAATCTGGCCCAATTCATCTTCTTCCCATCTTCAAAGGCCTAGATAATGAAGACCCCGATAAGCATCTTAAGGCTTTTCTTGTTGTCTGCCAAAGCATGAAACCAGAAGGGGTGAGTGAAGATCAAATCAAACTGTGTGCCTTCCTTTTCTCTTTGATCGATAAGGCTAAAGATTGGTTATTTGACTTGCCTTCCAACTCTGTGCATACTTGGGCTGAACTTGCTAGGTTGTTCTTGGATGAATTCTTCCCTTCATCCCGTGCTTCAAACATTCGAAGGGAGATTTCTGGGATTACACAGAAAAACAATGAAACCTTGCACATGTATTGGAATAGATTCAAGAAGCTTTGTGCTAGTTGTCCACAACACGGTTTTTCGGACTAACTCCTCATTCAATACTTTTATGAAGGGTTGACATCAATTGAGAGAGGATTGATGGATGCTACAAGTGGAGACACAATAGTCAATAAGACTCCAAGAGATGCGAGGAGATTAATCACCACAATGGCGGCGACTAGTCAACAAAGTGGAGCACTTCAAGATGAATTCAAATCTCGTAATGTCTATGAGGTTACGTGATTATTCTATGGAAAATCAAATGAGAAAACTAACTTCTCTTGTTCAACAATTGGTTGCAGGTAATAATCAACAGGCAAAAGTGTGTGGGATTTGCATTGCACCAAATCACCCAACTGACATGTGCCCAACGCTTCAAGATGACTCTCAAGAATCCGTCAATGCCGTGGGAGGGTATCAAGGTAACCAACAACAAAGATATTATCCTTACTCAAATACTTACAATCCAGGATGCAGGGATCATCCCAACTTCAATTATGGACCACACGCACCGCAACCTCAATACCAACCGCCACAACAAAGACAACCTCTTCAAGATCAAAATCACAATTCTAAATCAAGTAAGTCTTTGGAGGAAATGGTTCAAAATCTTGTTGGTAACACTCATCAATTTCAGCAGACAACTCAGACAAACATCAAAAACTTGGAAGTCCAAGTGAATCAACTCACATCAGCTCTTAGTCGACTCGAGTCTCAAGGTAGACTACCTTTGCAAACCATTGTCAACCCAAGAGAGAATGTTAGTACTATCATGTTAAGGAGTGGAACAACTTTGGGAGAGCCTATAATGAAAAAGAGCAATCACACCCCAAAAGCCGAACTTCAAAAAGAAGCTGTCTCACCTCCAAAAGCTGAATTGGAGATTTCTGATCAAAATAAGACAAAGGTATTGTTGACTCCTCCTCATTTTCCATCTCGTTTAACTAACTCAAGAAAAATTGAAAATGAGGCAGAAGAGAACAAGTTGCTCGAGATGTTCCGAAAAATCGAGATAAATATTCCTTTGATTGATGCTATTAGAAAAATACCTCGTTATACTAAATTTCTCAAGAATCTGTGCACAAATAAGAAAAAGTTGAAAGGTAATGGAAGGGTGAGTATGGGAGAAAGTGTTTCTACAGTTCTTCAAAAGAAATTGCCTCCTAAAGGTGGAGATCCAGGTATGTTTGCTATTCCTTGTCAATTTTAGAGATGTTAAATTTAAAAAAGTCATGTTAGGTCTAGGTGCCTCAATTAATGTTATGCCTCTTTCTGTTTTTAAATCTTTAAAGATGGGTAAATTGAAAGAAACCGGTGTGATACTTCAATTAGCTGATAGATCTAATATTTTTCCTGATGGTCTTTTAGAGGATGTTTTAGTTCAAGTAAACGGTTTGGTCTTTCCTGCTGATTTTTATGTTGTTGATATGGGAAAAGATGATCTTACTCCCCCTTTAATATTGTTAGGAAGACCATTTATGTATACTTCTAAAACGATAATCAATGTGCATGAGGGAACAATTACCATGAAGTTTGATGGTGAGATCATTAAATTCAATATTCATAACTTCATGGAACATTCTAATGTCAATTCATCAATTTTTGATTTAACTGATTTTGTTGATCCTTTGGCTACTGATATTTTAAAACTGTTTGAAAAGGATGAAAAACAGGTTACTTCTACTCCTAAACCCAAAATTGCAGGAATTAAAGCTGTAATCAGGAAATATGTCAAATCAATTTGGGATGCTCATTAATGAAAAAACAGCACCGTCTAGCCATAGACGTTAAATAAAAGGCGCTTTTTGGGAGGCAACCCAAATTTCTTTACTTTTTGTTTTATTTTCCTTTACTTTATTTTATGTTTTTAGTTTTAGTATTAGTTTTATTTTACTTGTTTTCTTTCTTTGTTTTTATTTTTTATTTTTAGGACAAAGGAAATTAGGATCAAAGAAGGGATTTGCATGCTAAAGCATGAAGTTTTCATTGAATTTTCTCACATTCCCGAGCTGGTAGTGATCCAACGACGACGATTGATCCTTCAGGGAAGTTCATATTCTCCCCCTCCGTTTTATTTTGTTTTTGCTCCTTGAGGGCAATGCGCATTCTAAGTTTGGGGGTAGATAGCTCGATTTAGTTTATCACTTTTAGCTTCTTTTTTTCGTTTAGTTTAGATTTTATTTTTCTTGCTTTGCTTTTTGCTTTGTTTTGTTTGGTTAGTTTTTTTTTTGTTATGTTCTCCTTTTGTTAAAAAAAAAAAGATTTTAGCGATGATGGTCAATGATGACACCTTTATTCGATCATGCAAAACTTTAGGGATTGTCTAACTCCTAGGCTTGTTTACCCTTAATACTTTGATGGTCTTTGTTTCACACTTAATCTCGCACTTATGCACACTCAACCTTACTCTAACTTCACATTTGAGATTCAATAGTTTTTTTTTCCTTGTTTTAGTTTCACTTGCTATGACTTGGGTGATTTCTCGGCTTTCTAACTAATTGAGAAGTAATTGGGTAGGGTTACATTTAGCCACTTTGTGAGTTTTAGAGCATCTACTTCACATTTCATGCTCTCTTTTCTTCATTGAGTGGATGTCGTGCATGGTTAGCAATTTCTAGAACTTGCATTGTTATGCATTTTGAAACTATTTTTATTTGATTTTGGGTGCTTGAAGTCTATAAGGGCAAATCAGGGGAACCACTTTTAGCTTTCTAAAGGCCCACCGAACTTAATTTTCTTAGAAATCCAACTTAGAGCCTTGGCCTTTTCTTTCATGTTTAGCCACATAAGGAATAACACATTTCCATTCTTTTGTCTCATTTTTCACCCAATTGAGAGATTCTATGAGTTTAGAAAGATTTATGTCTCGTTGAAAAAGATTGATAAAATGATGAAATTGTGTTGTTATTTGAAAAAAAAAGAGAAAAATTTGTGGAAAAAGAAAAGTGCAAGAAAAAGTTGACATTGAAAATCTAGAAAAAAAAAGTCAAAAGAAAGAAAAAGAGGTGAAAAGAAAAGTTTGAAGCAATTTAGTCTTGATTTTGAGGTTGTTCTTCAAAGAAAAATTTGAGTTAGATTGATTTGTTTTGAAATTACTTCTACTAATCTCTCAATTTCTAAGCCTAAATGTCTTCCATCCACCCTTTCACCTAAGCCCCATTACAACCTTTAAAGACCCTTGAATTCATGTTTCCGAATTCTTACTTAAATCGGTTTAAATTTGATATATTTGCAAGCCTATGGTAAATCGTTTTCCATGCACCGACTTGAGTGAAAGCAAATAACCCCTTTAGACACTTGAGCGTTTAGAGTGACTATCCCGTGAGGGTAATTCATTCCCTTTAAATTTGATTTTAGGAGGTTATCCCGAGATTTAACTCTTGTTAAGAATAGTGAAACAATGGATCTCAATGATTTGCAAGCAAAAATATTTTTTAAAATTGAGCAAGGTTGGGTCTCACACACACACACTTGGGATTTTGTTTGAAGCTTTGAATATCTAAGTCTTTTTTGTGAACAAGTTTGGTTGTTTTAAAATTTCTGAGTTTAGCATGATTCGTTTACCTGAGGCCAGAGTTATAATTTGTGCTTAATTCTAAAATTTGCTAAGGGACTAGCAAATATTCAAGTTTGGGGGTATTTGATATGTTGATTTTTATCATTGTTCTTTCATGTTTAAATCCCCATTTATTGCTTTTTCCATAGAGTTTTTAGTATGAATTCACTTGTTTTCTCTATTTCAGGTGAATCCAAGCTATACGAGGCGAAACGAGACGAAAAATGATGAAAAACAACATATGTTGAAAATTGGCCTATCGCCTCGGCGCCCAGGAGCTCACCGCCGCAGCGGTGAGTCTGCAGACAAGTTTCAAGCCAAAATTCCCGAGAGTGGGCCCCGCGGCGCCCACGTGCCACCGCCGCAGCAACGGATTCGCAAAAAGCGTGATTTTTTTGTTATCTCGCCACCGCCGCGACGGTGAGGAGCCACCGCCGCGGCGGCAGTGCGATTTATATATATATATATATATTTAGTTTAGATTTTTTTTAGGTCTTCTACTTCTTTTTCCGACTTTAGACTTTTACTTAGGGTTTTTCAAGGCATGTCTAGCTAATTTCATCCTTCTAACTAGAGATTGATTCGACGTTTGGTTTGTTTGAATTCGTGAGATCTATTCATTAATTTAGATTTCAATTTGTTTTCTATTCTTGATTTCTCTTTGCTTCTCTATTATTGAATTGATGTTTGTGCAAATAGGATCATTTGCCCAGGTATTGTTTTGATAATTAGTCAATTAGAACATTTGAATCCGTAATTGTTTGGATCGTTCTAATCTAAGTGACGAATGGTATGAATTGATTTGGGAAACTATTTGATTCATATTGTGAGAAATCTTGATCTAGTCTAAATAAATCGGTCGTACTGTGTTTATTGGCTAGGATTGATAGTTCTTCTTTTCTTAATGCTTTTGAAAGGTTAAATCTTATTATCGTATTCTAGGGTTGTCTATCAATTAGGGAATTAGTCATTAGATCGTATCTTGACTATCGACAAATTAAGGAAGAACATAAAAGTTGTTAATTAGGCTTTAATGACTCATGCAATCTAGAAAAGAATTTGAATGTATGTTTTTGTCTGTGATCGAATCGAACAAACCATAATGGAGATTATACCTCTAGTTGGAATGTCTCTCATATCAATCTTTATATTTTAAATATTCTTAGTTTTCTTAGTTTAGAAATCTCAAAAACCCCCTTTTTAATTAGTCAATAACAATAAGTTAATTCTCCAGTCCCTGTGGAATCGACCTTGCTTACCACTGCTATAAGTTAATTTTAGGAAGCGAGTATATTATTTTTGCTGGTCTCGACAGCTATCATTCCATCTATGCCAACAGCTGCCATAAGTTGTCCTTGACAAGGGCCCTTCAAATGACAAGCATCCACAGAAATGAAGGGCCTACATCCTGACAAAAAACCATCCTTACATGCCTTCAAGCAGACATACAAATGCCTAAAAATTGGGTCACTTTCAGGAACTACTCTACACAGACAATCTTGATCGTAGAACCCGCATTGGACTTCCTAAGTTCAACACATTACTCCCAAAGTCGTTTGTATTGTGCAATTATAGTCTCATATATGACTTTAAGAGCCTTCTTTCTTGTTCTATAAGCCTGTGTGATCTAAATTTGAACTTGGAAGTCAATCCTCACTGCGTCCACAATATCAACCAGCTTCCAATCCGTTTGTGTTTGAACCTCGGCAAGTATTTCCTTGCAACCCATGTCAAATTGACATTTCTGGTTTTAAACTCTCTAACACAGGTATGTTCATTCCAAAAAGTTCTTACTTGAAAACTGTCATTCTCTTTATCTTGGCCTAAGTGGAGCCTCCAAACACAGGATGCAGAGCATACAGTTGTCACCCAAACTTTATCATTCTTAATCAGCTTCAAATTGTACCCACCCCTTACTACATACTCTTTAATTGCATTCTTTAAATCTGCAGCAGTAGGGAAATGTTACCCAATAGTGAATTGAACATCATCCATGTCTGTGTTCGGCCAAAAAAACAGGGTCAACACGTTGCCTTACACCATCTTCATTCAAAGGCATGCTAAGCACAGTTTCTAATTCATACTCTGATTCCACGTCTCCCTCAATCTCAAAATTTAAAGAAAATGGCTCTTGCACTAAGCCACCATCGTCATCAGAACAATCTCCATCATCTTCTTCATATGATCCTTCATCACTTTCATCACGAATTTCAAAGTCACCATCTTCTTCATCCTCCTCACTTTCATTCTCAATCGGGTTATCACCATCATTCATAACATTATTGTCATTGAACCCCCACTCCTCAACCACACCATCAATAACCCCTGATACATGAGCTACATCATTAGATGACCCCTCATCATCACCATCCATGTCTTCAGGTGAATGAGGCTCATCCATTACATCTCTTTCACCTCTATCATCCAATACACAATAATGTTCATATGATCCATATGCTCCATATGATCAGCATCCTCCATGCCCTCATCCCTAACATCTCTTTCACCCCTATCATCCAATACACAAGCGTCATCGCTACTGTCACTATGCCCACTATCCACAATATTAGGATTCCGAAAAACATGCTCAGCTTCATCACTGTCAGCCAAATTATCCTCCTCAGCAATATCCGCCATATCGTTTTCAAATCTTAAGTCAGCATAATCATCTTCACTCAGATCAACAGCTTCTACATGAACATTCAGTTCATCCTCATTCAAGTTCTCTTCCACATTCATATTTACTTCATCCTCATTCGGGTTCAATCCATCGACCTCATCCATAATAACATTCACTCCATCAATGTTCTAGTTCTCTTCCACATTCATATTTACTTTATCCTCATTCGGATTCAATCCATCAGCCCATCCACATTAACATTATCATTATGCCACTCCAAAGACAGTGACATTAGCTATCTAGAGGCTGGAAAGGATCAAACACAGCTTCATTTGGGTCATGCTCAACATAAAATTCCATTTCCTCTAGGATGTATGTAATCATCTCTTTAAAGCTATCATCCGTCAGTATGCATCTCATCCCAGATCTCAAGTCATGACCAGGCACCACATAATAGAAATCTTCACTGTTATGCACACTAATGTGCTTCATCATCTTGTGTAGTTTCACTATTGACAGTCTGTCCGTATCCACCCAATCCAATCCCACCTCAAATCCCCCTGTATACTGATTTGGATGTAACTGCATCTGTCCATTATAATGGAAGTTGATGCTAAAGTAGTTTGTCATTGCTCTGCATTTTAAAGAAAAAAAACAAACCAAATGAGTATATGAAGTAACCCCCCAAAACGGTAAACCCTAACTAAATACGAAATTTCAGTATCACATACCTTAAACGTGATGTAGATTCTTCAATGCTAGATATTTCAACCAAGAAACTAGAAAAGAACAGAACTTTGATACTTGAACAAAGTTCGCTTTTTTTTCCTTTCCGTTTCCACTTGAGAAAATTACTTCTTCTTCATATAAGAACCGTATAATCGCTCAACCCTAAACCTTTTTTCACTGAAACACCACCGTTTAGAAGCTTCAAATCTCTTCCCTTCGTATCTGAATCGTTCTTCCAAGCTTCGAATCGTTCTTCTTCTTCGCAACCGTTTGACTGTTCTACTTCCCAAGTGTCTTCAAGAAGTTTTAATTACAAACCCAATAATCTTAATTCAGAGTGAAATGATCATAGAACCCCTACTAACTGATATTTTTAGGTGGTCTTTATGTAATTTTACAACAATCACCCACGTCATTTAACAGGAAGGTCTAATTTTTTGCCAGGTCATCATTCCACGTGGCGCCACATCATCAGGCCGTTAGTTATTTAACGCCAAGCAAACGGCAGGGATGAGATGGTAAAGGAAATGAAAACTGAGGGACCAAAAAGGTCGGATTTGAAACCTGAGGTACCAAATTGTCAATAAACTCAAAACTGATGGATCAAAAGTGTTTTTCCCTTTAGTATAAGAAATTTAGTATACCAAAATCAAATTTGGATAAGATAGTATAGAATTGAAAAATTGCTATCGTGATTCTCATCGAAACCTACTATAAATAATTAACATTAAATTTCTTATTGAATTTTATTTTATTCATTTTTTTTTTCACCAATTTCTCTAGGCTAATTTTCATTTATGTCTTCTGAGTGAAAAATTGAAGAGTCTTTCCTCTTCTCACAAAGAGTTGCATAGAGCTTCCGAGTTGGTGGTGACCGGCGCGGCGACTCAGAATGAGCAGCAAGAACGGCCAACCGAAGCACCAAAATAAATACGCCTGGAAACCTAACGCCGGTCGCAAAATCAACGAAACGGTCAATTTTTTTCATTGAAGAAATCCTTCTCCATTCAATTATTTGTTCTTATTTACAGTAAAAATCATAACCCTTTTCTTTGAAATTCAATTACAGGAGGTTGGAGGAAGATTCAGGCCACTCTCTGAAATCACTGGAGTTTGTCTACGATGCAAGGAACAAATCGATTGGAAACGCCGTTATGGCAAATATAAACCCCTTTCTGAGCCTGCAAAATGGTAGGGTTTTCTTTTTTGTTTTCCTCTGATTGAGATTGAGATTGGAAGTTTTGAATTTTCTTAATTGATTGAGATTATTGCAGTCAAGGATGTTCGAAACGGAATGTTCGTCAAGCTTATCATAATCTCTGTCCTGGTGAGGTTTAATTTTCTTTTTCTTTTTTAATGGAAAAAGACTTTATTTTTCTTGGTGGGTTTCACTTTGCTAGTAAGGGAAATTTGAAATTTTGGGAGAAAAATTTAGTGGGGAATGGCAATTTTGTTCAAAGAGAAGTTGATACCTTTTTTTTATATGCTTTAACTTTTCTAGTTGGAATTGATGTTTATTTAGGTTGTTCCAAAGAGCAAGGGGTATGCGCAAAGTGTCGGTGTCGTGTAGGCCAAACTGTTGGAAGGTGTGTTTCATATTCATTGCTGACTATTAGTTTTGAGCTTGAAATATTTTTTTTTGGTTGCAAAATTTACCTGATTTCTAGTGCATTGTGTCATTGGATGAGAACTTTGTGAAATAAGGCCTTTTTATTATCTTCTGTTGTAGAGATTTGTCGGAAGTAGAAGCTGAGCAGAAGATGCTTGAAGAGGTATGTAAGCTTTGGACCTTCATTTGATGGAGATAAAATTCAATGTTACTTACTGGTTTGGTCATTGCTACAGGCCATAAAGAATGCTCGCGAAAGAGATAGAAGAACTCTGTTACGTGCTGTAAGTCTCTTTTTCTTTTTATTTTGTTCACATGTCAATTGGATCTTGTATTTGATATTTGAAACTACGAAAGTTATTTAGGATTCATATTGAACTTGCCTACTTTTCCCACCATGTATGTATATGAAAAAAATACTTCTCCCATAATGTAAAGGTAAGAATTTCTTCGATCATTAAGCCCTACCATGTTAATACGTCCATGTCCCATATCTTTATCCATGCTAACTCAAATCAAACCTTTCATAAACCTTCTCAAAGTACCAATTGTGGCTAAGTATGTTGCCAATGTAAGATATAAACTGTTCCAAACCAAACTTTGGGTGCTGTGGGCCATGTATTGAATTGGAATGAAATTGAAGTGAAAATCATTTGCAGTTAGCTTGTAATGACTATTTGAGAACATAGTTATTTTATCCATTTTAAGTAGTGAAGGAGTGACCAGGGAGATTAAGGGTGAGTAAATATGACTATAATGAATGACAAACTATATTGTACTTTATAAAAGTTGTATGATGAGATATTTGTCTTCTTACTTCCTAACATAGTGTACATACAGCTAAATTCACATTGCAATTTCTGGTGTGGATTTTTGTTTGAGAAAAAAAAATATATTCTGGTGTGGATTTCTTATTATTATTTTACACACATGGAGATGATAGATATCGTGTATTTGCTGGCACACAGGCGTTGCATTTAAATTTTATGAATCAGCTTGTTAATGAAATGGCCATATACCACCTTGTTTCCTATCCTCTTAATCATTTAATTGTTGATGCTTGCTGTTAAATCCTTAATACCTTAATTGAAACAGATGGAGAAAGGGAAATCTAAGGCTTTGGGTAAAAGTTTAACAGCAGATGAAGGAGAAACTAAGGTTCAAGATTTGATCCCTTCTTCATCACCAGAAGAACATGTTGATATAGGCCAAAAGATTAAGGATGATAATGACTTGAAAGATGACACAGATGAGGATGATTTTAACGATGAAGATGACGATGACGAGGAAGAGAAAGAGGAGTAAATTTAGCCTTCAATGTGCACGGATAAATTTTGATACCATTTACTTTTTAAAAGCATTTTTTATAGTTAATTTATCGTTTTTCATGAGCGCGTTCTTTGTTTGTATTATTAACTAATTTTGGTGTGATATACTTTGCACTAGTGAGAAATAACCCCCTCGCCCTTTAATTTTGTTTTCAATGAGTGCAAATGCTTCTGCATGGTGGTTCTATTGTGCAATATCATCTGGTTTCCATAAAACTTAAAAAACTTGGAGATGAAGGGATTTTAGGTCTAAAAAATGTAGCATTATATCCTTTTGATTCAGATTTTGGGCCTTGGGGTTATGAATTTGGCGTTGTTGAGTTGGTCTATTCGACTTTAACTGTGATCTCAGACCAAAACTAGACAATCTCGAACCGAGATCTCAGACCAAAATTCTAATCTCGAAGAAAAAATGGAATCTCGATCTGAGATCTCGGACAAAGATTCCAATCTCGAATCAATAATGGGCAATCTCGAATTTGAGATTGTTAAAAAAGTTCTCATCTCCAACCAAAGTATGAATCTCAGTCCAAAAATCCAAATAAATTTGCACATGATCAACATTAAAATATCACATATCTTTTTGTATTACCTTTTAAAGAGTGAAAGATGAATCCTTGAAGCTATATGACATAAAAGTTTAGCGAGAGTGTGTTTAGGATAAAGCAAAATTTAGATAGAGTGTGTTTAGGATATAGGAAATATAAGTTGTTTAAAAATATAAAAAGTTAAACTTAAAGGGTATTTATGTACTTTCATCTTCCTAAGAAGGTCTCAAACATAAAAATGGTGAGGGTAGGGTCAATAAGCCTTAGATTGGAATTTTGGAGGTCAATTTTCCCAATTTTCCATGATTAATGTGTATCGATTGATAAATTTAAGTGTAAAAATATGTAATTCTAATATTTATCATCGATTCAAATCTAATCAAAATTTACTATATTTGCAAACATTTTTTAAATTTACTATTTTTACAAAAAAAATGCAAGATTTGCAAATGCACCAAAAGCAAATGTTATGTATATTGTCAATTGTTTCTTCTTAATCCCCATTTGGTTCATTGTAATATAAAATATCTTAATCTAATATCTGAAAATCTAATGTCAGAATATTAGATTACTGAGAATTTTGGATTACTATGTTTGTTTAACTTAATAATAATACTAGAATGCCTGATAATTTGTAGATTATTGTGTTTGTTTGATGAAAATTATAGTATAGGGAAATATAATATATTTATGATATTTCTCCAAAATACCCTTATTTACAATTTATACATTAGTTTAACAAAACAATTAAAATATATTCATATTAAATTTTTTAAAAAAAAGCATCAAGAATTGGGAAACCAATAAAAAAGATGAAGGAAAGAAAGAACGAACGGTCATCAAATAAAAAAAAATCAATGTTATACCAATTTTTTTTATTTGAAAAAGAACCTTTAATTATGTTGTGGAAAATGTGATACTGGAGAAAGCCAGAGTTGTGAAAACGTGAGTATAGGGTTTTTTCCTAATTTCTTTATTCTTTTTGGCAATTTTTCATAATTAAATAGGTTAAAATTGTAAAAACGAAAATTGTTTTCTCGTGGGAATCAGTATTCATGTAGAAAACTGCCGATATAAAAAAATAAATTAGGAAGATGAGGATAATTTAAGAATTAAAAAAAAACCTTTTTTTAAATAATAGACATATATGTAAATAATTACAAAAATATATTAATATTTAATCTCATCTTAACATCCACATAAATTTCCCCATTTATATGTCTAAATGCTTTCTTATATTGCTTCTTTATTTTATACGTAGATTTATTTCCTACGTAACTTGATCTATCACTCGTTGTTATTTTTTTCAGTAAAATATGAGATTCATCTTTATTTTGATAGTGAAGAATATGGGATGACGACTAAAATAACATATTTTTTCATACTAATTATTAAAATGATAGAACTTTTTAAAACTTACTCAAATAATATAATTATACTTCAATAATTATCTGAACTAAAAAAAAGGTAAAAAAAAAACCAATAAATTAATTGAAAACAATAATGAAAATAATCAAATAGTTCGATAAATTATTGACTTGAATTTAAAAAGCAAAAAACAAACAAATTCATTGAAAATACCCATGAAAAGTTATAAACTATAGTTCAATAAATTCCTGATTTATAATTATGTTATTTGAGTAATTTAAAAAAAAAAATCGGACATTTCAATAATTAATATAAATATTTTGCTATTAGAGACAAATTCTATAAAAATATTTATAAATTGGATCTTACTAATATTTTATCTTTTGCTTTTGATTGGAAATTAAAATGAAAAATATTTAAATTTATAAAGTTTGGAGTCTAAATTAGGGGTTTTACATCTTCACCACCTTGGAGAGGATTTTTAATAGACCGTGGGTAAGTTAAAGTTAGAAAGGGATTAACTTATGTATAAAATATAGAAGCAAAAGAAAGTCCCCAACCTTAGGAAGAGAACATATATTTAATAATAATAATATTTAGAAGGACTATATTGAAGTTGGAAAGTATGAATTATTGAATAGCTGATAAGACTACCATACATTTAAAGTAAAATCCAATTGCTCTCATTTGCTTTTTTAGCTTTTTTTTTTCCTTTCCTTTTTTTCCCATTTAGAAAAGAAAATTTTTCTCTTTGTGATTGCGATCAATTTCGAATTTATTGAAATTGACATCCCTATATTTTTCCTTAATAATTTACTCTTATACATTATCAAACTAACTTTAAATTCATATAGGATAATATACTTGTCTACCTCTAAACTAATTTAGATGAGATTTTACGTTTTCTAATTTCTATTGTGATAAACCTCATAGAAAGAGAACATATACTTGATAATATTCAAGACCATACTCAAGTTGGGAAAATATGAATTATTGAAGGGCCAGAAGATATGACTACCATACATATAAAGTAAAATCCAATTGCTCTTATTTGCTTTTTTAGCTTTTTTTTTTTTAATCCAAAAAGACCAACTTTTATACTAAAATGATATCATCCCTTCTCCGATTCTCTAATGATTTAGGAAACAACTCCTCCTCCTCCAGCTTCTTCTTCTTCTAAACGACATACATATTTCGTGAGGCTGTTTTTCTGTCAATTCCAGGAACAAAACCAAATGCATTTTAATGTTTATTTAAATCATGAATTCAAAGGAAAGGTCGATTTGGTTAGTCTCTATTATCCATTGCACAAGGACTATTCTGTGTTTGTTCATGAATCTGTTACTCGCCTTAATATCACAATTGGTTTAGAACCGAATCGAAATTGGAGTTGCGCGATTTTGAATGGAATTGAAGTGTTCAAAATGAGTAATAATCATAGCAATCTAGCAGTTTCACCCGCGAAATTAGTAACAGTACTAACACCGTCCACTAAGAAGACGGTGATCATCGTCGGGGTTTGCGGTGGTCTAGGTTTAGCAATTATCATCACTCTTGTCGGATTTCTAGTCATGATCAAGAACAAGAAGAAAAAGGAAATAGAATGGAGTTTTCTTCAAGAACAAGGGTGTCGGAAATTCAGTATCAAACAACTGTTAGAAGCAACGGATTACTTCAACAAAAAGAGAGAAGTTGGGGCTGGAGGTTTCGGTGCCGTATACAAAGGAATCTTCAAGAACATGAAAGGAGAAGATCTCACCGTCGCGGTGAAGCGGCTGAAGCCGGAGTCTGTACAAGGCGAGAAAGAATTCAAGACAGAGATTGAGTTACTATCAAAGGTTCGTCATTGCCATATTGTATCACTCATAGGATACTGTTTTGAAGATAAAGATCTCTTAATCGTTTACGAGTTCATGGAAAAGGGAACTTTCAAAGACCATCTTTACGACACCGAAAATCCTCCTCTCCCATGGACGAAACGCCTTCAGATTTGTTATGAGGCGGCGCGTGGATTAAACTACCTCCACACAGGTTTTTTATTTCATATAAATTACTTGTATACTCATCTGTGAGTATAGTCTCATATTCATCTTTATATATATCATTTTTTTATTGAATCAAGTTTTTTAGGCATATATATATATATAGTATATTTAGTTTTTAGATTATACAAAATGCTCCTAATGTATGAGGTTTGTTTCAACTTTACCCCTAACATTTAAAAGTTTCAATCTATAAATTTGTTTTAAAAATATCATTTGTTAGCAATTTTCATTATGATTTATGGAATTTTAAACGTGAGGCAAAACATATTAAATAACTTTCCATAAAACTTAACAAAAATTGCTTACAAAAGAGGATTTTTGAAACAAATTAAAACATTAAAGGTAGAATTGAAACTTTTTAAATGTTAAGAGTAAAATTGAATGAAAATGAGTATGAACACATACTTATCGGTGGGTATGCAAGTATTATCTTAAATTATCTAAAATTATTTTACTTAATTTCTTATGTGTTCTACTAATATGTTTGGTCATATTCATTATGTAAGTATTTTTTTATATATAAAAAATTAAACATTTTAATTTTAATATATTTATCTATTTTGTTTTTACCTAAAAAGGATTCTTGACTCTGCCCCTATTATTGGATTACTAAGAATTTTGGATTACTATGTTTGTTTAATTTAATAATAATATTAGAATGCCTGATAATTTGTAGATTATTGTGTTTGTTTGATGAGAATTATAAAATACCCTTATTTACAATTTATACATTAGTTTAACAAAACAATTAAAATATATTCATATTAAGTTTAAAAAAAAAAGCATCAAGAATTGGGAAACCAATAAAAAAAGATGAAGGAAAGAAAGAACGAACGGTCATCAAATAAAAAAAATCAATGTTATACCAATTTTTTTTATTTGAAAAATAACCTTTAATTATGTTGTGGAAAATGTGATACTGGAGAATCCAGAGTCGTGAAAAATGTGATATTGGAGAAAGCCAGAGTTGTGAAAATGTGAGTATAGGGTTCTTTTCCTAATTTCTTTATTCTTTTTGGCAACTTTTCATAATTAAATAGGTTAAAATTGTAAAAACGAAAATTATTTTCTCGTGGGAATCGGTATTCGTGTAGAAAACTGCCGATATGAAAAATAAATTAGGAAGATGAGAATAATTTAAGAATTAAAAAAAACATTTTTTAAATAAAGGACATATATGTAAATAATTACAAAAATATATTAATATTTAATCTCATTTAACACCCACATAAATTTCCCCATTTATATTTCCAAATGCTTTCTTATATTGCTTCTTTATTTTATACGTAGATTTATTTCCTACCTAACTTGATCTATCACTCGTTGTTATTATTTTTTTTCAGTAAAATATGAGAAATTCATCTTTATTTTGATAGTGAAAAATATGTGATGACCACTGAAATAACATATTTTTTCATACTAATTATTAAAATGGCAGAACTTTTTAAAACTTACTCAAATAACATAATTATACTTCAATAATTATCCGAACTAAAAAAAGGGGAAAAACCAATAAATTAATTGAAAACAATAATGAAAATAATCAAATAGTTCAATAAATTATTGACTTGAATTTAAAAAGCAAAAAACAAACAAATTCATTGAAAATACCCATGAAAAGTTATAAACTATAGTTCAATAAATTACTGATTTATAATTATGTTATTTGAGTAATTTTTAAAAAAAATCGGACATTTCAATAATTAATATAAATATTTTGTTATTAGAGTATAAAAATATTTATAAATTGGATGTTACTAATATTTTATCTTTTGCTTTAGATTGGAAATTAAAATAAAAAATATTTAAATTTATAAAGTTTGGAGTCTAAATTAGGGGTTTTACATCTTCACCACCTTGGAGACGATTTTTAATAGACCGTGGGTAAGTTAAAGTTAGAAAGGGATTAACTTAAGTATAAAATAGGGTAATTTTATTGGGTAGTAGAATTTTTAGCAATATTTATAAATATAGCATTTTTAAAAAGTATTTGCAAATAGAGCAGATTTTTAAAAACCCTCATTCATGTGATAGAGAAATCAGTGATAACTATAAAATAATCAGTAATTACTATTAGGTAATCAGTGATTCATGCACAAAATATCAAGATATCGGTAAATCAGTGATTCTGATTACTAGTGGCAATTTTGTAATATTTTATGCGCAAATTTAATTTTTCTGCTATTTTTGCAAATATATTTTTTTACTGCTATTTTACAAATATTAGACCTATTTTTACTATTTTCGCAAGAAACCGTATAAAATATAGAAGCAAAAGAAAGTCCCCAACCTTAGGAAGAGAACATATATTTAATAATAATAATATTTAGAAGGACTATATTGAAGTTGGGAAGTTTGAATTATTGAATGGCCGATAAGACTACCATACATTTAAAGTAAAATCCAATTGCTCTCATTTGCTTTTTTAGCTTTTTTTTCCTTTCCTTTTTTCTCATTTAGAAAAGAAATTTTTTCTCTTTGTGATTGCGATCAATTTCGAATTCATTGAAATTGACATCCCTATATTTTTCCTTAATAATTTACTCTTATATATTATCAAACTAACTTTAAATTTATATAGGACAATATACTTGCCTCTAAATTAATTTGGATGAGATTCTACGTTCTCTAATTTCTATTGTGACAAACCTATAGAAAGAGAATATGTACTTAATAATATTCAGGACCATACTCAAGTTGGGAAAGTATGAATTATTGAAGGGTCATAAGATATGACTACCATACATATAAAGTAAAATCCAATTGCTCTTATTTGGCTTTTTTTTCCCTTCCCTTTTTCTCCCATTTAGAGAGGAGTATTTTTCTTTTTTCGATTATAATCAATTTCGAGTTAATTGAAATTGACATACTATATTTTTCCTTAATAATTTATCGTAATACATTATCAAACTAACTTTAAATTTATATAGGACAATATACTTACCTGTAAACTAATTTGGATGAGCTAATACATTCTCTAATTTCTATTGGTAAATTGCTAAAATACTTTTACATTTATTAAATACATGAGTCCCGCTCAATTTTTATAATTGAATAAGCATAAAACATAATATGAAAGTATAAACGAGTTCCTCTAATTCAATTCAGAAGATAAATATTTTCCATTTATATATGCACATATACACTTATCAAACTAACTATAGTAGAGTTATATAAATAATTTTTCCTTTTTTTTTCCTCACATGTTTTTGGAGTCCAAAAGCATGAGCTCGCTCTTGCATTTTTTCATCTACAAAGACCAACTTTTATACAAAAATGATATCATCCCTTCTTCTCCTCCAGCTTCTTCTTCTTCTTCTTCTTCTTCTTCTTCTTCTTCTTCTTCTTCTTCTTCATGGTGTCTTATAATTCTCTTACCATAATTCCTATGGAAACCCTTTCACTTCATCTTTTTATATTTCATATTTTCTTCTCATCATTTTCCTTCGTTGGCTGCCAATTTGAAGATTATATTACCAACCGTTACCGAACTGATCCTGACGTTGTTGGCTGCCAATGTTCAAGAGAACGTGTTTGCAATCCTAACCGAATTGATATTGCCCTAGACTGTGGTTTACGTGATGAAATCAGAATCGATCCCGACGGTCGTCTTTGGATCGGCGACGTTAACTCAGACATCCAACCATCAGAACCGATGAATGGCAGCAATACCTCCACCATAGCCACCGCTCCACACAACACCGGCGACATTGTCTACAACACCGTCCGATTATCCCGCTCCCCGTTCACGTACTCTTTTCCGATCAACGAGTCCAGTTCAATATTCATCAGACTCTACTTCTTACCGGAAACCTACGGCGAGTTTACCAAATCCAACGCCTCTTTCACTGTCAAAACTGGACGGTTCACTCTTCTTAACTTTACCACGGCTGCCACCGATGACAACGACAACGATCAAAGTGTGTACAACTACAGAGAATTCTGTATCCATGTCGACCCAATGGCTCGAAAAATTGTCAACATCACGTTTATCCCATCACCGAATTCTTACGCTTTCATCAACGGAATTGAAGTGGTTTCAATGGAATCAGATCTCTATTACACCCCGGAATCCGGTATAGGAAACGACACCGCAATGGAATTATATTACCGGCTAAACATCGGCGGACAAGATATCTCGCAAAATCAAGATAATTGCCGCATGTACCGGAAATGGATAAATGATACACACAACGCTATCGGAATGCCGATCAATGATTTTAGTTTCCCCGTCGACAATTCTTCGGATTCATGGTCGAAAGCTCCAGAAAGAGTTTATCAATCAGCTGTTAGTGTATATGGTGACAGTTCGAGCAATTTCACGTGGGGTTATTCCGTTGATGGTGGATTCACATATTTCGTGAGGCTGTTTTTCTGTCAATTCCAGAAACAAAACCAAATGCATTTTAATGTTTATTTAAATCATGAATTCAAAGGAAAGGTCGATTTCGTTAGGCTCTATTATCCATTGCACAAGGACTATTCTGTGTTTGTTGATGAATCCGTTACTCGTCTTAATATCACAATTGGTTTAGAACCGAATCGACGTTTGAGTTACGCGATTTTGAATGGAATTGAAGTGTTCAAAATGAGTAATAATGATAGCAATCTAGCAGTTTCGCCCGCGAAATTAGTAACAGTACTAACACCGTCCACTAAGAAGACGGTGATCATCGTCGGGGTTTGCGGTGGTCTAGGTTTAGCGATTATCGTCACTCTTGTCGGATTTCTAGTCATGATCAAGAACAAGAAAAAGAAGGAAATAGAATGGAGTTTTCTTCAAGAACAAGGGTGTCGGAAATTCAGTATCAAACAACTGATAGAAGCAACGGATTACTTCAACAAAAAGAGAGAAGTTGGGGCTGGAGGTTTCGGTGCCGTATACAAAGGAATCTTCAAGAACATGAAAGGAGAAGATCTCACCGTCGCGGTGAAGCGGCTGAAGCCGGAGTCTGTACAAGGTGAGAAAGAATTCAAGACAGAGATTGAGTTACTATCAAAGGTTCGTCATTGCCATATTGTATCACTCATAGGATACTGTTTTGAAGATAAAGATCTGTTAATCGTTTACGAGTTCATGGAAAAGGGAACTTTCAAAGACCATCTTTACGACACCGAAAATCCTCCTCTCCCATGGACGAAACGCCTTCAGATTTGTTACGAGGCGGCGCGTGGATTAAACTACCTTCACACAGGTTTTTTATTTCATATAAATTACTCGAATACTCATCTTTGAGTATAGTCTCATATTCATCTGATGAACGGACCTAACAATATTAATAAAGTCTAAGTCTAACAATATTAATATGAATGTCCACATTATTAATATTTATATATATCATTTTTTTATTGAATCAATTTTTTTAGGCATATATATATATATATATATTCTATTTAGTTTTAGATTATACAAAATACTCCTAATGTATGAGGTTTGTTTCAACCTTACCCCTGATATTTTAAAAGTTCCAATCTATAAATTTGTTTTAAAAATACCATTGGTTAGCAATTTTCACTATGATTTATGGAATTTTAAACGTGAGAGGCAAAATATATTAAATGTAGTAAGTTTCAATTTTGCCCTTAAATGTTTTAAAAGATTCAATCATTCCCATAACGCCTAACTTTCCATAAAACTTAACGAAACTTGCTTACAAAGAGTAAAATTGAAACAAAATTTAGAGGCTGGGGGTATTTTGTATTATTTAGCCTATATATTTATTACAAATTATTCAATGAAAATGAGTATGAACATATATTTACCGGTGAGTATGTATGTATTATCTTAAATTATCTAAAATTATTTTACTTAATTTCTTACGTGTTCTGCTAATATGTTTGGTCATATTCATTATGTAAGTATTTTTTTATATATAAAAAATTAAACATTTTAATTTTAATATATTTATCTATTTTGATCTTACCTAAAAAGGATTCTTGACTCTGCCCCTATTACACAGGTCTAGACCAAACCATCATCCACCGTGATGTGAAGACGTCAAATATTCTTCTAGATCAAAACTTCGTAGCCAAAGTTTCAGATTTAGGAATTTCCAAGATGGGTCCAAAGAATAGCGCCGCCATTTCCACGGCAGTGAAAGGAACCGGTGGATATCTCGATCCAGAGTACTACAATAGTTTTCAGGTGACGGAAAAATCCGACGTTTACTCATTTGGGGTTGTGTTATTTGAAGTGTTATGTGGAAGAAAACCTCTCGATCTTACTCTCGGGGAAGAAAGGTTTCTCACAAAATGGGCACAAAAAAACATGGAGAATGGAACTGTTCTTCAAATAATTGATCAAAATCTAAAGGGTAAGATATCGCCGGAATGTTTGAAACTGTATTTGAAGCTTGCTGTAAGCTGTGTAAATAGTAATATGAATGATCGGCCGACGATGGTCGTTGTCGAAGATGAACTAAGAAGAATGATAGAGTTGCAGAAAGAAGCTGATTGTGAGATGATGGAGAAAAACCCAGATGGTGATGGTGAATTCAGTTATTCAGATGAATTATTATTCTCTCTGATTCCATCAATGGCGGCGGTTTCATTGCAAAGTAAATCGTATAAATGTCATATGTCAAATGTGATTAGTCAAAGTGGCACTGATTTCACAACGTTCACCATTAAGAGCGAAGATCCTTCTACCAGTACCGTAAGTACTTCCCGTTCCAACTAAGAAATTATGTTGATGTCTCGGATTTGGTCGAAGGAAATAATACTTATCTGCTCACCGGTGACTCACGAGGCTCCTTACTTTTGTACATGTGTCTAGTTTCTATTCGATTAAATATATTAGTGAAACTCGTATATTTGTCGTGTGTTCTTTGAAAGTTAAGAAGAGCTCCAATTATTCACCGGTGATAACGAGTGATTGGTAGCTAAGGTATTGGTTTGTTTAGAGCATCACCCTTCTATGGATTTGGCACTCTTGATTGTTTTTTTTTTCTTTTTATGATTGTGGATTTGAATGATGTATAAATTTGTATAAAATAATTTCTCCACTAGGAAAAGGTGCAAATTAAGAAAAATATAGATAATAGTTGTCTTTAAATTAATTTAGAAGAGTTTCTATATACTCTAATTTATATTGGTCAATTTATATTAAATATTTTCATATTTATTAAATTTGTGGATTTCATATAATTTAATAAGAATAAGACATATATATGAAAGTATAAATGAGCTCTCCAAATTAATTTAGAGGTAAATATTTTCTTAGAAATATTAAAACTTAATTTATTTTATTTCAAAAGGTGGGAAAGTAGGTAAAGATCCACTGACCTTAGAAAATATAAAATGGTGTAGGTTTCATAGATACCTACTTATTCTATTGGGTAATTTAACTTTATTAAAAGCAACCTTTGTTTTTTATAATAAAAACAACCTCTTTTTAAAAGAAGAAAATGTGAAAAACTATACAATTATTGATTTAGACAATTCTTTGACTAGTTGACCCACAAAGCAAAATGAAAAACTTTACTTTACTCTATTTGTGTCTTCTTTTCCTTACTTTTAAATTGAATCTTTAAATATTTACTCGTTATCATAAGATACAGTACCCATGTCCAACATATGACTTTACGGGGGGAAAATAATAATAATAATAAGAGATTTGATTTTCATTCAATTATATTTTATAACTCAAAGGAGAAGGAAGACATACAAAATAGTTAGAATATATTATTGTGAACTTTAGATGGAGTGATGGGTGTCGAAACCACCAAAAATAATAAACTTACTCTTGGAATTTAAAAATCTGTAGTAGTGGTGAGTAAAGTCGATCTCTGCAGGGAAAAGAGAATTAAATTAAAATTAAAAAAAAGGGTGAGTTTTGGAAATGAAACGGAAAATAAATTAAAAAGAAAAAAATCAATAGAGAAAAGCTTCCACCTAAAAGTTAATCTCGGTTATGGTTCATTAATTTGATCATCGATTACTAAACATGCATTCCTAAACTCTTCTCTAAATTATTTGGGAGTTTCCGGAACAACAAGTGCTCTTCCTTAAATTCTCGATAGCCAAGATACGATCTAATGATTACTTCCCTAATTAATAGATAACCTTAGAATACGATAATAAGATTTAACTCATTGACAGTATTAAGATGAGAAGAACCCAATTTTAACTAACAAACACGGTACGACCGATTCACTTAAGTGAGATAATAAATTCCCATAACATAAATTAAAAAGTGTCCTTAATCAATTTATGCTATCATGCTACTTGTATTAGAACAATTAAACAATTACAGATTTAAAGTTCTAACTAGCAATATGATAATTAATCAAAAAACAAGTGGCCAATTTGCACAAGAATGAATCAACAATAAAATATGCAAAGAGAAAGCATGAATAAAGAGAAAATAGGAATTAAATTGAAGAACAAAACCTCACAAATTATGAACCAAACCTCGATAATTCTCTAGTTGGAATAAAGAAATTAGCTAGAAAACATATAAAAAAACTATTTAAGAGTCCTAAGGAAAATAGGGGAAAGGGGGATCTTGAATTAGGGTATAATTGGGGCTTTAAATAGGCAAAAATATAATATTTTCGGATAAAATCTGCTATCATTATCTGCTCCAGCCGCCAGCCGAGTCAGAAACCGCCAAAGTCGCCGCCTAATGTGTGGAAGGAGCCGAACGCGCGCCGCTTTTCTGAGCCGAGCCGAGCCGTCGTTCTACTGCTGCTCTTCTTTGGCCAAACGGAGCGACACGTCGCTCAAATCTCCTCTCAGCCTGATGCCAGCGAGCACTATTTCCTTCTAGTGATGACGTCAGCGCAAGCTATTTTTCTATTTTGTTGTCGCCGCAGCGACCACTCTCGGGTTTTTGACCCGGAATTCGATTTTTGGTCTCAATCGTGGCCAAGGATCCCATCGCTTCGGCGATGAGTCTTTTTCAACACTAAAATGAGCATAACTTTTTTGTTTTAAGTCCAAATTGAGCGCCGTTTTTGCCTACGTTCATGAAATTCAAAGATTAATAATATTATGGACATTTAAATCAATTAACAATCATATTTTAATTATTTTGGAGATAAAACCACTAATAAACACGCGTAAATTACGAGTTATCATGGAGGGAGAGAGACAACAACAAACAAAAATCTTTTGTATTGAGTGGTTTTAACCGAAAACACATCTTATTTAAAGAAATTTATCTGTGTTAAAAATTGATTTAAATATTTACCTATCTATCATTTAAAAAAAATATTTATACATATTTTTTTTTTAAACATGCACTACAAAAAAACTGCAAAATGCGACCAGAAATTTGCGACCAAACAAAAGTGGTGGTTTTTTGGTGACCACCTGGTCACTTTCTTTGAAGGTTGACTTTAAGTGACCATCTGGTCACTTTTTTTGCGACCATATTGCGACCAAAAGCAGAAGTAGTCATAAAAAATGGCGCGAAATTATGGCGCGAAAGAAGCGACCAATTGGTCACCTAAAAAAATGACCAGCTGGTCGCAATTTTGTGACTAAAATATGTCTTGGTAGCAAAAAATGGCGCGTAATTTTGGAGGGAAAAAAGCTACCAAGTGGTCACAATTAAAAGTGACTATCTGCTCGCAATTTTTGTGACATTTATTGACCAGTGGTAGCTTAAAATTGGAGGGAAAAAAGCTACCAAGTGGTCACAAGTAAAAGTGACTAACTGGTCGCAATTTTTGTGACCTTTATTGAGCAGTGGTGGCTTAAAATTTTGGCGGGAATTAAGCTACCATGTGGTCACATTAAGAAGTGACCGGATGGTCGCAAATTATGTGATTTTATGTGACCAATAATTTATAAAAAATTTGGTGGGATAAAAGCTACCAACTGGTCACCAAAAAAGTGACCATCTGGTCGTAAATTCTGACTTGATGTGACTTTGGGCAGTGAGGAAAATGGCGGGAAATTTTGGCGGGAAAATGCGACCATATGGTAGCAAAAATACTACCATCTGGTCGCAAATGAGCAGATGAGTTCATTATAAAATCCCTCCACCTATTGTTTGTTGGCATTAAGAAAAAAGAAAATGAGAGAGTGGATGTATGTTCGTTTGATAGACGGGTATTTGAACGATGAGTTCGTGGCCGGGGTTGAACAGTTTGTTGAGTTTTGCATGACAACTGTCTATTATGAAAAGTATGGTGGAAAGCTACGTTGCTGCGTGGCGAAATGCGACAATAGGAGAATCATATCGATTCTGGATGTGAAGGTGCATCTTTATAGCTCGGAGATTTGTGCGTAATTATTATCACCTGGGTGTTTTGGTGGGGAAACACAAGAAATGTTCGACCGCATTACAGGAATCGAGACGATACGAAGGTAGCGGCTCGAATGTAGAGGTTGTTGACGAAGAACGAGAATGATGAACAACAAGTATAGTCGGATGCGACAAATGATACTTGATGGTGCGGGGTATGAGGGCAATGAAAATTTCCGTGAAAGTTTAAACGTAGACGAAGATGAACGGGTTGTAGAAGAGGAAATGAATCAGGATGCACGAAAGATGTACGAGATGCTAAAGACAGCGAGCCGACCATTGTACGATGGGTGTGAGGTAAGTCAACTTGCTGCTGCTACAGAACTTTTAAATATAAAGGCGCAGTACAACATACCCGGTAGAGGATTTGATGCGATTGCATCGTGGTTTCGTCGATGCGCTCCAGAAGAAAATAATATGCCCCACAGTTTGTACGACACGAAAAAGCTAGTGGAGGGACTTGGATTACCCGTGGAGAAAATAGATTCGTGTCAAAACAGATGCATGATTTACTGGGATGTGGATGAGGACCTGCATCATTGCAAATTCTGTTTTCTTCCAAGATACAAACAAGGGAAACGCAACCTGATTCTGAACGCCCGCATGTTCTATTTACCGCTGACCCTACGTCTGCAACGGTTGTATACATCGGATGTGACAGCCTCGCACATGAGATGGCATCACGAGCATTCACAGGATGAAGGTGTTATGAGACATCCCTCAGATGCTGCGGCATGGAAGCATTTAAATAATTGTCATCCGGATTTTGCACAAGATCCGAGAAACGCCAGATTGGGCTTATGCACAGATGGCTTCAACCCGTTCGGGGCATCCGGGGCACAATATTTAGTTTGGCCAGTCATGGTAACTCCGTATAACTTGCCTCCCTCGATGTGCATGCGAGACCCGGTGATTTTTCTAACAGTGATCGTACCTGGGGCTGAAAAGTCCAAAACAGAAACTGGATGTGTATTTGCAACCACTTGTTGCAGAGTTGAAAAAGTTGTGGACTGACGGTGTTATGACGTACAACATTTCGAAGAAACAAAATTTCTTGATGCGCGTCGCGTTAATCTGGACGATCAGTGACTTCCCTGCGTATTCAATGTTGTCAGGTATGTTGATCTTTAATTGCTTGCATATACATTTTTGAGTTTGTGTTTAGCTTTTGTTATTGCTTTCCTTAGTCAGTGTAGTTAATTGTGTGAACCTTAATTTCCTCCTCTTAAAGGATGGATTACGGCGGGGACATACGCATGTCCACATTGCATGCTAGACACAGATGCATTTTATCTAAAAAACGGTCGGAAAACTTGTTGGTTTGACTGTCACCGTCGATTTTTGTCGTTGAATCACACTTTCAGTTCAAACGGCGCAGGATCGGAAGAAGGGTCGACGAGTAAGAAAACAAACCCCCCGACCATGTATAGTGGAAGATAGATTCTTCACCGGTATAGATGCTATAGGGATGCGTAAGATTACAAGTGGAAGGTGCGAGAGTGCAAACAATGCGGCTGGGAAAAACACGGGTTGGAAGAAACGGAGTATTTTTTGGGATCTACCGTATTGGGAAGATCTACCGATTAGACACAATCTTGATGTAATGCATATCGAGAAGAATTTCTTCGACAACATTTTCAATATGATTTTGAACGCTCGGGAAAAACGAAGGACAATCTGAAGGCACGTTACGATATACGGGAGATATGTCACCGTCCTGAGTTGGAGCCTGACGACAATGATAATTAAGCAAAAGCAAAGTACATGTTGACGACGGATGAAAAGAAAACATTATTTGAGTGGATCAAATCCATCAAATTCCCGGACGGATACGTTTCGAATTTGAGTCGGTGTATAGACAGTCAAAAACATATCATGTTCGGGATGAAAAGCCACGACTGTCATATATTCATGCAACGATTGATGCTCGTCTCGTTCAGACCGTTCCTAGAGAATAGACATTGGGAGCCGCTTGCCCATTTGAGTGTTTTTTTCAGGGACTTGACATGTACAGAGCTGACGGAAGCCACTGTCGCTTCAATGAGTTCAGAGATCGTCGTTATTATTTGTAAGTTGGAGCGAATGTTCCCACCTGGTTTTTTTGACTCCATGGAGCATCTTCCAGTGCATCTTCCATACGAGGCATTCTTAGGGGGTCCCATACATTACCGTTGGATGTACCCATTTGAAAGGTAAGCATAGTTATTTTGTAATGTACGCGTATGAATCAATACAGTGATCATCAAATGTTAATTATGTTTTGTACCCACAGTTACTTACGTCGGTTGAAAAAGATGTTTGGAAATAGATCACAAGTAGAAGGATCTATCTGTAGTGCGTACCTGACGCAAGAGACTACCACATTTTGTTCATACTACTTTGATCAACACATTGCAGAGCAGTTTCGACCGGCGAAACGAAACATTGTCGAAAATTTACTTGAAGGTGTTGACATAAACGACTTGCCGATTTTTACGGAACCTGGCATGACAGTTGGAAGATCAGTGCGTAGGCTGTTGACCGATTCCGAGTATCACGTAATGCAGACATACGTGTTATGCAACTGCGCAGAGATCGAGCCTTACATAGAGTGATTTTGTAACTTAACATTATTTCATCGCATAAACAATTACAAACTATTTGCTAACTATTTTTGTATCATACAAATTATTTCTAAACGTATACGTTCGAATGACACGAGTTGATCTTACACACGCTGAGGAGGGGTCAATAATCGACAAAGAGTTTTGTTCTTGTTTCAGTTCATACGTGAGTTATTTTAAATTGTCAAAAAACCGTTGCATTATGTTGAAACAATTACTATCTTCCTAACATTACTGTATGTGGACAATGACACAGGTTGACTCCCCTACATTACCAGGTGGATGATCCTCGCATCATTTCTTTGGCAAAGGGACCTTGGACGGATAGCAAGGTCGTATGGTGGATACGTCGGTAGCGATTCTGATTTCAAACGAAGGCGCATTCAGGTGAACAGGGCAACAAACAACGGTGGTGTTTGCATAAAAGGTCACGTGTTCGACATAAACGAAGGCGATTACTTGAGTAATCGATGAGATTCTTGAGATTCAATACGCAAGTCCGACGCTAAAACGCATTGTTCGTTCAATCGCACTTGGTTCGAGACAACCAGACAAGGCGGAGTCCGTAAGATTAATCATTTACAAATCGTTGAGGTAAACAAGTCTAAGCATACGCGCACCGCGATAGGTTCGTCCTGGCTTCACAGGCGATTCAAGTTTATTACCTAAACTATCCGATTAATAGACGAGATCCTGGGTGATTGGTTAGTTGTTTGTAAAGTTAAACCACGCCAGGTAGAAGAAAACTTGTCCGAGAAAGACGATCATGCAAAGGAAGCTGTTGCTTTTCAAGAAGATGAGATAAGATCTCGTGCAATCGACGATGGTCAGAATGCAAGTACTGTTCGTCCTTTAAACGATGGAACGATAACATTGCATGATGATGATGATACAAATGCTTTCACTTCTCACGCACGTGACATTGATGCTGAATTTATTTGAGACGATGAATCTGATGAAGAAACAGAAGAAGAAGAAGAAGAAGACTGTATGTGACGGACTTCTTGGAGACAATGATGAATGAGATATTTCATTAACTTGATTATTCAAATGTGTGTGTATGTGTTTAATTAATTAAAACTATTTCTTTTAAGGAATGATTAAAAAATATATATATATATTAATATTTGCGACCATGTGGTCGTAATTTCACACAAAAGGTGACCACATGGTAGTAATTTAGAAGGGAAAGGCGACCAAATGGTCGCATTTTTTGAAAAGTATAAAATATATTTTTTTTTAAAAATATAAGTGAAATGGCGACCATATGGTCGCAAATATGAGCGGTAAATTTAAATTTCCATGAAATTTATGGCGGTGAATTTAAAGATTACGACCATCTGGTCGCAATATTTGGCGGTGAATTTAATTATTGCGACCAAATGGTCGCAATTATTGATAAAACTCGTGATATGACAGCTGTTCTGGATCATGGCAAAGTGGCGACCATATGGTCGCTTTTTCAAGAAATGCTACCATAGGGTCGCCAATATCTCAACAAATACGACCATACGGTTGCATTTTCCCCAGCACGCGCGACCTTTCGTTTCTTGTCATTATTACATTTTTGCGACCATTTGGTCGCAAAATCTGATTTAAAATCAGATCCCTTTTCCTTTCCCCCGTTTGTTTTCTTCCTTTCTCTTTTTCTTTCTCCCTTTTCTTTCTTTTCTCTCTTTCCCCCGTTCCGTTCCCCCTTCTTTTTTCCCCGTTCCTACCCTACTCTAAACCTAAACACCCTAAACCTCCAATCTCAGTTTCTATTACGAGGTTAGTTTCGTATCCGTTTTAAGTTATTTTTAGTTAGTTTTAGTTTAAGTTTTAGTTTAAATTTAATTAGTTTAGTTTAATGTAGTTAATTTCATTAATTTTAGTTTAATTAATGTAATTTAGTTTAATTAAGTACTTAGTTTAAGGTTAATTAATCTAATTTCGTTTACTTTAATTAATTGATACATTTTAGTTCAATCAATCTAATTTTAATTTAGTTTAATTTAATTAATTTGTTTAGTTAAGTTTAGTTTTTATTAATTAATGTTAGTAATTAAATTTAACTAATGTTAGTTAAATTTAATTAATTTTAGTTTAGGGTAATCTAATAGTTGAAATCTTCATTACTTAGTTTACTTTAATTAATTTTAGTTCAATTAATCTAATTTATTTTAATTCTTCATTACTTAATTTAGTTTAATTCAATTAATTTTAGTTTCAATTAATCTAATTTTAATTTACTTTAATTCAAATTAAACAATTAGTTTATTTTAGTTTTAATTAATTAATGTTAAGTTTAATTTAATTAATTTTAGTTCAATTAATCTAATTTTAATTTACTTTAATTCAAATTAAAAAATTAGTTTATTTTAGTTTTAATTAATTAATGTTAAGTTTAATTTAATTAATTTTAGTTCAATTAATCTAATTTTAATTTACTTTAATTCAAATTAATTAATTAGTTTATTTTAGTTTTAATTAATTAATGTTAAGTTTAATTTAATTAATTTTAGTTCAATTAATCTAATTTATTTTAATTCTTCATTACTTAATTTAGTTTAATTCAATTAATTTTAGTTTAAATTAATCTAATTTTAATTTACTTTAATTCAAATTAAATAATTAGTTTATTTTAGTTGTAATTAATTAATGTTAAGTTTAATTTAATTAATTTTAGTTCAATTAATCTAATTTTAATTTACTTTAATTCAAATTAAATAATTAGTTTATTTTAGTTTTAATTAATTAATGTTAAGTTTAATTTAATTAATTTTAGTTCAATTAATCTAATTTATTTTAATTCTTCATTACTTAATTTAGTTTAATTCAATTAATTTTAGTTTCAATTAATCTAATTTTAATTTACTTTAATTCAAATTAATTAATTAGTTTATTTTAGTTTTAATTAATTAATGTTAAGTTTAATTTAATTTATTTTAGTTCAATTAATTTAATTTATTTTAATTCTTCATTACTTAATATAGTATAATTTAATTAATTTTAGTTCAATTAATATAATTTTAATTTACTTTTATTCAAATTAATTAATTAGTTTATTTTAAATTATTTACTTAATTTATGTTAGTTTAATTTACATTATTTCATTAATTAATTAATTTAATTTATTTCAATATTTTACTTACGTAATTAGTATTAAATTAGTTTATTTTGGTTATAGGATTATGACGGGCAGACGACGTCCTCCCCAGTCAGACGAGCCTGACGACGCTGGTGACGAGGGGTCTCCGCAGACGCCTCTCGCCGCCCACGATCGACGGACGACTACGAGAGGAGTTGGACATCCTCTTCGATTACGAGACGTGACTTGCTGCCACGCTCGATGATGCAGTCCCTGAGACCAAGTCTGCGACACCACGACTGCCGCAAGACTCCCTGGCCACGACTCCCGGTTTAGCATCAGGGTTTGCATCAGGGTATGCGCCTGGCCCCGCATCCGGATCCGCATCGGGTCGGATCCAGGCTAGCCCTCCACTTCATGCACGCACTGTCTCAGCGCGGACTACCCTCTGGATTGAAGGGGATACGTAAGTAATTTTGTTTATTATTTTAATTACTTCATTTTTAAACCTTTAAACTTTTTTCAAAGTGTTTTTTTTTCCCGTTAACTAATAGTTTCTAATAGCACAATATTTTTTATGATTTTGCAGAGTACACAAGATACAACCGTTTCAAAATCTGTTTGCGAGGTCCTCCAGGAGCATGCCCTACCTCCGAGACCTTGCCGACGGAAGATTCTGACGACGGAGAAACGCCTGGATGTACGACAATGGGAAGGTAAAAAACATCATTTATTTTCATAATTAATTAATTTTGAAATTTATAGAAATAAATTTATTACTTTAACAATTTTTTATTTCAATTTTTTCAGGGCAAGTTTCCTGTTATCGATCCCGATATCACTGACGGTAGATTGTTCCCCCTATGGGACAGTCACGTCCTGGATCGATTCAAGGACCTCATGTACCGAGCGCGCAGAAAGCAAGTAGCAAACCGCCCCGTGTGTATGAGCCCGGAGGACCACGCGCAGCTTCTCGCGAGCTTGAGCACTCCTTAGGGCAAGGCAGTGTCAAGCAGGAATAAGGCCAACCGCGCGAAGAATCCCACCAAACACACAACGGGGCCTTGGACACACGACCAGCACCATCGTCGATTGGTATGTTTTTTTTTTCGCCGTTTTCTTACTTACGTACTTTTTTCTCGTTTTCTTTTTTCAATTAGTTATTAATTTATTATGTTTTATTCTTCAATCTTTAATTTTTTAGGAAGCGAAGCACGGGCGCCCGTCCCGCCCCGATGAGCTGCACCGCGTTCTTCACACGAAGAAGGACGGGACCTTCGTCGACGATAAGGCGAAAGCAGTTCAAGTATTTAATAATTTTTTCAATTATTATTTTTTCTTTAAAATTTTTCCTACCTTATATATTAACTATTTTATTTTCTGAATTTTAAATGTTTAGGAACGTTTCACGAGTCCTTGAGTCGGCGTTGCCCACACCGGACTCGCAACCATTAGCTTAGGAGGACCGTAGAGAGGCGTTCTTGGAGGTCCTGGAGGGGTTCGGCCTGATGGGTCATTTCCTGGGCTCGGCCGGACGGGCGACGCTTTACGCAGATGTGCCCCGGCCTCGGAGAGCGGAGCGAGCACTAGCTCCTGGCCCCTTCTCCTGGTTGAAGCGGCGGAGCGCGGACATGAAGCGCTATGCGCGAGGACTTCGTTACTCGAGTCACTGCGATTGAGGCCGACATGCAGGCACGAGTCGAGGCCCAGGTCGCATCAGCTTTGGCCGCATACTTCAGATCCCTAGGCGGCAGCCCTTCATCATCGACGCCTCCTCCGCCACCCCCCGCCCCTCCGCAGTAGTTCTAGGATTCTTTCGTCTGTATAAAACGTTTTTTGAATATTTGATATATATATTTTTTATTTTAATTCCAATTTTTTGTTATTAAATTTTAATATTAATTAAATAAATAATTAATAATTAATAATTAATTAACTAATTATTGAAATTTAAATTTAAAAAAAAATTCTTAAATGCGACCATATGGTCACTTTTAACGCGACCATCTGGTCGTATTTTGACTGAGTCTAAAAGTGACCATTTGGTCACATAACATACGACCATTTGGTCACTTTTGTATGTGACCAATTGGTCACTTATCTTTCACATAAATTACGACCAGATGGTCACTTTTTAGGCGACCATCTGATCGTATTTTAACTGAGTCTAAAAGTGACCATTTGGTCACACAAAATACGACCATTTGGTCACTTTTTTATGTGACCAATTGGTCACTTATCTTCAAGATAAATTACGACCATATGGTCACTTTTTAGGCTACCATCTGATCGTATTTTCAAAAGGTTGACTTTTTTGCGACCAAAAATTTATAGTCGTATATTTGTGACTATCCAGTCGCACAAATTCTTGACCGACCAGCTTTTTGGCCACCACTTATTTTGTCGCTTTTTTGGTCGCATTATAGACAAAAAACGACCATTTGGTCGCAATTTCATGGTCGCAAATTGACAGTTTTTTTGTAGTGATGGTTTAATGATTTTCTTTTAATTCTTAAATTATTTTCATCTTTCTTGTTCCTCCATTATCATCCTCCTAAATTACATCTACCTATTTCTCTCTTCAATCTTCTAGCCACCTTCGCCGCCATCTCATGTTGTCGTCCTCTCTATCTCCGTCGATGCTACGAAATTTTCCACAAGAATTAAACAAAACACAAAAATCATCATAAAATCATTATTTTTTACTGACACTTATCTTCAAACTTAGAATTGACGATACCTGAAGTTTCCAACTTATAATCTCCTACTATTCTACGAAAATAATTCGAAGTTTTCCGGTGAGACCTCAAACCCGGAGATTTTTTTATTCTTACAAGAACTTAACCAAACCAGAAAACCATCAATTTTTTGACCAAAACTCATTCATCCCCAAACTCATATTTGACAAAATCAAAAACTTCCAACATATTTTCCTCGATTTTAGACGAGAATTTGAAATTTTCCGATAACACCCTTCGTAAAATAGTATATCAATGATGGTAAATCAATTATATATCCACTAAATACTTAAGATATGTTAGGAATGATGTCTTAGAACTTTTAATTATTTAATAAATATAATTTAATTCGAATAACTTAAATAAATAAACATAAGTTCTTTATATTATATAGACTGATTCAATTGACGATATTAGTAATATATGGAAAATATTAATATCAAACATTCAAATAGTAAAACCCTAAGTTACTCCTATAAAATCACGACTAAGTATGTGAGTCATGTGAGAGGATTAAAAGTCGAGATGAGTAACTTAAAAGTGTCTACATTTAACGTTTGGGAACCTTATCCTGGTAACACTGTTGATGACTTTGCATTTTGTTTATAGACAAATTGTAACAACCCGGATTATCGCTCAAGGGCATCTTAGTCTTTTCACCAATTTTGATCCAAATAACGTTATCTTTAGTTTTCCTGAACCGTCACGACAATACGAGTCCAACCCAATTGACTACACTCAATTCCGAGTTCCGAGTAAAAAGTTATGACCTGAATACCGTATACGTCCTTAACTTATATTATTCTTTCAGGGGCACTATCGTCATTTCTCAGTCAACCTATTGACACAAAAACCTAGGTCAAATGTTTTATAATTATTTTTCTCTCCTCTTCCTCTTACTCTCAACCAGCCGCACCTCCTCAAGCCCAGAATTTCCGTTTTGAATTCTTCAAAGTAAATTCGTTAACTATTCCATTAATAGTTTTTTTTATCGTGATTTCTGAATCAATACCAACCTTTGGCCGTCTCGTAATGACGAAAACAGTGAAGTTTTAGAGCTCGCCGGAAAGTCAAGATAAGATCATTTAAACCATTGATTCTTTAGGTAATTTTCCTTGGATTTGATTTGTTATAGTTTCTTGGTCATTTTCGAATCAATTACAAGCTTTTTGTACGTTAGTTCGTTCATTTTTAGCCTCGCCGGATTCTGCATATTCCTCGCCGGAAACTGGGTTCATTTTCTTCACGAGTTGCTCGGATTTGAAGGCGTGTTTCATTAAGTTCATCGCATCATAGGGTCCGAGACGAGGTTGGGAGATTTTCCTTTGATTTTAGGTAAGCTGCTGTTTCTTTTTATTAAAAACAAAAATTAAAAAAATAAAAAATAAATAAACAAAAGAAAGAGGGAAACTCTGTGCGTTTTCCCTCTACTGCTTGTAGCTGCTGTGAGGAAGAGACGGTCCAGTTGGACCGGTTGAGCTGGTTCAACTGAACCGGTTCAGCTGGTTCAACTGGTCCAGGGGCTATTTTGGCTCAATTTCATTCGGTTTTCATCCCGTTCTTTCGGTTTTCATTAAATTGACTTTAAATTAATGTCAATACAGGTTTTGGGCATCTCTAAGATTTTAGTTGACGTTATTTCGAGCTCGTTTGCTCGTTCAATTTGCAATTAAGGTAGGTTAATTCCTACTTAGAAGTTAAATTGAATTCATGGTGCTTGCTTGTGTATTGTGTGATACTTAGGATATTTTGGGTGATGAAATTATTTATTTTAAATATTATTATGTGCTCGTTTGATTTATAAATAATGTATTTAATTAATTTACAATCGTTAATTAGATTTAATTATAATTAGAGCTTATAGAGTATTTAACTACAATTAGCACATATATTAAATTTGATATTTTTCTATGATTAGTTTAACGATTAGTTTATTGTATTATTATTATTATTTGGTTAATTTGATGTTATTAATAAAATTAAACTTATAAACATTAAATATTATAAAATTGATGCTCGAATGTTTATTAATAAAATTTGATGTTTTAATTAATTAAATACTAATAATTAACAACTATTTAATAATTAGTTTAAATGATCTATTAATGTTTAAGATAATTTTTAAAGGCGTTTATGAGATGATGACGTAGTTAATTTATAAAATTTAATAATAACTTAATGATTTTCTTGTTGTGACTTGATTGTGTAATTTCTTCCTTTTAGTTATTTGTAATTTGATTATTGAGTGGATATAATTATTTGTTCTTTGTTGCTATTGTGTTATTGTGTGTTAATATGTGGTTGTTATATTATTTATTCATTTTATACTTCATTTCGATTGTGGTTTAGTTAGAGCCTTTAGATTTTACAACTTGAGTTGAACCTAATAATTAACAAATATTAAATTTGTAGAGCGTATACTATGGCACGTATCATGAGTGGCCTTATACCCCACTATGATCATATTTTCAAGCGTATAGTAGGACACGTATCATGAGTGGCCCTATTCCCCACTATGACCGATACATATATGCAAATTTAATAGTAATTTAAATAATGGATGCTATGGCACGTATCATGGTGGGTTATAAGGCACCTGTTAGGAATGGTGTCCTAGAACTTGTAATTATTTAATTATAATAATTTATTTCGAATAAATTAAATAAATAAACATAAGTTTTTTATATTATCTAGATTGATTCAATTGATGATATTAGGAATATATGGAAATATATTAATATCAAACATTCAAATAGTAAACCCTAAGTTACTCTTATGAAATCACGACTTAGTATGTGAGTCATACGAGAGGATTAAAGTCGAGATGAGTAACTTAAAAGTGTCTACAGTAAATGGATAACGTTTGGGAACCTTATCCTGATAACACTGGTGATAGCTTCGCATTTTGTTTATAGACAAATGATCTAATCCTGATCATTCATATGGGAGACATGAAATGGAAGTATCATATGCAATGCTGATTGTATAAGACAGGACCACGATGTTCGATCAAATTTCTCATTAGTACCGATTACGAGAAATGATCGATTATCAAACTAAGTTTATCAACCGTGATAGATCTCAATCCTGAGTGAAATGCGGACTCCTATTTGTGGAGTTATGTTCTTTGATTCACATGGTTGAGAGCGATCTGTAAGAACGCTCAATACACTTCTGTTTTGGGAACATGACTAGATAAGTAGCTGGGAACTCATTTTCACGAGATGGAATTCATAACTTTCCTATAAATTAACGGTATCAATGCGATACCTAAACATTTTAGGAACTTTAGGAAACTCCCTTGATGTACTGATTCGAGACATGAACAAGTGGCGTCACGACTTCTATTGATCACAGAAGTACATTATCTCTAGTTTGACTAAAGATAAAGTTCATTGGAGAATCAGCGGGAACACAAGGATAAAGCGGTAATTACAGGGGCAAAACGGTAAATTTATCCGCCTGTAATTATGAGGGTTCCACGTGAAGGATAATATCACAGATATAAATAAAAGATAAACTAAATGGACATAACTCATCTATAATGAGGGGAGTTCAGTTATGAATCTATAGTGGAATTATTCATAGTTAAATAATAAGTAATTAACTGATTATGAGTTAATCATTTAATTGACTAATTATTAAGCCCATGATCTATAGGTCCATCGGGTCCCTATACTAGCCCAAATATCGTTGTAGCAAAACTAAGTTATTAATTTAACTTAGGAAGAACAAATAATTTAAGTAATTGATTTTACTTAAAATTAGGCAATATTAATTATTTGAATAATGAGATTATTTCAATGAAAATTAATATTAATATTGATACAATATTAATTGTTTAAATAAAGAGTTTATTTAAATGGAAATTAATATGACATTATCAATTATAATATTTTAAGGCAAAATTAATTGTTTAAATAAATAAATTATTTAAACGGGAATTAATGTTAATATTATTAATTATTCAAATAATGAGTTTATTTAAATGAAAATTAATTATTAATATTATTAATTAAATAATGAGTTAATTTAATTTAATAATAAATATTAGAGAGAATTAAATACAATTGGTTTAAGAAACAAATTGGTTTTGGCCCAAAATAATTAATTAATTGAATAAGATTTAATGGTAATTAATATAATAGTTTTTGGCCAAATATGTTTAAATTAGAAATTATTATTTGAATTTTTTCTAATTTTAAATATTAAATACATAAGAAAGAAAAGTAAATATAAATAAATTAAAAAAAAAATGAAATGTCAAATGCTCAGCCTACAGCGTCAGTGCGTGCATGGGTTTCATTTTTCTTTTTTTTTTTTTTAAATTTTAATTTAATTTATTTATCTTTTTCTAATTTTATAATTAGGAGATAAGCATATCCATATAGATTAAATATCATATTTTCCTATAAATATGACCATTGGGATTCATATTTTTTTACACTTCTCACTTTAATTAGAAAAGTGAAAACTCTCTCTCAAGTTTTTGCCCAATTGCCGATTTTCTTTAGGGAAAAATTTAGAAGAAATTTCTTCTTCTTTTGTTCTTCCGGTTCGATTCCCACAAATCAATTTTGCTTTCGATCGGGATATAGCATAGAAGATCCGGTGTTGCTGAGGATTTGATGCTGTAAAGAAACCTCCAACCGTTTCTCCATTAATTACTCAATGTAAGTAAAAGGGTTTTAATTTTCGAAATTAAGCATGAATCTACATGTTTTATCACAAATTGCATGATGTTAATAGATCCGTTATTAAATGTTAAAAAGTTTGCTAAATAAATTTCCGCTAATATAGTAAATCATCCCTACAGCACCATGATCATATTTTCAAGCGCATAGCATGCCATGCAAATTTAATAATAACAAAGAGGCGATCTAGACTAAGTACCTACACGGTGGAAGAATTGAGCTATATTATTATTTGGAAAGAGGTTGTAGGCCAAGTACGTACTAATTATTATCTAAATTGAGGTAATGGACTTGTATCCATAAATCATTAGTAAGAGGTGTTTTGTATTTGATGACGTAGGCTAAGTACCTACACGGTGGTTATGATCTTTGTAGGCTAAGTACCTACTAGTTATTGATGTATGGTGGAAATGGACGAGTATCCATAAGATATTATAATTATGTGATTATGTGTTGAATTTAATTTACTTATTTGAGTATGGATTTAATCTACTGAGCTAAAAACTCACGGTATTCGAATGCCCTGTAAACTTTTATTTTGCAGGTAAGATTGACATTAATGGAAACTTTGGCGATTGACGAGGATGGCGGGAGTCCTTAGGACTTATCATTTATTTATTTCGTTTATTGACTATTTTGTTAGTCTTATATTATGGGATTTCGTTTTCATTTACTTTATTTGTTTTAATTATTTAAAATGGCGACAAAATAAAGGTTTTATTTTGAATATATTTTGGTTATTAAATAAACGCTTCTGCAATCATTTAGTTTTACTCTAATTTAATTCGTTTATTTCAAAAGAGTCATGTACTTACTTATTTATCTGGTTATTTTGGGTCGGGTCGTCACACAAATGATCTAATCCTGATCATTCATGTGGGTGACATGAAATGGAAGTATCATATGCAATGTTGATTGGTATAAGATAGGACCACGATGTTTGATCAAATTTCTCATTAGTACTGTCTACGAGAAATGATCGAATATCAAACAAAGTTTAACAACTGTAATAGATCTCAATCCTGGGTAAAATGTGGACTCCTATTTGTGGAGTTATGTTTTTTGATTCACATGGTTGAGAGTGTAGGACCAAATGGCAACACTAGAGGGGGGGGGGGTGAATAGGGTTGCTTTAAAAAATTATAAATTTAAAAATCAAATTTTAGAACAATAAAATTTTTCAAACCGATTAAGCAAATTCAAGATTATATCGAAAAAGTTGCACATTTAAGAATTAACCAAACCGACAATTTTATTCTAGTCAAGATTAATGCAAACAATTAATTGAAAACACAACCAACGATCACAATTAATAAAGTAAAATAAAACGTGCGGAATTAAAAAAATTAAGAGAAAGAAGACACCGAAGATTTTTATAGTGGTTCGGCAAGCCTACGTCCACTCCCCAATGCTCCTCCTTGAGATTTTTCACTATCACCGATTCTCTTGCGGGTGAGAACTAAACCGGTACAATCTCCCTCTTTAATTTCAACAGGAAAAAGAGAAAACCCCGATCCTTTTGACTAGTTCAGGATCTAACCAATTTCTTTTTCACACTCTAAGGTGTTCCCACACCTTAATACAAATCGCAATGAAAGTTTAAAGATAAATCCTCACAAAAACCTTTCAAGTAGGTGGATACACAAATTTTTGTATCAAAAAAAATATCACAAATTCCTCACAATATAATTCTCTTCATAAAATTAGTATGAAAACAAGGTGGAATGAGAGATTTGAAGGATGGAGCACTTGGGAATTTTTGGGCAGCAAGATAGAGCAGATTGGAGAGCATAGATACTGTTTTTATCTGAAACTAGGGTTTAAGAGTAGCCAAAAATGTGTTTAAGCTTCAGGTTAAATCTGGACCGTTGATGGGCAAAAGATGATCCAATGGCTGTCAAAAAAGGATGAAAAACAGGATTAAAAATAACCAAAAACGGAAATTAAAGCATCAACAACGTCATCCTTTGTCAAGTCCAGTCGCGCGAATCGTTTAGACCAATCCGGAGGCACCCTTGCAGGCGCGTGCGGTCCACGCGGGAGTCAGGCGCGTCATCCCCTGTCTGCTGCGTGCCAGCTTACCTTTTTTTTTAATTTTAAAAGTTTCGCCACGTGTCGCGTTTCTATTTGTCCAGAATTTTAATTTTTAAAATTCAAATCTCCTCGCCACATGTCGTCTTCTTATTCGCCCGTCAGCGTCATTCTTCATAGCCTTGGTCAATGCCCAGTCAGCACTATGTCCACGTGTCAACTTCCGATTGGTTCATTTTGCCACGTCATGTGTCCACGTGTAATGCCACGTCACCCAAAATGTTATCGTTTGTGGTGCCACGTCATCACCATTCGACCGTTGATTTTTCCACATCATCCATTTTCGCCACGTGTTAATTTATGGTTCGTCCTTTGTCCATGTCATGTGATGATATCATCCCGGATTGTGTATTTGCTTCCTAGTTTCTTTTGTCCATAACTTCTTTGTTTGGACTCTGATTTAGCCGATTCAAAATGCGTTGGAATCCTTGTTTCGAGCTCTACAACATAGACACTTAAAAAACTTAGAAACCATCAGTATAAATTTGGTTTGTTATCATCAAAACATTAGGTATGATTGAAGCCCATAAAGCTAACAGAGAGCGATCTGTAAGATCGCTCAATACACTTCTATTTTGGAAACATAACTAGATAAGTAGCTGGGAACACATTTTCACGAGATGGAGTTCATAACTTTCCTATAAATTAACGGTATTAGTGCAATACCTAAACATTTTAGGAACTTTAAGAAACTCCCTTGATGTACTGATTCGAGACATGAACAAGTGATGTCACGACTTCTATTAATCACAAAAGTACATTATCTCTAGTTTGACTAAAGATAAAGTTAATTGGAGAATCAACGGGAACACAAGGATAAAGCGGTAATTACAGGGGTAAAACGGTAAATTTAATCCGTCTGTAATAATGAGGGCTTCATGTGGACATAACTCATCTGTAGTGAAGGGAGTTCAGCTATGAATCTATAGTAGAATTATTCATAGTTAGATAGTAAGTAATTAACTTATTATGAGTTAATCACTTAATTTACAATTTATTAAGCCCATAATCTATAAGTTCATCGGGTCCCTATGCTAGCCCAAATATCGAAGTCGTGAAATCAAGTAGAAGAAATTGAAATTTTAAGTAAAGTGAATTACTTAAATATGCAATATTAATTTTTTAAATATTGAGTATATTTAAATGGTAATTAATATAAACATTATTAATTGTTTAAGTAATGAGTTTATTTAAACAGGAAATTAACAATGAAATATTATTAATTAGACATTATTAATTATTTAAATATTGAGTATATTTAAATGACAATTAGTAATTTAAATTAATTGGTAATTATTAATTGTTTAAATAATTAATTTTATTTAAATGGAAATTAATAATTAAATTAATATTATTAATTAATAATAAAGTATTATCAAATAAAATATTATTAATTGTTCAAATAATGAAAATTATTTAAATGGAAATTAATAATTAAATATCATTTGATAATATTTAGTCGGGAGAAAATATTAATATTATTAATTATTTAAACACAATATTTTATTTAAATGGTAATTAATAAATAAATTAATTAAGTTAGATTTATTAATTTAAGAGAGAGTTTCAAGCCCAATTGGATTAACGAGCCCAATTGATATTGGCCCAAAATAATTAAATAAATAAATTTGATTTATTAATTATTTATCATCAAATTTTCGGCCATGTATAGTATTTTAGGAGAAATAATTGTTTGAATTATATCCAAAAATAATTACATATATTTATTTACGCAAGATAAATTAAATAAAGAGAATTTGCCTATAATGACACTTTTATTAGGGTTAATGTCTTAAATAGCTTAAGTTTTAAAAAATCCCCCAAATGACATTTTTTTAGAAATCTCTCGGATGCTTTAATTTCATTATATCTTTCCTTTTTAAACTTCAGTCTCCTTGTAAAACATTCTCTAGCTTTCCACTCTTCTTCTCTCTGCTCAATCTTCACCTCTCAAAGATTGAGATGATGATGATGATGTTGAAAATGGTGCAGTTGGGAGAAATCAAAAGTTGATGGCGAATTTGTCTGTAAGAGATTAAAGAGGGAGAATCTGAGTAAGAAGGATTTGCTTTCTGTCTGAATTCAATTTCTGTTATGGCTGCAAATAAGAATCAAGATTGGGCTTTGGACTCTTTCTAACATTACACGGAGTTTAGGTTTGATGTAAATTTCACTAACTTTTTTTGTTTTTGTTATTGAATTTTTCATTGAATTGAATTTTAGATTTTTACTTGAAATTTGCAGATTCTATATGGTTGTGAATGTTATTGGGTTTATTTATTCTGGAATTCAATCTTATGATCTTGTATATTTCCTCATTACTGGGAAACAATGATTCGTTATCACTTCAAACAATACTTCGATTTCTTCATTGATCAGGCAAGTTCCCTGTTCTACTTTGCATCTTAAAATATAATCATCATAATTAAATGTGTTTACTTTAGTTTCTTAATTACTTGTTCTTTACTTTGCTACTGACCCACGCGTGCACGCCTGCTGCCAATCAAGTTTGGAGGTTTTCTTTTACCTTTTCTAATAGAAATATTATTTGGGCCAATTGCTTTTTATTTTCCTAAATTGAATCCCTTCATTTTGCTATTAATAAATAGAGGATCCAAAGAGACACAATCATGATCGAAAAGTTCCTCTCTTCTTCACTATTCACGCAGATGACTAAAAAAGAGAACTAGTACAGAAATTCCATCTTTTAATGAAGATATAATCTTGAATATTCTAAGTTGGGATAGTGCTATTTATTTTACATAAGGTCGGAAGGTTACTTTCCAAGTCTTGGGCTAATCCCCTTACTATGCCAGGTAAAAAGTTTCAAGAGATGCGTTTTGAAGGAATGGTCAGATCCAAATTAAAGTTGATATCTTCTCATAATGGTTTGGTGTTGTTCCTTGAGGCTGATTATCCATATATTAAAAATTTGGACACAAGTTGGCACTAGATCATACCGGAAATTTTCGATTAACATAATGATCATGGGGTGAAATATATTGATTAAATTGTCTTGTTGGTTTCTCATTGTTCGGTTTTCAAAGATAGTTTTTCCTGCTTGTTACTTTATTGATAATGTCTTCTTTTCTGAGCATTTTATTATTGGAGCAATTGACATTACTATATGCTTATGAGTTTGTGATAGAATCAAGGGTTTGTGGTGCTAATAAGATTTCCTATTTAATTACTTTGGGTGCTGAACATTACTATATAAATAGTATGATTCCTTGGCCTTTGCTAACAGGTTGGGATTCCTGATTGACTTAATGACATTAATACAAGGTCGTTGAACTAGTCATAAGTACTGTATAACAGTTTTGGTCCTTCATTGATTGTTTTGAAGAAAATTACATTAAATAGTAAGTTGTTGAATGACTTAAAAGAAATGTATAATAGTTTTAGTCCCTGATTTATTGTTGTGAAGAAAATGACATTAAATAGTAGGTTGTTGAACGCCTTAAAAGAAATGCATAACAGTTTTAGTACCTCATTTATTGTTGTGGATAGAATGATATTAAATAGTAGGTTGTTGAACAACTTAAAATTAATGTATAACAGTTTTAGTCCCTCCATTATTGTTTTTTCAGAATGACAATTGTTTAGTGAGTCCCTGACTAAATGATGCAAAAAGATTCCACAATTTGAAACCAAAAGATGTGTAACATCAAGCATTGTTTGGTCAAAAGTTGGGTTCCCAAAATATTCTCAATGGAGAGTGCATACAAACATCACAAAAGAACAAAAAAAAAAAGCACTTATCCACAAAAAATGTAGTTGTTCAAGAGTAAAGGGGATGGACCCCATGAAGAACTATTATAAAAAAAATCATCAAGTTTCCTCCACAAAATCAATCAGTATTCAGCCAAAAAAAAAAAGATAACTAATTCCCCCTTTTTTCCATACTTTCCCTAACCCATCTAAGCATTCCTAACTCCATCAAGCTGCCTTGAAGACCTAGTGCGACGTCTACCATGGTTAAAATTCCTTCCAGTCGGTTGAGAAGATGAACCTGCTGCAGATTATGGGTTAGAAGGTCTTACATCTGAAGGTCCAGCCTCATCCTGTTAAAATAGATCAGAGGGACAAAAAGTGCACCATTACTGTACATTGACTGGAGGACCAATTTTGTGATGTAATCTTGATAAATTTACACTTATAGTAGATGTGATGTTGAATCCCATGAAAGTGGTTCTCTTGGGTGAGCTTCTGGCGCAGGGGGCCAAGCATTCTGCCAGACGTCCCGGCCTGGGAGCCCCATGCTTTATGCTTGATCTTGTAAATCTACTTGCAGCCAATGGCTTGTTTCCCTACAGGCAATGAGACTAAGTCGGTGGAGCCAACGACCCACTAAGACTTACGTATCTACAACTACATCCCTAAGCGGCAGTCAAACGGAGGCGTAGCGAAAGGGTCGCTTGCTTAATTATATTATTATAATTCGTAATAGATATCTAAGATTCAATATATATTATCTTTCATTGCCGCGATTCCCCCCAGGTTGGCTACCTGTCCTTGTGGGAATCTCAAGTCGGTGGTTTGGGTTGTCACCTACCTGTCCTTTACAAGATTTGAGGTTATGTCCCACAGTCTTACATCTACTACACATTTTTTTAGTTTTCTATCGCCGTGATGGTTGAGAAAATCTAGCTTCAGCAACATCTTTCTTGCGTCGTCTTCTTGGCTTTCCTGGTGAGCGCCTGATTGTAGGTGGTTGTAACTGTTGACAAGGAGTTGGCTGCCATCCATTTGGACCCTCTACAGGTTTGATAAAGTAGGGTAGGTCCTCACAAGAGTCTTTTTGGCATAGTATGCATTGACAAATTCTTCAGGCCTTTAGTGCCTAAAATATATACACTGTACAGCATGGATGCATGAAATACCACTCAAATCCCACTCCCTACAACTACATGTTCTATTCCCCACATCAACTACATATTGTGAAGGCCCAACTTCTACTTCAAATAGTAATTCACCAGAACAAGTTGCCACAGCTATACTAGACACCCTCTTGATATCCTCTAACTTATTATGAATACGAAATCCTAGATCTCTCTCCATCCCATCATAGTATACAGACTTATCAGTAATTCTCTTCATTACCATCTTTCTAATGAGTTCTAACATGTGAATAATTGGCTTGTCTCGGGCTTGCAGAATGAGAGCATTAAAGGACTCAAACATATTACTCAGCAAGAGATCACACTTATAGTTACTCTGAAATGCATGCTTTGACCAATAACGGGGAGGTATGTTTAGGTATTGATGCGTATTAATATTCAGCACGCTCTTCTGTGAATTCATTCTGTGTCGTTGTCATTGCTGCATTCCAAAAACACTTCTGTAGTGCTAATCCCTTGAACTGTTTCTGGACATGTGCATACAAATGACGACCACAAAATCTATGGTCAACATTTGGGAAAACTTTGTCAAATGTAGGCACCAACCCCTGCCACACAGTAAAAGAGCTAGAGGTTAAATGGAAGGACTAAAAGTGAAAGTAATAATTTTACCTTCTATTGGTCTGATATAAATGTGTAGCCTCTAGTAGCAAAAGAACATAAATCCTCTTCTAGTAGTTGAAGAAACCAAGTCCAGGAATCTCTTGTTTCCACCTCCACAACAGCCCATGCGATTGGATAAATCCTATTATTTCCATGATATGTTGATTTTTATCATTGTTCTTTCATGTTTAAATCCCCATTTATTGCTTTTCTATAGAGTTTTTAGTATGAATTCACTTGTTTCTTTATTTCAGGTGAATCCAAGTCATACGAGGCGAAATGAGACGAAAAATGATGAAAAACAACATATATTGAAAATTTGGTCTACCGCCTCGGCGCCCAGGATCTCACCGCCGAGGCGGTGAGTCTGCAGACAAGTTTCAAGCCAAAATTCCCAAGAGTGGGCACCGCGGCGCCCACGTGCCACCGCCACAGCAACGGATTCGTAAAAAGCGTGATTTTTTTGTTATTTCACCACCGCCGCCGCGGCAGTGCAATTTTTTTATATATATATATTTAGTTTAGATTTTTTTTAGGTCTTCTACTTCTTTTTCCGACTTTAGACTTTTGCTTAGGGTTTTTCAAGCCATGTCTAGCTAATTTCATCCTTCTAACTAGAGATTGATTCTACGTTTGGTTTGTTTGAATTCGTGAGACCTATTCATTAATTTAGATTTCAATTTGTTTTCTATTCTTGATTTATCTTTGCTTCTCTATTATTGAATTGATGTTTGTGCAAATAGGATCCTTTGCCCAGGTATTGTTTTGATGATTAGTCAATTAGAACATTTGAATCCGTAATTGTTTGAATCGTTCTAATCTAAGTGACGAATGGTATGAATTGATTTAGGAAACTATTTGATTCATATTGTGAGAAATCTTGATCTAGTCTAAATAAATCGTTCGTACTGTGTTTATTGGATAGGATTGATAGTTCTTCTTTTCTTAATGCTTTTGAAAGGTTAAATCCTATTATCGTATTCTAGGGTTGTCTATCAATTAGGGAATTAGTCATTAGATCGTATCTTGACTATCGATAAATTAAGGAAGAACATAAAAGTTGTTAATTAGGCTTTAATGACTCATGTCAATCTAGAAAAGAATTTGAATGTATGTTTTTTGCCTGTGATCGAATCGAACAAACCATAACCTGGAGATGATACTTCTAGTTGGAATTTCTCTCATATCAATCTTTATATTTTAAATATTCTTAGTTTAGAAATCTCAAAAACCCCCTTTTTAATTAGTCAATAACAATAAGTTAATTCTCCAGTCCCTGTGGAATCGACCTTGCTTACCACTGCTATAAGTTAATCTTAGGAAGCGAGTATATTATTTTTGCTGGTTTCGACAGCCATCAAATTTTGGAGCCGTTGCCGGGGACTGGTGTTAATTGATTTATTGTTACTGTTTAATGCCTCGTTCTTCTCGTACAGGTGAACTTCAATACAACCCCGAAATCGAGAAGACTGCTAAGAGGATTCGAAAGGAAACTCAGTTGAGAAATCTTCAAGCTACTTCTTCCTCTCTGATTGAAGACGATCTACCGCTTAGGTTGCTTGATACATCGAGTGTCTCTAGTGATTCTGACATAGAGGAAATAATGGCTGAAGAAGAACAACAAACTTTGAGGGAGTTGACTACTCCTCAAACTGATCAAGAACCATTATGCATTTAGTACCCTGCTGTACAAGCGAACTTTGAACTCAAATCTGGCCTAATTCATCTTCTTCCCATCTTCAAAGGCCTAGATAATGAAGACCCCGATAAGCATCTTAAGGCTTTTCTTGTTGTCTGCCAAAGCATGAAACCAGAAGGGGTGAATGAAGATCAAATCAAACTGTGTGCCTTCCCTTTCTCTTTGATCGATAAGGCTAAAGATTGGTTATTTGACTTGCCTTCCAACTCTGTGCATACTTGGGCTGAACTTGCTAGGTTGTTCTTGGATGAATTCTTCCCTTCATCCCGTGCTTCAAACATTCGAAGGGAGATTTTTGGGATTCACGGAAAAACAATGAAACCTTGCACATGTATTGGAATAGATTCAAGAAGCTTTGTGCTAGTTGTCCACAACACGGTTTTTCGGACTAACTCCTCATTCAATACTTTTATGAAGGGTTGACATCAATTGAGAGAGGATTGATGGATGCTACAAGTGGAGACACAATAGTCAATAAGACTTCAAGAGAAGCGAGGAGATTAATCACCACAATGGCGGCGACTAGTCAACAAAGTGGAGCACTTCAAGATGAATTCAAATCTCGTAATGTCTATGAGGTACGTGATTATTCTATGGAAAATCAAATGAGAAATCTAACTTCTCTTGTTCAACAATTGGTTGCAGGTAATAATCAACAGGCAAAAGTGTGTGGGATTTGCATTGCACCAAATCACCCAACTGACATGTGCCCAACGCTTCAAGATGACTCTCAAGAATTCGTCAATGCCGTGGGAGGGTATCAAGGTAACCAACAACAAAGATATGATCCTTACTCAAATACTTACAATCCAGGATGCAGGGATCATCCCAACTTCAATTATGGACCACACGCACCGCAACCTCAATACCAACCGCCACAACAAAGACAACCTCCTCAAGATCAAAATCACAATTCTAAATCAAGTAAGTCTTTGGAGGAAATGGTTCAAAATCTTGTTGGTAACACTCATCAATTTTAGCAGACAACTCAGACAAGCATCAAAAACTTGGAAGTCCAAGTGAATCAACTCACATCAGCTCTTAGTCGACTCGAGTCTCAAGGTAGACTACCTTTGCAAACCGTTGTCAACCCAAGAGAGAATGTTAGTACTATCATGTTAAGGAGTGGAACAACTTTGGGAGAGCCTATAATGAAAAAGAGCAATCACACCCCAAAAGTCGAACTTCAAAAAGAAGCTGTCTCACCTCCAAAAGCTGAATTGGAGATTTCTGATCAAAATAAGACAAAGGTATTGTTGACTCCTCCTCCTTTTCCATCTCGTTTAACTAACTCAAGAAAAATTGAAAATGACGCAGAAGAGAACAAGTTGCTCGAGATGTTCCGAAAAATCGAGATAAATATTCCTTTGATTGATGCTATTAGAAAAATACCTCGTTATACTAAATTTCTCAAGAATCTGTGCACAAATAAGAAAAAGTTGAAAGGTAATGGAAGGGTGAGTATGGGAGAAAGTGTTTCTACAGTTCTTCAAAAGAAATTGCCTCCTAAAGGTGAAGATCCAGGTATGTTTGCTATTCCTTGTCAATTATGAGATGTTAAATTTAAAAAAGTCATGTTAGATCTAGGTGCCTCAATTAATGTTATGCCTCTTTCTGTTTTTAAATCTTTAAAGATGGGTAAATTGAAAGAAACCGGTGTGATACTTCAATTAGCTGATAGATCTAATATTTTTCCTGATGGTCTTTTAGAGGATGTTTTAGTTCAAGTAAACGGTTTGGTCTTTCCTACTGATTTTTATGTTGTTGATATGGGAAAAGATGATCTTACTCCCCCTTTAATATTGTTAGGAAGACCATTTATGTATACTTCTAAAACGATAATCAATGTGCATGAGGGAACAATTACCATGGAGTTTGATGGTGAGATCATTAAATTCAATATTCATAACTTCATGGAACATTCTAATGTCAATTCATCAATTTTTGATTTAACTGATTTTGTTGATCCTTTGGCTACTGATATTTTAAAACTGTTTGAAAAGGATGAACAACAGGTTACTTCTACTCCTAAACCCAAAATTGCAGGAATTAAAGCTGTAATCAGGAAATATGTCAAATCAATTTGGGATGCTCATTAATGAAAAAGCAGCACCGTCTAGCCATAGACGTTAAATAAAAGGCGCTTTTTGGAAGGCAACCCAAATTTCTTTACTTTTTGTTTTATTTTCCTTTACTTTATTTTATGTTTTTAGTTTTAGTATTAGTTTTATTTTACTTGTTTTCTTTCTTTGTTTTTATTTTTTATTTTTAGGACAAAGGAAATTAGGATCAAAGAAGGGATTTGCATGCTAAAGCATGAAGTTTTCATTGAATTTTCTCACATTCCCAAGCTGGTAGTGATCCAACGACGACGATTGATCCTTCAGGGAAGTTCATATTCTCCCCCTCCGTTTTATTTTGTTTTTGCTCCTTGAGGGCAATGCGCATTCTAAGTTTGGGGGTAGATAGCTCGATTTAGTTTATCACTTTTAGCTTCTTTTTTTCGTTTAGTTTAGATTTTATTTTTCTTGCTTTGCTTTTTGCTTTGTTTTGTTTGGTTAGTTTTTTTTTTTGTTATGTTCTCCTTTTGTTAAAAAAAAAAAGATTTTAGCGATGATGGTCAATGATGACACCTTTATTCGATCATGCAAAACTTTAGAGATTGTCTAACTCCTAGGCTTGTTTACCCTTAATACTTTGATGGTCTTTGTTTCACACTTAATCCCGCACTTATGCACACTCAACCTTACTCTAACTTCACATTTGAGATTCAATAGTTTTTTTTTCCTTGTTTTAGTTTCACTTGCTATGACTTGGGTGATTTCTCGGCTTTCTAACTAATTGAGAAGTAATTGGGTAGGGTTACATTTAGCCACTTTGTGAGTTTTAGAGCATCTACTTCACATTTCATGCTCTCTTTTCTTCATTGAGTGGATGTCGTGCATGGTTAGCAATTTCTAGAACTTGCATTGTTATGCATTTTGAAACTATTTTTATTTGATTTTGGGTGCTTGAAGTCTATAAGGGCAAATCAGGGGAACCACTTTTAGCTTTCTAAAGGCCCACCGAACTTAATTTTCTTAGAAATCCAACTTAGAGCCTTGGCCTTTTCTTTCATGTTTAGCCACATAAGGAATAACACATTTCCATTCTTTTGTCTCATTTTTCACCCAATTGAGAGATTCTATGAGTTTAGAAAGATTTATGTCTCGTTGAAAAAGATTGATAGAATGATGAAATTGTGTTGTTATTTGAAAAAAAAAAGAGAAAAGAAGAAAAAAATTTGTGGAAAAAGAAAAGTGCAAGAAAAAGTTGACATTGAAAATCTAGAAAAAAAAAGTCAAAAGAAAGAAAAAGAGGTGAAAAGAAAAGTTTGAAGCAATTTAGTCTTGATTTTGAGGTTGTTCTTCAAAGAAAAATTTGAGTTAGATTGATTTGTTTTGAAATTACTTCTACTAATCTCTCAATTTCTAAGCCTAAATGTCTTCCATCCACCCTTTCACCTAAGCCCCATTACAACCTTTAAAGACCCTTGGATTCATGTTTTCGAATTCTTACTTAAATCGGTTTAAATTTGATATATTTGCAAGCCTATGGTAAATCGTTTTCCATGCACCGACTTGAGTGAAAGCAAATAACCCCTTTAGACACTTGAGCGTTTAGAGTGACTATCCCGTGAGGGTAATTCATTCCCTTTAAATTTGATTTTAGGAGGTTAGCCCGAGATTTAACTCTTGTTAAGAATAGTGAAACAATGGATCTCAATGATTTGCAAGCAAAAATATTTTTTAAAATTGAGCAAGGTTGGGTCTCACACACACACACTTGGGATTTTGTTTGAAGCTTTGAATATCTAAGTCTTTTTTGTGAACAAGTTTGGTTGTTTTAAAATTTCTGAGTTTAGCATGATTCGTTTACCTGAGGCCAGAGTTATAATTTGTGCTTAATTCTAAAATTTGCTAAGGGACTAGCAAATATTCAAGTTTGGGGGTATTTGATATGTTGATTTTTATCATTGTTCTTTCATGTTTAAATCCCCATCTATTGCTTTTTCCATAGAGTTTTTAGTATGAATTCACTTGTTTTCTCTATTTCAGGTGAATCCAAGCTATACGAGGCGAAACGAGACGAAAAATGATGAAAAACAACATATGTTGAAAATTTGGCCTATCGCCTCGGCGCCCAGGAGCTCACCGCCGCAGCGGTGAGTCTGCAGACAAGTTTCAAGCCAAAATTCCCGAGAGTGGGCGCCGCGGCACCCACGTGCCGCAGCAACGGATTCGCAAAAAGCGTGATTTTTTTGTTATCTCGCCACCGCCGCGGCGGCAGTGCGATTTATATATATATATATATATTTAGTTTAGATTTTTTTTAGGTCTTCTACTTCTTTTTCCGACTTTAGACTTTTACTTAGGGTTTTTCAAGGCATGTCTAGCTAATTTCATCCTTCTAACTAGAGATTGATTCGACGTTTGGTTTGTTTGAATTCGTGAGATCTATTCATTAATTTAGATTTCAATTTGTTTTCTATTCTTGATTTCTCTTTGCTTCTCTATTATTGAATTGATGTTTGTGCAAATAGGATCATTTGCCCAGGTATTGTTTTGATAATTAGTCAATTAGAACATTTGAATCCGTAATTGTTTGAATCGTTCTAATCTAAGTGACGAATGGTATGAATTGATTTGGGAAACTATTTGATTCATATTGTGAGAAATCTTGATCTAGTCTAAATAAATCGGTCGTACTGTGTTTATTGGCTAGGATTGATAGTTCTTCTTTTCTTAATGCTTTTGAAAGGTTAAATCCTATTATCGTATTCTAGGGTTGTCTATCAATTAGGGAATTAGTCATTAGATCGTATCTTGACTATCGACAAATTAAGGAAGAACATAAAAGTTGTTAATTAGGCTTTAATGACTCATGCAATCTAGAAAAGAATTTGAATGTATGTTTTTGTCGTGATCGAATCGAACAAACCATAATGGAGATTATACCTCTAGTTGGAATGTCTCTCATATCAATCTTTATATTTTAAATATTCTTAGTTTTCTTAGTTTAGAAATCTCAAAAACCCCCTTTTTAATTAGTCAATAACAATAAGTTAATTCTCCAGTCCTGTGGAATCGACCTTGCTTACCACCGCTTTATAAGTTAATTTTAGGAAGCGAGTATATTATTTTTGCTGGTCTCGACAGCTATCATTCCATCTATGCCAACAGTTGCCATAAGTTGTCCTTGACAAGGGCCCTTCAAATGACAAGCATCCACAGAAATGAAGGGCCTACATCCTGACAAAAAACCATCCTTACATGCCTTCAAGCAGACATACAAATGCCTAAAAATTGGGTCACTTTCAGGAACTACTCTACACAGACAATCTTGATCGTAGAACCCGCATTGGACTTCCTAAGTTCAACACATTACTCCCAAAGTCGTTTGTATTGTGCAATTATAGTCTCATATATGACTTTAAGAGCCTTCTTTCTTGTTCTATAAGCCTGTGTGATCGAAATTTGAACTTGGAAGTCAGTCCTCACTGCGTCCACAATATCAACCAGCTTCCAATCCGTTTGTGTTTGAACCTCGGCAAGTATTTCCTTGCAACCCATGTCAAATTGATATTTCTGGTTTTAAACTCTCTAACACAGGTATGTTCATTCCAAAAAGTTCTTACTTGAAAACTGTCATTCTCTTTATCTTGGCCTAAGTGGAGCCTCCAAACACAGGATGCAGAGCATACAGCTGTCACCCAAACTTTATCATTCTTAATCAGCTTCAAATTGTACCCACCCCTTACTACATACTCTTTAATTGCATTCTTTAAATCTGCAGCAGTAGGGAAACGTTACCCAATAGTGAATTGAACATCATCCATGTCTGTGTTCGGCCAAAAAAACAGGGTCAACACGTTGCCTTACACCATCTTCATTCAAAGGCATGCTAAGCACAGTTTCTAATTCATACTCTTGATTCCACGTCTCCCTCAATCTCAAAATTTAAAGAAAATGGCTCTTGCACTAAGCCACCATCGTCATCAGAACAATCTCCATCATCTTCTTCATATGATCCTTCATCACTTTCATCACGAATTTCAAAGTCACCATCTTCTTCATCCTCCTCACTTTCATTCTCAATCGGGTTATAACCATCATTCATAACATTATTGTCATTGAACCCCCACTCCTCAACCACACCATCAATAACCCCTGATACATGAGCTTCATCATTAGATGACCCCTCATCATCACCATCCATGTCTTCAGGTGAATGAGGCTCATCCATTACATCTCTTTCACCTCTATCATCCAATACACAATAATGTTCATATGATCCATATGCTCTATATGATCGGCATCCTCCATGCCCTCATCCCTAACATCTCTTTCACCCCTATCATCCAATACACAAGCGTCATCGCTACTGTCACTATGCCCACTATCCACAATATTAAGATTCCGAAAAACATGCTCAGCTTCATCACTGTCAGCCAAATTATCCTCCTCAGCAATATCCGCCATATCGTTTTCAAATCTTAAGTCAGCATAATCATCTTCACTCAGATCAACAGCTTCTACATGAACATTCAGTTCATCCTCATTCAAGTTCTCTTCCACATTCATATTTACTTCATCCTCATTCGGGTTCAATCCATCGACCTCATCCATAATAACATTCACTCCATCAATGTTCTGGTTCTCTTCCACATTCATATTTACTTTATCCTCATTCGGATTCAATCCATCAGCCCATCCACATTAACATTATCATTATGCCACTCCAAAGACAGTGGCATTAGCTATCTAGAGGCTGGAAAGGATCAAACACAGCTTCATTTGGGTCATGCTCAACATAAAATTCCATTTCCTCTAGAATGTATGTAATCATCTCTTCAAAGCTATCATCCGTCAGTATGCATCTCATCCCAGATCTCAAGTCATGACCAGGCACCACATAATAGAAATCTTCACTGTTATGCACACTAATGTGCTTTATCATCTTGTGTAGTTTCACTATTGATAGTCTGTCCGTATCCACCCAATCCAATCTCACCTCAAATCCCCCTGTATACTGATTTGGATGTAACTGCATCTGTCCATTATAATGGAAGTTGATGCTAAAGTAGTTTGTCATTGCTCTGCATTTTAAAGAAAAAAAAACAAACCAAATGAGTATATGAAGTAACCCCCCAAAACGGTAAACCCTAACTAAATACGAAATTTCAGTATCACATACCTTAAACGTGATGTAGATTCTTCAATGCTAGATATTTCAACCAAGAAACTAGAAAAGAACAGAACTTTGATACTTGAACAAAGTTCGCTTTTTTTTCCTTTCCGTTTCCACTTGAGAAAATTACTTCTTCTTCATATAAGAACCGTATAATCGCTCAACCCTAAACCGTTTTTCACTGAAACACCACCGTTTAGAAGCTTCAAATCTCTTCCCTTCGTATCTGAATCGTTCTTCCAAGCTTCGAATCGTTCTTCTTCTTCGCAACCGTTTGACTGTTCTACTTCCCAAGTGTCTTCAAGAAGTTTTAATTACAAACCCAATAATCTTAATTCAGAGTGAAATGATCATAGAACCCCTACTAACTGATATTTTTAGGTGGTCTTTATGTAATTTTACAACAATCACCCACGTCATTTAACAGGAAGGTCTAATTTTTTGCCAGGTCATCATTCCACGTGGCGCCACATTATCAGGCCGTTAGTTATTTAACGCCAAGCAAACGGCAGGGATGAGATGGTAAAGGGAATGAAAATTGAGGGACCAAAAAGGTCGGATTTGAAACCTGAGGTACCAAATTGTCAATAAACTTAAAACTGATGGATCAAAAGTGTCTTTTTCCCTTTAGTATAAGAAATTTAGTATACCAAAATCATATTTGGATAAGATAGTATAGAATTGAAAAATTGCTATCGTGATTCTCATCGAAACCTACTATAAATAATTAACATTAAATTTCTTATTGAATTTTATTTTATTCATTTTTTTTTTCACCAATTTCTCTAGGCTAATTTTCATTTATGTCATCTGAGTGAAAAATTGAAGAGTCTTTCCTCTTCTCACAAAGAGTTGCATAGAGCTTCCGAGTTGGTGGTGACCGGCGCGGCGACTCAGAATGAGCAGCAAGAACGGCCAACCGAAGCACCAAAATAAATACGCCTGGAAACCTAACGCCGGTCGCAAAATCAACGAAACGGTCAATTTTTTTCATTGAAGAAATCCTTCTCCATTCAATTATTTGTTCTTATTTACAGTAAAAATCATAACCCTTTTCTTTGAAATTCAATTACAGGAGGTTGGAGGAAGATTCAGGCCACTCTCTGAAATCACTGGAGTTTGTCTACGATGCAAGGAACAAATCGATTGGAAACGCCGTTATGGCAAATATAAACCCCTTTCTGAGCCTGCAAAATGGTAGGGTTTTCTTTTTTGTTTTCCTCTGATTGAGATTGAGATTGGAAGTTTTGAATTTTCTTAATTGATTGAGATTATTGCAGTCAAGGATGTTCGAAACGGAATGTTCGTCAAGCATATCATAATCTCTGTCCTGGTGAGGTTTAATTTTCTTTTTCTTTTTTAATGGAAAAAGACTTTATTTTTCTTGGTGGGTTTCACTTTGCTAGTAAGGGAAATTTGAAATTTTGGGAGAAAAATTTAGTGGGGAATGGCAATTTTGTTCAAAGAGAAGTTGATACCTTTTTTTTATATGTTTTAACTTTTCTAGTTGGAATTGATGTTTATTTAGGTTGTGCCAAAGAGCAAGGGGTATGCGCAAAGTGTCGGTGTCGTGTAGGCCAAACTGTTGGAAGGTGTGTTTCATATCCATTGCTGACTATTAGTTTTGAGCTTGAAATATATTTTTTTGGTTGCAAAATTTACCTGATTTCTAGTGCATTGTGTCATTGGATGAGAACTCTAGTGCATTGTGTCATTGGATGAGAACTTTTGTGAAATAAGGCCTTTATATTATCTTCTGTTGTAGAGATTTGTCGGAAGTAGAGGCTGAGCAGAAGATGCTTGAAGAGGTATGTATGCTTTGGACCTTCATTTGATGGAGATAAAATTCAATGTTACTTACTGGTTTGGTCATTGCTACAGGCCATAAAGAATGCTCGCGAAAGAGATAGAAGAACTCTGTTACGTGCTGTAAGTCTCTTTTTCTTTTTATTTTGTTCACATGTCAATTGGATCTTGTATTTGATATTTGAAACTACGGAAGTTATTTAGGATTCATATTGAACTTGCCTACTTTTCCCACCATGTATGTATATGAAAAAAATACTTCTCCCATAATGTAAAGGTAAGAATTTCTTCGATCATTAAGCCCTACCATGTTAATACGGTCAAACATGTACTTGTGTGTGTGTCATGTCCATGTCCCATATCTTTATCCATGCTAACTCAAATCAAATCTGTCATGAACCTTCTCAAAGTACCAATTGTGGCTAAGTATGTTGCCAATGTAAGATATAAACTGTTCCAAACCAAACTTTTGGTGCTGTAGGCCATGTATTGAATTGGAATGAAATTGAAGTGAAAATCATTTGCAGTTAGCTTGTAATGACTATTTGAGAACTTAGTTATTTTATCCATTTTAAGTAGTGAAGGAGTGACCAGGGAGATTAAGGGTGAGGAAATATGACTACAATGAAAATGACAAACTATATTGTACTTTATAAAAGTTGTATGATGAGATATTTGTCTTCTTACTTCCTAACATAGTGTACATACAGCTAAATTCACATTGCAATTTCTGGTGTGGAGTTTCGTTTGAAAAAAAAATATATTCTGGTGTGGATTTCTTATTATTATTTTACACACATGGAGATGATAGATATCGTGTATTTTCTGGCACACAGGCGTTGCATTTAAATTTTATGAATCAGCTTGTTAATGAAATGGCCATATACCACCTTGTTTCCTATCCTCTTATTCATTTAATTGTTGATGCTTGCTGTTAAATCCTTAATACCTTAATTGAAACAGATGGAGAAAGGGAAATCTAAGGCTTTGGGTAGAAGTTTAACAGCAGATGAAGGAGAAACTAAGGTTCAAGATTTGATCCCTTCATCACCAGAAAAACATGTTGGTATAGGCCGAAAGATCAAGGATGATATTGACGTGAAAGATGACACAGATGAGGATGATTTTGAGGATGAAGATGACGATGACGAGGAAGAGAAAGAGGAGTAAATTTAGCCTTCAAATGTGCACCGGATAAATTTTGATACCATTTACTTTCTGAAAGCAGTTTTTATAGTTAATTTATCGTTTTTCATGAGTGCGTTCTTTGTTTGTATTATTAACTAATTTTGGTGTGATATACTTTATACTAGTGAGAAATAACCCCCTCGCCCTATAATTTTGTTTTCAATGAGTGCAAATGCTTCTGCATGGTGGTTCTATTGTGCAATATCATCTGGTTTCCATAAAACTTAAAAAACTTGGAGATGAAGGGCTTTTAGGTCTAAAAAATGTAGGCATTATATCCTTTTGATTCAGATTTTGGGCTTTGGGGTTATGAAATCGGCGTTGTTGAGTTGGTCTATTTGACTTTAACTGAGTGGCTGTCCCTCTTGTTCAGGGTTCTCATGTTGCTTTGTAGTGTGCTTGGAAGAATGAATTATGCTTCCAATTAGTTAAACAAAACAACCTTTAAATTTTCATAATTTTGATAATATGATCAAAATGATTTTAAATTGCTGTTAATTAGAGCCTGTTTGGGTAACATACGTAAACAGTTTGTTTTGAAAATTAAAGGAAAAATATACTTCTGGTCCCTGAGTTTTCATTTTACTTTCTATTTGGTTCCTGAGTTTTAAAACACAATATTTTTAAAATGTGACACTTTTGGTGTCTAAGGTGCTTGAAGCTTCTCTTGATGCTCAAAATGCTGAATCAATGGCCTTTATTGAAGGTCTTCAGTCGGCTGTTAATGAAGTCATTACCAATTTGGTTGTGGAATCAGATTGTTTGTCATTGATTGAAGCTCTTCGGAATGAAAAAGATGATTTATCGGTTTCATGTGTTTGGTTGTATGAAGTCAGATCAATGCTTCAAGAATTTTCAAGTTTTCGTCTTAGTCATGTTCGCCAAAATGGCAATCGTGTTGCCCATTGTTTGGCGGCAAAAGCCATTGATCATGGAGGTTGTTTATTTAGATGATTTTCTTTACATTTATGGCTTGTTTCTTTGCTTCCTGTTGATGTAAACTTTTGTAGCTTTTTTTTTGGCTCTGTTGAATGTTAATGTATGTGTTATTTGGTTTATAAAAAAAAAAAAAATAAATAAAATGGTTTTTAAACACAATTTTTCTTAAAATTCACCATAACCCCTTAAAAGTTATTATTTTAACACAACTCGTAAGTTATTCATACCCAGCTTAAATAGTATGAAATCCAAAAAACATTAAAAACTTGAAACATATTTTGATTCCAAAATCCATACCAAACACACTAAAGCAATCTACTATCCATTTGATTCACATTTGCTGCCACTATCCACAAAATTCTCATGACATGATTAAAAGAATAGCATTTGATGGAATGGAACTGACTATTTAAAGAGTACTATACAAAGAAAGAACAAACCCTAAGCTTAACCTAATTTGACTCGAGTTTATTATGAGGAGATATATAACAAACGTCCAGCCGGGAAAAAACTTCTGGAACTATTCAAATCTCCTCTAAAAAAAATCAGTAAGAATAAAATTGCCTTGTTTGTCAATACAACAAATGCTTCTACGGCAAACCTGCCTGCGATTAAAGAGTATAGGTAGCAATTTATGCCAAAAAATGGTCTTGTATTTGTGAAAAAAATTGAAACCCAGAAATGTACTGGTACTAAAATCTTTAGCTGTTGATCACGACTGGTAATCTTTGGCACACAAGCGCTCTGAATTTGGTGAAACAAAAAATAGATCAGAAAGAGCAAATGAACGATTATAATACGAGGCATGGCAATATAAAGATAGTTATTAGGTTAGGTCGAGCAGATGCATGTTAATATATCTCCTAGTTTACTTTAATACAACTCTCATAACCAAGGGTATCCCTATCGTTCAAAAGAACAAAGAGCAGTTGTAGATTAAACATAATAATAATAGCTAGCACATATAAACTAGTAAGGAATGCACTGTGACCGTGCCGATGATAAAAAAGTTCACTGACAAGCACTACAGGCAGAACAAACTCCACCTCATATAAAAGATAATTGTTAAAAACTACCAAGGTTAATGCAAGCTTCATGCTAACAATCAGAATGTATAAGTACGAGACAAATTTAAAAATGGTGTGCTTTAAAATTCACCACAAGTTTCATCAAGCATGCGATAGATATAAATTCCTTAATTAAGCTCTTCAAGGAACTTTGTTTGGCAGTTAGAATTTTAGATCATATTTTCTTACTGAAGAATGAAGATATTTGTATAAATTTCTTATGGAAGAACTCCAAAGAACTTGTAGAAATACACATAAAATTTAGTATCTTTAATTGGACTTAAATATGTGTATGCAAAAGTTTATAAGCACCATGAGTTGGCCAAGTGGTTAAAGGGGCCAGCTATAATCCCATAGGCGTTTGAGTTCATGGGTCCAAACTATAGTAATCTACCCAAGATAATATCCTATGAGTTTTCTTAGGCCAAATTTTATAGGATGAGGAGATTGAGTCATGAGATTAGATAAGATACATATAAATTGGCCCGCACATATAGGTTTATTAAAAAATATGTGTATTGATCCCCATCAATATTTTAACCCGGCTTTACTAACAATTTGAAAAACATAAATAAAAAGAGCGTGGATAAAGAGAGTCAGAGTGAGAATTCCATACTCAAGTACTCGTAAGTCAATATCATTGAGGTTCCCCAGGCTGACATGCTGAAAAACCGAGGACCCAGTCCCCTATAAAAACCTTTCCATCCTTCCTCTGCAATTAAGCTTTCAACAATCTGTCTTGCTGTCTTAACTTTATCATGTCCCATAACCTGTCAACAAACAACCTATCAAAATACAAACTTATGTAATACCAGCAGGCAGCACACAAGGTCGGACAAAGGCAATTGGGAAATTACATTACAGAGTCAACCCAGGTCAAATAAGACCATGCAATACTGAGGAATTTCAAAAAAAAAAAAAACAAAAAGCTTTTAAAACCTCAATTTTTGACAAGAGATTTCTCCTGGAATATACTTCCCTCCTCTTAAAATTCCATTTCAGACGTTAGTAAATTTAGACTCACAAGTCTCATTACCATCCTTGAAGATAAATTAAATGTTAAAATATATACTTTTAAGTCAACATATGAAATATATTGATATATTTATTAAGGTATTGTCAACACTCCCCTCACATGGCAAAGGCAACCAACATGGGTTGGCCTAGTGGTTAAGGGGTTTCCAACCTTGAAGTCGTGGGTTCAAACCATGTTGTCCACCTACATAGGATATTATTCTACGAGTTTCTAAGTGTTGTACGGTCGTGTGGTTGTCCCATGAGATTAGTCGAGGTGCGCCTAAGCTGGCCCGAACACTCACGGTATAAAAAAAAAATTAAAGGCCCAACATGTGATCAAGTAATATGAAAAGTAGGTTTGAACCCTGCTCTGATGCCATGTTAAATCACCAATAGACTCAAAAGCTTAAACTGATAGGCTAAGGCAAATTTAATCTTTTAAGGTATTCCCAATATTATCATTTATCTTTTTTATTCGTGTAATTTCTTTTAGAGGTCCTCTCAACCTCTTGTACATTCTTTTATTTTAATAAAATTGTAGTGAATTCTTCTAAAAAAATTTATTATAATTCTTTTTAATAAGAAACGGTGATTCATTGAATATAATGAAAATACACAAGACTTCCAAGGAATCACAAAAAGCATTCCAATTGGAAAACAATACAGAGGGAGTACGAGAAGTTCTAAGTGTAGAACTTCAATATAGTTTGATAGCACATCTTCTATGACAGTAGTACACTAAATCATATGGTCAGTCAATTAAGATTCAAACTAATATACAATAAAGCAGGTGGTTTACCTGTAAGCGAGTTTTTATGGTGTCCAATGGTGTTGTAATGCAGGAAGCCGTTGCACCTGCAATTATTCCACCAGAAGCTTGAACTAAAACAATTTTGGCTTGGCTAGGAGCATACTCCTCAGAAGCAGAACTTTGGCCTAAGAACCTGCAAAGCCAACATACAGTAAGAGAAATCCATTCATATAACGGCTGCATTATGTATTTGTGTGAATGCTATTAAGAAAATAGATCAGATGAACCCTCTACTCCAAATTATAATAAGAAATACAAAATTTTATCATCTGGTAAATGTTTGGCTAGTTTGAAAGAAAGATAAGCACTCAGAAATGAAGCCCAACAAGTCCATAAATAAATGCACCAATAAAATGCATGCACTCAAGAAGACCAGAGCATAGATCAAAAGCATAGTAACCACGAACACACTGGAAGTGGAAATAAGGTCTATAACAAAGGACCACTTTAAATGAAAGAGAGCCAAACCCAATATTGCAAAATCTATTTGAAATCCACCTAATGAACAGAAATATTACTATTCACTACATAGAAACTATTAATATTTTTCATTTAGTGCTATGAAGAAATGGAAAGTGATAATGCTAAGTATTGCTAACTGAAATAAATTGTCAGGCAATGATCATAAACTCAAAACTTGAACATAAACAGAGAAAAATTGCCATGTCTCACCTCCAGATGACACGTTGACTAGCACCATAACTAGCCCACCATACAGCACTAGATGGAGAGTAAGTCATAACAGATAACCCAAAACCTTTATACAATCCTCGGATTCCATCAGACTTGATTACTTTACGAGCAACATCTAGACCTCCATTATATTTTGCATAACCTGAATATCCTTGAACCATCAGCTTTTGGCTAATCTGAGTGGGATCAATAGTTAATTAGCTTTTAAGTAAACAATAAACATAAATTTTTACCAAAAAACAAGATAAAGTTTTACATACCACGTCAATTGGAACAAAAACAGCTTGAGAAAAAAGTGACGCAGTCATGCCAGCTAGTCCATTCGCCAATGCTGCCTCTGTGGGTTCAGAAAATTTCAAAGGCTCGACAATTTTAAGAGCTCCCACTTTGGTTGTCTCTAAAGCAGTAAGAAAGATTATCCTAGCAGGAATTGCACCAGTGATTACTGTACCAAATCCTCTGTACAGACCAGGAACCCCATCATTTTTCAGTATGCCTTTGATAACAGACAATGCATTTTTCTCAGCAGAGTCCCTTACAGCAACCTGCAATCTTGTTTTTACAACAGAGACTGGGTACAGTGCAACCGTAACCCCTGTAAAGAGACCAGCTCCTACGCCATAAAATTTAGTTTTATCAAGCCTGCAGAAGTAAGCAGCTTGATAAATATAGAATCTTAGAAGAAATTAGCAAAGTAAGAAACAGGGAATTGTCTCATGTCATAGATTGATGAGCTGTTTGATAAGACCTGGTAAACAAATAGGCGCAGTAAGGGTTAAGGTGAGGGTTGATGTCAACTTTGGTTAGACTTACAATTTCTCATAACAAATAGAATACCCAATTTAGTTAAGATGGTCTTGCTTGACCATTGGAGCCTCTGAGGTGAATGGGGGAAATGTACATTAATCATTTAATTTAAAATATCCAAAAGTAACATGTTTTTATATTTTCAAAACCTACAGAGCCGCTAATGCAACGGATTTGACAAGTATGCATAACAGAGCATTCAAACCAAAAGTATATATGCAATGCACATATAATGAAAAACAAGATACCAACAATCTCAATTCTCCAGCATGCCAACTAGGTTCATTTTCAAGAAACTACAGACTCAAAAGCTTAAAAAACACGACGAGCCACACCAGAGACCAAAACATGAAATTGAGTACAAGGCAGACAGCTAAACTTATCTCTCCATCGTTTCACAAACTGAGTTATGATATCTCTGGAGAGGAGAATACTCGTATTCCCTTCATTTTTTTACCTTTGGCTGAATATTAATGAAGAACTTTGTTTCTTACCCAAAAACGAACGAACAACCAAACCAAGGTAAAGTATGAAATTGCAATGAGTTTCTTAGAGCAAAAATCACCCGGAAGCTAAATTTCCAGCACAAAGCTAAGTTTAGTTTATTTTTAAAAAAATCCAAAATTTGTTCTACTAATAATATGATACCTCCAAATTTCAATCTATTGACTACATTAAAAATTAACAACTTTCATCACTTCTCATTCTCCTTCCCTTTAACATAATCATCAACCCACATAAAGCACTTAATAAATCATTGATCTTTATAATTATCAAATTCAAGACTAGAATGCTTCATTGATAATGATATCCATTAAGGCAATAGCTAACGCAAGTTACCAAAGCAAAACAAAGAAATGATGATTTGATTAATTAACGAAATGAAATGAAAATTCTTGTCCCAGAAACATACTTGTCCCAGTTAATCTCGGTTTGACCAAAAGACTGGAATCGAGAAGAATCAGCGACCATGGCGAAGCGAAGAACGAAACAGAAATCAAGAATGCCGTTTCCAAAAAGAAAAAAAGACAGGAGATCAGAACGAACGAACGAACGAACGATCGGTTCGGCTTCGGACAAGGGGAATCTTGTGCAGCGCGAAAATCAGGTTTTCCACAGCATTTTTCTTGTGCTCCGATTTTGCTTTGCTTGGAGAGAAAACAAAACCAAACCAAAACGAAATTTTCCCGGAAAAGTTTGGGTTTGGGTTTTGATTTTCTTTTTCTTTTTCTTTTATTTATTCTTGTTACGTAATTTAAATTCGGTCAAAGTGGAAAAAGAAAATAGGTTCACCACATTTTTTGGACTCAGACAAATACGGCCTTTGTAAGAAATCTTTATGGGCTTACGGCGGCGGAATCGTCTGTGCTACCTTCTTCGTGTTCTGTTCTCATTTGGCTGCTCCCGAATCACATTCATACCTAGTGTTTAATTAGCTGAGCTATGATAAAAATTAAGGGAAAATATAAATAAGTTTCACGTGGTTTTTGTCAAATACATGAACATTGAAAATGATTAATCATATACTTATGATTCCAAATTATCTCAATGAGACTCATCTCTTCAACGTCATTAATTTTCTTTTAGCCATAACTTGTTCGTTTGAACTCTGATTTGGATGGTTTTTTCAGGCTCTAAGTTATAGTCAGTTCAAAACTTCTAAATCATTATTAACCAAAAACGTTAATGGTGTAAATCATACCTATTATTTTGATGATAACAAACTATTTTATTTATTAATAATTTTGAAGTTTTGAATTGACCATAACTTAGATCCCGAAATAAAAATTTCAAAACATCTTGAATCATTCAAAATCGGAGTTTAAATGAAGAAGTTATGGTTAAAAAAAATCAATGGCGTTGAAGGGGAGGGGCCTCATTGAGATAATTTGGAACCACATGGGTATGATTTGTCATTTTCAAACCACAGGGAGTGTTCAAGCATTTGGCAAAAACTACAAGGGCTTATTTGCATTTTACCCTAAAAATTATTTAGATTTGGGTAAAATACCATTTTCGTCCCTGAACTTTACATCTGGTTTCGTTTTCATCCCTGAACTTTCAAAAAAGATCAAAATCGTCCCTGAACTTTCCAAATAGTTTCATTTTCGTCCTTCCGTCCATTTTTCCGTCTGGTCATTAACGGAGGCTGATGTGGCATGCTAACGTGGCTTTTTTTAACAATATTTTAATATATTTTTTATTTTATTATAATTTTAAATGCCTAAGTGTCAATCTCTCCTCTCTTCCTTTTCTCTCTCCTCCATTAATTCCCCCCTTATCTCCTCCTCATTTCTCTCTTCATTGTATTCATTTTCTTTATTATTATTGTCACTACCATCATCACCGTCTTCATCTCCACCATCATCTTCCTCGTTCTCACTATCAGCATCTCCTTCCTCCCCATGAGCATTGTCTTCATTAGGAACCGTTTTACTTTCTTCCACTTTTCCATTTTCAGGCTGATCATCTTCATCATCTCCAAGGCCAGTACTGCCTTCGCCATTTTCACTTTCGTATTCATTTCCTTCGAGTTCTCCATAGACGAACCAATAGGTTGTTGGACCAAACTACCTTCATGGGTAGCTCTAGAACCATCATGCGAACCTTCCTGAACAGATGAAACACGCTCAATTGCAACAGAATCGAAAACGCCATTGATGCCTCCATGAACAACCTTCGAAAGAGATAAAATGGTAACTTGCGAACCAGGAGGTTTTAGGCCACGAGGCCTTAATGAAAGAGGCTCAAAACCATCAGACGAAGAGGATAGAACACGTTGTTGCAGCCCATACTCAGACAAACGCGAATTACCCTAAAAAACCGCCATTGAAGCGTTAATCTCAGATCTACGGATCTGACCTGTTTCCACGTCACTTTCCCTTCGTTCCTCACCAGAAACCATCGACTTGGCTTCCTCTTCCATCATTAATGTACGAAACTTGAAGATATCCCCTCCCTCGGCCAGATCTAAAAATCTCAAAAACGGCCTACATGAAATCTGCCCAGAAAGCTTCGATCTTCCTCACACCAATCTCAAAAACGGCCTACAATGATGGTAGATCTTGGTTTGTTTTTCTCGTTTTCCATCTATTCATTTGATTATCATTTTATGAAATTGGTTTTGCTCAAGAGGGGAAGAAGATGACCATGGAGGAGAGAGAAAGGGGGAGAGGAGAGATTGACACTTAGGCATTTAAAATTATAATAAAATAAAAAATATATTAAAATATTGTTAAAAAAAACCACGCCAGCATGCCACATCAGCTTCCGTTAATGACCAGACGAAAAAATGGACGGAAGGACGAAAACGAAACGATTTGGAAAGTTCAAGGACGATTTTGATCTTTTTTGAAAGTTCTGGGACGAAAACGAAACCAGATGTAAAGTTCAGGGACGAAAATGGTATTTTACCCTTTAGATTTTGTCTCAAATAGCATAAATCTACATACTAATTACTAAAATGTTAGAACTTTTTAAAAATTCCTAAAATAATATAATTATAATTTATTAAATTATTAAACTATTTTTCATGGGTTTTTAATGAATTTGTATGCTTTTTTACTTTTTTTAAGTTCAAGTTCAATAATTTATCGAGTTATTTGATTATCTTTCATTATTATTTTCAATGAATTTATTAGTTTTTTTTAAGTTCAATAAATTAATGAATTATAATTCATTAAATCATTGAACTATTTTATTAATTTTTGAAAAATTCTAACATTTCAGTATTTAGTATATAAAAATATATTATTTCAATAATTATCCCAAAATTATTTTTAAATATTTATTTGATTTGTAGAATTGCAAGTATCTTTTGAATAACCCTTGGGATTGTTAAAAAATGATTTTGAATAAATAAAAGCAATCTCAAACTTACCATTAATCGCATATTTATGTAATTTTAAAAATTGAGTTACATATTTATCATATATGAGGCTTTTGCACTTATAATATAATCATGCCTAATATTTATAAAAATAATAATCTAAAAACTTATTGGTAAATATAACATAAAGTTTGAATTTATTTATATAATATTGTAAATTTAATTACTACTAAGCCCCTATTTGGTTCGCTGTAATATAAGATTCTCTTCTAATGGGAATATAATTTCATTGTTTGTTTGAGATTATTTAAAAATATCTCAATAATCTGAAATTCCTATAATCTATATTTTTTCGAATATGATGGTATTTGATTCCCTTAAAATTTGAGTGCTTTCTAGGATTCTCACGAGAAGGTGTAATCTTCATTTTTACAATTTTAACCCTGTTGTAATTAAGAAAAGTTGCCAAAAATATTTCTAAAAAAAAGGGAAAAGAATTACTCATGTTTCCACAACTCTACCTTCTCAATAACAATTGTTCGTTCTTTCCTTCATTCATCTTTTTTTTTTGTTGGTTTCCTAATTCTTATTGCCTTTTTTAGAATTTAATATGAATGTATTTGAATTATTTTGTTAAATTAATAAATAAATTATAAATAAAGATATTTTGGAGAAAAAAACATAAATATATCATATTCCCCTATACAATTCCCATCAAACAAACACAATATTCTTAGATTCCCAGTAATCAAATATTTTGGCATTAGATTCTCAAGTAAGGTATCTTTACAACGAACCAAATGGGGGCTAATTGGTAAATTATCAACATACCGTGTAACCTAATCACGGTCACATATTCTAGTGATCACGTAAGTGGAGTTTTTTTAACTATATTTACAAAAAAAAAAATTAATTGACATATTTGTAAATATCAAGTAAAATTCCAGTACTCATTGAAAAATCTCTATTTCAATTCCCATTAAAACAAAAAAATAAAGGAAAATTTTAATAGATAAATGTGATTTGTTTATTTGATGCTTTATCAGTCAATAAGCATTTCTCATTTTTTATATCTTAAAATTTAAAAACAATAATTAAGAATACTGCTTAATAAATATTTACGTTTCATTCAGAGACTTAAATTAATAAAAGGTTCTTAAAAATAAATCTATGTTTTGTAAAAGTTTTTTTTTTTAAGGTTTAATTATGATTTGTTCACCAAACTTTTACCAATCATTGATCGAATAAGACCACATTTTTTGTTTTGTTATTCTTTCACTCACTTTTATAGTTGTGGAATAGAGGATTATTAATGAAAGGCTAATAAATTAATCTCTATAAATTCACCTATGTTTAATTCAATACATATAACCTTTTTGCAAGGAAACAAGTGTATCGTTTTGTTAACATATCAATAAACTCTAAATCATTATAATATGCCAATAAGAGCATAGCTTAAATGATTAGGAATCTGTTCCCTTCCTATGAGGTCGAAGGTTCAAATCTCCCTTCTCCCAATTTAATATAATATCTCAAAAAAAAATTATTATAATATAAATAGAGGATACACTATAAATTCTATTTTTTTCTTTTAATTTTATAATTAATTTGTGAAAGAGACACTCGAACCTACTATCTCATAAGAAGAGAATACTAATGTCTAACCTACTTATGTTAACTTATAAATCGTATATTTTTCTCAAACAAAATCAAATTTAGACTTTTCCCGTTATATATTGAGTGATAATTCTTATTCTAGGAAGCAGAATCAATAATTGAAGTAGGCCATATGCGAGAATTTGATGCTGTCTGGAATGCAAGTTGGGTTAAAGAATCAACCAAAATGAAAAAATAAAATTGCAGGATATGGTTAATAGAGCTGGCAAACTGCAATTATTAGTGCCATAAATTGGTAAAACATCTTAATATAGGCTTTTGCCTTATATATGCTGATGATGTTGTGGCATTAATGCTAAATTGGAAATTTTATACCAAAGTTGCATTTGCTGATAATCATGCAGGTTGAAAGAAGTGACATGGCCTGCCTATGAAAGGTGTAGAAATTTTAGAGGGAAAAAATGCAATTTAAATTTATTATAGAATAACTTATCGAGTAAATTTGTAAATTATATCCGTGTACTTTGATGTTGTTGTAAATAATACATTAATAAACAATAATTTTATTGTATCAATACTCCCTATAATTTAGGGTCGTTGTAAATCATAACCCGACATTAATTTTATTACATCAATGTTTCTTGGCACTCTATAGTTATTGCAAAGCATATCCTACACTTACACCTAGAAACACACCGGTGTCTTAGTTTAATTAAAATATAAGATTTACCTTTAACTAATTCATGGTATGATTGCAAATCACATTCCTATATATTTTTTTTTAAAAACATCTCGTAGGGTTGTAAAATTGTTAATCACATCTTCCGTTAGTTTTAAATTTGTTAAAATGGATCGGTAGAAGGGTATGATATATAATTTTACAAACTACCAGGGTAATCATTTTTAAACCGTATTGATATGATTTGTGATTATACCTTAATTCAAAACACATAGTATAATATTAAAAAAAAAACATTAGCCTTTGAAGGTGATATTGATAGAATAGTTGTTATAGCTCCAAATTTCGTGAAGTATTGGTGCAATAAACTAATACAGAGGTGTGATTTACAACAACCTCAAAATAAATTGTACCGGTATAATTTACCGTTTACCCAAACTTATATATCTAGTTATAAAAAAATCTTAAGAAATATGTGTTTTCCTATTTCTCTCCTATATAATGTTCCATATAGTGCATTTCCTTGCTTTAAAGTATGCTTGGCTTATTGTGAGCTACTAATTAATTTGAGTTATTTCTATTTTCAGTCTTTATAATTTATCTTGGTTTATGTTCAAACAAAGAGGAATGATAATTGAAATTGGGAGCAAATTCAGAAGCTAAAACTCAAGGATGAGCTTCTTCATTATGCTCATAATTAAGTTATCAGCCTTTGGTTATTGCTTTTACTTTCTTGCACTAACTTCAACTTCACAGGTTAGCAAATCTTCTTCCACTTCTCAATTTCAGTTTTTTTTTTTTTTTTTTTTTTGCCCTTTTCTGTTTTTACCCCAATCCTAATCACAATGGATATATAAAATATTAAATTTATCTTAACCCGATAATTTCAATTTTTTAATCTATTAGAGTAAAGGTTTGAGTTCAAATCTCTCCATTGTCATTTCCTTCCTATTATTATTGATATTCAACGTATGTTGGTAATATAAAGATTAAATTTACCTTTCCCATACTTTTGGGTCTATGGGTGATTTAACCATCTAGAATGTTAGTTTTTCAGAAATTTTAACGGAAGAGAATGAGAACTTTAAATTAACATTTGAGAGGATTTTGTTTAAGAACTTCTTATGCTTATACAAGATCAATTTAAATATTTTCTTAATCATCAAAACTTGCATTTTTGTTAAGAAACTTGTAATTTAACCAGTTGAAAAAGCAATTAAGCAATAAGGCAAAGAATGATTAATACTTGTGATGTTTCTTTTCCTTCTTTACTTTTTGCAAATCAAAAGAGATTTATCAATTTGATTTGCAAAAAACTCAAAAATAATAATTCATATCCATATCCTTATTTTTATGGATCATAATTAAGCTTTCTTTTTGCAGAAGCCTATGATGCTCTTGACCCAACTGGAAATATCACTATTAAATGGGATGTCATCAACTGGAATCCTGATGCCTGTGGTAAGTATGTATTTTCTCACTCTTTTTTGAGTATAAGTTAAACAGTTCAAGTTCTAATCGATTAATCGAGTTATTTCTATGCAATATCCTATCCCGACACGATATAGATTAACCGATGCAAATGAAACATTGTACGCAACTTAGTATCACCAATCTAGTAGTCTTCCAATCTGATATTCATTTTTAATTCACAGGCTGTTGTGACAATCTACAACTTCCAGCAATATCGACACATCGAAGCACCGGGTTGGTCACTGGAATGGACGTGGGCGAAAAAGGAGGTAATATGGAGTATGCAGGGAGGCCAAGCCACAAAACAAGGAGATTGTTCAAAATTCAAAGGAAACATTCCACACTGCTGCAAGAAAGATCCAACTGTGGTTGATTTTCTTCCAGCAACTCCTTACAATTTACAGGTAGCTAATTGTTGTAAAGGTGGAGTACTTAACTCTTGGGTCCAAGACCCTGAGAATTCAGTAAGCTCATTTCAGCTAAGTGTTGGTTCAGCCGGAACTAGCAACAGGACCGTTAGAATGCCGAAGAACTTCATCTTGAAAGCACCGGGGCCTGGCTATACCTGCGGACCTGCTACGATTGTTAAACCGAGTAGCTTTTTTTCAGCAGATAGTGAAGAGTAACTCAAGCTATGAGCAAGTCAAGATTATAAATGCTGAAAGAAAAACATCTAAACCATTTGCTTAACCCGTTTGATCTGTCATTGTCTTTTTCGAATCGAAAATCCTAAAAGCGAACTGATCTAGATTTCACCCTCATTATTTACTTCGAATCACATGTTCATAATATAGTTTCATTTTGAAATTGACATCTCTAACTTCTATGGCAGTGACATGGAATATTACATGTACATTTTCACAATTTTTGGCTAACAAAGCTCCTACTTGCTGTGTCTCATTATCATCCTTCTACGACAAAAATATTGTATCTTGTCCCAAGTGTTCATGTGGCTGCCAAAGCAACGTGGTTGAGACCAGAAGCTGCATCGAGTAACCCATCAAACATTATGACAATCTCTAATTCAAACTAAATACAAGATATGAAAAATGATGTTCCTGCTTATAAATTCTACCTGCTGTTGATTTTGCAGGAGAGATTCACAGTATTTATCCTCTGTCGTTTCCGATCTCGACAAGAACTTTGAACCTATGGTTCAATGTACGAGCCATATGTGCCCGATCCGAGTGCATTGGCATGTCAAGCTCAACTACAAAGAATACTGGAGAGTCAAAATTACCATTACAAATTTCAACTACAGAATGAACTATTCAGACTGGAACTTAGTCATTCAACATCCCAACTTCAGTAATCTGACAAAGATATTTAGCTTCTACTACAAGTTGATCGCCCCCTATGCAACGATAAGTTAACTTCTCTCTTTGATTTCCCTCTTTTGCAGTTGACTTTTAACCCCATTTTCGTTATAGTATCAAGGTATTAAGAGTGCGATCAAAATTCAACATCCATTAAAAGTGAAGAACATCATGAGTTCATAAACAAGTACTATGTGAGCCCTTTTGGTAGAATTTTAAACGACAAACTTAGGTTAAAAGTGAAATACTAATATAGAGATATGCAGGAGAGATTATTCAATGTGGCTCATTCCTTAATAATCATCGAAACTCTCTCTCCTATTAAAACCATAGATCTAATAGTTACGAGACGGGAGCCACATTGTAGTAGACTAGACTCGTTCAATAATTTCTCGATATTGAGGTTTTGTGTCGATTAAAAGTGAGGAAGATCTAGAATAAGGCCATCTAGATACAAAAATAAATCCAAAATGGGCTTAGATCTAAAATGGTTGAAGGGTGTTGTTGTCCTGACAAAAAATTGATAGCCATGTGAGGACAACGTGCCTCCAAAATCTATGATATTGCCCCTTTTAGGCCTAAGCCCAATGACCCAATACATAAACGAGTAATGCAATCTTATTTGCTTAATTTCTTAGAGCTATAAAGTTATGATATTGTATTGCCTGTTAAACAGATGATACGGCCATGTTTTGGGGAATCAAATTCTACAATAACATGCTGTTAGAAAAGGGTCCTCTTGGAAATGTACAAACAGAGCTTATTTTCGGAAAGGATAAAGAAACATTCACATTTGATCAAGGTTGGGCTTTCCCAACAAGGGTCTACTTTAATGGTGATCATTGTGTCATGCCACAGCCCGACGCCTACCCTCGGTTACCGAATGCTAGTTCATCCGGTAGAAGCAGAAAGATCTCCATTTTCACTCTAGTTTTAATCTCCTTTTGTCTCTGCACAAACTTACCCTTCAATTCATATGTTGTTCTTTCTTTTTCATCTCTTAATGTTGTGATGTAAAATGGCTAGATGTTATGGAGTAAGGGGGCGCAATAGAATATTATTTTGGATTTTGAATAGTTATGGAGTTCTCTTGATCTTACACCAAAGGTCCTCCCATACTATTCTTTGCTTTTTTTTTTAAAAAGATTCGTTTATATATTATTAACTTAAAAAGAATGTGTCCATTTAAATCATGAACTTTTAATTTCATCAATTTAATTTTTCAAATTAATAGGATACGTCAATTTAAAACATGAACTCATAAACGAACGCAATTTAGATAATTACATCAATTTAGTAAAGAGGTGAATTGAACTTTCGATCTCATAAGAACGGACCATGTGTTAACAAGTTGAACTATACTCATGTTACATAACTTTTGTTAGTTAAATTACTATTACTTTTGAACTTGTATAATTAGATGTCCATGTTTTTTTTTAATAGTTTGATGAAGTCATTTTTATTAGGGGTGAAAGAAAAAAAACCGGAAAAATAAACCGGGCCGAAACCGTAAAAAACCGAACCATCCCGGTTTTCATTATTCAAAAACCGAACCGGCTTCTAAAAAACAAGTAAAAATCCCATACCCCTTCCCTATTTCCCCCTAATTTTTATTTATTTGTTTTATTTTATATATTTACTTATCACTTTATTTTAATTTATATTTTATATATTTATTAATCTAATTTTTTCAACTAAGTTATTGTTTATGTTTGATTTTTTTTTGTTTCATCCTTCAATGTTGGAGGATTTTTTTTTAAAACTAAATGCAAATGGCCTATACTAGAAAAACCGGAAAAAACCGAAAACCGAACCAGTAAAAACTGGACCGATTCCTATTATAAACCGAACCGGTCCGATTTTTAAAATTAATTGAAAAACCGGACCTAACCGAACCGGTTTCACCCCTAATTTTTATGGATATTAATTTGGGGGGAAAATCACAATATCCACTTGGGAGTGGGTATTAGGCTCAAATGGCCATGTTTTGAAACTGTGCAATATTTAGCCACTTTTTACTTTTTAAATTTTTTTAATATACCAAAAATATCATTTACGTATATCAGGTATAGTCTGACACCTCTAACATTCTGATGCCTCTTTATGTTACGTACAGTCTGACTTTTTTTACTATTTTCAATACAATTTTTCTTTCCCAATACATTTTTTCCTCCCCCAGTTTTTAGTATATTTAGTCTATTGTTCATAATTCTTTATATTCATTATGTTTTTTACATTTTTATTATTTTACGTTTTGATTTTATACTACATATTTCGATTTTAATTCAATTTTATAGATTCATTTTAGTATATTATTTATAATTTTCCCTCTCATGTAAAGTGTTTTGCATCTGGTATATTAGGTACATCGTATTCCAATTTTCAAGTGTATTTGAGAAAAAAAAAGTGAAGATATACGCAATATACATGTCATTTAATATGCAATTGAAAAACAAAAGAGTGTTAACATTTACCCCATCATATACGTATATTGCGTATATTAAAAAATGTAAATTTAGTAAACAACAAAGCGAACTAAAAAAACAGACAGTTAGGTATGTTATGTATATTACAAAACTATACATTTAAAAAAACACTATGATAAAAGAGGGCGTCTGTTGATCATTTCATCACTTATGTACATCACGTATATTATAAAATATATTAGGAAATTTCATTGGGTAGCATAATTTTCTTCAAAATTTATAAATCTGACAGTTTTAAAAAGTATTTGTAAATATAAAAGGTTTTTAAAAAACGCTCATTCAAGTTAATCAAAGAAATCAGTGATAAATTAGAGGTAATCAGTTATCACATGCACAAAATAACATTTGATATAGTGAATCGGTAAAATTAGTGATAACATATGTGCGGAGTCGGTAATTATGCAGATATCATGATTACTTACGCGAATTAGTGGTATTTTTGTAATATTTTAGTCGTGAATTCGAGTTTTTTTTATTTTTTATTTTTACAAATAACTTTTTGGGCTGCTATTTCTATAAATATTTGACATTTTTCAAGCTATATATGCAAAAGCCCCAAACATATATTTAGATAAACAAATGGACGTATATTACATATATTGTAAGAAAAAAACGTAAAATCTTGAAATTTAAAAGATGATGAGAAAAAAAATTTAAAAAACTAAAAAACAAAACATTATTTTTTTTGTCAAATTCTTTAAGATTCGCTAGATCTAATATTTTGAAGAATAAAATGGATAAAAAGAAAGAACAAAAAACGTAGAACATGGTTTATGAAAAAAACGAGAAAATGGAAGAATTGAAAAGAAAATGTGAGTAGATTTGTAAAATTTGGAAATATATATATATATATATGATGAGAAGTTTGTAAAATATGAAAATAGTGAATTAAAAAAATGGCAGCCATGAGAATGAGAAAGAGATAAAGAGTATGAAACGGTGGATTTAAAAAAAATAAAAAAACAAAGAGAGAAAAGGAGAGGCAGCCAGATTTGAGAAGAAATTAGGGGGTGTTTGGTTGGGGGTTTGGGAATGGGTTTGTGGATGGAATAGGTTTCACAAACCCATTCCCACGTTTGTTTCACATTGACATTGGCATCTTATTCTCATGTTTACTATTGGATTTGACATCTCATTCCAACACACTCACATTATTTCTACTATTCATTCCCATTCCCACACATTTCAAACATAGACTTCACAATCCCAGGCATCACAAACCCACCATTTAATATCTCAGGTATCACAAACCCAGGCTTCTATTTCCCAAATCCCCAACCAAACACCCCTTAAAGTGATGAAAAAAAAATAGGGGAGAGGGAGAGGGAATCATGAACTTTTATGTTTTTTTTTTTAAATCTGAAAAAGATAGAAGGGGAGAGAGACACATATTTAAAATAAAAATATATGATTTAACATGGTGATTTGACTTGTTATTTTTGTATGACTATTCATTCATAATATGAAATTAGTAATTATTGGTGGAAAAGAAACGTCAAAAAGTTTCATATAGATTATTTTCCCCATTAATTTTGATGTAATTGTGTTTTGAAAGAAAAAACAAAACCTGAAATAAATTTGAATTAATTACAGCAATAATCACTTTAATTCACTCAATTACAATTATACTCGTTGTTATGATTCTATTTCATTTTTACCCAAAAAAACACTATTTGTGGTGGTGATCTGGTGGTTATCATTTTTAATATTGTCTTTTTCACCCTTTATCTTTCCTAATAAATATATCTTAATAATTACATTTCATTTAATTTATAATTTATTTATTTTATTTTATTTTGAATTCAAATCAAATCAAATCTTTTTTAATTATAGGAAATTTTATTTTATTTTTAATTCAAATCAAATCAAACCTAAATTTTATTTTATGAGAAAAACCTCATGTCGATTTAGATGAAAGTGAGGAATACGGGGGAAATTGAGAGAAGAATATTGTGTTTTATCAGAAATTTAATCAGAGAAATTATTTCTTAAGGTATAAGTTTTCTACACGAAACCCTATCCACTGGCGATCAAGTATTGTAACTTTTCAAATATAAATGGAGATCAAAGGACTGAAAATAATTTCTCTAAAATCAAGATGAAGATTGCCGAAATCAATTGAATGTGGGATCCGATTGTAGAACGAGTACTTTAAATCAAATGTTTATTTTTATTCAATATTTATTTTAATTTTCTATTTACATATCTTTAGGACCTCTTTTTCATCTTGAATTTTGTGTTTTCTATCAATTTTAAGTGCACATCAATAAATGTTTACTAAAAGTAAACGATCTATAAAAAAATTTACTTTTCAATTCTCCGGCGAAATCGCTTTCTCTCTATTTTGTAGAATAAGTTACTTTTAATCACATGTTTATTTTTATTCAATATTTATTTTAAAATCCAGAATTGTTTTTCTTTTTCGTTTTTACTTTTTATCTCTGTATTTTGTAGGAGGACGAACAAGGAAGGACATTCGAATTTTCCTAAATAAATGTTTACTAAAAGTAAACTGTTTATAAAAAAATTTATGTAACGTCCCAACTTTTCAGATAATAACAATTAGTTATTTTCAATTTTTGGGAAATTTATATTAAGTTTGAAAATTTTAGAGTAATTATAATATTTAGTTTTAAAATAATAATAATAATAATATTAATAATTAAATAAAACAAAATCTTGCTTTATAGAAATTAGAAGTCATTTTGTTTAAATGGGCTTAAACAAGAGAGAAGGCCCAAAGAGAAACCATCCCGCCCATTGGTTTAGTGCCCAAGTTTTTAGGTAGGTCTTATGACCATTGGGGAATAGGAAGAGAAAAGACTTTTGATAAAAAAAAAAAAAAAAACTCAAACAGCTCTCGTTCATCTTCTAGCTCTGCCGCCGACTCCTTGATAGAGGAATAAGAGAATTTGTTCCTTCTTCTTGTCTCTTTTTGCTTGCTTGAGTAGTAGTGGGTTTACTGGTGTGGTGAAGAAAAGACCATTGTATGAGGATTGGAAGAAAAATGAAGCTCCTAAAAGGTAGGAAACTCATTCTTGTGCTCAGGCTCTATTTTCTTAACAATGGTGTTGGAAATTTAATAAACACTAAATTAACTCTTAGAGACCTCAAATCCTCCATAATCACTTCCCCAACCGTTAGCCTTGAAACCCAAAACATAAAAAAAATGTCTCACCATTGATATTCATTTTATTTTATTTTTCTCCCTTGGCTCGACTCCCTTTGGACCGAGATGTTCTTTCAAATCATCTTATTTCTCTCGGTGAAAGGCTGCTATCAAGTGATCTATGTTTATTATTCTTATTCCTACTACTACTACTATTATTATTATTATTATTATTATTATTGACTAAAAGTTTCCTTGCTCAAAATAAAAGCCACCACCCCTTTTGGTTTCTTCAGCTCACTGTCAAAGGATTGAAAAAATAATAATAATAAATATATAAACCATTTGAATTCTCTTCATTGCGCAAATCGAGGCCACCATTTCCCTTTCATCTCAAGACCACTGTCGGCCAAGTGGTGGACTTTATGGTCTTGTAGTTTATTTTTTTTTTTTTTATCTATTGTTTTTTTTTTTTTTTTTTTTTTTTTTAATTGTTAGTTGAGTAAAATGAAATCACCCAGTCCATTTCTGTCACAAGTCCCACGGCCAATAGGTGCAAAATTGGGTCATTGTCCAATTTAATTCATTTTTTTTATTTTAACTAATTGGATGGTTTGATTAAGGAGATGTTAGTAATTCTTTCCAAATTGTTGATTAGTGTAGGTGGTGGATACAATCTTTGGCTAGAATTGAAAATTGGTGGATTTTGGTGAATAGTGTTATTGCAAATTAAAGGTGAGTAATAAATTAGAGTTGAAATGATTCTTTGGGGAAACTCAAAGGATCATTTGAATGGTATAATTATTGATTATGCTTGAATATAAAATTACTTTATAAATTCCCTTTTTTGAAAGCATGCTTATGGTTGTATATTGATTTTGATATATGAATTGATATGAGATGTGATTGATCAATCTAGGTATACTATTGTAATGCATTGCATCATGAAAGTATGTAGCTTAGGGTTCCCATGGTGGGATAACATATAGTTAATATTAAGGAATTTTGTGAATTGAATGACTTAATTTATCATCAATGCCCTTGTTTTGAATTGAGTGAATTGTTTGATGAGGTGTGAATGCAACAGTACCATGTGAGGTTGATGAAATCGATGGGTCATTCCTGGAGATACTTGTGTGTGATCCAAGGAGAGCGTGCCTTGTGATATTATATGGGAGAGCGTGCCCATGGACAATTACGGGGAGAGTGTATCCCGGATTGATCCTTGAGAGAAGGTTGAGCATCACACCTTGATACGTGTTAGTTGTTTGATAGGATGTTATGATATGAGTTATGTGATTAGGAGAAGTGATATGAGATACATGATTATGAGAAAGGATATGAGTTATATGATATGAGAAATGATGTGAGAAGTGATTGTTATGAGTTTGTAGACTTGAGATGTAAAGTATGTGAATAGCCTCTTGTTGTTGCTCTACTAATTTGTTTTTTAGTTTAATATTTGTTATTTGAAAATGGGAAGGGTTGGGAATTCAAATGATGTTTTGGGGAGTATTTAAAGAATCATTTTGATTTTAATTTGTTGCTCACTAGCCATGTGTTGCTAATGGTGCTACACCAAACATTTTCAGGTAATTTTGGAGGTGCTCGAGGCGGTTGATCGATATGGAATCATGGCTTAGAATCTAATTACTATGCATGGAGTCTAGACTTGATTTTTGAGAACTTGACATGTTATTTTCTTTGGATTGTAAACTTTTATTTGTTTGGCCTTTTATAACTATTTGAACTTATTTTAGCATTGTGAGTTCCGGAACTCATTATTTCAAATGAATTACGAAAATAATGTTATTTCAATCTTCTACTGCATATTAGTGATTTTTAAATATAAAAAGGGTCGGGTCGTCACAATTTACCTTTCAATTCTCGGCGAAATCACTTTCTATGTATTTTGTAGATAAGTTACTTTTAGTAAAATGTTTATTTTAAAAGCCTATTTACATATGTTTTCAAAACTGTTTAATCAATTTTTGTGTCTAGTATCAATTTTAAGTGCACATTTATAAACCTGTTTACTTTTTATCTTTGTATTTTTAGGATAACGAACAAGAAAGACATTCGATTTTTCCTCGAAGAATAAGTCAGAAGGTTGAAGAACAAGTTAGAAGTTAGAAGGTTTTTATTTTATTTTTTATTATAATTTTTATTTTTGTTTAGATTTGACTTTTCCATTAATTTTGTAAAATTTAACGGATTTTATCAATTTCCTTAAATTTTACACAAATTAAGGAGAAATTAAATCAGGGGTATGTTTGTCCTTTTACAATGTAATTTAATTTGACAAGTGGCGGTTTTGGGTATTATTGATATTAAATAAAAACATCCGATATATTTAATATATCCATAATTTTTTTGATTATTAGTGAAATTAGCCCAATAAATTTGCGTGCTTAAGCCTTTAAAAATATTAAACTTAAAACAAAACCAATCTGAAAACGAATCTAAATATATTAAAAATAAACCAAAGGTTGTTTGTGAAAATGAATTTGCTTTTTTTGGATTTAAAAACCTGTTGGCATGGTCATTAATATTATTTTGCCATTTCATTTCGATCAAATCTTTTTCCTCAAAAAAAGGAAATGAATTGGAGAGGTTTATACTTTTAAGGGAGGAGTATGGTGTCTAATTAGTATATTCAGATTGTGGTGTGAATGTTTGTAGGATTTTTACTAATTATAAGTTGACCATCTGTTGAAAGTTTTTTTTTTAATCTTTCAGATTATGGGTTCAAATATGGATTAGATACGATTTTATCCTACGCATTTTTAAATATCAAATAGATTAATGTGATTGTCTTGTGAAATTAGTTGTGGGATGCGCGTAAACTAACTGACGGAAATAAAAAAAAAATTGTTAGTATGATTTTAATTTTTTATGAATATTTGAACCAATATGGATTGGTTTAGTAGTCAAATAGTTTATTCCTAATTTGAGATCATGGGATCAAACTGTATTAACCACCTACTTAGGATATTATCCTATAAATTTACCGATACAAACGCCAAATATTGTAAGATCACTCACGGCATGAAAAAAAAATTTATGAACATTTGGAAATGACACCTCTCAAAATATTAGGGAGCATAATGGTAGTAGTTGTAACGATATAAAATTTTTGTAATAAAGTGAATTTGAGTTAGAATAATTTTTTATCACCAAAAGGTAGTGATAACCTTGTCAATTTTATAAATTTAATTATAATAAAAAACAATCATTGTTATAAAGAGTGAAAAAATTTCTTCATATGATCCTCCAAATTTTAATAAATTTGTCATATATAAATAGTTTAACAGACAAAGATGGTCTAACCACTCATCTAAAGTTCAAATTCTATGATCTCAAATACTTATCTCTTCACCGAGCAGTTTCTCTAAACTTTACTATGTGTTTTATTTACATTGATTAAAATAAATCAGTAACTCACATATATTTAATAAAAAGTTATATAAATTTATTATTTAATAATAAATTTTATCCAATGAAAATTAAGCACACAGAAAAATCAGAATGCAAGTATCTTCTATTATTCTATAAAATAATAATTTAAAATATTAATTAATGTATAAAGTGCAAAAATAGTAACATAGATAATATGACTCGTGGGAATCTCAGACCTCGTTTACTTACCATATATATTAATATTCTTTTTTTACATTAAAACGTGACATCGTTGAAGGATCAAAATCATTTTCCATTTCCTCATAACTCAGAGTCAACTGCGGTTGGTGTAACTGTAGGATTGGATAAGACTATTGTATAAATTATACAATTAAATGAAACATTTTTTTTTAGATAATTAAATAAAATAAATATAGTGATAAAGAAAAAAGAATCTGAATACAATGTCCAAAACTCCAAAACTAGTAGGTACAGCATGCATATTAATTGTTACAGCTTTCCTATGGAAAAAGAAAAAAAGAAAAAAATTCGTTGCTAATTTAATTTTCCAATATCCAATTCAAATAAACATCCTTTACTTGCAGCCATATTAATTATTGTTTATGCCTCACTTTTCTCTATCATTTGTGTGAATAAGAGAAACTTTCATAGTTGAAAAGTTGACCAATCTTTTTAATGTAAAAAAAAAAAGTTTTTAACTGTATATGAGTTCTTTAAAAAAAAGAAAAAAAAAAACTATATAGGTTGTAATATAGTTTGACTCTCATCACTTAATTTTTAAAAATATTTGTGTATAAAAAAAATCGGTGCAATATATAAATCTATAGAAAAAAAGTATAATATTTATAATTATAGTATTTTTTTTTAAAAAAAAATTTATCAATTTAATAAAAATTTCTAAAATATTATTATTGAAAATCTTCAAATTTTTTGTTATTTTTAATAATATCAATTCATAAAATGCCTTTTAAAAAAAAAGCCTCTATTATATAAACATAATTTAGAGAATAAATTAAAAAATAAATTCAAATTTTTAGGATCAAAACTATATTTAAATTTTATTATGTCGACGATAGGGACTCATCAATTAGAGAGAAAAGTCATTAAGTCATTCATGAATGGAATAAATAAAAAGTTGGACCATATTTATTCCTACCAAAGAACTAACCCAAAAAAAAAAAAAAAAAAAAAACTAGTAATAAAAACTAACCCAATACCATGCATTTGAAAACGGACCACCTAATTAACGTTTTATATTCTCTCTTTGTTTTAAGTCTTTGATTCTTTTCAAAATTTCACAAAAGAAAAAATGGAAAAATCCCATTCACAAATTATTCATCTCCTAATGATCTTAGTTTCAGTCCTCTTCTCAGTTTCAGCAGCACAAAACTGCTCCAATGGACACTGCAAGGTAATATTTTTTTTTTAAACTTTTAACGGATTAGCCAACCTGAGTATAACTCAACGTTAAGGCGTATCTGTACTCTTTTTTATAAAACTGAAGGTTCGAGTATATCTATCTCTCCTCGTGTTCGATGTTAGTATCTAAAAAAAAAGTAATCTGATTGAAAATGAAATGATTTCAGGTGCAGCAGCAGCTTGATGAATGCTCTTGTACAAGTGGGTTGTATTGTCTCTCATGCCCAGAAAAATATTTAGGTTCTAAATGTGTGAGATCTACTTTTACAAATCAATTCAAGCTCTTGGTATGTATTATATTATATTCCTCAATTTATTTTAAAAGTCTGATTTTTTACATAAAAACTTCATTTTTTTTTTACAAACCCAGATAATTTTAAATATTATTGTAATTTTAGATGTGTTTTGAAAACAATAAGGAGAATAGGGGCCACTTCTTCTCCACTTTTTCTCTTATCTTCTTTTCCCTCTCGCAGTCAATTAGTAATTTTCTTTTATAGATATTACATTAAAAACTGCATTCGTTTGGTAAGAAAAAAACCATGTTTTCGAACCCACGATTCATTTTTTGGAGATGAGTCTTAACTTGTGTTTTTTTGTCGTTAGACTATATTATTGATGGTAGTGTAATTTATAATTAATATTAAATTATATAGTATGTTTTATAAAGTGGAGAGTGATATGACAAGAGAGATAAAAAATATATATATATATAACAAATCATATGGTTAGAATTTTTAATTTTTTCATGATTAATTAACACATTAGGTATTTTTTTTCATCAACATTTTAGTAAAATCAAATTAACAAATGTATATAATAATAATAATAATAATTATTATTATTTTGTGTGTGGGGACAGAATAATTCTTTGGCATTCAACAAGTATGCATTCTTAACAACCCACAATTCATTTGCCGTGGAAGGAGAGCCATCTCACACTGGTATTCCTCGTCTTACTTTCACCAATCAAGAGGACTCAGTCTCCCAACAACTTAATGTACGATATTCAAACTCAGTCAAAACCTCTATTTATGTCTCGTTCCATAACCATTTCATTTCTTGTTTTTAGTTTTTATTTTCAACTTTGAAAAGTATAACTTTATAAAAAGCAGTGGCTTTCTCGGTTTTTTGTTTTGAGATATTACATAAATGTGGAGGAGAAAACACTCGAACGTTCGATTTTAAGAGAATGAAGTAGGTGTCTAACCAATTGAGTTATTGTCATGTTAGTTTCTCGATTTTAAACTTTAAAAGCTGTTTATGTTTTTTAAAAAAATTATGTTGGTTTTAAGTTTTTGGTTTTTTTTTTTATTTTATTTAAATCAAAAACAGGAAAACCAATAGATTATCAAATATTAACACTTTTGTTTGTCAAAAATTAAACCCGATAATTGAGAACGAAACGGTTATCAAACAGGACTTTATTTTTTTCTTTCTTCTTATGTTATTATATGTATATATATTCTTCACCCATATTTACAGAATGGAGTCAGAGCATTGATGCTTGACACTTATGATTTTCAAGGAGATGTTTGGCTCTGCCATTCTTTTGGAAGAAAATGCATTGATTTCACTGCATTTGTAAGCAAATAATTACTTTCTCATTTTTTCCACCAATTTAATTTACTCTATAAAAAGTGTAATAAATACAATTTTTTTTTTTTTTGCAATGGTTAATTTAATTATAGGAACCAGCATTAGACACATTGAAGAAAATTGAGGCTTTTTTAGCAGTAAACACTGCAGAAATTATCACATTGATCTTAGAAGACTATGTTCAATCTCCCAATGGATTGACAAAGGTATTCGCCGCGGCCGGGCTTACTAAATATTGGTTTCCTGTGGCGAAGATGCCGAAAAACGGTCAGGACTGGCCGCTGGTGAGTGACATGGTGGCCAACAATCAAAGGCTGCTTGTGTTCACATCAAATAGAACAAAGGAAGCAACAGAAGGAATAGCATACCAATGGAGTTACATGGTTGAAAATCAGTGTAAGACAGATATATTAACAAATACAACCACCTTTTACTGGTTTAATCACTAACTAGATTTAAATGCTTAAATGGTTTTGTTCGGGTAAATTCAATCGTTTATTATAGTTTTATGATGAGTTTGGGATGAATTTTGAAGTGTTTTTTATTTACTGACGATAATTTAAAATGTCAAAGTTTTTAGAAAAAGTGTCTCATTAAAAATATTTGCCTCAAAATTCATCCACGAGTCGCCTTAGTACCTTTCTCATTTGGATATTGGTCCCAAAACATGAACTTTTAAATCTATTCGAATTTAGGACATCTTATTGAGTAGATAGTATACTAAATCATCATTATTTTTCTTATCGTTTGTCCCTTACGAGAGAAAGATATCCCGATAAGTTTTGAATTTTCGACTCTGATACTATATAAAATCATCATTCATCTGAAAAACTTTAAGTCGTTGAGTTACGATAAATCTGTTCGTTTAATAAACTCGATAGATAATCAATCTTCATAAATTGTGACCTTTTGTTCTCAAAATTGACAGATGGGAATGATGGAATGAAGGAGGGAAATTGCTCAAACAGGGGAGAATCATCAGCACTTAATGACAAGAGCAAATCATTGGTATTGGTTAACTATTTTCCAACAGTTCCAATTAAGCAGACAGCATGTGGACATAATTCTGAAGATCTGATTAAGATGATCCACACTTGCCATGGCTCAGCTGGTAACAGATGGGCTAATTTTGTTGCTGTTGATTTCTATAAGGTAATTTTCGAGAATATATAATTGATTAAATCCGTTTTATCTTAAAAGTTTAAGTTTTTCCGTCTATTCGTTATTTAACATGGTATCAGAATAGGAGGTCTTGAATTTAAACCTCTATGATAATTCCTCCGCGTTTATTAATATTTCATGTGACTGGTCCACGTGTGAATATCAAAACTCACACGTGAGAGATAGTGTTGAGAATACATGTTTTATTTTATCCAATATTTAAATTTTTTTAGTCTATTGATGATTTAACGATAATAAATTTTAGCTTTTCAAATGAAGTGGGTTTTTTTTTTAAATTTTATTTTTGGGAAATGATGGCTGATAAATTATACAGAGGAGTGATGGAGGAGGAGCATTTCAAGCTGTGGATACTTTAAATGGACAGCTCTTGTGTGGATCAGAAGACATACATTCATGTGTGGTAAGGATTAGTTGAATAACTTCAATTTAAAAAACAGTTTTATGATTTTAACAATTAAACTTATTTGAGATTATATTTTATAAAAACAAACAATCCATTTTTCGAATAAAAACAACAAAAATGAAAAATAGCGTTTTGTAGTTTTAATGAATCCGAGACACATGTTAATTCTACGTCTATCCCATATTCTAATTTTATTAAAAATAACAAAAAAAAACCCCAAAGTGTGAAATATACAATTCACACTCTTCGTTAATTTTTTTAAAGGAATTAGAATGAAATTGATGAGATTTGTAATTTTGTAAATAATAAAGGTGTTTAAAATCATTTTAACAATCAATGTAATTTATAAATCAAATAAATCACATTTATGTAAGTTGCAACTATCCAATATTTCTCTATGAAAAGGAAATTAAAAAAAAAAAAAGATATACTTCCAAATAACTTTTAAATTAAAGAAGATGAGAAAATAGTTTTAAAAACAATAAGTCTTCAAAATCATTTTAAAAAATTCATCTAAACAAACTCTGTTTTATGATTTTTTTTTTCTATTTTGAAAATTTAACTTATTTGTATACAAATTCTTTTGATTTTTTTAATTGAATGGTTTTAAAACAAATTATTAATTAATGTGATCTTATTTTTTTTCCTTGCAGTCATAGAGAGAGGGGGCTTCAACAGTTCAACTTCAAAATTTAAATATTACACATCAGAGCATTGTAATTGTTCAAAATAATATGAGATCTTTTAAAACTAGCTCATTTCCAAAGGCCAAAGTACAATTGAAATAGTAAGAAATTAAAAATATATAAATGGGTAATATGATATTGTTTTGAGTACTTGGGCTTCTAGTAATGGACATTGATGGGCTTGGCATGTGGATCAGAGTTAGCCCATTGAGATTTTTTACTTAACCAATATTATTAGTATTGGGCCTTTTGACTTCTTGCCCTCACATTGTACAAGAAAAGGAACTCTTAGGTGGTGTTTGGTAGGGTGGAAAGGAATGGAAAGGAAAAGGAAAAATGGAAAGGAATGCCATTCATGTGTTTGGTTGTCATTTTTTTTAAAAGGAATCATTTCCATTTGGTAATTGTTTCCTTCAAAATTTGTAACGACCTGTTACCAAGTAAGAGTGTAAAAATTTGAATTTTTTTATACTTCTCTCAAAATAATACTAATGAAGTTGGATTGATGAGTTTGGTGAAAATAGCTCGTTTTCTCGTAAGAGTATTTTGGTAATTTCTCAAACCTCAAAATTAAAATCAAAGTTTAATTGATTATTTTTACTTTATGTTGATCGTATCGTTATTATGATTCCAACGCAACTGACGGATCATCATTCGGAGTCCCGGTGAATGAGTTATGATCGTTTTAGTGTAGTGGCATTTTCGTAATTATCATAACTCAGGCTTAAACCCTAAAATCATCATCTTCTTCTTCTCAAATCCGAAAACCAGCCCCTTCAAAAATTATTTTCCTCCTATTTTCACCAAAGGATAACCTCAAGAAGTATTTTGGCCATAACTTTCTCATCCGGACTCCGATCTGCGCAAGTAAGTAGTCTTTTTCGATCAGTTTTTCATTATCTTTCAAATGAGATTAATTTCATAGCAATTCAACATCTTTAGAAAACGTAAGGGGCTAAAAATAAATTCGGACCTTTGAAGGTTTATTCGAATTTAATTGGTTTTTCGATTATTTCTTCGTCGTTGTAGGTGTAATTGTCGAATGGAAGCATTTGGTGGAAGATTTATGGAGAATGGAGGAGTTCACCTCAAGGTTAGGGTTCAAGGTAGTGGAGTTTCTTGGAAATAAAAGAACTTGAATTTTGAAAATTCAAGAACCTAAGGTGAGTAGAACTAGTTAAAGGTTAATTAATATTATGTGTTGCTTTTCTTTTTCATTAAAAAGAATTATGTTTTCTGATTTGGGAGTATTTAAGGATACTTTTAAGTATGAAATTTATGAAATTCGGCTGAACTTAAAGATGTTGAAGTATGAGATTTAAATAATGTTAAACAGAGTGAAAACATGCATGTTTAAGGAGTAATTTTGCTCATTAGTTGTTATAATCAATTGTGATTAATTCTGGACTTTTGTATGATGATTAGCATGATTTTATTGAGGTTTTAAGTCTTATTGAGCTGCTGGAATTGTGTTATGTTTTGAAGATTTAGTGCCCACTAGAATTGGAAATAGCCTTAAAAAGCGCTCATTTGTGCGAGATTAATTATGAGGTATTTTTGGGAGACTCCTAGGTGTATTAGAATGTATATGGAACTAGTATTAGCACCAAATGACCGCTGATTTTATTTAGAAAATTAGACCATGACTTAGTGACCGAAAATAGAGCAAAACTACACTAGTTTAGGTTAGTTTTGCTGTTTTCATTGGAAATTCTTTGGGTGATCATATTTTGAGTTGGGATTGTGATCTTGGGTGATTTTAGGTCATTTTAATTCCGAGAAATTGATTATTTTCCAGAAATTGAAAATTGTGAGTTTTAGTCTTTTTAAAGTCAGTTTTAGATGGAAACTGGGTTTCTGGGCTAGAAACTGGACCTAGACTTGTCAAGCATTCTGGTAGTGATGCAATTAGATAAATCATATTGTTTTGGTGCCTTAAACAGTATGGTTGGAGGTTCGCACTAAGTAGGGTCATACTTAGTGAAGAATATGTCATTAAGTGGATAGTTATAGTTGTGCACAACATAATATCACTTAGTGGGGCAGGTTCATTCCATTTGATCAATAGGAAAGAATATACAAGTAGGTTCGCTTGTGTGTCTTGCAAACACATAAGAAGAATACCTCAAAATGTTGAAACGTTGAAACACGTGTTTAATGCTTTTGAGCGAGAAACTCACTTTTGTTTGCAGACATTAGTTGAGTTAAGGCATTGTGTAGAAAATTGAACTCTTTGGAGTTAAGAGAATTTCTGTAGAGTTGAGAGAAATTCTTGGAAGTTGTGAGGTCGATTACGGACTTAATGAACTTAGGAATCTTCTCATGGCATTACTTTTCTTTTAACTTTTTCTACTCATTGGGCGTAACCTCATGATGCTACACTTATTTTTTTCAGGTAAATAGTAGAAGAAAGCTGGCAACTGACGATGTTTCGTGAACGGGGATCGGTTGGGAGGATTTACATGCCGGCATTATTATTCTTCTCATTAGTTTATTTGGGTTGGACTTCTTATTTGAATATTTGTTCATTTTAACGTGTGCTTATGTTTAAAATGTTAATGGTTGAGAATTTGGTTTTAAATTGATTTTAGTATTTTAAACGAATAAGATCGATCGATTGTGAATGAATTTTGCTATGATTTTTAAATGAAAAAAATCTTTGGTTTAAATTTTAGCTTCCGCTGTTTATTTTTGTAATTTCCATGTTTTGGGAATTTGGGGTTGTTACAAAATTGATGGACTAAGGAAAGTCTTTCCTTTCCTTCTTCCTTTCCATTATTTTATCTTTATTTAATAAATATTAATATTACTAATATAATTATTATATAATATATCAAATAAAATATAAATAATTATGTGATAGTAATATATTTCAATAATATATAGTAATATAATATATCATAATAATTATAAAATATTATTATTTTCAAAATAATAATAATTATTAAAATTTTATTATTTAATATTAATAATAATTATTAAAATTTTATTATTTAATATTAATAATCATTAAAATATTAATATTAATAGTTGATAAAATATTATTATTTTAATAGTAATAATAAATTTAATATTAATATTAATATTATTAACAATTAACAATTATTATTAAAATACTAATAATGATTCAAATATTTTTTTTAATTATAATTATAATTAGAATATAATTATTTTAATAATATTAAATAGAATGTTATTTTTTTAATAATATTATTTAGAATGTTATTTTTTAAAATAAAAAATTATTATTATTATTCTAATATATAATAGTAATTAAAATATTATTATATCTTAAAGGATTTAATTTCATGACTAATTCTATCATTCATTCCATTATTTAACCAAACAAAGTAGTTGATTTCATTAATGATTCAATTCTTTATTCTTAAAATTGTACCAAACAAAGTAATTTACTTTTATATAATATGTCAAGTATGAATATTAATTAGTGTCTAATCCTATTATATTTCAATAATGTAGTAATGATTTAAAATATTATTTTGTTTTATTTTATTAATAATAAAATAAATATTGAACAAAAATATTTTTTTTATTAATAATATTATAATGACGTTATAACATATATAATAATAATCAATGACTAAATAAAATTTATTTAATCTTTTTATTGATATTAAAAAAATTGTGAAATAACTAATTATTGATCAAATTTACAATATTATAATTGGGTAATTGTTTAGAATATTAAATGATAATTAGTGAATATTTATGTTTATAATAAATATTCTAAAATAATATTTGAAAAATATTATTTAATTAATTAAAATAATATTACATATTTAAAATATTTTTTTAATTATTAATTTGATTCCTTTGGATAATATGTCATCCATTCATTACTTAAACCAAACAAAGTAATTGATTCCTTTGAGGATTCCACCACTCATTCTATTTTCTACACCAAACATAGTAATTGATTATGATTCCTTTTCCTTTTCCCATTCCATTCCTGATTCCATTCCTTTCCTTTCCTTTCAAACAAACCAAACGCCACCTTAGACTTGAAGACAAGGGAGAAATATGATTTTTAAGAATCCATTTGATAATCTCTTAATTTTTTTATAAGAATTTATTCTTGCTAAAGAAATAATTTTATTTAATTTGTTTTCAATTCTATTAAAAAAAAATAGGTAATTTTCATAATTACCCTTTTAACAATTCAAGATATCAAAAATACTCTCAAATTATTAGAAGTTTCAAAACTATTGGTTATTGGCTGCTAATTAATTGGTGCAAAGAAAATTGTCAAATAAGGGTAGAAAGAAACTAAAATATTTTAACTCGGGTAGTTTTGAAAACCCTATTTGATTTTGGGGTATTTGTGATAATTTTTCTAAAAAAATTGTAGTTAAACTCTTAACCAATTAGGATATTTATTGGCCCAACAAGACATAGGGCCCATCAACCATGGGTCACTATTAGGCCCAAGATAAAGCAACTATATAATTCAGATTTGGGGTATTTACAAAATATCAAAATGGCTGTAATATTAACAAATTGGTTAACCTAAAAGTATTTAACAAAAATATTAAAATCCTAGAGGTGCGGTTACTGTATATTAAAAAAATCGCAATGTATATCAAATGATAATAAATCTTAGTATATCAATGATTTATTATCACTGATTACCATGATATACTATCACTAATTTACTGCTTTACGAAATCAGAAGATGTCTTGCCTAAAAATGTCAAATTCACGTCGAAAAAATTGGAAATTAATTCGGAAGCTTTAGATTTCGTCAAATATGAGTTTGTGAATCTGGTAAAAAAATCAATGATTTTGTGAGGTTTTTCGGATTTAGTTTATTTCTTGCTGGAAAAAAAATCCAAAGGTTTGAAGTTATGTCGGAAAACTTTGAATTCTCATCAAATAAAAGAGAAAAAATTAGAAGGGTTTGGGTTTCATCACATATGATTTTGAGGATGAAAGGTTTATAATGGTTTTCAGGTTTAGTTTAATTCTTGTTGGAAACTTAGTGACTACGGCGGTGGCAAAGATGGCGGCAATGGTGGCGGAAAAATCAAAGAGAGAAATTGGAAGAGATAATTTTGAAAGATGAGCGCGATTTAAGAATTAAAAAGATTATGGTAAAAATAGAGCATTGGCTCTCCCCTTTCTATCACGAATTCGACAAATTAAGCTTTATCAAAATTGAAATATGAAAAAGAAAAAAAAAATCCTTCAACCATTCTTTTGGGCTATTAATTTCAATTTACAATTGATATCTCTACCATAATTAATATTGCACATACTTTTCAGAAACAAAAATCTACAATCGACAAACATAATTTCAAATATGTAGCCACTCTTCAAAGTACATTTTACAAGAAAAGAAAAGAAGAATCTTCATTCCAATCTACAAAATCTGTCACTATTGATTAGGGTTACAATTAGGGAAATTTGCATATCTAATTTAGAAAATCCATGGTGTAATTCTAGATTAGCTCAAATCATTAATTTAATAACCATAATCATGTGGTTCAACTACATTCTAAAAGGACAATTCAGTAAGTATACATATATATTATAAATCATAATTAAAGAAGTTGATTATTGGTAGAATATTTATTATAGATTAAATTTGTTGATACATATTAAACATATAAATAGACTCACATTGCTTTTGTTTATCTCTTTAAAGAAATCAAATTATAATTCTAATGTCTGATTTGTGTATCAAGAGTGGGCTACAAATTAAAATTTCTTTTGTATTAAAATGAAAATAAAATAAAATTAGGGAAATAAAATAAAAGAAGTGCTCCTCAAAATCCTCTTCACTTTGGCATTTGCTTTGGTGGCAATGGGCACCCAACTGTCTGATCATGAACCCACAAATCTCAGCACATAGAATTGAGTCATGAGCTGTGGTTTTTGCCTCTTACCAATTATTGTTCATTATTTCATAATTCCAAACATAACAAGTTAGTTAATTCAATTATCGTCGAGGTTAGATATATCAGTACTCTCTCTCATAACGTTGAAGGTTGAGTCTATCTTCCCTTAATTTGATTTTAAAAAAATTAATTAAATTATTTTCAATATCAATTCCTTATTACTCTTATTATTATTTTATACATAAAATCTAAACCGTTCAACAATCTTCACACTTAAACTCAAACGGTTCCAATTTCTAAATATGTGATCAAATTAAAATCTTACCGTTTTAAATAGAATTCAAATTATATAATTTTTTCCTACACAATAACATTATACACACTTTATCAATGAACTTGATTGTTTTTTTACAACCTTTTGCTCCCCATAGAACTAAAGAAGATCATCTTTGATTGATTTGAAATTAAAATATGGTCAATCATTGCAAATGACAAGATTAAACAGATAGATTAGAGATAATTAAGTTTTGATATTTCTCTTTTAGAATAATATTATAATTTCAAAGATGATTTCAATAAAGGGTTTGTAATATAATTAGCTTGTGAGTGCTTTTAGGGATTTGATGCATAATAGTACAACTTGATGCCCAATATCCATGCAAATTTAAAAACACTACCCACTATTTCCCCCAAAAATTTTCTCATTATTCTATATCACACCCACTAAACCAGTGAAATACTAAATAAATTGTCCCTTTTAAAAAAATAATTAATAATTTATCTTAGGTCATGCTGGTGTCACTCAATAGATAATTAATCATTAATTGTAACTCTAATTCCAAGATGATTAGAAAGTCAAGAAAAAACATTTGAGTCAAAATATGCATTGGTTTTCACATAGATTTGTGACTTAATTTAGCTCATTGATTCCATCTCTCTCTCTCTAAATGAATTTGATTAGAACTATATTATATAATTAATTATATACACATTCAAAAATCCGAGTGATCTGATTAGTGAGAAGCATGTGATAGTAGGTAGGGTTTAGATGTATGCAACACATGCTAGGCAATCTTAAGATGAACAAATTTTAAAAAGAAAAAGAAAATTATAATCATATTATAAAATCCCATTAATTAATAATTATCATATATTATACATTAAATAAAATTAAGACTACACTTTCACTTAGTAACATGCTTCAAGATGTGTTTGCTTTGCTCAAGAAGTGTAATGGGCTCCATGTTATTGGTGCACCTTTAATATTCTTATCCATGAAGAAAGAGAGAGTATTTTATGGTTGACTAAAATAGGGTGGATTTTTGTCTTTTGGTACATACTAATTTACAAAGCTTTTAAGAAAGATTGTTTGATTAATTAAAGAATTAAGTAAGATTTATTAATTAATTAATTAATTATAGGTACTGACTGACCAATTAGCTAAGCCCTAAAGCATCTTAAAACACAGTTTTTTTTCCCTCTCTTTGTTTGTTTTAAAACATGCTTTTGTGCTAAGTGGAATGGATTGGAATTCGCACCCCCATTAAGCTAACCGGGCCCCCAAAAATTAGTGTAAGTGAGAGAGATTGTATTCAACATTAATGATATTACAATTTTACCATTTTTTGTTGGGTGATTATAATTCTAACATTGTTTTCTTTTGAGTAACCTCGGACATCCATAATCTTTATTGGTATGAGATTTTTTTAAAGGAAACTAAAGACATAACCATGTGGATCTAAGTAAAAAAAATAGACAATATTATGGATTAATTAAGAAATAACCGGTTTTTAAAACTTTCTTTTTCAATCTACCAACTTACGTTATTGACTTAATTAATACATTTTAATTTTTGTATGTTTTTGTAGTTGTTGATTTGATTTTTCATTTATTTGATTCATTAATTTTATCCTTCATCCTTGATTCTTCTCTCTCTTCCTCTTTCTCAATCTCCATCACTTTGACGTTGATTTTGTCATCTCATTTTTTTTCATTACTTTTCATCTTCTTTTGATTTGATTCGAGAAAATTGGGGATTTTAATGCAACGATATTATCAGGGAGGTGAATTTCGGGTTCTCTATGTCAATTCTCTCACAAATCTGGTTATTAGACGTTGGTGGAACTCTGTTTAACGTCGTAAACATTTTGATCGTTGATTGAGAGATGATATAGGAAGCAACGACGATTTTTCTTAAATTCATGTCCTTTCTCCTCCTCTTTCCTTTTCTTTTCCTTGTTTTTAAGAAAAATGATCTCTTTCACTTTCTAGAGTTTCTCTTAGAATTTTTTTTTTATCATTTCACAATTACAACTGTTGATCAATTCCAATAATAATTGTGTACATAACGTACATTGTGTGTACTATAATGTACTACATAACACATATTATACATAATATTATGTTATGTGTTGTTCAAATAGTGTTTGTATAATACAATGTCTATATAATGTACTACACATCCTTATTGTACACAATATTATGTTATGTGTTACTCAAACATCGTTAGTACTATGCATAACATAATATTGTGCACAATACGTATTCTGTAGTTTGGCGGGAAAAACCTTCCTTTTTCGCAGTTTTTTCTTCTTCTAATGAATAAAGAATTTTGTGTCATTCTTTTTGTATTTTACTTCATTGGTTAGGTCTTCATTATCTCCAGGATTGGTGAGATATTTTTGTTTGATTTATTTTATTCCTTAAATGATAGGGGGCTTTATTGTCAATCCAATCCATTTCTCTCTTTTCAGGTGGCCATTTTCCGAGAGAGAAAAAATTGATGGTCAAACAGTGTTTTTCCTCAAATTAGTGGTTATTTACTCAAACGACCTCAATATCATACCAATGTAGATATTGTGGAGACCTGGTATCCCTGTCATTTTCTATAAAATTTATAAATATATTAAATTATTGAACAAATCATCTCCTTATTATACAAAGCAATGGCTATTATGTAAATTGATTACCTTAACATATAACTAACTTTGTCTTTAAAATATCCACCATGAATAAAAAAATCATTTCTTTTTGCTCAAATTAGTATATAATTTATATCAGTTTAAAAAAAAATCCTAAAAATTCTTTAGAAAAACAAAAGAAACAAAAATTTCAATTGCAAAAGCAAGAAATTTAGCAAATAAAAGAAGAACACATCAAGATTTTAAGTAAATAAGTCTTACTATAATTTTTTTTAAACCAATTATAAATTAATTCGGCAGAATAAAATTATAAGATGGGATTGGAATAATATAATTTCCTACTCATAAATAGTTTGATCTTTATTTTTAATATAAAAAGAAAAGATAATCACATCGGTCTAGTAATTTATAGACATAGAAAGAAAAGCTATAATATATGAAAAATGAGCTTTTATATCGACTACTAAAGTACTCGGGTGAAAGCTAAAACCCCGACCCCTCTTCCCCACCCCGACCCCGCCAAACCCGCATAATAAACAGGGCAGGGGCGGGGGAATTTTTTCCCCTCGTTAACACCCCGCTCTGCCCTGTTTATCTACTTTATTATTTATTTTATTTTTTTGTAATTTAAATTTTCTAGGTTTATTTTGATATGGATTATGATGGAGAGTTTTATTTGTTTATTTTTATGCCCTATTATACAATATTATCATTGAAAAATTGAAATTTAATTATAAAAAAATATACGAAATCATGCATTTTTAACAATTTCTCTCACCCCGTTTAGCCCTTCCCCGCCCCGCCCTAGTTTAATAAATGGAGCGGGAGATAAAGTTAATTGGGGTGGGGCGGGGTGAGAAAAAAAAACCTTATAGATGGCGGGTATAAATGGGGTACCCTATTTACACCTCGCCCTGCCCCATTTACACCCCTATAAAATAACGGGAAGCAAAAAAAAAAATTAACTCATGGCATATTACTCAAGTAAGGTAAAAATGAATCGAAGTCATCAAATTCTTTCCGGGTATTTTCAAAAATTACATTTTTTGAATTGTTAAAAAAAATAGTTTTGAATTTTTCAGAAATAACATTTTCTTTATATAATGAAAGTTCAAAATCACAAAAACTAACAAAATCTTTAAAAAAATACTAAATTTTAATTTAAAACATCTTAACTAGAAACATAAAAAATAATGATAACGTTGATTATTAAACAATCTAAGAGGTCAACATGAGTATAGCTCAACCTGGTTAGACACTTTCTCCATTTTTTTGAGATCGAATATTCGAATTTTGTCTTCCCCAAATTGAATCTATAAAACTTTAAAAAAAAAAAAACAATACAAATAGGTCACGATAATTTCTTACATTCTTCCACTTGACCCGTATGATATTTATATTTTACTTTTACTCTTTTTTTTATCATACATTTTTTACATTAAATTGACTTAATTATATATTAAATTAATCTGTAAAAACTATGATTTTTTGTCTATATGAAAAATTATTGTGACTCAATTGATAATTTTTTGTCTGTGTAAGAAATTGTTGTAACTTTTTAAATGGTTATGCCTTTTAATGGAAAGAACATAACCATACATAGTGATTATTGTCTTTTTTGTAAAGAGAGTTCTTTTGTCCACCATAAATATAAGTCTGGTCAACACTATAACAAATTTAACATCATTATTGTGTACATTTAATCAACAATGCGATACAATTAAAGAGGGTGATAGAGATAAACTCAGACTCATCTCTATACCAAATTCATCTACGTTTTATCTAGAAGAGAGGTATGTTAAATTTATGTCCCATTAATATTATAGTGAAAATCATGGAACACTTAATTTCAAACAATAACTCCGGAGTTCAAACTTTAAAACAAAACGATGATCCAAAACATGTTCTCAAATAATAAAATCTCAAAGACTTTCAGGATTGTCACAAATCCCACAAATCGTTAACATATAAATAAAATATCAATAACTCAATAAAACCAAATAAAATCAATACTTTATTCAAAAATAACAACGAATAAATAAGGGGCAATTACTGAAATAGCATATTTTTGCATACTAATTACTAAAACGTCAGAACTTTTCAAAAATTACTCAAATAACATAATTTTAGTTCAATAAATTATTGAACTAAAAAAAAAAAATTTTAACGAGTTCATTGAAAATAATAATAGAAAATGATCAAGTAGTTCAATAAATTATTCACCTTGAACTTAAAAAACCAAAAAAAACAAACAAATTCGTTAAAAATACCTATGAAAAATATTTATTGAACTAAAATTACGCTATTTGAGTAATTTTAAAAAGTTTAGACATTTTAGTAATTAGTATGCAGATTTATGCTTTTTTAGACAAATTCTTAATAAATAAATCAATCAATCGGCGCCAGTGCGATATGAACCCTCATCTCTTCCACTTCATCAACCGCCACCTCTCGGTCCATTGTTACCTGGAAAAAAAACAACAGATAGCACTGTAAGGCTAAAGCCAGTAAGAAAACGATTTAATCAAAGATGAAATCTTAAATAGTCTCTAACAATTCAAACCGAGTCTCAAATGCTCATCACTCTCCAAAAACATCCAAGGCACAAATCACTTAAATTTCAAGTCTCAACTCGCTTACATGAATAGACAATTCTCACTAATTCCATATTCAAGACCTTTAACCATCAATTCTTCTTGGATCATCAATCCTTCTGTTCTCATAACCATAGTAAATATTCACACTTTTCGTAATCTCACTCTCATACATGAATAGGCAACACTACCGGGTTTCATATTTAAGGCAATATATAATACTTCCATACATGAATAGGCAATACTACCGGATTCTATATTCAAGGCATAACTCACTATATTAACTCTAACTCAATCTCATGAGCTCAATTAATTCAACACGTAATACCCATAACTTCTCACTAACAAACACTTAACACATCCTGAATATTAATTATCATTACAATGACTAACAACTAAGAATTAGCACACAACACTCTCTAAAATCTCTTACGCTCAAAGCGTTACTTAATCTCAATCTCAAGTGTTTACATGAATATGCAATTAACTTAAATTACATATTCAAGGTTTATCAATATTTCTCACTTTACATGGATAGACAACTCTCACTAGTTTCTTACCCAAAACATCTCATTCACAAACTCCCAACATCCATACTAACATTTCCGATTACTATAAACACTCTAAAATAACAACACAATTATTTTAACAAACCACTAAGAAGGCGGTCCCTCAGGAATACTATCACTTCTTAGTACCTGGTTATAGCCTCAACTATAACGGAAAATCCCCTAATGATTCATTCTTACGAGCAATGATCATTAGTACTCGGTTATGGACTTTTCCATAACTAAAATGACTAAGTGTTGAGCTCGTAGTCTCAACACTAGTAAGCATATTTTTAACCGGCCATCAATCTCATCAATCACAACATTATACACATGATAATGTTCAATAACATTTATATATAAACATAAAACTACAGCAGCCCCAACTTATTACATTTAATTCTAAAAAATTACCGAAAAACGGAAAAGCGCCTAAAAATCGATGAAATACCAATTATTCAATCCTTATACTTTCTAAACCAATTCTCATGGAAAATAATCATAAATAACTTACAAAAATCCCAGAATTAGATTCATGCGCATTCAAAAACAATTGAAACTAAAATCATCAAATTCCGCCGAAAAATGTCTAAACTAGTTATAACCGAAAAGTTAATTCTCCCAATAGATTTTTCGGTGTTTCCAATAATATTTCTCATCCTAAAATTCCAGAATATCATGATTAAATATGTAGAATAGATTTAGCTACGGTAAGTGCCTTAGATTTCTCTAAAACTCCACCAATGATCAAACCGTTAACTCACCTTGAAATTCGCTAAATCCGAACTTTAACGCTACTTTCCTCTACAAACCAGACCTGAAACGGGGGTCCTAAATAATTAAATTACATGCTAAAACAGTCACAAAAGGTACAAAAAAGTTTGGGGTTCGACGGCTCGAAGAACGGGAAAAAACAAACGACGAACGGATCGCCGTCGGGAAGGGGATAATCATGGCGCTGCTATCCCCTTGCCGTGGCTGAACCGTGGCCTTTGGGTCATGGTTTGGTTGCGTTTTCAAGTTTCAGGTGATCGGTTTTGATGGGTTTTGGTTTTAGGCAAAAGAGATCAATACTGATTAAGTTTTAAGCAAAATGTTGGGAATTGGAAAGCAATATGGAATGAGTTTCATAATTTAATATCAAACTAAAAATTCTAGAATTTAAAGAGAATAAAGATTGATCCAAATCACTCACCCAATGATAGGAAAACACGGAATCGAACTACTATCTTCGCCTACAACTTTCCACGATCAAAAAGAACACCTAACATGAACAATTGACGAGCCAAACGTCAAATTCCATGGGTAAGGGGCGGTGGCAATGAGAAATTCAAAAAGGGAAGAAAATTTTACCTTCTTGATCGGAAAGAAGATCCCCAACTACTCCAAATCCTAAATCGATACGCGGAACGACGAACAAACGAATCGGAACTCGGGTTTCCTGCTTGAGAGGCAGCGGCTTGGATGAGGAAGAGGAGAAAGTCTAAAAATTTGAGAATGAGAAATGGGAAGTCATCTTAGGTTAGAAATTGCGAGTTGTCATATTTACGAAACTGCCACACACCTTAAAACGCCTATATCTTGATCAACGGGTCTCAGAACGACGAACCGTCAAGGTTCAAATTTCAAAGTTTTTAGGAAAAATACCATAATACTCTTTTTGAAAGAACACGATATTTCTTTTCTAATTAATCGATCAAGCCTGATTAATATTATTTTAAAAAAATATTGATTTTAACTACCTCGTAACAGGGCGTTACAATTATCATTTCATGTTTAAATCATTTTATTTTTTATTTCATCCTACATATTTTTAATATTAATTTGACTTAATTATATACTAAATTAATTTTAAAAAACGATGAGTTTTTATCAAATGCAAAGAGTTTTCGTATTTTTATAAATTAGACAATCAAGAAAATGTTTAAAACTTTCTTAGTATTTTCAATTTGTAAAATAATTTTACAATTATATTTATAAAGGAAAATTTTTTAATTTCACAATTATTCATAAAAATACTTTTAATTTAAATATCTCAAATTATAATGTGCATTAAATTTTTCATTGATACTTGATATTTCTTGTGCAACGCACGTGTCATATGACTAGTATATATAGACATACACGAATAGGGGTGTTCAAAATCCCTGTCGGGGGATGGGGACCCGCCTTTACTGGGATGGGAAACATTTTTCCCCGTTATAATTTTGGAGACGCGGACAAAGAATGCATTCCCCGCGCTGCACCCACCCCGATCTCCAAAATTATTTAATTAATTAATATTTTTGTATTAGTACTATTATTAATCATTTAATTTATATAAGATTAAAATTTTAAATCTAAAATATATATAATATATCTAGTAGTACTAATTATAATATAATTAAATATATTTATAAATTTAATAAATATTACGGTAAAAATACCATTTTGGTCGCTGAACTTTCACTCAAGTTTCATTTTCGTCCCTAAACTTTCAAAAGTTACATTTTTCGTCCCTGAACTTTCAAATTCGTTTCATTTTGGTCCTTTAGATTGTATTTTCCGTCTAAGACACTAATTGAGGGCTTATGTGGCATGTAATTGATGATGTCACATTATATAAATATATCGTGAGGTTAAATACCATAGAAAAATGAATATAATGGAAGGTTAATCTCATATTTTTCTCCTCAATTCCAGTCGTAAATCTCACTGTATATTCATTTTTCCACGTCATTTAACATCATTGAACATTTATATAATGTCACATCATCAATTTATGCCACATAAGCCCTCTGGTACTGTCCTAGATGGAAAAATGCAGATTGAAGGACTAAAATGAAACGAATCGTAAAGTTCAGGGATGAAAAATGTAATTTTTGAAAGTTTATGGACAAAAATGAAACCTGAGTGAAAGTTCAGGGACCAAAATGGTATTTTACTCTATTTAAAAAGTACTTTGTAAATGGGGAAAAATTCCCCGTGGGGAATCCCATCCCCATAAATACTTCGTTGGGAATCCCCATCCTTGTCCACGAATTTTTAAAGCGAGGATTTTAGTAAAGATGGAGAATGGTTTAAGATGTGGGAATGAAGATGGGGAATGCATGCCCTGCCCCGCGCCGCCCCGCAAACACCCCTATACACGAATAAAAGGGCACTAATATAATAAAGATTGAATTTTCATGAACAATAACATAAATATTAATCTCAAATTCAATGACAAGAAAGCAAACTTCCAGCGCACATACCATATGTAAAAGAATAAAGCATATATCGTATATGCAAATATGACATCTCAAAAAAAACAAAGCACTCAACCCACCCCTCTTGAATCTTGATTCTCAAAATCATCATATATAGAAGAAAATAAAGAATTGCGATCGAAATAAATACATCTTCATATGACAGCAAGAATTAGTTCAAAATAATTAATGTTTTGAATGATTAAATCATCACCCTTCACCCTCGGAAATTATAGTTCTTATTTTTAAAATTATAAAATTTGATTTAGGTTTAAAAATAACATTTTCTTTTCTTTTCTTTCTTTCTTTCATTAATTTTTTTCATTTATATTATTAAATGATCGATTTTATTATTGTTTTTTAGGCTTTTAATTGTAATGTTTTAAATTAAAAGGATAAAATACAAATAAGACCATGTGGTTTTAGTCAAATACATTAATATCCTGTGTAGTTTGAAAATGGAAAATTATGCTCCGTTCGAGTTCTAACGTTAATTTTTTTAAAGTCATAACTTTTTCATTTGAACTTTGATTTAGATGATTCAAAATGTTTTGAAATCCTTGTTTCACACTCTATGTTATGGTCACTTCAAAATTTAAAATAGTTAATAAAAAAAAGAGTTTATCATCATCAAAACATTAGGTATGAATAAATCTATAAACTCTTTTATCTACTAATGGTTTTGAAGTGACCATGACGTAGAGCTTGAAACAACGATTTCAAAATATCTTGAATCATCGAAATTGGAGTTCAAACTTAAGAAATTATGACTAAAAAAATTAACGGTGTTGGAAGGAAGGGATATCATTGACATAATTTGGAAACATGTGGGTGTAATTTGTCAATTTCAAACTATTCAATATCCCATACTAAATTAGATAAATTGATTCGTTTTAGTGTATTCTAAAAAACAGATTATGATGTGGGTGAGTTTAGATATTATCAGGAAGTCCATATAGATTATTAATAAATAGAAAGATAATAATTATTCAGGGGTTTAAATTCAAAATCTCTAAATCTCATATCATATTAAACAATTGAACCAAAAAACTTAAAAGCTATATTTAAACTAAAATAAATTTGTTCTTTTAAACATACTCTTGACCAATTATTTATAAACATAATATCTACTCAAATTTTAGATAACAACCCATCAAAGAAATTGGATTGAATTTGAGCCATTAAAAATGAGGATTTTGGAAACTTTTCTTTTTAAAAAATCAATAGCATCAATCCAATCCAAGTCAAAATTTGTTTTTTAGTTTTTGAAATTGGAACTTGAAAGGGGTTTAACAAGAGGAAAAGTAGGCTGCAGCTATCTCACAAATGGTACAAAAATTAGGACGATTACGATAGCCCCACGAGGAAGTAACATGCACAAGAGGAAAGTAGGCATCATTTTGCCATTGCCAATTTGTTGTTTGTATTTCACACAAAGAGAATTAGAAAGCTCTCATTCTCAAGAAGGGGAGAGATCATTAGAGCCCCCCACAAAAAAATAAAATAAAAAGACACCAAATCACATGGGTTTTGGTACCCCCTTTACAACAAAGGTTATACCTAATGTGGGTTTTATATTTTAAATAGAAAAAATAAATAAAACTCTCCAAATTGGGAATATAGAGAGAAAAGCAAACAACACCAAAGACAAAGCACTTTGGGGTATCAAATGGGGGACCTTTCACACATGGGTGTTGCTTCATCTCTTGTGCAAATTGTGGAGCCAAATCCTTTCTCTCTTTTAAAAGGTTTTTTTTTTTAAAATTAAAAAAAAATTAAGAGAGAATCTTTTTTGCCCAAAAAAAATGTTGGTTGGAAGCACACATAATATTTTCTTTCATAATCTCTATGTCTATCTTAGTACATTTTGACATTTTCTTACTAAAACTAAATTTATCGTTAATTTTTCTAGTACTTTGTCTTAATCACATTGTTTGTGCAATCTATAAACAAACTTTCCTAAGATGAAAATTATTGGCAAGCGGGTTTATATGTTATATCCCACCACCAAGCCCAAGTAGGCATTTGGAAACTATTCTACGGAATGACTTTCTTCCGTTATTTTGAAAATAGTTTTTAAAAACGATTTAAAGTGTGATTTGTATTTAAAGAGGTTATCAATATACACTAACTAAATCTTTTTCTTTTCAAAATACATTTTAAAACAATCAATTAATCTCTTTTCTTTTCGGGTCAATGTTAAAATATTTTAGTTAATCGACCCTTTGAAATTAATGATGCATCAAGGGATCGAGATGTTCAAGTTGATCCATGAAACCAATTATTTGAAGAATAATAATAATATTTTTTAAAAAAAAAACAAACAAACATTTGCATGGGTTGAGCATATGACTGAACAAATTGAGTAATCATATCCAAATTGAAACCAACTTCTAATAATGAACCTTTAGCCCTCTTCAATTATATGATGAGTATATATATATATATATATAATTTCTTTTGTCCTAAAAAAATATTACACTTGTAATTTTTAAACTTTTATTTAGTAATAATTACAAGGGAAAAAAAAAAGAAGTTATAAATGTGTGGCATTGTCCAGAATTGAGAATCCAAGGACCAGCACACGTGAGGTTTCATCTGTGATCTGCCATACTGCCAATCAGAAACTATTTCCCTGCAAAATCAAAGTACACTGTACACCACCATTACAATGGGTAAGACTTTGTTGTAAAATAGGAATGATAAATGTATTTGCGGAAGCAATAGTAGTCACTCAAAGTTTTGTAAAACAATGAGAGATAAATTGGAAAAATACGAGAGAGAGATTTAGAGTTAAAAGATGATCTTCAATTACAATTGAGATATTTTTAACATCGTAGGCTTACACTTATATAGGACATGAATGAAGTCCTATTAAACATTAATTAAAGTTAAAAACTTAAAAAGTAATTAAGAAACTATTAATTGAAGAGTTATTTATACCGAAGTTAAACAAAGTTGAAAGTTTAACTTCGGTTGCAATGAACAACATAAATGAAAAAAAAACTGAAAATTTAAAAGCAACTTAATTAAAGAAAAAAACTCATTTAATCTCAACACTCCTCCTTGAGATTTTTCTTTGTCAAACCCAATTTACTGCGCAAAAGTTCAAATTGTCCATATGGCAAAGCTTTTGTCAGAATGTCAGCAAGTTGCATTTCTGTACTACAATGATTGAGTTTGATCTCACCTGCTTTTTCCGTTTCCCTCAACAAATGAAACTTGACTTTAATGTGTTTTGTTCTACCATGCTGTACAGGATTTGAGGCAATAGCAATAGCAGACTTGTTATCACAAAACAATTCTGTAGGTTTTTCTTGTGTAAATCCCAAATCATCAAGTAATTTGCGAAGCCATATTGCTTGATTAGCGGCTGATGCCGCTGAAATATATTCAGCTTCAGCAGTTGATTGAGCCACAACTTCTTGTTTCTTTGAATTCCAAGAAAAAACTCCAGTACCAAGAGAAAAAACGTAACTGGAAGTGCTTTTAGAATCATCAACACAACCAGCCAAATCACTATCAGTATATCCAATCAAATTCGAATCACCAATGGACTCAAACCAAATTCCAAAATCAAGAGTACCCTTCAAGTATCTAAGTACCCTTTTAGCAATGCCAAAATGAACTTCACTAGGAGAGTTCATGTATCTTGAAAGCATACTTGCAGCGAACATTAAGTCCGGCCTAGTTGCGGTTAGATATAGCAAACTTCCTATCAAACTTCTATAATTTGTAGGATTAGAAAGTTTCTCACCATCATTCTTAGAGACTTTTAAATTCAATGCTAGTGGGGTAGACACACTTTTACATGTGTCCATCTTGAATTTCTTCAAAATTTCTTGGGCATATTTTTTTTGAGAAATAAAAATACCATTTTCTTCTTGATCAATCTCCATGCCAAGAAAATAGTGCATGTAACCAAGATCAGACATCTCAAACATTTTTTCCATCTCAACCTTAAATTTTTGTAGCATTTGATCATCATTTCCAGTTACAAGCATGTCATCAACATAAAGAGAAAGGATGAGTTGTTTAGAATTATCACCAACCTTGACATATAGAGTAGATTCACTCATACTCCTCCTGAATCCTTGATGAAGCAAATAAGAATCAATTTTGCTATACCAAGCACGTGGTGCTTGCTTTAGTCCATAGAGAGCCTTTTTCAGATGATACACTTTGTCTTCTTTACCTTCTTCTATGAACCCTTCAGGTTGACTTACATAGATCTCCTCCTCAAGATCTCCATTCAAAAATGCTGATTTGACATCTAAATGAAATATTTTCCACCCCAACTGTGCAGCTAAAGCAATAATCAACCTTATAGTGTCATGTCGTGCAACTGGCGCAAATGTATCTCCATAATCAACTCCAGGTTGTTGTGCATAACCTTTTACTACTAATCTTGCTTTATATTTGTTGATCGAGCCATCAGAATTAGTCTTCACTCTGAACACCCATTTAACACCTAAGATGTTCTTTCCCTGAGGTTGCTCTACAAGCTTCCATGTATTATTTTTGTTAATCATATCCATTTCAGCTTCCATGGCAGCAACCCAATCACCAAATTTTGAAGCTTCATAATAGCTATTTGGTTCAACAATAACAAGATTACATCTTTCATAGACATCAGCAAGTGATCTTACCTTATAATTAGAACCATCTCCAGTTGCTTCAACTAAGTCATCATCCTCCAAGGGAATGTCTTGACTATCAACATCAATAGCATCAATTGAATTGGAAGAAGATTCAATTAATTTTGGATCTTCAATGTTGGTGGGGGAGTCTCTCACAATTTCTTGCTTCTCAAAATCCCAATGAGAATCTTCATCAATGACGACATCGCGACTTGAGATAATTTCTTCAGTGTTCAAATTAAAAATTCTATACCCTTTTGAGTTAGGAGCATAACCAAGAAATATTCCCTTAATTGCCTTTTCATCAAGTTTAGATCTTTTTATTGAAGGAACGAAAAAATAACAAATAGATCCAAAAATCTTCAAATTTTTAATGGAAGGTTTTCTACCTGACCAAGCTTCATAAGGTGTCATGCTCTCTACTGCCCTTGTGGGTAGTCTATTGAGTAAGTAGACAGCGGTACAAACAGCTTCTGCCCAAAATTTCTTTGGTAGTTTTTTTCCAAAGAGTAAACATCTTGCCATCTCCATCACAGTCCTATTCTTCCTTTCAGATACACCATTTTGTTGTGGTGTATATACAATGGACAGTTGATGTTGAATTCCCAAATCTTCACAAAATTTGTTAAATTGTTTGGAAGTATATTCTTTCCCATTATCTGTTCTCAAAGTTTTGAGCTTGGAACCACTTTGAGTTTCAACCAAATTCACAAACTTCTTAAAAATTTCAAAAACTTGAGACTTTTCAGTCAAAAAATAAACCCAAGTCAATCTTGTTAAATCATCAATAAAAAGAATGAAATATTTATTGTTACCCAAAGATGCGGTGTGCATAGGGCCGCAAACATCACTATGCACCAACTCAAGCTTCTCCTTGGCTCTAAAACTACCTTCTTTTGGAAAAGGTAGCTTATGCATCTTCCCTTCTTGGCAAATGTCACAAATCTGGTCGAACGAAACAAAACCAAAAAAATCTTCGACCATGTTAAAAGAGTGCAAAATTTTCAAAGCTTTTCCGTTGTAGTGTCCGAAGCGATGATGCCATTTTTTGCTTTCTTCCACTTTAACATTTAGAGCATGATGATATAGAGAATCACCATTTAAAAAGAAAGCATTTCCAACCATATTGACCCTAGCGATCTCAGCTCCATGTGGATCATAAATAACACAGGAAAGATCTTTGAATATCACAGAAAATTTGCTATGCAACAATTGAGGAATACTAAGCAAGTTTTGAGATAATCTTGGAACAAATAAAACATTTGATATTTTCTTTTCACCTTGCTTTGTATGCATGATGACAGCACCTTTGCCTTCAGCTTGAACTGTCTCTCCATGTCCAAGGACCACTTTTGACATTGAGGATTTATCAATGTCACTAAAAAGATTTAAATCTTTAGCCATGTGGTTGGTGCAACCGCTATCAATAAGCCATGAGTTTGATTTTTTTTCATCAACATGAGAAGCCATAAATAAAAAAGCCGTCTCTTGATTAGTCTCATCTGCACAATTTGCTTGTTGAGAGGATTCAGAAGCCTTGTTTTGTTTGATACGACAAAACTTCTCCGTGTGACCATCTTTTTTACAATAATCACAATGATAAACTTGTTTGTTTTTGAACCAACAATTTTTTTCTGCATGGTTGTTTTTTTTACAAAAACGACAAGGAGGAAAATTTTCCTTCTTCGACTCTCCTCCTTTTCCTTTACTCCCATGGTCATCGACTCTTTTTTTATAATCCTTTGTCATAGATTTCTTTCCTTTGAACTTGACCATAAAAGCACCTTCAACATGCTCCTCGTTACGCATGGTCTCTCTTTGTTCCTGGGCTTGTAATTTGCTAATTAGCTCAGCTATAGAAAGAGTAGTCAAATCGCAGGACTCCTCTATGGCTGAGATCTTTGACTCAAATCTACTAGGAACACTAACCATTATTTTTTCCACGACCCTTTGATCAGAAAAATTTTCACCTGCAAGTCTGATTTGATTCACGGCAGTCATTACTTTTGTTGTATAGTCCCTCACGAGTCGAATCCTTCATTTTCAACATCTCAAACTCTCTTTTGAGAGTTAATAATTTGATGACCTTCACCCTTGTGCTTCCTTCAAATTCCTCCTTTAATTTGTCCCAAGCTTCCTTTGCCGTCTTACAATCAATAATCCTTGCAAAAATAGGATCCGATAAAGAGGCATGAATAATAGATAAAGCCTTGGGCCTTTTTAACTTCTCCTCCTCATGTTGTCTTATTTGATTCAATGTTGGATTTGCTCTTATTTGTGGAGGATCGGCATCATTCAAAACATATTCCCAAACACCAAGTGCTTCGAGATAGGATTGCATTTTAACAACCCAAAATTGGTAGTTTTCACCATTAAATTGTGGAGGACTGGAAACACCAAAATTGGAAGACATGTTGTAAATGTGAAATTGAAATTCTCCTCTCTAAAATAAAATCACGACCCTTTAAATCTAAGGCTCTGATACCACTGTTGTAAAATAGGAATGATAAATGTATTTGCGGAAGCAATAGTAGTCACTCAAAGTTTTGTAAAACAATGAGAGATAAATTGGAAAAATATGAGAGAGATTTAGAGTTAAAAGATGATCTTCAATTACAATTGAGATATTTTTAACATCGTAGGCTTACACTTATATAGGACATGAATGAAGTCCTATTAAACATTAATTAAAGTTAAAAACTTAAAAAGTAATTAAGAAACTATTAATTGAAGAGTTATTTATACCGAAGTTAAACAAAGTTGAAAGTTTAACTTCGGTTGCAATGAACAACATAAATGAAAAAAAAACTGAAAATTTAAAAGCAACTTAATTAAAGAAAAAAACTCATTTAATCTCAACAGACTTCAAAACTATATAAAATATATATAAAAAATAATTTTTAACTTTTAGAGAAAAAAAAATTGTTTTTACCCCTCTATTCAACGTCAATGGAAACTGGAAAGTGAAACAAACACCATAAATTATGGATATTTTATATAACTTACCCTAAAAAATGTGATCACTTTTCTAAAAATATTTTGACCTTTATTTCAACTAAAATCATTACTCTCCCGTTTCAAATCTATGTGATGAACCTCCTTTTACATTTTTTTAATATTATTTGGGGAGGAGAGGCTCAATCTGCGAGCATATAAAATGAGACATTAATGTCTAACCAATTGAGCTATCCGTAAATACAGTCTTCCATCTGTATTTATTGTGAAACCCCACATCCCTCTCAATTGTTAAAAAAAAAAGGTTAATTTCAGTAATGGATAAATTAATGTTGTTTATTACAGAAAAAAACAATATTTTATGTGTATATATATATATGTGTGTGTATATATATATATATATATATATATATATATATATATATATATATATATATATATATATATGTGTGTGTGTGTGTGTGTGTATATATATATATATATATATCAAAACTACTCAAAATTATCACCAGCTAAATTAAATTACATTGTGAAAAGACAAAACATATCCTTGATTTATTTTTCCGTAATTTGTGCAAGATTTAAGAAAAGTTATAAAATCCCTTAAATGTTGTAAAACTAAAATAAAATTTAAATCTAAAAAATATAAAAATACAAAAAAAAAACCTTCAACTTCCTGATTTTCTTCCAGGAAATATCGAATTTCTTTCTTCTTCGATCATCCCCTTCCTGAGGTTTCTACCCTAACTCTTGTGTAATCCAATTAAACTATAAATAAATAAAGGAATAATCCTGAGTGGATTACGAACTCCTGTTCGCAAGAGACAAGTCTTTGATTTGCATAGGTAAGAGTGACTCGATATAGTTCGCTCAATATGCTTCGCACTTTGGGGATTGCATTTTGCTTATAGCTAGGAACGTAATTACACAAGAATGGAATTCACTCTTTTCCATATAGAAAAATAGATAAGTAGTTCACTTATGAACTGATTCGGTCTTGAACAGCGGGGCCCCATATTCCTCTAATCAAGGAAATGGTAAAGACGTATAATGGAGATTATGTAAGGTTGTTCATTAGAGAATCAGTTAGGCTTAAGGAACAAGATGTATCATGGAGGTTAATACGGTGCAAATACCTAGCCATGGATACGAACTAATTTGTGAAGGATCAAAGTGTAGTTAATGATATTAGCCAATGGACATAACTATGTCTACAGTACTAAGAGTGCAACTCTAGATATTTAGTAGAGTTATCTAGGAGTTAATGAATAAGAATTAATTGATTGAAGGAGTTCAATCAATGTAATTCTAGAACATGTAATTGAGAACATAAATTAATGATGATTAATTTCTTTGGAAAAACAATTTCAAGTATTTGATTTGAAGTTGTCAAATCAATTAAGGCAAATACAAATAGAAAAGTCTATTTGTTTAATTAAATGAAATTAAATAGAGGAGTCCGTTTAATTATTTAAGTAATGGTGAAATTAAATAGAAGAGTCTATTTAGTTATTTATTAAATACAGGAGTCTATTTAATTATTAAATAGAGAGATTAAATAGAGGAGTCTATTTAATTTAATTAATTTTGAAGTTGTCTAAAATTAATGGGGATTTAAATAGAGGAGTCTATTTAAATATTTAATTTGAAGAAGTCAAATTAAAGAGGAAATAAATAAAATAAGTTTTATTTATTTATTTATTTAATGGAATTGTTCTATTAAATAAAAAGAAAACTAAAATACCCAATATTGTCATAGAGATGACATGGTGGGCGTGTGAGCCTTAATGGTACCCAATTATTTGCATTTTATTTTAATTAAAATATATGAATATCTTAATGGTTAAGATATGAAATAATTATTTTAAATTAATAAAGATTAATTTAAATAAAAGATATGGGATTATCTTATTATGGAATAAGATATTATATCTTAATTATTTAAAATATGTTTTAGAATATCTTTATTAATTATTTGATAATTAAAAAGATATTCAAAGATTTTCTGAGGTCTTGGTGTTTCCTATAAATAGGACCTTTGGGATGAACCCAAAACACACACGGTTAAGCAACAAAGAGATAGGCTCAGAAAATTCATCTTTCTCTCTCATTGCCGTCGCCACCCCTAGGGTATATGGAAGAAGTTTTTTCTTCTCTCTTCCTTTTTCCAAAGAGGATAGAGCCCACGCACCGATTCTCTTTTGTGCTTAATGAGGAAGATCTTTTTGGTGGTCCCAGGATCGTAACCATGGAAGAACGAGGAAGAGCCAGACACTTCTCGACAAGAGTTAGTATTCAATTTTATGCATTTAGTTTTTGTTAATATTATACTGCAAGGAAAGATCCTTGAGACTGCCGTTTGAGAACTCTTTTAGAGACTTCAATCCCAACAACTCTAACTGTCATTAATACTTCTTCAAGCTCTGAAATTGTTTAAACAATATCACTGTTAGTTTTTTTGCAAAAGAATATCACTGTTAGTTGTACAATGCTAAACTGTGTATAATTGATAAACAAAAAAATAAAAAGTATTTATTTTCTTTAAAAAAAAGGTTAACAAAAATAAACCAAATACAATATTAAATTGAAAAAAAATAACATAAAAATAATTTTTGAAAAAAAAAATCATAAATCATTTAACACATTTATAATTGATAAACAAAATCATAAATCATTTAACACATTTATAATTGATAAACAAAATCATAAATCATTAAACTGAAATGAGGATTTCAAAATATCTTGAATCATTCAAAACAGAGTTCAAACGGAGAAGTTATGGCCAAAAGAAAATTAATGGCATTGAAAGGGAGGGGTCTGATCGAAAAAATTTGAAACCACATGGGTGTGATTTGTCATTTTCAAACCACATGAGGTGTTCATGCATTTGAAACAAACCACATGGGTCTCACTTGTATTTTACCCTATTTTTAAATAAAAAATGACTTTTTTCTTCTAATTCCCCGATCCCTTCCCGACTTTACCTCACCCTGACTCTGACCTCGACCCCGCCACTTAAACGAGGTGGGGTCGGAGTCAGAATTAAATAAGGGGATAGGAATGACTAGTTTTCACTAAAATGGGGCGGGTATTAAATGGGAGAATGTAAAAGTAAAAAAGAAGAAGGGTAAAGATGGAAGAAAATGTGGAAAAGAAAAAAAAAACAAAAAGTGGAAAAGATGGGAGAGAAAGAGGGACAAATGAAATGAATGAATAAAACAGGTGCACGTGGATAGGGGAGCCACACGTGCACAATGATCACTCATTCTTTTACGTGGCCTCTCTGTCTCTCTGATAAAATAAGAAAACGACATAGCTATCAAACAAACTAACCCCTCTTTTCCTTGGATACGGATCTCCTTCTTCCTGCTTTTCCCATAATTTATTATTTCTTATCCTTCTCTTTCTTCTTATATCCTTTCATTACTATTTTTCCTTGCAAATCTTAATCAAATATTTTGTAATTTTTATAAAAATATCCCTATATATAATAAATTTTGAATAGTTCAATTACAATATGATTAACAGAGTAAAAAAATGTTACATTTAATTGAAGTATATAATTAATAATATAATTTAATTGAAGTATATAATTAAAATCAAAATTTTAGAAGTATCAAATTTATATAATTCCTAAAAGTAAAAAGACTAAATATAGATAACTTTAATAGTTTAACTCAGAACTCCCTTAAAATGAAGGTTTGAGTCTCGTTTCCATTAATTTGATGTAATATAAAAAAATAGGACTAGATATATAATTTATATTTTGGGGGGAATTACTCAAATAGCTGAATATATATATAATTACTCAGTGGTATAACATAATTTTTTAAAATTTATCAAAATAGTATATTTTTACTAGTTCCTAAATTAGTGAACTGTCTACTTTTAATATTTATTTTAGATTGAATAATTGTTATCAAGATGAATTTGTAAGAATTAAAACTCTCATTTATTAAATTGATTTTATACATTATTTCATCAAAATAACATATATTCCTTCTAGTTTACTAGAATATTTTTTTTTTTTTAACAGACTAGTTTACTAGATTATTGAACTAGTACTGAATTCATATTTAAATAATAATTAAACTATTTAAATGAATAATTAAAAATAGTGACATTTTGATTAATACATTATGAAAAATCTGTTAAATGTTTATTTTTTTTTATACGTAACATGCAAACAAAACAATGTCATCATTAGAAAATATAGGTTTGCTCAACTTATCAAGATATCTCGCTCCCTCTCTTGAGAAATAAAACTTTAATTCGAATCCCAATTCGAAAGGGACCTCAGCCTGCAAATTAAATGCAGATTCAATCTCTCTCCATATATGTATATATGCTTTTCTTTCCTTTTCTCTTCCCTTTTGAGTTTTTTATGAAATTTTCAAAGCTTAGATTGTGATTCTCAAAGTAGTGGCAGAGAGTCAAAAGTTAGTTTTTTTTCTTCTTACTTTCGGCACTTTGCCAGACAAAATTAGCTACTAGACTTCTAAATGAATAGTTATCTTTAAAGGGCGTTTGTTTCTGGTACTGACGGATCTAGGATCTCAATCAAGGAGAGGCACAATATGAATTATAGTGTACACAATTTAGTATATAAAAAACTTTACCCTCATCATTAGTAATTTTTATACTTAAAAAATATAGAAATACAATTTTTAAAATACCACTACTTATGTCATTTTTATTTATTTTTTACCTATATAAAACATCAATATAAATTATAAAAAGAAGGAAGAAAGTTTTAAAAAACAATATCATAAATATCAAGATAACTTATATTTGATCCCGTGTTTCATTTCAAAGCATGGTACTAAGTAATAATGAAATCATTACTAAAAATGATATTAATGTTGATTTTGCAATTCATTTATTTTATTTTAATTAACACTTGAACTATTATATCTATTATATATTTTTTCAATATTTTTCATAAAAATTATTGAAGAAATCTCGATATGAATTATTTATTCATATTGAATAGTGTATAATTTTTCTTTTTTTATAATTTCTAATTGATCGGTCACTGGTGAAACTAAATAATTACAAATAACTTTTAATTATTGAGATAAAAAGTAGTTATAAAATAAGAAATAAAATAATGTATAAAGACTAATAAATAACACACAAAATTAAAATTTATCGTTTCATATAAAAAAAATCATTTATCATAAACTTCAACTAAAATCACTAAATTTGAAGAAAAATTGGTAACAATAAGTATAAAAATAATATCAAATCATTTAAAACCAAAATAATTACAATAAATAGATGAGAAAAAATAGTGCATATAGAGCATTAAAATAATAATTATGTGTATTATTCAAATTTTTTTTTACCAAAATACATTTTTTTAATTATATATAATTGAAAAAAAATTCCCAAGTGGGGGGGGGCATGTGCCCCCCGATCCTCAAGTAAATTCGTCCCTGGTTTCCAGGCCATTTGTATGGGATTGAGATGCATGGGAATAAGATGCATGGAACGAGGTGCCCGAAAACGAGATCACTGTGTTTAGTTTTGGATGGGGATGTGAATGATAAAATTATAATATAAAACTAATTTCTCCTTTTCTCCTCTCTTTCTTTCTTTCTCTCATCTATTCCATGGGGTTGATGAGAACCTCATGTGTTTTGAAGGGGATCTAAACCTCATGGAGGGAGGCTACGGGATCCCCATGGAGCTTAGATCTCCTTTCCCTATTGTCAAAACAAACATGAGATTGGGATAAAATTACCATGGGGTTTAAATCGCCACCTCCAAACACTTGAAACAAGGACCAAATACTTCCCGAATTTATTTTAAATAAATACCTCCTGAACTATGTAAGTTGTGATAAATAACTGCTGAACTATTTTTTTAAACAACCCCGGGAATTATATGAGTTGTGAGAAGTAACCCTTGAACTATTTTTTTAAGTAAATACCCCTGAACTTTTACAAGTGATTAAAATAAACTCTTTTTTTACACCCGCTAAATTTGATGACATACTATATAAAGTTTTGGTCTAATATTAAAAAAATTATCTCTAGAAGCGAGTCATATGAGTTGTAAGAGAGACGAAAAAAATTAAACGGGTGAAACATTTATAAAAATTTAGGGGGTAGTTACGAAGACAATAGTTTAGGATTGTTTGTCAAAAGTTGCATAGTTCATGGGGTATTTATCACACTCACAACCTACATAGTTCAAAGGTGTTTTTTCCCCTACATTTTCTAGGATATAATTTGGCCACATTTTTAATTGGGATTGTTTTTTACATTAAAATGGAAATTATTTTAGAAATATATTTCTTTTTCATATAAATTATTTAAGTTATGATTATTTTATAATAAATACTGATTACACATTTTTTAAATTGAGGTTACTCAAATTTCACTTATAGAAATCTCTCTAAAAAAATGTATCCATATATTATCTTTTGGAGATAGTTAATTTTATTAAGATGCTTCCATTTAATTATAAAAAAAATCAATAAAACAAAAATATGATGTCTCTAATCAACTGTCTCCCTAATTTTACATTTTTTTCATTACTTTAACAAAGAGCAAAGTCAGATTCAAAATATTTTATATAATTATTGCTTTATCAAATGAATTTACACTTCTTTATGTATGATTAAAAATTGTAATTTAAATAAGTTTTAAGACGAATTTTATTCTAAGTGGTGTATTATTGCTCTAATGGCTTAGCTAGGGCAGGTGTTGTTCTTAAATGAGTTATACATTAAGATTTAAACTAGTTTTAGAAGTAATCAGTTTTTAGAGTACCAAATAAAAAAAACAGTCACTATTAATTGATTATTATAGATATAGTCATTTTTCAATTTTTCTATGAAATTTATATCTATTATGCCCTTCTATTTTTTTAAACTTTTGAACCTATTAATATAGATAATCTTTTAAATTATCGCCCTATTTTACATGATTTGATTAAGTTTATATGTATTTTTTTCCAATTACACCCTCCATTCTAATTATATAGATTGAATAAAACTTTAATAGAAATACATAATACTAAACGATATCATATGGAAGAAACTAACACACAAAATTATGTGGAAAACCCCTTTTATAAAAAAGGGGTAAAAGAGAGATAAATTCACAATGATATAAATTGTAAAAAAATATATCAAGTGGTGTTGGTGCTCGTCACAATATAGTAATAATATAAACGAAAACGATAAAATCATATTTCAAGTATACTATACATCCTTTACACCTTAATAAAGTATATGTGTTTAATGGGGAGAGCTTGGATCGTATTTTTGTAATCCAATCACTTTAAAAAATCATATTATAGATTTTTTAAGTCGGATCAAAATAGAATTTGATTCACTTATCATTAACAAATTCATAAAGTTAAATATATTCTTTCTTCACAATAAATTTTGAATTAAAATCCGAGACAATATAAATTTAAAATTATATAGTTTCAATTAAGTAGAAAAAATATTACATCACCAAATTAGACTTGACATTTAATAGCTATGCATGACAATGCAAACAAAACATGATCCATCAAAATAATAAGACAAATAGTAAATTACAATTGAGATCGACTGTTGTGGATAGAAGAGGGCTAGAGCAAAGAGCCAGAGCCTTGATACCTACACCTTTTGATTTTTAACCACTTATTATGGGATAAAATTAATATTTGGATAAACATTAATAAATCAATTTCTTAAGGGCAGTTTGTAAATCTAGTAATTTTCTTAGTAACATTTATAAAAATAGTAATTCTAAAAATATTTATAAATATAGAAAATTTTGATAATATGAATCAATAATAAACATTGAATTATATATTTTTACACTAAGTTTATAATTGTTATACACATTTTTCATTGTTAATCACTTATTAACATAGTAAAAATTGATATATTTGCAAATACTTTTTAGAGTTGATATTTTTACAAATATTGCATCAAAATCTACTACCCAATGAAACTTCCCATTTCTTAATTATTGATTTAATCTAATTGTTCAACGAATGAAACCAACTACAAACAGGTGGAACTTGGATTTCTTTTGACGGGACAATTTTTATAAAGGTATTTCAAAAAAATGAAAGGATAAAAGAAATTGGGTAAATTACATTTTGACCTTTGAGTTTTGGATATCGTGTCTATTTGGTTCATTTATTTTCAATTTGTGTCTAAGTGCTTCTTGAGTTTTGGACGTTGTGTCAATTTAGTCTTCACGTTTTCAATTTGTGTCTAAGTGGTCTCTGAGTTTTAGACATTATGTCTATTTAGTCTTGAGTTTTCAATTTGTGTTTAAATGGTTCTTGAATTATTAGAAATAACTTTAATTAGTCCTTTTTTAAGAATATTGACTTAACACTAATATAGAATGTTTAATTGACCAAAATACTGATATGAGATTAATTATTATTTCAAATCTTAGGTCTCGATTGATGAAATATTTGAAATAATATTTAATCTCATGTCAGTATTTTGGCCAATTAAACTTGCTATGTCAGCGTTAAGTCAACATCTTGTTAAGAAGTTAACGAATATGTTAAATTAAGGATGAATCAAATTTATTTCTCATCATTCTTGAAAACCCAGAGACCTAATAGACACAATGTCCAAAACTCAGGATTACTTAGACACAAATTGAAAACGTAGAAACTAAATAGACACAATATCCAAAATTCAGGGACCATTTAAACACAAATTAAAAACACGGGGACCAAATAGACACTTTGATTTTAATAGATTTATGGGGATTTAATATATACAAATTATGGATTTTGGACCGAGATTTGAATATGAATCGAGATTGATATGAGTTTTGAATCGAGATTAGACCAAGAATTGAATTTTGGCCCGAGATTAGACCGAGATTTGGGATCTCGGATCGAGATTTCAATTAATAAAAAAAAGTATACATTCTAGCCAAAATTTCGGCCGATCGAGTCTAGGCCGAGATCTTGTACAATCTCGGCCGAGACAAGATTGGCCAGAATTTTTTTTTTTTTTTTTTTTGTTAATTGAAATCTCGGTCCAATCTCGGGCAAAAAATCAAATCTCGATTCAAAACTCATACCAATCTCGGTCCAAAATCCGGATTTTTTTTTTGTTAATTGAAATCTCAAGCCGAAATCCCAAATCTCGGTAGAATATCGAGTTAAAATTCAAATCTTGGTTCAAAACTCATATCAATCACGGTCCATATTCAAATCTCAGTCCAAAATCCAATTTTTTTTTTAAATCACCTTAAATCTAGCTTCAATTTATAAATAACAAAATATTTGAAACTAAACAAAAACATGTATTACCTTTATAGCAAGACTTGAAACGAAAGTTTGTATTAGATCAGAATAATCACTTGAAGTTTGTATTATATTAGAATAATCACTTGAAGTTAAAGAGAGTAGAGGTTTTTGAAAAGATAAAAACTACAAATGAAATGGTATTTGTTTATTCAATGAGTTTCATAAGATAAAAAAGACTTATTAAATCTTTTCAAAGGGAAATGACATCATCAAAGGGTTAAAAGCAAATGAAAATTTAATAACCTTTATTTTATTATTTTGAAGGTAAAAAATGTTGGGATTGAGGCCTCTAAAAGAGTTCTCAAATGGAAGTCCCAACGAATCTTTCCTTGTAGTATAATAAATTCAAAACGAAATGCATAAATAGAATACTAACCTTTGTCGAGAAGTGTCTGACTCTTCCTCGTTCTTTGATGGTTACGATCCTGGGACCACCAAAAAGAACTTCCTCACTAAGCACAAAAGAGAATCGGTGTGTGAGCACTATCTCCTTTGGAAAAAGGAAAATTGGGAAGAAGAATTTTCTTCCCAATACCCTATGGGTGGCGGCCAAGAAAGAGGGAGGAGAGGAATTTCCTGAGCCTTTACTTTAACTCTTTTGATTGTGTGTTTTGGGGTCACCCCAAAGGTCCTATTTATAGGAAAACCAAGTCTTCAGAAAATCTTCTGAATATCTTTTAATTAATAAATAATTAATTAAGATATTCTAAAATATATTTGAATAATAAAGATATTATATTTTATTCCATAATAAAATATTCCATATCTTTTATTTAAATTAATCAATATTAATTTAAATATATTATTCAATATCTTCCATTTAAATTAATCATATTAATTTAAATAAGATATTCTAAATATATTTCAAATAATAAAATGCAAACTCTTGGTCAACTGTTGACCAAAGTGGCGTGTGACCCCACCATGGGTCACACGCCCATGTCATCCACCAATGACGTTATTGGGCATTTTTATTTTCCTCTTATTTAATAGAACAATTCCTTTAAATAATTAAATAAATAAAACTCATTTTATTTATTTTCTCATTTAATTTGATAATTTCAAATTAAATCCCCATTAATTTTGGACAACACAAAATTAATTTAATTAAATATACTCTTCTATTTAATAATTAAATAGACTCCTCTATTTAATTTCCTTTAATTAATTGAATAGACTCCTCTATTCATTTCCAATTTTCCAAAGAGAAATTAATCGTATTAATTTATGTTCTCGATTACATGTGTTAGCTCAGAGGACTTAATGAACCTATAGGACTAAGCTCCAATGATCCAGAATTACCTTTGATTAAAACTCCTTTTAATCAATTAATTCTCATTCATTAACTCCTAGATAACTCCACTAAATATCTAGAGTTGCACTCTTAGTACTATAGACATAGTTATGTCCATTAGCTATAATCATTAACTACACTTTGATCATTCACAAGTTAGTTCGTATCCATGGCTAGGTATTTACACCGTATTAACCTCCATGATACATCTTGTTCCTTAAGACCAACTGATTCTCCAATGAACAACCTTACATAATCTTCATTATGCGTCTTTAACCTTTTCCTTGATCAGAGGAATATGGGGCCCCGCTGTTCAAGACCGAATCAGTCCATAAGGGAACTACTTATCTATTTTCCTATATGGAAAAGAGTGAATTCCAATTCTTGTGTAATTACGTTCCCAGCTATAAGCAAGATGCAATCCCCAAAGTGGGAGGCTTATTGAGCGAACTATTCGAGTCACTCTCACCTATACAAATCAAAGGCTTGTCTCTTGCGAACTGGAGTTCGTAATCCACTCAGGATTAAGATCAATTGTACATGATCAACCGGTTGATAAACAAAGTGTCTTTCTGTAACGGCTTTCCTAGAAGACAGTAAGTTTATCTTAGTCCAGTCTACTACAATCTCTATTGCAGCAACACCCCCACTCACATGTCTCTACATGAGCGATCCAGATGAGATCATTTGTGCCAATTCACAAGTGGGCCGTGTTAGTGGTGTTACCAGAAATAAGGCACCCAACCTTTATTCATGTACCACAGACTTACACTTAAGTGAATCTTCCCGCATCATATGCTCACATTAAGTTATCATACGTAACTCTGGATCTTATGATGGATTACATTTATTAAACTAATAATAAATGATAATGTAAATATTACTAATTAAATAATTCCTTTATTTATTTATATTTTAATTGGATTACATAAGATTTAGGGCAGAAACCCCAGCAAAAAACCCCAAATTTCTAAATTTTGACCAGTGCGATCTATAGATAACATTGATCTCTTTTTATTAAATAATAATAATAAGGCTAAATTATATCGTTCATCCCCATTCTTTCGAGTTTGTGTCAATTTCGTCCATAAGGTTTTAAATGTGTCACAAATGTCCCGATCGTTTGATATTGGACGTCTAAATTGTCCTGTCGTGAATAAAACAAGTTGAAAGTAATGGAATCTTCCACTTGTATTACATTTTTTGTTTTTATTTACCACGTAGATAAAAAAATCACATTTCTCATTGTTTGACTACCTTTTTCCCACACAAACCGTTAGTTATATACCAACTAATTTTTCCATATTTTCTATGTTTGTCTTCCAACTCCGCATCATAATGTGATCTTTTTATTTGCGTGACAAATATAAAACGAAAAATGTAATCAACGTGGAAGATTATGTTACATTTAACATATTTTTTTCACAGCACGGATGATTTAGATTTACAATATCAAATGATAGGGACGTTTGTGACACTTTTAAAAAGTATAAGGATAAATTAACTCAAACATGAAAAAATAAGAACATGTATAATTAAACCTAATAATAATAAGGGTAAAATGCAAATAAGATCCCTGGGGTTACTAAATTAGCGGAATTTTGTTTAGTAAACTAATTAACATTTAATTACGGATCTATTAACATCATGCAATTTGTGATAAAAACATGTAGATTCTTGCTTTAAATTTTCGAAAATTAAAACTCTAAAACTTACATTGAGTAAAATATGGAGAATCGGTTGGAGGTTTGTTTACAGCATCAAATCCTCAACAACACCGAATCTTCTACGCTATATCCCGATCGATCAAACGAAACCCGATTGTGGGATCGAACTAAAGAAGAAATTGGGAAGAAGAAAAAATATTTTTCTTCCCAATATACTAGGGAAAATCGGCCAAGGGGGAAGGGAGAAGGAAGAGAGAATTCCGAATTTCTAAGGAATTTAATTGTGTGATTTATCAATGACTCAAACCTCCTATTTATAGGCTTATGGAAAATATAATCTAATTAAAATATTCCATAGAGATAAATACAAAAAGGAAAAAGATATTATCTTTCCATTGTCTTTGTATTTTCGAAAATACATAGATAAATAAAATATTATTTTTCTTTTCTATTAATTTATCTTGGATAAATAAATCTATGTAATTATTTTAAGATATAATTCAAACAATTATCTCTCCCTAAAATAACTATATGGCCGAAAATATGATAATAAAATAATTAATAAATACAATTTATTTAATTAATTATTTTGGGCCAATATCAATTGGGTTAATCAATCCAATTGGGCTTGAAACTCTCTCTTAAATTAATAAGTCCAACTTAATTAATTTATTTATTAATTTCCATTTAAATAAAATATTTTATTTAAACTATTAATATTTTCTCTCGACTAAATATTATCAAATTATATTTAATTATTAATTTCTATTTAAATAATTAATAATAAATATTTTAATTATTAATTTCCATTAAATAAACTCATTATTTAATTGATAATTTAATTGATAATATTTTATTATTAATTAATTAATTTTAATTAATATTTTCCGTTCAAATAAAATTAATTATTTAAAAAATTAATAATTGTCAATTAATTTCAAATTATTAATTACCATTTAAATATACTCAATATTTAAATAATTAATAATGTCTAATTAATAATATTTCATTATTAATTTCCTGTTTAAATAAACTCATTATTTAAACAATTAATAATGCTTATATTAATTACCGTTTAAATATACTCAATATTTAAACAATGGGTAAAATGCAAATAAGACCCCTGTGGTCTTTTCAAAATGCATGAACACCCCCTGTACTTTGAAAATGGCAAATCGCACCCCTGTGGTTTCTATTTTTTTCAATCAGACCCCTCCCCTTCAATGTCAATAATTTTCTTTTAGCCATAACTTCTTCGTTTGAACTCCGATTTGGATGATTCAAGATGTTTTGGAATCCTCATTTTAGGCTCTACATAAATGTCACTTCGAAACTTTGAAATCATTAACAAATAAAAGATTTTATTAACATCAAAGCACTAGGTACGATTGACATCGTTAATTCTTTTGATTATTGATGATTTCAAAGTTTCGAAGCAACGATTATGTAAAGCCGGAAATGAAGATTCCAAAACATCTTGAATCGTCCAAATCGGAGTTCAAACGAAGAAGTTATGGCTAAAAGAAAATTATTGACATTGAAGGGGAGGGGTCTGATTGAAAAAAATTGAAACCACAGGGGTGCGATTTGCCATTTTCAAAGTACAGGGGGTGTTCATGCATTTTGAAAAGACCACAGGGGTCTTATTTGCATTTTACCCTTAAAAAAAATATATTGTTAACAAATTAATGTTTGAAATTGTTGATTTTTATCTGATGTCGCGGCATTAAGGATTGATGCTACGACATGTAGTTTTTCTGCCTCAAAGTTAGCTTTGAGGTTGGCGTTGCGACGCCCAAAGCGTTTTCTGGCTTGTGTGTTCTCGGTGCCGCGGTGATAAATCTTGATGCCACGGCGATGAACTACTGTTTAGATTTTACGGTGTCTTTTATTTAAAGATTATTAGTCTAATTAAATCAATAGAGAATAAATTTCACTAAATTTTTTATTCTTATTCCTAAATTGGGTAGATCTCACATTTTTATGTGTATAGGTCTTTTTACCTTTTATGTTTTGATACGATGGGTCATATATTTAATTTAAATGGACTAATACCTAATTTTTTTAAAATGAATTTATAAAACAATTTTATTAATTTTTTTTTTAATTTAAATTCTGATAACCTCTCTACATGCCCCCACTAACTAGACAGGGCGTAAGATGACTGTACAGTAATTTTGTTGTGTGTGCAGTTTGCAGTCTTACACTTTCAACCCTTTAAAAAAAAATATATATTTTATATTCTCAAATAAAATATATTTTTTTGAAAAGAATAAAATAGAATATTATAGAGACATGTCTTTTTAAGAGTCTTCTCTGTACACACGTGTGCGTGGGCATGTGAGAGAGAGAGAGAGAGAGATGGGTCACTCAATAATTAAGAGGAAATAATGGTAAAGAGAGAGAGTGATGGGGCAGTGATTGCAGGAAAAAAAGCACAAAAGAACAAAAATGAGGCCCTCGTGCAACTGCCTTGTTTGAATCTTCATCACCACTTTTTTTTTTTCTTTTTTTTTAAAATTAATTTTTAAAAAAAATACTTTTTTTTTCCTTTTTAATTATTAATGAAGGATAGCCAATCCAAACCAAGGCAAAGGGCATTACCAGAATTTTTGCCTCTTGTGAAAATTCTATACTACATTAATATATAATTTTATTGTTTAATTACTAATTTCATCCTGTCTGTTTCAATTTAGAGTTCTATCAATTTCATCCTCATGATTTAAAGAATTTCGATTTAGTCTCTATAGTTTGATAAAAGCTCACACAAACATCTTTTGTTACCACATTTACTCACGTGGTTGCCATATTCATAGAAAATAGATATAGAAAAATATTGATTTGTTTTATTATGACGGTGTATTTCATGATTTTTTTTATAAAAACCCAGAATGATCAAATTGAAACATTAAAAACAAATGGGACTGAATTAACACATATCTCAAACCATATGGATTAAATTGAAACTTTTAAAACTATAAACATCAAATCGAAACAGACCCTAAACCATAAGGATTGAATTAGTAATTGAACCTACTTTTATCTATTATTATCAATTAGAAAAAAATTATTTGTAATTATTTTAAAATCAAATCAGCAATCACTGTTAAAAATTATACATATCATAATTTAAAAAATGGGTATATAACTTTTTTTTAGTACTATTTTTTTTTACAATCAATAAAAGGGCAGGAATTTTAACAGAGTGTGATTCACAGTTCCGCTCGTATAATTATAGAGAGTGAACTTTTACTACTTTAGTTTCCACTTTATATTGGTACTATTCGATACTAGAAATTAACTCGATCTCTTATCGCTCTCTAACCCCTCTCTCTCCTCTTTCTTCATCTCTCTCCAACTTTTTTTTTTCTCTCTATCTCTTTCCCATCTCTTTCATATTAATAAGTGAACTTTATGTGCAAGTTCCGTGCACATCCTCTCAATAATCCTATCATTGACACATCTCTATCGACTTGTTCTTCCCTCTCCTCTCATTTCTTCTCTTTTTCCTTTTCTTTTATTGAAAAATTCATATTTATTTTCAATAATCGATTATTCAAAACACATACCATATTATGTCGGCAATGCCCCCCTCAATTATATATTATATAATTTATAAATAATTTTTCTCAACCCTAAATCTACCTTTGTAAGTTTTTTTATTTTCACAATTTAAAACAAAGAAACAATGACCAATTATATTAAGTTCTATTTGTCACCCTATTTGAATGTCAGATCCTAAATATTTTCTGTCTCTAGATAAAACCATCGAGAGGTTCCCAAGTCTATATCTAATTTGCTAGGGGTTTTTTTTTTTTTTCAATATCAAATAATTGATGCCCTGAAATCTAATCTAATATCTTTATTATGATTATATATTGAATTGATTACTTAGGAAATAATGCAAAATTTAAATAATCAATTGAAATTAATTTTTTTTCCCAGAGATGATGTGTTAGAGTATCAAATAGAAACCTACCTAGTTGAAAAATTAAAATTTTGATTTAGCCTAACTTTAAGTGATGAGTTACTGTATTTTTTTTAGTATTAATATTTTTTGGATTAAGAAAAAGGTTTAAATTTGATAGAATTTTAATTCTTGTTTATAATGATTTTTGTGAAGTTTAGTTCATGTGTATAATGATTTTAGTGAAGTTCAGTTCATGTTTAAAAGAAGTGGGTTCAAATGTTAAATATTTAACGGTGTTGTGAAAAAGGGTTTTATTGGCATACTTATGAAACTATAGTGAGTGTAATTTGATTTTTTTTTTTTTTAACTACAGAAGGTGTTCATGTATTTAATTAAAATCACAATTTACTCTATTTAACAAAATAGTTTTGGCACAAATTTTTTAAAAAAAATATTATGACATTTCAGTAATTAGAGTGCATATTTATAGAGAAAATTTTCATATATTTAATATATATTTAAACTCATAAAAAAGATAAAAAGAAATCAATTAAATATGCATAATTTAACTGAAACTATTGCAAGAAAAAGAAAAACATTTTTAAGATGTCTAAAATGAATCTCAAACGTGCTCATGTCCTCTGAAATTCAATGGAATCAAAACATTAAGAGAGATTCTTCCATTAAACAGTTAAACTTGACTTTTCCAGAAACAACTTTATTTTTTCCCCTCCAATCAAGCTGAATAGTTTTTTTTTTTTTTTTTTTCTTTTTTTAATTTTTATAAAGGAAAAAAGGTAGAAATTTTCACTTCTTCTTAAAAAGGCAAAAATGATAAAAGGAAAAAAAAAAAGTTGAGATTTTGATTAATTGTGTCAAATCCTTTTCCAAGGGATCTCAATGGATCCACCCTTTTCTTCAAGTCACCATCCATTTCAAATTTTAGTGCCACCTCAAGACAAGAAAATGTCAGCTTCATTTTTTTTTCAAAAAAAAAAAATTAATGATAATGATGATAATAATAATAATAATAAATGAATCGGTTTTAAATGATTTGAAAATAATAAGATTATTGAACATTAAAGTCGATAATGAAATTGATAGATAATAAATAAATAAATACATTTCTTTTAATAAAATTATATGAAATTAAAAAAATGGTCTAAGACACGTAAAGAGAAAATTAAAGGGACAAAAAAAATGTGTCTATTTGATAAATACTGTTTAACGTGTTGATTAGATTGATGATCATCATGTACACCTACTGTACGGAAGCCGCGCCCCCACCCTTTCCATCCCCTCTTCCTCTTCCTATTTTTGGATGGTCACCCTAATCTAATCTTATTTCACTCATTTTATTGTTTTATATTGTTTTTTTTTCTCTTTTTAGGGATGGTAAAAATCCTTGTTTGGTCCCTTCTAAAGTGGGGTGAGAAATCCTCATTTAAGACGGGGTAGGGGTTGAGGACGGGGATAAAGACGGTGATGGAGAAGAGGATAGGGGAAAAAATTCTCCCAAATTTTTTTTTCCGATTATGAGAAGGAAAAATAATTTTTTATGTCTCGTACCTACCTCAGTTTTTTTTTTAAATAATAGTATTTTTTTTACTTATTAATTTTAAATTGTTAAAATGTAAAAAAAATCAATACTTTTTTTTAGTTGTATCTTACGTATGATTTTGTATTTTAATTTTGGGGTCATTTGCAAATCTGACATATTTTTTAGTAATATTTGTAAAAATAAAAACTCAAAAAAATATTTGCAAATATAGCAAATTTTAATTGGGTTTATCAGTGATAAACATTGAATTACATATTTTTACACTAAGTTTATCACAAATAAACACATATATCATTGTTAATCACTGATAAACAAGATAAAAATTGCTATATTTACAAATACTTTTTTGAGTTGATATTTTTACAAATATTACATAAAAATCTACCACCCAATGAAATTTCCCTTAATTTTGTTCGCAAGAAAATTAACGACAACGAAGCTCGCAACTTAGGCCATGTTTACTTTTGAAGGAATGAGAATGAGATTAATTCATTCACATTGTTCGGGTTTGCCTAAAACTTGGAATGGAAATAGAAGTGTGAGACCCACACAATTTGGCAATCTCATTCCTAATTTTCTAACAATTTCATTCTCTCATACAAATTCATCAATCCTATTCTCATTCCTTATTTTGTGGGTCCCACCAATTTTTATATTTTATTAATTTTCTTTTCTCTCTACTTTTTGTGGGCCCCACACGAATTAATACTTCATTCTCATTCCAAGACTCTAATAAACAACATCAATAGTAATTCTTTTCATTCCCATTCCGATTCCAATTTTTTTAAGTAAACATAATCAAATAAATCTTATTCCTATTTCATGATTTTTCATTTCGATTGATTTGCATTCCGATTCTTTCTCATTCCCATTTCCGCTAAGTAAACAAGGTCTTAGTTCTTTTTTTTTTCCTTTCATTTTTTCTCCTAAATCGGTAGAGTGGTGGAAACACAATGAATTTTTTTCCTTTTTTATTATTTCTTTCTAAACTCACAAGGTGAATAAATATTTAAAAAAAAAACATTTTAAATTGAAAATGTATAAACAATAAAAATAATGAGAAAAAAAATCAAACATTAACCTTACAATTTTAAATAGTTTTTAAATAAAAGCCAAATCAATATTTAAGATATAAAATTGAAATATATGTTTAGTTTTATAATTAATCACATTCCACAGCACAATAAATTTTATTATTTTAACTTCTTAACATTTGAAACAAAAATCAATTGAAAGCTTTAAAATTAAATTTTCTTCTATTAAAAAAATGTACGAATTTTACTTTTCCAATTTAATTTATTTTATGATTAATTAAAAATTCAAAAAATCTATATCCATATTTTTTATAATTAGCCAAGAGTAAAGATGAACTTAATTGCTTTCAATAATTGTTTATTTCTGTTCAATATTATAATTTTAATAATTATTAAAAGGTCAATAATGTAAATAAAACTATTTACACTATAATTGAAATTATTAATATGTCAAATTTTTATGTCAAAACACTTTTTTTACATTTATTAAGTTAGCGAAAATAATTCATTATTCAATGAATATAATAAAATAGTAAAAGTTAAAACACTTAAGTGCTTAATTTTATTATAGGGGCTCTTGCAAAAATAGCAAAAATATGTCTAATATTTGTAAAAATAGCAGTAAAAAAACATATTTGCAAAAATAGCAGAAAAATTAAATTCGCAACTAAAATATTACAAAATTGCCACTGGTAATCAGTGATTAGTAATCACTGATTTACTGATATATTGATATTTTGTGTAGGAATCACTGATTATTTTATAAGTTATCACTGATATCTTTGATAACATGAATGAGAGTTTTTAAAAATCTGCTATATTTGTAAATACTTTTTAAAAATGCTATATTTTTAAATATTGCTAAAAATTCTGCTACCCAATGAAATTTCCCTTTATTATACAATATATGAATAAGCAACAAAAGGGGAAAAAAATTATTATTTATAATATATATATATATTAAACTTTTGTTGCTTTGAAAAAAAGAAAAGGAAAAAAAAAGTACAGTGTACGTTATTGAATTACTATGCCGGTTTAAGAGGAAGAAAAAAAACATATTAAATTTTTGCGAGCTCAGTTTCCTTCAACTTCTTTGCTGAACGAAATTAAAATACAAAAAAACTTAGGGTTAATTTCATAGGTACCCAATAAATATATGTTTATTACATATAAATGATAGATTTTCAAAATAAAGCAAAACTACCCAAAAAAATGCCACGCGCCGGCAAGGAAAAAATGAAAAGACAGCTTCTGCCCTTGGAGATCGGAAATCAAAATATCCCTGAAAATACGCATGCATTAAATCTAACCATTAGGGTATCAATAAACGATTTTGAATTTTAAAATTTAATAATATTAAATTGAAAACAAAAATAAAAAAGGAAAAAAAACATTTGGAAAAGAAAGAGGGGGAAATCGTTTGGAGCAAAACCTAAATCCGAAAGAAAAAACTTCCGGCGAACGAAGAACGAAAACGGAAGAAGATCATGGCTAGGATGCGAGGGAACTTGCAAGGAGGAAGAGGGGTAAGTAAAAAGTTGTGATTTTAAATTATGTGTCAGTCTCATTTGTTTGTAATAGTTGGGATTGAACAAAAAGCCTTCGCTGTACAGAAACGTGGACGAGGTGGAAAAAAGAATGGAGAAGCAATGGATATTCAGGAATCTATAGTTGAAGAACGAATTGAAGAAGAGGTATTTATTCCTTTGAAATCGTAAAATTGTTCTCAGATTTACATGCATGCGTGTTTTAAGAATAACAATCTACATTGAGAATGGAAAATAAACACAGAAGAAAACCTCTGAACATTTGTGTTGTATATGATTTCAGGTGGACGAAGAATTAGATCAAGAAATTAACTTAACAGAGGATGAAATCGATGGAGGTAAAGGAGACGAAGAAACTAATGAGGTATGTGAATTCGAAAATTACAAATATGCTTGTAACAATGTTTAATTTTTACAAAATATGTTTGCGTGAAAATAAATGTTTATAAAAAATAAACATTTGCTATGAAGGAAACAATTGTTGTGAATGATGGTTTGAATAAAAGAAAGCTGAGATCAAGCAGTAGAAAAAGCATGACAGGAAGAGGGGATGCATCTGTAACTGAGAAGTCAAAAAGAAAGGTAAGAATGATATTCAAAAGTTGAAACAATGAGGAGATGAAGAAAAAGTCATGATGATATAAAATGATGATGCAAAATGAAGGGAAGAAAACTAAGAAGAAAATTGATGACTACTTCGGGAAAAAAGATGAGGTCAGAAGGGGAGAAAAGGTATGGTGTTGATTTGCATTCATAGTGTGATACATGTTGAAAATAATGAATATGTACTGTCAAAAAAAATTTCGAATGCAGAGGGATGACTACATGATTCAATCAGAAGACTGGCATAAGGAAAAAAAAACAGTTGCTTATGCTAAGTACGACATAATCGAAGATGTAGACAAGTTTTGCACTGAAAGGGTAAAGAGTTTGTTAGACGAATGCTGTTTGAGGGACATTTTAAAAATGTCTATTAGAAAGTTTCCTACAAAACTGATGCAACAACTTCTAGGGAGGAGCGTGAAGAATGATAATCCAAATGAGCTGAGTTTTAAGTTAGGGCGTGAAATATATACCTTCACTATGTTCGACTTCTGTTTGATTACGGGATTAAACTGTAATCCAGTAAAGACAATCGATGTAGACGTTCTGCCAGAGAGTGAATTGTTGGAGACTATTTTTCAAAATAAAAAAAAAATAGACTACAAGGAGTTGGATTGGGGATTCAGGAACTGTGATTTTACAGATGAAGAATTGTCTTTGAAGATGACAAAATTATATGTGGCAGAGTGCATGGTAATACCGAAGCAAGTTGGGACCGGAATACAGAGGAAACATTTCAGATTAGTTGAAGATGCTGAGGCATTTAATGGATATGCGTGGGGTAGACTTTCTTATAACTTATTGGTATCAAGCATAAACAGAATAAGAGAGTTCCCCGATGTTAAATATCAAAGAATATCCGGATTTCCACAAGCATTGATTGTATGGGCTTGTGAGATATTGCTTGCTCTATCATTGAATTCAGCATACGAGAAACGGATTGGAAATGCGACTCCAAGATTGTTGAACTGGGACTACCATAAACAAGGGACTTGGAATTCGTATGAAAAGGATGTATTTACTGATCCTGTAAGTAAATGTTTATATGTTTAGAAAAGGTTTTTCAATTGATATATGTTTATAAAAAATAAACTGTTGCTAACAATAAATTTAAAACTCTGGTGAAACAGGTGGTTGTTGTTGGCATGAAGCCTACACAAGAAGAGTTAGAATTGGATTATATGCAGTATGTACAAGAAGAAAGAAAGATGAAAAAAAAATGAAGAAGAAGGAAGAAGAAAGTAGCCATTATGATGAATATAGAACTTTCGAAGAAGCAGGCGAACAACATTCAGAAATTGCTGAAGATATCAAATTACTAATACATCAAAACTTCTAGATGAAGCAAAGCATAACAGATTTGAGGAAAAAAGTAGATGATCTGTATGAAATAGTTTCAAAGGAGCGTAGGACTGAAGAAAGGGAAAAAGATGCAGATGGATAAGGGGTAAGTGTACAAAAAAATATGAAAATGATTATGATTTATGAATAAAAAAATGAAAATAACTCTGATAATAATGAATTAAAAATAGATAAATAACATGTTGAATAGCAGGTGTTTGATGATGAGGTTATGATGGAGAATGAAAAAAATGTGAATGAACAAGAAAGAGTAGACTTGACAAATGATGAAGATGAAGGACAGTTCGGGACCAATACAAAAGGTGTAGAGGTATGATGTTCTACTCCTTAGAAAATAACTATAGTCTATTTAAGTAATATTGAATAAGGAGATTGACATAAAATGTAGGAACAGAGAAGGGGAAGTGGCAATGACATTTCCCCTATGAAGATGTCGGCATAATTAGAAGAATGGTTGGGAAACAAGGAACAATCAATAGTCCTATATAAGGTAAAACATTGCTCTACTACTTTAGTTTATATAAAAGTCTACGTTTAAAAAAAAAGTAACAAAATTATATCTTGACAAAAATATCAGGGTGGAAAGCAAGCAGATTATGAAAATGTGGAAGGGAGTTCAAAAGCCTTACAGAAAGAGGGGAAGATGGGTAACAAAGAGAAAAAGAAACATGTGGCAGAGAAAAAGAATGATGCAAAAGAGGAAAAGGGGTGTAATAAAAGGAAGAAGAAGGATGTTGGGGAAAATATGAATGTTGTGAATAGGCCAAGAGGAGTAAGAGGGGTGGCGAAGCGACTTCAGACCCATACATCAAGAGTTTGGATCAAATGATAAAACAAAGGATGGACCAAAGTGGCATATACTAACCCCACCTACTCAAAATGAATAGTTTATAACATATGGATAATATGAAAAGCTCGCCTTATGGTTTTATATTTTTGGAATATTATGTTTTGTTGATCTTCTATTTCAAGTTTATGTTGAACTGATGTGGTTTAGTATTGTGATGTAAGGAAACTTATGTTTAGAGATTTGGATGTTTTTGGAAAAATGTTTATAAAAAAATACAAGTTTAAAAAAAGTAAACGTTGTTGTTTGAGCATTTGTTTTCTAAAGTAATATGTTCATATCGAGTTTTTTAAAACTGTTTATAGAAAAATACATGTTTACCTAAAGTAAAACGTTGTTCCGTCTAATTCGTATCTTAACAAAGTATGTTTATCTAAAAGTCGAGGATTATAGAAAGACAATATACAATACCAATACATACTTTGATTGATTCGAAACATTTTTTGTTTCAAATGGCTTATACAAATGGTAAAATGCGAAGGACACATTTAGATCTGAACACAAACAAAGTAAAAAAATGAAAAAAAACACATATCAAAGCAGATTGAGTTATTGATAAAAGTAAAATGCAACAACTACTAACGTAACAAACATCATAGATAAAAAACAAATCCCGAAATTGATATCATATGACACGAAAAACACATCCAAAAAATGAACGAAAAAGTATAAAAAAAAAGTTAATAAAAAAGTACCTAGGTACTAATAAATAAACTGTATGGCGAAATAAAAAACATTCCAATATAAAAGATAAATGCAGCCAACAGTTGATATCGTAACGAATAGCATTTCTGCAGGTTTTGCGATTGTGACCGGAACCACCAGAACGTGAACAAGTCTTCGAACCATAACCAGAACTAATGGATTCAAGATGTGAAATATGTCTTTTCATCTTTGGCCTACCAATTGGGCGACGTACATCAGGAGGGTAAACCACTACTTCATCAATATATGATGGAGTTGTCCATTGTTTCCGATTACCGATAGGAAAAATCGTACCGGCATAAGTTCCACGGAGTGCATCAATAGAATACGAAGGATGAACATATTCTGAAGGAATGAGATTTCTGGATATAATTGAGGCACTTGCATGGGAACAAGGTATTTTCATAAGATTCCAACGTCTGCATTGACAAGTTTTCTTTAAAATATTTACATGATACTCCATCTCACAAGATACAACAACAGAATCGACATCGTTTAAATGACGAACCTAAAAAAAGAAATAAAAAAGCAAATGTTTATAAAAAATAAACAATATATAAAAAAGTATACAAAAAATTTAAAAAAATAACAAGGGTGTGTACCATCATCCTTCGACCACCTTCAATGTTGGTCCTTAAAGTAGATTCAGCCCATGGTGTAATGGATGAATTAGACTCAAATGCATCAGAACGACGTTTGAAAAATCATTCTTCCAATTTTAAACGAATCTCCTCCAAACAACTAACAACAGGTAACTCTCTTGCATTCTTCAATACTGCATTATAACTTTCACATATGTTTGTGGTCATAATATTAAATCTAACAACTGGAAAACAAGCACGAGACCAAACAGCTTTTCGAATGTCATTTAGATAAGGGATAATTCTAGGATCCATTAATTCCAATTGATGAAACAGAAAATCATGCTCCTCTTTAGTATACGCTTCGGCACAACGGATAAAATGTTCAGCCAATGATTTCTTATGAAAACGACTCTTAATATTCTGAGAAAGATGATGCATGCAAACACCATAGTGAACACCAGGCATTATCTTAGAAACAGCTTTAAAAATACTAGGGTGTCTATCTGAAATGACAGATAAATTACTCCTATCACCTAAAATAGAATTCAAGTGTGTGAAAAACCACTCCCAGGAATTATCGTTTTCAGAATCCACAACAACAGCAGCAATAGAAAAAATTTGATTATTACCATCTAAGGCACAGGCAGTCAAAAGGGTACCGACAAATTTAGCTTTTAAAAATGTACCGTCAACAGAAATAATAGGTCTGCAATGTTCAAATCCAGAAATGCAAGCACCAAGACTCATGAACATATATTGGAACCTTTTTTCAGAGGTCAGTTGGTATCTAATATACGAACCTGAAAAAACAGTTTACAAATTATAAAATGTTAATAAAATATAAATGTTGAAATTAAAGTACATATACGAAAAAAAAAAAAGTACAGAAAAAACTAACCAGGATTATGTACCCCTAACACAAAACAAAATTTAGGGACAAGAGCGTATGATTCAACAGGACAGCCTCTAATTTCTTTCAAGATTATTTCGCGAGCACGATAAGCCTTAGAATAGCAAATGTTAATCCCATGTCTCTTATGCATAAAGTGCATGACTTGATTCGAAGACATAAACTTCCCGTCACTAACCCTAAAATAATCTCTGATATAATCAGAAACAATAGAAGATGTGGCTTGAGGGTGGCCGGATTTGATGATGTCCACAGAACATGAATGTTGTAAACAAAACTTCTTGATGGTCCACCAATCAGTACCCTCATAGGGAGAAGCTTTAACATACCAAGTACATTCAGTGTCTTTACAACAAGCAAAATATCTTCCCCTATCAGATTTGACAACACGAAAATTGAATTCATGCTTCAAAGACTGGACTTTAATAGCTTTTTTCAAAACGTGCTTTGAAGCATAAATTGTGTTGTCAGTTTTTAGATAAAAAGATTCACGAGGATATTCCACATTAACCATGGTAATAAACTCAAAACCAGTGGGAGCCGCGTCAACATAAAAATCATCAGGATTGCTATAAACACCTAAATCAAAAACTGGCTGAGATTGGAGCAAAGGATTAGAAATGTTGCTATCATAGTCAACATGTATAGGCATAGAAACTGTTTTTCTAACATCAACCACAATAGACACTACAACGGAATAATTATCAAAAAGAAAAGTTTCGAGGAATGCAACATCGTTGTCAGATTTGACGTCTAAATAAACCCTCACTTTAGATTTAGTAATAACTTCCATCAACAAGCAATGAGATTCGGGGTTGAAAGATACTTTACGCCGAACCTTTTTGACGAGATCAATAAATGTAGTGTTTTGGAAATACATCATAGATTTGATTTCATAACTTTCGTAAATGTGAGCTTCGTTCCAAATACCATCATAAATAATGTCAATTGATGTTGATCTCATGTTTGAATAAATGTATAAAAGGATGGTGAAAAAAGAGTGGGCAGAAAGAATCGAAAAAAGGGTAATATGGGGGAACGAGGAAGATGGTGAAGAAACAGTGGACGGAAAGTAACAGGGGAAAAAACGTAAGCGAAGAAGATGAAAAAGAAAACACAATGCAAAGGAATCCCCGTGAGAAATTAGGGTTGTTACAAAAATCCCTCAATTGAAGCGTAAACAGAAATCAACGTGAGAAAATATTGCTGTTACGAAATCCCATAATTGAAGGAGTAATTAATCAAACAAACAAAAAAGAAATAAAATCAATGATTATTTGGTAAAAAATCAAGAGTAGTTAAGGAAAATCAATAAGGGCAAATTAGTAATAACAAATTTCTACAGCAACCGTATAAAACCCTAAAACGGTGGTATATGGGTAATTATGAAATAAAAACAAAACAACCATGAAAAGTGGAATTGAGTGAATTAATGTGGTCATGGGTGCAAATCTTTCAAAAACTTAAGTGACACATGTCACTCATAAGTGAGGCAGCCACATTAAAGCCGCTTCCTGGATAATTTCATGGAAAATTTAAGATAGGGGCAATTTCAAATATGTTAAAAAAAAGGGTAAAATACAAATAACACCCTTATAGTTTCGTTCAAAATCATGAAAAGTCCATGTAGTTTAAAAATGGCAAATCACACCCCCGTACTTCCAAATTATATCAATATGACCCCTCCCCTTCAATGGTGTAAATTTTCTTTTGGCCATAACTTTTTCGTTTGAACTTCGATTTTGATGATTCAAGATGTTTTGGAATCCTCATTCCGAGCTCTACTTTATGGTCACTTGAAAACTTCTAAATCATCAGTAAACATCGGGGTTAATTAATGTAACCATACCAAATATTTTGACGATAATAAAACTTTGTTATTTATTGAAAATTTTGAATATTTGAGATAACCATGACGTAGAGCCCGAAAAGAGGATTCCAAAACATCTTGAATCATCAAAATCGGAGTTCAAACGAAAAAGTTATGGCTAAAAGAAAATTTACACCATTGAATGAGAGAGGTCATATTGATATAATTTGGAAGTACGGGGGTGTGATTTTCCATTTTTAAACTACAAGGACTTTTCATGAATTTGACCGAAACCACAGGGGTGTTATTTGCAGTTTACCCTAAAAAAAATTTATAATATTTACAAATTTATTAGAAAAAAAATATTTATTAAAATATTAGAATTTCAAAGATTTTAAGTATATCAGTCAATCACTATTAGTATATCAGTGAACTATTAATACTATTAGTTACTGATTGATATACTCGTGTTTTGAAATTCTAACATTTTTGTAAATATTTATTTTTTTAAATAAATTTATAAATATTTCACTAAATTATAAAATTCATGTAAATTTCTCAGATACCTAGAAAAAATTGGGAGTTTAGTTCTCTGAAAATGATCATTGAAAGATTACCAACGAACACTACAAAAAGGATTAGTACTACCGACGCCGAGACATGTCTGTAATAAGCCTCTTAGCATCGGCAATAAGCAACGCCGACAGTAGGTCTACGTCGGCCGTAATGTCCGCAATGCCACGCCGGCTATGCTAGTTTTTAGTATTGCCGACGTGGCGTCGGTGATAAGGTTCTTATCACCGATATCGCTTTGTGGTGTCGGTGATACTATCACCGACGCCACGTCGGCATTAAGTAAGCACATTGCCGACGCGGTGTAGGCAATGGGCTTACCTAAAAGCCCAAAAAGGACCCTTTGCCAACGCCACTTTTTTTTGAAAAAAAAAAAAAACTGCTCTTGTTACGCCAACAACCACGCAAAAATAGAGAAATATACAGAAACTTCCAGTTCAATGCCCTAACAAAGTCATGAGTTTGGTCCTATCCAATCTCAAAGATTGCAACACATCATGCCCGTAACCATTAACTTCAGTTCAAGTACTAAACTATAGTTTTGCCAATATTTTCTTTTAAAGAGAGGTAGAGAAAGAAAGACACAGAGAGAGCTTAAGAAATTAAAAAAAAAATGGAAGACTACAATAAGACATCTTGCTTATACAGATGCTTAAAATCTTACATGCCCAAGTTGCGTAAATCATCACAAAGTATCTTAACCTGTTAGAGAAAGGTAGTGGATAAATAGTCTAGACGGTGATTTGAACTTTCAAAGAGAACAAATGCTAAAATACAATATCCCCTCTAGACAATAATAAAACAAATCAACCTTCTTTGTGATATTGGATATCTCTTAACCTGAGAGAGTAAACCCAGTCTTGAAATATGCATAGACATTGTCATTAAAGAAAAACAATGAAAACCCAACCTCTCCATGTATAAGACGAGGTGAAATGCTTTATGATGCAAGCCACAGAGAGAATTTTGTTGAATAATCAGGTCCCAACATCCCATTCCTCGTATCCTTATAAATCTGCAATAAATCCTAAATACCAGAAAAAAAAATTTAATTGTAGACCTTAATAGGGACAATGCTCCATTCCGCTAATGTAGTGATAAGTATTAAAAGGAAAACAAAATTGAATCAAACTAAGTTTCAACCTCTCTTAGTCAGCGCTCTACATGATTCTTAAAATGTGCCTAAACTATCATTAACTAAAAATATTACCAAACCAATTGATAAACACAGAATCAGTCCGAGCAAAAAGCAGCAAGATTTCATTACAAGAAGCAAAGATCACATTCATATTACATTTAAATCAGAAGCTAATAGAAACGAACCTCCAGTTTAAACGAAGCCCCACCAACATTAGGAGACCCATCATGCAAAATCAAATAAAAAACAGCACATCTTTTCTCGTTCATATTCTTCTTAAGCCCGACCTTACATTCAGGCTTCATAATATCTTGTTCAATAGCAATTGCACCACGAACAGGAGCAATTGGAACCAAATCAACACCGACAACGAGACTACTAACAGGAACGTGTTCAACAGCTACTAAGAAATTCAATGAAATACAATCATAATTACAAACCTTAAAATCACATACTATAAGATTTCAACAATATAAATTTATGAAATAAATTCAAAATTACAAACCTTAAAATGTCAATATCACAAAACTCATATAAAAACCAAATCAGCTCATTAAATTCACAAAACTACAAAAAATGCACAAATTTAATTAACAAAAGCATAATACTCACAAAATGTCCAAATTAAAACAACTACAAAATGCATCCTAAATTTAACAAAATCAACATCAATCTATCCCTTATTTATAAATTCCACAATATACTAACAACAATCTAACTACAAATTCACAAAAAAAATTTTTTTTGAAGAAAAACCCTAAACACCAAATCACACAAATCTCCATTATTTTTGAGAAATAAAGAATGGAAACATACCTAATAATTTCGAAAATCAAAACCCAAGTCTTCAAATGAAAGAATTAGGCTGAAAAATAATAAAAATCGAAGAAAATGGGGCGATTTTTGAATTTTTTGGTGGGGAAATTGAGCTAGGCAGTGGCTGTTCTTGAGGAGAGGAAGAAAATGAGGGGGAAAGGGGCTTTCTGCCCCTTTATCCTCGCTTCACCATTACCGACACCATGTCGCGTCGGTAATGCTCATGCATGCGTTTAATCAATTAAATGAAACGGTGCGTTGTGCAATCTGTCATTACCGACATGGCGTCGACAATGCAATCTGTCATTGTCGACGCCACGTCGCACTACAAAAAAACTGTCAAAATGAGACCAGAAATTTGCGACCAAAAAAATATGGTAGTTTTCTGGTGACCACCTGGTCACTTTCTTTGAAGGTTGACTCTAAGTGACCATTTGGTCACTTTTTTTGCGACCATATGGTCGCATTTTTGTGACTAAAATATTCCTTGGTAGCAAAAAATGGCGCGTAATTTTGGAGGGAAGAAAGCTACCAAATGGTCATAATAAAAAGTGACTAAATGGTCGCAATTTTGGTGACCAAAAGTAAGTAGTGGTAGCTTATAATTGGAGGGAAGAAAGCTACCAAATGGTCACAATAAAAAGTGACTAAATGGTCGCAATTTTGGTGACCAAAAGTGAGCAGTGGTAGCTTATAATTGGAGGGAAGAAAGCTACCAACTGGTCACAATTATAAGTGACCAGATGGTCGCAATTTTGGTGACCAAAAGTGAGCAGTGGTAGCTTATAATTGGAGGGAAGAAAGCTACCAAATGGTCACAATAAAAAGTGACTAAATGGTTGCAATTTTGGTGACCAAAAGTGAGCAGTGGTAGCTTATAATTGGAGGGAAGAAAGCTACCAACTGGTCACAATTATAAGTGACCAGATGGTCGCAATTTTGGTGACCAAAAGTGAGCAGTGGTAGCTTATAATTGGAGGGAAGAAAGCTACCAACTGGTCACAATTATAAGTGACCCAGGATGGTCGCAATTTTGGTGACCCAGTAAAGTGAGCGTGGTAGCTTATAATTGGAGGGAAGAAAGCTACCAACTGGTCACAATTATAAGTGACCAGATGGTCGCAATTTTGGTGACCGTAAAGTGAGCAGTGGTAGCTTATAAATGGAGGGAAGAAAGCTACCAACTGGTCACAATTATAAGTGACCAGATGGTCGCAAATTATGTGATTTTTTTGGGACCAATAATTGATAAAGAATTTGGTGGGATAAAAGCTACCAAGTGGGCACCCAAAAAGTGACCATGTGGTCGTAAATTCTGACTTGATGTGACCCGGGGCAGTGAGGAAAATAGCGGGAAAATTTGGCGGGAAACTGCGACCAGGTGGTAGCAAAAATACTACCATCTGGTCGCAAATGAGCAGAGGAGTCCATTATAAAAACAGTTATTTTGTAAGGTAAGCACAGTTATTTTGTAATGTACGCGTATGAATCAGTACAGTGATCATCAAATGTTAATAATGTTTTGTACCCACAGGTACTTACGTCGGTTGAAAAAGATGGTTGGAAATAGATCACGAGTAGAAGGATCTATCTGTAGTGCGTACCTGACGCAAGAGACTACCACATTTTGTTCATACTACTTTGATCAACACATTGCAGAGCGGTTTCGACCGTCGAAACGAAACGTTGTCGATAATTTACTTGAAGGTGTTGACATGAACGACTTGCCGATTTTTACGGAACCTGGCATGACAGTTGGAAGATCGGTCGAAGGCCAGTTGACCGATTCTCGAGTATCACGTAATGCAGACATACGTGTTATGCAACTGCGCAGAGATCGAGCCTTACATAGAGTGAGTTTGTAACTTAACATTATTCCATCGCATAAACAATTACAAACTATTTGCTAACTATTTTTGTAACATACAGATTATTTCTAAACGTATACGTTCGAATGACACGAGTTGGTCTTACGACAGGCCGAGGAGGGGTCAATAATCGACAAAGAGTTTCGTTCTTGGTTCAGTGCATACGTGAGTTATTTTAAATTGTCAAACAACCGTTGCATTATGTTGAAACAATTACTATCTTCCTAACATTACTGTATGTGGACAATGACACAGGTTGACTCCCCTACATTACCTGGTGGATGATCCTCGCATCATTTCTTTGGCAAAGGGACCTGGACGGATAGCAAGGTCGTATGGTGGATACGCTCGATAACGATTCTGATTTCAAACGAAGGCGCATTCGGTGAACAGGGCAACAAACAACAATGGTGTTTGCATAAAAGGTCACGTGTTCTAAGACAAACGAAGACGATTACTTGAGTAATCGATGAGATTCTTGAGATTCAATACGCAAGTCCGACGCTAAAACGCATTGTTCCGTTCAACCGCACTTGGTTCGAGACAACCAGGCGAGGCGAGTCCGTAAGATTGATCATTTATAAATCGTTGAGGTAAAGAAGTCTAAGCATATGCGCCGCACCGATAGGTTCGTCCTGGCTTTACAAGGCGATTCAAGTTTATTACCCTGAACTATCCGATTAATAGACGAGATCCTGGCCATTGGTTAGTTGTTTGTAAAGTTAAACCACGCCAGGTAGAAGAAAACTTGTCAGAGAAAGACGATCACGCAGGGAAGCGTTGCTTTTCAAGAAGATGAGATACGATCTCGTGCAATCGACGATGGTCGAATGCAAATCTTGTTCGTCCTTTGAACGATGGAACGATAACATTGCATGATGATGATGATATAAATGTTTCCACTTCTCACGCACGTGACATTGATGCTGAATTTATTCGAGATGATGAATCTAATGAAGAAACAGAAGAAGAAAACTGTATGTGACAGACTTCTTGGAGACGATGATGAATGAGATATTTCGTTAACTTGATTATTCAAATGTGTGTGTATGTGTTTAATTAATTAAAACTATTTCTTTTAAGGAAAGATTAAAAAAAATATATATTTATATTTGCGACCATGTGGTCGCAATTTCACACAAAAGGTGACCACATGGTAGTAATTTAGAAGTGAAATGCGACCAGTTGGTCGCATTTTATAATTATATTTTTAAAAAATATAAGTAAAATGGCGACCATATGGTCGCAAAAATGAGCGATAAATTTAAATTTCCATGAAATTTATGGCGGTGAATTTAAAGATTACGACCATCTGGTCGCAATATTTGCGGTGAATTTCATTATTGCGACCAAATGGTCGTAATTATTGATGGGACTCGTGATATGACAGCTGTTCTGGATCATGGTAAAGTGGTGACCATATGGTCGCTTTTTCATGAAATGCTACCATATGGTCGCAAATATCTCAAGAAATGAGACCAGTTGGTCGCCATTTTCCCCAGCACGCGCGACCTTTCCTTTCTTGTCATAATTACATATTTGCGACCATTTGGTCGCAAAATCTGATTTAAATTCCCATCAGTTTTCCTTTCCCCCGTTTCTTCTTTTTCTTCCCCGTTTCTTCTATTCTTCCTCCTTCTCTCTTTTTCTTCCTCTCTTTTTGTTCTTTTCTCTCTTTCCCCTCTCCCGTTCCCCGTTATTTCTTCCCGTTCCTGGTTCCGTTCTTACTCTAAATCTAAAACCCTCAAACCCCAATCCCGGTTTCTATTACGAGGTTAGTTTTCGTATAAAATTGAAGTTTAGTTTAAGAATTTATTTTACTTAGTTTTAGTTTTTAGTTTTCAATTAAGTAGTTTAGTTTAGTTTTGTTAATTTAATTAGTTTTAGTTTAATGAATCTAAATTTGTGTAATCAATTACTTAGTTTACTTTTGTTTAATTCATAGCATTTTAGTTTACATTAACTAATTAATTAGTTTAGTTTAATTTTGTTACTTTAAGTAATTTTAGTTTAATTAATCTAATAGTTTAATTAATCTAACTTAGTTTACTTTAATTCAAATTAAGTAGTAATTAATTTAATTACTTAATCTAATTTAGTTTAATTACTTATTTAGTTTATTTAAGATAGTTTACTTTAATTTAATAAAATTAAACTAAATTAATTTATAATTACACTAGTTTAAATTTTAATTTTAGTTTAATTAATGTAATTTAGATTACTTTAATTAAATCAATTAATTTAAAGTAGGGTAATTAATTCAAATAGTTTAACTTCAATTATACTTAAGTAGTTTAAATTAATTAATTACACTAATTTAATTAATTAATTTTAGTTTAATGAATAAATAAAAATTGTTTAATTACTTAATTTTAGTTAAATTTGATTAAAGTAAAGTACAATTAGATTAATTAATTAGAATAATTTTGTTTAAGTATTCTAATCAATTAATTTGAAATAAAGTAAATTAAAATTAGATTAATTGAAACTAAAATTAATTCAATTAAACTTAAGATTAATTAATTAAAACTAACATAAACTAATCATTTAATTTGAATTAAAGTAAATTAAAATTAGTTTAATTGAAACTAAAATTAATTCAATTAAACTTAAGATTAATTAATTACAACTAAAATAAACTAATCAATTAATTTGAATTAAAGTAAATTAAAATTAGATTAATTGAACTAAAGTTAATTCAATTAAACTTAAGATTAATTAATTAAAACTAAAATAAACTAATCAATTAATTTGAATTAAAGTAAATTAAAATTAGATTAATTGAAACTAAAATTAATTGAATTAAATTAATTTGAGTTTAATTCAATTAATTTTAGTTCAATTAATATAATTTTACTTTACTATATTTCAAATTAAATAATTAGTTTATTTTAGTTTTAATTAATTAATCTTAAGTTTAATTGAATTAATTTTAGTTCAATTAATCTAATTTCAATTTACTTTTATTCAAAGTAATTTGATTAGTTTATTTTAAATTATTTACTTAATTTATGTTAGTTTAATTTACATTATTTCATTAATTAATTAATTAAATTTATTTTAATATTTTACTTACGTAATTAGTATTAAATTAGTTTATTTTGGTTGTAGGATTATGACGGGCAGACGACGTCCTCCCCAGTCAGACGAGCCTGACGACGCGGGTGACGAGGGGTCTCCGCAGACGCCTACTGGAGCTGCCCCTGATGCGGACCTGACTACGGAGGAGTTGGACATCCTCTTTAGTTACGATATATATATTTTTTATTTTAATTCCAATTTTTTTTTATGAAATTTTAATATTAATTAAATAAATAATTAATAATTAATAAATAATTAATAATTAATAATTAATTAACTAATTATTTAAATTTAAATTTAAAAAAAAAAATTCTTAAATGCGACCAGATGGTCACTTTAAAAGCGACCATCTGGTCGTATTTTTACTTAGTCTAAAAGTGACCATTTGGTCACATAAAATACGACCATTTGGTCACTTTTTTATGTGACCAATTGGTCACTTATCTTTCACATAAATTACGACCAGGATGGTCACTTTTTGGCGACCATTTGATCGTATTTTAACTGAGCCTAAAAGTGACCATTTGGTCACATAAAATACGACCATTTGGTCACTTTTTTATGTGACCAATTGGTCACTTATCTTTCACATAAATTACGACCAGATGGTCACTTTTTAGCGACCATCTGGTCGCATTTTAACTGAGCCTAAAAGTGACCATTTGGTCACATAAAATACGACCATTTGGTCACTTTTTTATGTGACCAAATGGTCACTTCTCTTGAAGATAAATTACGACCATATGGTCACTTTTAAGGTGACCATCTGGTCGTATTTTTAAAAGGTTGACTTTTTTGCGACCAAAAATTTTTTGTCGTATATTTGTGACTATCCAGTCGCACAAATTCAGGACCGACCAGCTTTTTGGCCACCACTTATTTGGTCGCATTTTAGGTAAAAAAACGACCATTTGGTCGCAATTTTGTGGTCGCAAATTGACAGTTTTTTTGTAGTGTCGGCAATGTCCTTACGTAGTTTTTTTTTTGTTCGGCTACACCGACGTGGCGTCGGTATTGCTTACGTAGAAAGTTGTCAAGGTTTTGCATTGCCGACGCCACGTCGGTCATGCCGTTTCATTTTTTTAAACTTTACGAAGCACCGACATGACGTCGGTGATGGTGCTCTTTGCCGACGTGAAGCGTTAATGTCGGCAATGTGAGCGTCGGTAGAAGTGTTGTTTTTTGTAGTGGAATAACACTCTTTCATTATGTGAAGCTTTACGACTTTTTTTTTTAATTATCACTAAATTTAAATAGAAGAAAAATTGATGTTTTATTGAATTTAAAAAAATGTGTTTTTTTTTTCTATATTTGATTTTTATTTTTAAAAGGCGGAGTTATTTGATAACCAATTATATTTTTGGTTTTCAAATTTTAAAAAATGTGTTTTCTTTTTTTAATTAACAATAAAGTTAAAAAAAATTTAAAAGTAATTTTTGAAAACGGTTTTTCGTTTTTATTTTGTAACTATTTTTTATTCCCTTTAAATAAAAATTGTTTACAAACATGTTTGATCATTTTTTTTCAAAAATATAAAATATAAAGTGGTTATCAAACAAGTATTTCTTTATTTATTTTCTTTAAAATAAGCGAAAGATATTTATCAAAATGCCCTTAGAATATTGCAGGTTCATAATAAATCTGAATTTAATTTAATTTAATAGCTATCCTTATATGTCTTGATTTATGTCCATTAATTCGTGCTCAAGTTCTTATACATGGTTACTGTATCCCATTTAAAGAGGATTTGTTGCCAGATTGGATGCATAAAAAATTATCAAAAATTATTTTGTTTTGAAAGTAAGTATGACCTAATAAATTATTCTATTAAATATATGTATTCAAACCTATTTACAGGTCAACTGATTAGATATATGTACTATCTCCTATGTTCAAAATTTCTAGTCTCCTCTCTTCTAATTAAATGTAATATATATAAAAAGAAAATGTATATTTTCTATATTGCCACACAATAAAAGAAAACTATTATTTGTCTGACAATTAAATTACCCAACATATGAGAAAGAGATGATATAAAAAAATTTAAAATTCAAATTAATCTTCGTTTTTATAATTGTGGACTGTTGTTGCCTAAAAATGGAGAGCTTCCACGTAAGCAATGAACTTAGAAGATGAGATGAGTCGGAGGTCGTGCACTACACTAGAGGTGCTGGGTAGTTGACAAGCGTACTTGCATAGAAAAGGAACAGAGCACGGTGCTGGCCTAACACCCTCCAATGCTTAAGTCAGAGCTAGTGTGTCAAAGAGAATTAGAGTAGAATTAGTTACCTAATGAATTCATCCATTCTCCTATTTATAGAAGAATAATTGATGACATTATTGTGCCACATGTCGCGTCTGGATTGGGCCATGTATTGCTTCTCAATTACGTGTTGCTTGTCGGTCACGCCACGTGTCATTCTCCAAGTGGATGCTTGTATTCGATCTCAAGTACGTAATTCTGTGTTGGAGACTGCGTATGCATATCTTGCCAAGTGCGTAGACTTTATGACCAGGCACTGTGCGTAGACGGCGTGCCCAAGTAATGTGCTTAGAAAGCATGTCCAGGTATTGTGCTCAGACGGCGTGCCTAGATACTGTGTTCAGACGGCGTGCCTAGGTACTGTGCTTAGATGATGTGCGTAGACATTTTTATCAAGTTGTAAAATTCCAAGTGTTAGGTATGAGATCGGGATATACTTGAAAATTAGATGTCTATGTTTGATATGCAAGAATGAGATTGTAAAATATGATTTAGTTTTTTAATTAATTTATTATTTTTTTATTAATTAAATAATGGTATAAAATTAAATTAAACTAAACAATACATTTTTAAATAAAATACAATAAAAATTTATTTTTATTTGTACATAAAGTAAATTTAAGATGTTAATCTAAATAGTTACTCTGAATTTAAGATTACCAGAAATGTGATTAGAATCCCACAAAACACCTCCTTTCAAAGAAAAATTCAAAGCATAAAAATGTATTTAAAAGAGCAAGTGAATGCATTTTAGCTCCACAAGAAACTTTAGAGAACATTAAATTAAATTTTATAGCTTTTTGACTATCATTGAGGCATCTAGGAAGGTCAAGGTTTTGCTCTATGATTAAAGTGTGTTTTTTAGTTAAGAGTGAGGTGAACAATTAGATCATTTTTTGTCCATTTAAAAATCAGTCCAAAAACTCCTATCCAAAGTAAGTCAATTTGATGTGATTAGTAGAAAGCAAATGTTTTTAATTAATTTACATATTATTATATTAGTATAGAAATAATCAATTAACTCAGTAGTTCACATCAATCATCATAATTAAATATAACTGAATTAAATTAAGCATCAGATAGTTTCTTTTTTACTCTTGAAGTTTCGAGTCCCCTCTCTAATTCAATGTCTCGGTTCTCTTGCAATAAAAGAATGGTTGTTTCAGTCCATAGCTTTAAAAATGCAACAAGGGGCAGTTTCTAGTTACAAACTTTCAGTTAGAATTGAACTATAGAAGTTTCTCTCTCTCTCTCTCTCTCTCTCTCTCTCTCGTTCTCTATTCACAATCACATGGTAAACCCAAGAAATTGTCTTGTAGTGGGGTTAATGTAAATTTCCATTAGGAGAGATACTTGTTTGTTTCACAGTCATGTGAAGAACTGGAAATTGAAATGCTTTTTTTTTTTTTGGTCAAATGGTTTGCATGTGCCTTTTAACTCTTTCATTACTTATAGAAACCCCTATTTCCCCCCTCTATAACTCATCTATTGACTTTCCCTCTAAAGATTCTAGGTTGAATCCTTTCTCTTAAATATTGTATAAAAATTATAGAATTTGTAATTAGCATAAATCTGCATATTAATTACTAAAATATCATAATTTTTAAAAATTACTCAAATAGCATAATTATAGTTGAATAAATTATTGAACTATTTTATGGATATTTTTAAGGAATTTGTTTAGTTTTTTACCTTTTAAGTTCAAGTTCAATAAGTTAATGATCTAGTTGATTATTTTTCATTATTATTTTCAATGAATTTGTTCTTTTTTGAGTAATTGTCCAAAAATTATCAAAGAAAATATCAATTTTATCCCTAAACTTTAGAGGTAATTATCAACTTAAAGATTAAAATTTGAGTGTTACTAGTTTTAGCTTTAAACTGTATAATAGTGGCATGTTTAATTATTTAGGGAGAAGATGGTATGATTGAAGTGTGTGGTATGAAATTTTGCAAGAAGTTATGATCAATAAGACGATGTGTGATCTCATATCTCATATGATTTATTAGTAAGATTTGAGTTTATTTTTAAATAAAATGAAAAGATTACATTTAAATTATAATAAAATTTTAAAGTGTAGAAAGTTAAAATTACTGTCTGCCAATAAATATTGTATTTATACAATTACTTTAAAAAGATAAACAAAAGGAAAATTGAAAAGTAGCAATTGTTTGTCTTTTATAGGGTTGTTTTTTTTTTTTTTTTTTTTTTTGTGTAAGAAAAAAGGAAATGGATTATTGAAATTTAAAAGGACAACACATTTGTAATTTTTGCTCCTAAACCAACCTCTCGTAAGTTGTAACCAATCATAAACAAGTTTTCTTGAATGAAATATAAAATAAATAAATTGTAAAGTGGGCCTCTAAAATTAAAAAATCTTGGAAGTTAGTAAAGTAATAGCAATATTTTGACAACTATGGTTTAGGAGCACTTTTGGTTTGCGAGGATAAGAATATGTAATATGAGATTTTGATGTTTTTAAATGAGTTGATAATGATAAACCAGAGAAATTGATGTTATTATCATTAGTAAAATAGACACCAACTAAATATTGGACTCAGTTTCATAAACTTATTCTTGTGTATCAAATAACCAGGTGCATTAAGATTGCATGTTTAAAAAGTATGAGTTTATGTTGTTTGAAATCGTGAAGTCTGGAGTTGTGTAGTTCTTATTTTAAAAATCTGAATTTATATTTGAAATTATGAAAAAAAATTAAAAATTCACTGTTATATAATATACTTATAAGTTAAAAAGTATAGATGATGTACCGTAAAACTTACGAAACAAATTCGTCATCCAAACATCCCCTATATACGGGGGTTTGGGATTGGGAATCACATTCCTAATCTTTTTAACCTCATACTATTTATATTGGCATATTAAACCCATTCTAAATAAATATTAAAGTTTCCTTTAATTTAAAGGATTCATTTTTCTAATTAAAAAATTTCTTTCTAAATTTGTTATGAAGTGATTTTTAAGTAAACTATATTATTGTAGAATGTAATTTATCTTCACATCATATTATTTAGTTTTAAAAATATAAAAAGTAATTACATTAAAAAATAAATAATTTTTACATCCTCATTTCTACCTACCAAACATATGCTTCTTAAAATCAGACATCAGATTCTCATTCTCATGTACAAAACATTCCCTGATGTGTTTAGTTGGGGGGTTTGAAAAGTGAAGTCAGAGTTTGTGATATCTGAAAAAGTGAAGTGTGCTTGAGTTTGAAAAAAATGTGTTTGGATTGTGTGAGAAGAAAATGGGTATTAAAATTAATGTGAATGTATTAGAATGAGATATAAAATTTATGTCAAACCCAATAGTAAACCTGAGAAAGTAATAACAATGTGAAAAAAAAAATGTAAAATAAAAATGAAATATGATTAAACTCAATCACTAAACCCCAACCAAACATGATAGATCTGAATTCTCTTACAAATGTATGGTATAAAATAATAAAAACAATATTCCTTTAATTAACAATTATAATTATTAAATTAAAAAATTTTAAAAACCATGGTTGATTAGAGTGCTTATTGAAAACTGAACCAGTTCTGATATGAGAGGAAGAGGTTAAAAGCCTTGAAATTTTTACAGTTTGAAGCCACAGCCTAGTTTGGGTTCATATATTAGTAGGGTCCCTCCCCTTATAGGGATCTTTATTTTTTACAATTTTGACCCTTCTCTTTCTCTATCTTCCCACACGCGGTGGTTCAGAGGTCTATATATATATATATATCTATGTATATGTACTCTCATGAATCAATACTTAACAGCTCTTTCTCTCTTCTTTCTTCTTTCTTTCTTTGTGAAGTTTTGAGGTTGTTTTTTTTTTTTTGGGAGAGAATCAATAATGGCTGTTTTAATGGTGTTTATTGTGATGGTTTTGGTTCTCTGTTTTTGTTCTGCTTTGTTGAGATGGAATGAAGTTAGATACAGGAAGAAAGGTCTCCCTCCTGGTACAATGGGTTGGCCTGTTTTTGGTGAAACTACTGAGTTTCTTAAACAAGGTCCTAACTTTATGAAATCTCAAAGAGCTAGGTAAATCTCTCTCTCATCTTTGAAATGGGGTGTTTTGAAAATTTGAGTTACACGAGTCTAACCCGTGTTTGTCTTTAAATTTTACAATTCGGTCCAAACCCGTGAGTCAAAACGCCTACTGTCGGTTTTTTATTGGCCTTCTATCTCTTTCTCATCTTTATAATGTAGTGTTTTGACTCGCGGGTTTAGACAAGGGATTTGGGTTATACAAATTTAACCGGTGTTTATCTCTTGATTTTACAATTCTGTCCAAACCCGTGAGCCAAAACACCCACTATCTGTTTTTAATGGTCTTCTTTCTTTCTTCTCTATATCTTTTTGGCTCCAAATCTTCTATTTTGAAGGATGCTTCTTGATTTCTGGGTCTTTTTTTTTTTTTTTTTTGTGGGGTAGGTCCTCCTCCCTCCACATGGGTTTTTAGTCTTAAGTTAAAAAAAGGTTTTTTTATTTTTATTTTTTATTTTTCCCCCACAGATATCTGATATTCTTTCTTTGGAAAAAAAAAAAAAAACAGGTATGGAAGTTTTTTCAAATCACACATTCTGGGATGTCCAACAATTGTATCAATGGATCCAGAAATGAACAAATACATCTTAATGAATGAATCAAAAGGTCTAATTCCTGGCTATCCTCAATCTATGCTTGATATTCTTGGCAAATCCAACATTGCTGCTGTTCATGGCTCAACTCATAAGCTCATGAGAGGTGCTCTTCTCTCCATTGTCAGCCCCATCATGATTAAAGATCGTATTTTGCCTAAAATTGATAATTTTATCAGATCCCATTTGAGTAATTGGGATAACAAAATCATCAATATTCAAGACAAGACCAAACAGGTAACTATAATTAACAACCCCGTCTTTTTTGCCAACACGAGTATAGCTCAACTGATTAGTTATCAACGCGTCTCTTTTTATTTTCAGATGGCTCTTCGTTCATCTCTCAAACAGATAGCTGGCATAGAATCTGGACCATTGTCTGAATCATTCATTCCTGAGTTTTTCAAGCTGGTTTTGGGAACCATTTCCTTGCCTATTGATCTTCCTGGCACTAATTATCGGCATGGAATTCAGGTGGGGAATTTAAAAGTTCATTTTTTTTTGTGTGATTTTTTTTTAGTGATTTTTTTTTTGTTTCTGATTTGGGATTTTTTGGGATTTTTCAGGCAAGAAAGAATATAATAAAGTTATTGCAAAAGCTTATAAAGGAAAGAAGAGATTCAAAAGAAATTCATCAAGATATGCTAGGATATTTGATGGGTGAAGAAGAGAATAATAAGTATAAGCTTAATGATGAAGAGATTATTGATCAGATAATCACTGTTTTATATTCTGGTTATGAAACTGTTTCTACTACTTCTATGATGGCTGTTAAATATCTCCACGATCATCCTAAAGTTCTTCAACAACTTAGAGTAAGTGAAACAGAAACAAAAACAAAAACAGAAATCAGTTTTTTTTTTCTTTTTCTCTGTTTTTAGTTTTTTAAAAATATTAACTTTTTTTTTTTTGCAGGAAGAGCATTTAGCTATCAGAGAGAGGAAAAATCCTGAGGACCCAATTGATTGGAATGATCTTAAAGCTATGAAATTCACTCGTGCGGTAAGGTTTTTTTTTTTTGTTTAATTGCTTTTTGCAGTGTTTTGTACAATGATGTTCTGTTTTACTCTGTTTTTTTTTATAGTTTTTAAGTAAAAGCTAATTTGCTCTGTTTTTTTTTTATTAATTGTTTAGGTGATTTTTGAAACATCAAGATTGGCCACTATTGTTAATGGGGTCTTGAGAAAAACTACCAAAGACATGGAACTTAATGGTGAGTTGCATAAAAAAAATTTACCCTTTATAAAATTAGATATCCATGAGACTTGAGTGTTTGGTACGCCGGTTTTGTCGGGTTTATTAAGTCTGTGTTTGGATCGTGCTGAACAGTAAATTTGTTAAGTCATATGTTGAAATTATGAAAAAGAACGAGTTTATTTAGCCTAAATCCCTTGTCCAAACCCCGAGCAAACACGTTAAAGCACAAAAACTTTAATGCCACTAAATGTTGACTATTTAGCTATAACTTTATTGTATTGTTGTATTTAGGGGCTCAAGATCCTCTTTTTCATTTACCAATTTCACCTCCTTTTTTCACCTTTTTGTACTAGTTTCTAATTAGTAGATCCCTTTCTTTGGTGGGTCATCTTTAGATAAGGCTCATAAAGAATGGCCAGATCTTCTTTTCCTCATTACAATGTTTTCTTAAAAAAACTTGAAAAGTGGGCTAAAAAGTCACATTTTTTTTTTTTTACAGGATTTGTCATTCCAAAAGGATGGAGGATTTATGTGTATACAAGAGAGATAAACTATGACCCATTTCTCTATCCTGAGCCTTTGACATTTAACCCATGGAGATGGCTGGTGGGTTACTTTTACAAATAAATAAATAGGCCTCTTTATTTGGAAAAATATCTTGTGAAATGACAATTATGTCCCTTTTTGCAAAAAATTCAGGATAAAAACTTGGAGTCTCATAATTACTTCTTCATCTTTGGAGGAGGCACAAGACATTGCCCTGGGAAAGAATTGGGAATTGCAGAAATCTCTACTTTTCTACATTATTTTGTAACTAAATACAGGTAATTTATAAAAAAATTAACGAAAAAACTGATTCTCGTTTCTCTATTCTCATTCCTGATAAGTAAACGGGGCTTAAAGACTAAAAAGGTATCGTCATTGTATTTTTTACAGGTGGGAAGAAGTTGGAGGAGACAAGTTGATGAAATTTCCAAGAGTTGAAGCCCCAAGTGGGTACCACATTAGGGTTTCATCTCACTGACTAAACTAATAATAGAAATAATATTGAAATTCAATGTACATAAGGAGAGAGAGAGAGATAATTATAGCTAGTGATAGAGATATATTGAGGATGTATAATAACATTCTAACAAGTTAGAGAAAAAAGAATGGAGGAATTAATGAGAAATTACAGTATTTATACTTCTTTTCAGAATTTTTTTATCTTGTAGTAGATTTTGATACAATATTTATAAATTTATCATCACTTAAAACTATTTACGATTATTGAAATTTTTATTATGTTAATCAATGATTAATATATGAATCAGTGATAAATTTAGTGTAAAAATAAGTAATTCAATATTTATCATTAATTCATCAGATCAAAATTTAGTAGATTTATAAATATTTTTAAGAGTGGATATTTTTATAAATATTGTTAAAAAATTCTACTTCCCTTGCAAAAATCCATCTCATATGAAAATTATTTTTAAAATTTTGATAGTATCAAAGTCACTCAAAATCAATCTGATTTTAGTCCAATTCTAATCTGACATGACAGATGGAAAGCTTAGTGTACTTTATATTGTTATGTAATATAGTTAATTAGGGTATTTGGTTTAGGGGTTTGGTAAAGTGATGCGTAGGAATGAAAATAATGTGGGTGTGAAATCCTTTTATATAAGAAAATGAGAATAAATATGAGAATGATTTTATAAAATATTACCACTCATTTTCTTATCTAACTGTCACCCAACCTAAACACCCGCTAATATGAGAATAAATGTGAATGATAACTAAGTTATTGATTTGTTACATCATTAAGATAATTTTGTCAGTTGTTAATTAACTTCAAATTAGTGGGAAAAAAAAGTGCATATGAATGGTTGGGGTGGGTATGGTTTTTGTCTAACCTAGGTAGATAAATACTTCGAATGTGATTTTCTTAAATCTATGAGTTTTAAATCATGAATCTTAAAAGAATTTAACAACATAAAATCTATACAATAACTGATTTATTAAACACCAGTTACATCAATTCAAGCTTCTAGAATCCATATTTTATTGCATTCAAATAATGATTATACAAACCCGAACTTCACAACCTCAGACTATAAGAAGAAATGACTCTCAATGGGTAGATGTTGGGAGCAGACATAATCCCGCATTAGTTAGACCAAGAGATAATCATGAGTATACAAGGAGAAGACAACATTTTCATTGGTATTGCACTTTTTGGGTAAAACCAAAATCAAAGTTGTTGGGTATAAGCCCAAAGTAGATAATATCAAACTAATATAGAGATTATAGGGGGGTTTATTGTCCCTAACAAGTGGTATTAGAGTCATGCCCCAGAGTTAACCATGTGGACATATTTCTTGATATCTAATAAAGTGGTGAGCCTAAGAGACCTGATCTCGCGGTGAAGCGCTATTGGACAAGTGATACGCTCCAAAAAAGGGAGATGGCCTAGATTGAATAGACAGGTGGAGAGGAGACTTGGTGGTCTTTTGTTCAAGAGTAGAATTGTTAGGAGGAAAAAAAAAAACCCACGTTATTTAGATTATGGGATGGTCATGGTGTATAAAAAGAGAACAACAAAATTGGGTTGAAATACACAGTAAGTCACAAAGAATAGAGTTGAAATAGGGAGAATTACATTTGTTTGTTATTTTCAATATAGTTGAAAGAGGGACGTTTTTTTTAATGAAACTAAGGCTATGCTTACTTAGAGGGAGGATAAATGAGAATGATTTTTTTTTTTTTTACTTTCCTATTTTTATTATTGGTTAGTTTTAATAGTGTAATAGAATCCTAATGTGGAATCCAGTTAAAATGGAGAATGATTTCTCCCATGTTAAGAGAATCTCTTTCATTTTTAAAATCCAATCAATCTCATTCAATTTTTATGAGCTTGATAATTGTTTAAAAATACACTTGAATTGATATTAAATATAAAATAATAAAAACGAAAAAAAATAGAATTTGATTCTCAAACATGTCTTTCATCCCGATTTAGTTAATGAGGCGCGCATGGAGATACATCCACGTCTAGTCGCGTTGTTTTCTCTAATGCTAATAACTTATCATGACCAAAATAAAAACAATAAACGTGGAATGCGATCTAAAAATAGGTTATATTATCTTTTTTGATCCCTGAGTTTCCGTTTTTATTTTGATCCATATATTTCAAAATGTAACCCACTGAATTTTCAAAAAAAAAAAAATCCATCTCATTTGTTTTCAATCAGTGAAAGTAACAAAAAAAATAAATTGAATGTGTTAAATGATGAGGTGTGGGGTTCGTTTAATTAATGTTTTACCTTGTATTCAAATTTTTATTGTTTTTTACTTGTTCAAAGGCAAAAATGAGAAAATAGTATTAAAATATGAGAGAGAAAAAACCAAACATAAATTATAAATGTTAAGTCACCACTTAACACGTATTATTATAAATAAGAAAACTCATAACATAGACCATTATGAACTGTTTTTCAAAACTAAAAAATTAAATTGCAATTTTTTAAAGTTGGGAGATGAAATAATTATTAGTTATTCTCCTAGTTTATGAAATTAGGAGATTCCCCATCCTCTACAAAATTGGGTCACTAGAAGATTTTCTCCAACTCTAATCATGAGAATATTATATACTTCTTACTACATCATCAAGGGAAACCAGCTCCTTCATGTCAAAACTTTACAATAATGAGACCTTGCAACATTGATTTTTTTTTTTTTCATTCTTTTAATGTAATGTTTATCTATTTAAAGGTCAAAAATTTTGACCCAAAAAAATGTTTAAAAAAAATCTTTATAAAGGTTATCTAACCAAATCATAGTTAAAGTTTACTAAAAATAAATCTAAATGGCCATTATGGAGAAAAAACAAGCCTCCTTAAAACAATCACTTGCACCAGTTAACAAACAAATTAAAATTAAAACACCATTTCAATTGCTAGTTCTAAAATATAATTCAGGATTAGATTTAGATTTTAAATAATAATAATAATAGATGAAACATGTCTGTTTCCTTTTTTTCATTAATTCAAAACAGAAGGATATATTGAGAAATGAGTTCCAAAACCTGTTAATTCTCTTGAAAATAACGAATAATTTTTAGTTTACAAATAATTCTTTTTGAAGAAACAAAAACATAAAATATTATTTGGTTTCATCTGGTCTCTTCCAAATACACTTCAATAATTTCTCTGTACATAGTAAAAAAAAACTGTCTTATACTACAACTAAACTGATTTTAAAAAATGTTAAAAAAAATTCTTCTAGAAATATAATAAAGAGCCAGCTTGCTTTTGCTCAAAGAATTATCACATTAGGCCACAAACAGGAAGAGGGAAAGGCCTTTTGTACATTCCCTGTCAATGATTCATCTCCATCTCAGACAAAGATCTGAACCCTTTTTCAGAACAATAAAAATGATATATTTTTAAGAAGGCCTTTCCCCAAACTTGAACAAAATTTTTCCCCAACAAACATTTCATGTGCTATCCACCCATATGAGCCTCAAATAAATAAACTACTAAAAAGTATATATTGCAAAACTTGAAACATTGTAGAAAATCAGAGATAAAGAACTTTTTTTTTACTGATTCAGAGCTGGATCTTCTACCTTGGGACGTTTTGCATCAGGTTCTTCGGAATCCGTATGGTTGAGAGCTCCATTCACTGCCTCTTCACCCAGTAGAGAGATGTGCTTACTGGTGATTTGACGACCTGCCCTCAGTTTCGGGCCCCAATGTCTTTCGGGATTTGGAAGGAAGCGTGCAACTTTCTTTGCTTGTGCCTTGCTAAGAGATGCCACAGCTCTAGCAAAATTAGCCTGCCAAAAAGAGAAGAGTTAGTTCTTTTTATATGTTTGTATGTGCTTGGGATCTGTATCCGGTGGCATGCCAATAATTTAATGTTTGACAATTGCAAAAACAATTTTCTCATGACCCAACTATGAAATGAAACTTACTTGAAGAACTGGTTCCCTGGCAAGAATCACACTTCCTGGCTGATCTTCTGGTTGAGGTTTTACAGGGTGGTTTTTTACCTACATGAAAAAGGATCACCATAACCTTAATACATATAAATATCGAGAACCTTGCATTTCGTCACAGGGCTATGTTAATGAATGACAGAATTATATGACAAGATGTATCAGTGACTGACTCCTTACCCAGCATCGCATTATATCCCAAATGACATCCATGGGAGCATCTGATTTGAGCCCTAAAGGATTCACATGGGTGCCTGATATGCGATATCCAGCATTGATCACTGCTGAACGGAAATTTACAGCTGATGGAGATGTGCACTTTAATGTTGAACAGAGATTGTGCAGACTCAAAAATAAAGGAACGTCCATCAGCTCCTGCACCGTAAAAATATATCTGAATTAAACAGGAAGACATTCACACCATCACATACAACAGCATTTGGAAAAAATAATAAACACGTCTTAAGTTCTAACATTGTTGTTCATGTTGACATAATCCTTGTCTAAACTCTATAGAAAAATTCCTGCAGATACAATTACCTTGTTGTCTACATGATCATTCACGAGTGAAAAAATTAACCAAAGAACGATCCTCATGCAATAATACCCAATGACGTTATAAATTGAAAAAAATTACAAAAATAAATTCATTGAACTCTATCTATCAGAAAGAGGTGGAAAATTAAATTATATTGACAAATGGTAAATATTGTAATAATAGTTTAATATGGAGCTATGATACCAAACCCACACATAAACCCCACCTCTGATATTGTTGTCAATACAGCAGATATACGTTCATATGCAGGATAGCGGTCCTTCTTAGACTTCACATCTGCAAGTATGGAAGTAACCCATTCTTGATCATGAATAGGAGCAGACCAGATAGGGCCCCCCATGTTGAATTTCTTCCCACAGTCACTGCACTCTTGAGAAACAGCAGGTCCAAAACCAGGTAAATATCTGATGCTGTTGTTCTGGGAGCAAAAGAATGTAGAGAAAACACATCAAGTAACTATAAAAATCTATACTGTAAGCAAATTATTACTGACCTTCCAGTTAACTCCAATCACTAATTATTTATAATATGAAGAGCAAATAAGCATAAGTATCATTGAATTCATTCACGGTGAATTTTAAAATAAAATTCATTCTAATATCAAGCAGATCTATTTTTTTAAGGAGAAACAAAATGTTATTTTATTGCAAAAAATAAATTATAAAAAGAGAAGGATAAGAAATCAACCCGAGAAACAAACAAGGTATAAAAAGGCTTTAATTTTCTGAGATGAAGAAATATTACCCATAGAGAAACATGAAAAATAAAATACTTCCAAATCTCACTAATGCACCTCAGCCTATCCTCAAAAACCAAGTATTTCTCTTTTTCCAAACCTCCTAAAAAAATAAAAAGATTGAATTAGACCAAAACAAACAAGGAAATTTATCATGAGAATTGAACCCCTTGGATATGTAGCATAGGAGTGCATCTTTCGAATCAGGAAGGACACAAAGACATACAAAAGCTGGGAAGAAGTACTACAGTATAGACTTCGCATAATCACGATAAATATAATAATCTCCATGCCCCAAATTCAATGAGAACTACACGGATGGACCTTCGTGACTCTGTGTGATGTTTGGTTGAAGAGAAGTAGTTAGAATAGAGATGGATGAAACATCCACTCATTTAGGTTGAGTGGAACTGAAAGATGGAAAGAAGAAGGGAATGAAGGGATTTGCACCAAGATATTCGGATATTCCCCATCAATTTGAAAGGAAAAAGAGGAGGCAAACTTGGAATTTAAAGTGTTTGCATGATAACATGGCAGTTCCAGTAAGCAAAGACTGGGGGTGGGGGGAGAGAGTCACAGTAAACTAATCATGAAAAGAAACCGGTCTGAGCTTTCTGGAAGAAGTTCAAAATCCGTACCTCTTTCACTTTCCTTCTTCTCAGATTGGCACAATGATTTGATAAATCATTGTCTCGGTCTCTTTTTGGTTTTGTCGGAAATCACCAACAGACCCAAAAGCTTAAGCTAAGGGCTAAGGCAAATTTAATCATTTATATATTCACAACACTCGCCCCTCACATGTGGGCTTAAATATTGCACAACACCCAATCATGTGGAATTTTAATAAATGAGGAGAAAATGTCATGATAGGGGTTCGAACTCATAACCTCCTGCTTCGAGTCTATTGGTGATTTAACAAGCTTTTGGGTCTATTGCTGATTTAACATTGATACTGGTATTAATTGTACACCTTATCTTCCTACAACAGAGCAAATAGCTAATGTGTTAACCAAGGGACTACCCAAAGGGGCAATTTGTCAAATTAATTGATAAGCTGGCAGTGGAAGACATTTTCAAACCAGCTTGAGAGGGAATGTTGGATAAATAGATTTATCTTTATTTTTATATTAGTATATATTAATCTATTATTTTCATTTCCTTATTAGAATTAGGTTTCCAACTTGTATTATGTATCATTTGTTATAAAAAGGGACCTTTGTACCTATTCTTCATATAATTTTGGAATACGATATTTCTATTGCATAAACTTAGTAATAGTCACATAAGGAACTTCCTGTTTGGCTTTGAAGTAATAGAAACAACAAGGCTACTTACAAGCTTTTTTATAGAACTTTGTTTGTGAGGCCAAGCCAAATCTGTATAGGAAATCAAATAAGCATAGGCATCGCAGAGGGCATGGAAACAAAGTATCATAAATTCACTTTCAAGACAGCAAACGGAACAACGTATAATGAACTTGTCTGTGACAACAATCAGATTATTGTAAAATATGGTCTTTGCTAACTCTGTTAGGTATGGAACTAGGAGAAATCCTTGGAGACCATTTCTTCGGGTTTGCCAGCCAAACTATTGGGTGTCAAGTGGTCTGTGGTCAATGGGTCCCATATTCACTTTTGGGAAGATTCTTTGACTTGGTAATTTCTCCTCCATGGTAGGTTCTGACTCAATTAATTCTCCCTTGTAAAGGAATTTCCTATTGCTTCAGTTCTGGTTGGTGTTTTTACGTACACTGAAGCAATATAGTCCCATTGGCCTGTGAGCTTTTTTTTTTTTTTTTATTTGTGAAGTAGACAATGGAAAAATTAGGAGGAAACCCTTAAGTTAAGGGGTTATGTTATTTAGACCCTGCACTTTTATTTGTATCAAATTAAGCCCTAAATTTCTTTAATTGATGCAATGTTCCACCTTCATTAAGTTTTTGTCTCAAACACAAGCCATTTTCATACGTGATGTTTCTTTAAATGTAACATTCTTCACATTTTTTAGCAAAATGTGTGGACTTTAGGTGATTTTCAAATTTTAGTGATGGATGCGTTAGCTTTAGGTTCTAAAAGTTGAAGATTACCCAAAGGTCAAAGCCCACACATTTTGTTATAAAATGCAAAAGACGTCGCATTTTATAGAATTTTCTAATGTGAAATGATTCCAGGAACGGTGTTGGAACCTAGTAGAGAGGTGGAACATTTTTTTTAAAGAACACCTCCAAAGGCCATTTCATTGATATAGTGAAAGAAAAAGAAAAAATAAAGCAATACAGTAAAGTGGCAAAAGCAATCCAAAAGCCACATAAAGTTGGTGTACCATATACCTAAACCCCTACTAACCCACACGGCCACCTAATTACAAGTATGCGGGCCAACTATTAATAATTAAACCTAACGTGTAATTAAAAAAAAATTGGTAGTTGACACCCAAAAAGATGCATTTACATGAGCCACTCCCATGATTTCTTCTCCTCCCTAAATATCCATTGCATTGCATTGCATTACTTAAAGAATTTATAACTTTATTTAATACCATTAAAAAGGTCCAAGGTTTATGCGGATAAAATTAAAAGTTTAGGGTTTAAATGACACAACAATTCAACTTTTATACATGAAAGTTATGGTATTCTTTCTTGGGATTTTTTTCAGAGAGACCTGTTTAATAGAGAAATTTTTGCCCTCTCTGCCTTCTTTCTTCTTTGGAGGGTTACATTACATGTTATCCCCAGGTTGACATGACTCATGAGTAATCAACAAGCACCATCTTAGGCTTTATCAGTGATCAATAAGCAGAAGATATTTTTTTTAGATAAATTCACAAAAATTTAATTAAAAATTGAAAAAGAGTACAAAAAAGAGGATATCGGAAAAAAGAACTAAAAAAATACGTAAAAATAGCCCAGTAAGCAAAAGATATTGTAAGAAGAACCACTTTGGAAAGTTAAACTGGATGGTATTATCATTATGAATAAACTTAAACACAAATACTAGGTTAAAAAAAATACCGGGTCATAGTAAGCATACCTTGGATACACTCCTGCCAATCTGCTGCAGATGGAAAGAATCGCAACCAGTGCACTGATAAACATATGAGAGCTTAAGGGGAGTATTTTTCATTGCGCTTACCAATTAGTGGACTATGTGTTAACACTTAACAAACAAATAAAATAGTGCACATAATAATAAATTCAAAGGTATAAGCAACTTACGTATAAATACGAACAAAAACTCGAACATAAAAATCCATCTGAACAGAGAATAGGAACAATGTATCTCTTGTATCGATTTGCATGGCTCTGCAGATAATTTAAAACGAAAAAAAATTATGCACGGGAAATACTTTTGATTGTAGTAATGCCAAGAAATGTAAAGCAGGTTTCATTATAAAAAAATAAAATTAAAATTTTCTGTTAAACAGGATTGGATACACATTTCAGAACTGGAAGCCAAAGGGACAATCAGAGAGGCTTTAAATGTTTCAAAAGCCAATTTCTTCCAATAACAAAACCATTAACAATGTCACAATCAGCTATCCGATCATGAGTTACTTAAGAACATCTCCCAAGTAAACGTACATAGATATTAAATATACACAAACAGTCAAACATGGATACATAATGGAAGATCACCTTACTTAAGGCTCCTAGAAGCTTTAGCATTACCTTAAAGTCTATCACTTGTAAAATAGAAAATTTTGAAAAGCTAAGGCATCCATCAAGACATTTCCCTCCATTCTAAACCCAAAACATATAGATCCGAAATAAAAATCCCAAAGATTCAATTAAGTTGATTATATACGTTTTAGATCAATTTTAGAAGACCAACCCTTCCTCTGGTCCTATGATAAAAAAAATGACTTTATTAGCAATGAGAACTGAGATTAAAAATAAACCTTAAGTTTAACAAAGACCATTTGACAATAAAGATTCAGGTCCAAGACATCCTTTGACCTTCATCAAAGCATCTTTTCTAAACATTTGTGATAAGACTTCAAACTCTATATCTGATTACTGATCTAAGGCTGTGAATATCACGGGTCGTGGCAAGCCTTTTGTGCAGGGAAGTTGAGGAGGTGGTTACGGTGGCTGAGGAAGAATATTTGAAGGTGGTAGTGGTAGGTAGCAGTGGAGGAGGTGGTGAAAGAGGAAGACGTGGCAGTGGTGGATATGGATCTAATGGGGGCAGTTACGGTGGTGGGTGTGAAGGTAGCAGTGGTAGAGGTACTGCTTGCTTTAAGAGTGGAGAGTCAGGGCATATGGCTAGAGACTTCTACAAGGGTGGATATCAAGGTGGTGGAATAGGTATGGGGGCGTTAGGAGCCGCTATAGCTGTGGTGGGTCTGGATACTCTGCCAGATAGTGTCAAAACAGTGGCCGTTGAAATTGTTAATCGGTCACTGACATTTACATTTCTAGCTTGCTGGGGGTGTTTTGTTCCATTACTTTTACCTCCCGCCTCAGTTCTGAATCAGTTGGTCTTGCAACAGTAAGGTCATCTTCCATGGGATCAAGTATCTCTCTCAATGGGATTTATTAGTAATTTTTCTTGTTTCCTTTTCGTTTTCGGGTGTTGATGTTGTTTGAATTTCAATTAAGGATATGGCATCGGTGAGATGCAGTGGAGATGAAAAACATGGGAGGAATCTCCCTTGACTCTGTTTCTTAACTGTTGTTATCTGACAGTGAAAGCCCAAGAACACTCTTTTAACAAAAAATATTTCTAGAGCGATAGAAGCTAGTAATTGGAAGAAACGCATTCTAATTCACAATACTATGGGTGCCTCCATTTGGAATCACCATCTTTTAACAACGTAAGCATGCATTCATACATGATCCTTTACAGCATGTTAAATTAAGAAACAAACCAAAAAAAGAAGAGGTATTAAAAATTAAAATTCATGGACAACTTTTCAAATATACAAAAGATGGGCATACCTCAATGCAAGCAAGTAGGATTCTTAAAGCCATTTCATGACAATATTTCCCTCTCAATGGATAGGAACCATACCTGAATCAATCAGAATTTTTTAGGACAGAACCTTATTAAATCGAATTTTAAATAAAATAAGAGTACTGTATAAAACCTTACTTTGAATAGCAAACTTCTCCATTTCCCCCACAAAGCACCGCCATGTCAGTTGCTGTACACATCAGCATGCCACCGTCAACAACCGATTGAACAGCAGAGTCCAAGAAAACAGAAGGTGAACCATAAGGATCCAGATCAACCTGAAATAGTATATAAGTTGTATAAAGGCTTAATTCATGTCTTGTCAGAGCTTACATATAAAGTTGGTTGTATCTTCTGACATGTTAATTTATAACATGGAAGGAAAATTGATCGTAATAACAACATCCCTATATGTAAATTTCTAGAGAGTTAACCTGCAAGTCTAAAAGGTGTATGCATACCATATCAAATTCTTTTGGGTGAGTGAGCATATAAACGCGAGCATCAGTAAGATGTGATTCCACTTTTTCACATGCTACTGAACCATTAAACTTGATGTTCCTCCTACAAGCTTCAACTGATGCTGCAGGATAGAGAGGGAAACTCTAATCATTAGCACGTCTAGGTAGTAACCACTAACCACTAACAAGAAACACTAACACAAGGAACATCATCAATGTAAATAAGAGCAAATCTTAAGATCAGTTTAAAAGGGATCTTCCATTTCTAAGGTTCAATCACACATCAATAAATGCTTTTCAGCAAAGAAGCAAATAAATAAATACAGGTAAAAAGGGAGAAAAAAAAAATATCAACACCAACTACCTCTGCTCCAATCCTAATGGGCCAAAATTCAACTAAGGTGGTATTTCACTAATTTATTACTTCGTTGAAGAAATTTTTTTCCTTATAAGTAACCAGCTCAAGCGCTTAGGCGCTTGTATGAAGTGTGTACATAGAAATAATTAAGATATGTGGGGGAACTAACAACCCAACAAACAGTTGATTTACTTCAGACACTGTGTAAGGTCATTTACTTTCATGCTTTTTCTAGTAAGAAACTTTCAATTGGCGAACTAAAAGAAAAAATACAACAGGCAGAAGGATAAGATGCTCTCCTAAAATTAGCCAAAGGCATTAAAAAAACCTATCCAATTGTCTTGAATTAAGAAAGAAAACAAGGCCAACAATTTCTATCGTTCCAAAAGTTAGTTTCTTTTCATTATTGATCAGATTCTCACGTCCCAAAAAACAAACTAAACTTAAACAAACATGTATGCTTAAGAGAACATTATTATATTTGCAATTATTAAGAAATTACCTTTATCGTTGTCAAGGGCCACAACTTGACCAATCCCTTCTACTTCCCGAGCATATCTTAAGGCTCTTAACCCCGATGCGGACAAAGCCTTCAAATTTAATAAAGTACACAGAAAGAGTTAAATTGTATATATATAATCTCAATATCCCACATTAGACATCCCAAAAATAAAACAAGCACACACACACACAACATTTTAGAAGCAGGAACATAGAGACAGACAGTCTCACACACACACACACAAGACACCATGTGAACATTTTTTTTAAATGAACAGGAACAAGATTATGGACATGGCACAGTCACCCTTTGATACATAATTTTATCAAATATATATGTAAATATTTTTAAAATCCAATTTATATTATGATAATTGAATTTTTAAAATAAAAAAGGAAAGAGAAGGTAACTGATAAGACACTTACAAGAATTTAAGAAGCCAGTTACATATTGTTTAATGATGCAATGTCCTGTAGAAGAGGTATATAAAGGAATTGGGGGGGAAAACCTAAATGACCCAACATCTCATAAGAAAAGAAAAATTAAAAAAAAATTGAAAAAGATATAATACTCCAGTTTATGTATCTAAAAAATGTCAATGTTTCTGGGTGTTCCAAACATGAAAACGTTATGCAAACCAGACTGTCCATGCTTCATATGTCGAGAAATATTATTCAATTATGCATAATTTAATGATCAAAGAAATTATAAGAACCTCAAGAACTCTAATCGGCTTGGGATCTCTTTGCTCTTTTCCTCCTACAATCTCTTCTTGTTCATCTGATAAATTAGGAATTCCAGATTCATGTGATGTTTCTTCATGAACATCACAATCTCCATTTGACTTTTCATCTTTAGTTGCAGATTCATTGGAAGCTTCTTCTACAACAGGGCAAGAATTTTTTTGCCCTGATTTTGTCTTTCTAGACAATTTTGCTCCATGCTCCTGTTTGTGTTTCGATATAAATTCCCTAAGGACAGCAATAGATATGTCTCTGTTGTTAACCTGAGTATTGCAATGGTGAGATAGTCAGGATTCTACAATAGAAAAGGCAGAAAGCTATTCATGCATGGGCAGTATAAAAGTTACTCAAACAGAAAAGTTGATGCACATCAAACAACCACTCATAACAATACGATAAACAATATAATGGTATTCATGGAGGAAAAGGAAAAATAAGCCAAGAACAGAAATCAAATCTTAAACATTTCCACAGTGGCTGCAATAGTAATTAAGGATAAACTTCAAGAACAGGAGCTTTATTCAAGATTATTAAAACCCCAACTTAAATTCATATTGTTTAGGGAAAATAAGCCACACACAAAACCAAAAAAAATCCAATTTTTTCAGAAATTTGTACCTGGGTCTTATTGAAGAAGACTTCATTCTTAGCGTGCATAAGAATCTCAGCTTCTCCTTCCTTAATGATGGTATATTCATTAAGATCTGTCGCCATTATTGCAGCTCTTTCATACAAAAACAGAATCCAACTCCTTTTGAGAGCAAAAACAGACCAAAAAAAAACCCAGAAACAGATTGAATGATTTTGATTCTTCTTGTAAGTGAAGTACATAAAACAAAGGAACCCTTTTATATATGTTGAATACTTTTCATGACTTGTTAGAGTTCGTTTTGTTACAGAGAAACCCTACTCCAGTCCTACTGCCAATTGAGAAAATTGAAATTATTTTATCCTCAAATTCTGTGCACAATTAAAAAAAAAAATTCCGTTGATTTAACCTTAAACCCTCATTCTGTAGCCGCTGTTTATCGTATGACACATTTTATAAAATTAATTCCCTAAATAGCACCCTCTTTTTAAAATTTCCCAAATGATATTTTTTCTAATATAACAAAATTAATTATTTTTATTAAATTTACAAAAATGTCACTCATTTATTAATTCACTATATATGTTCTCTTATTCACTATTTAGGGCTCGTTTACCTATAAGGAATAAAAAAGGTAAGGAATCAGAATAAAAATCAATCGGAATCGGAAAGACATCCCTTTGATGTTGTTTACTTAATTTTGTTGGGAATCGGAATCATATTCCTTTTATAATGTTTACTTACATTAGCAATAAGAATCAAGCTTATTATAATTACTAGATTACCCATTTCATAATTAAATAATTGAAAATATATTAACTAAAAAAATATATAAGTAAATAAATTTAATTAAATAGTAATTGATTTTATTTTAATAATTTATATGAAAATAAGAAAATAAGAATAATTATTATTAAATAAATGACCAGTAAATAAATTATCAATCAAATTAAAATTAATTATCATTAAATAAATAGTTATAGAGAAGATAAATAATGAAGGCGAAAATGTAAAGTCGAATACAGATAATATGAAGATAATTAATAAATAGATGTAGGTCCCACGAAATAAGGAAAGGGAATGAGATTGATCAACTTTTTGAAGGTAATGGGATTACCCCATATTTAGTAGATTGATTCCTGATTTTGACTTGGGTCCCATATATTGATTCTCATTTCATTACTTGGTAAACAACATCAAAGGGAATGAAAATTTTTATTCCCATTCATTCATTCCCATTCCCGATTAGTAAACGGGGCCGAACTTTATTAATTCACTAAATTTTCTCTCTTAATCAATAATTTAGTGAATTAAAATTTGAGTTTTATTAATTCAATAAAATTTCTCCCTCCATCAATAATTTATTAAACTAAATTACTACATATAATTGAGATACTTCATATTGATTTTAATTCAATAAATAATTGAAGTTAATAAATTATTGAATAACGGTTTTGATTTTGCCTATAAAAAACACATAAAATCTCAAAGCTTTCCGCAAATAAAAATCACATTCATTTACACTAGTATGCAACATCAATAACCAATATTAGTGATTATAAACTTAAAATACAAAATAATATTTTCATATAGTGGTAAGATAGTATCAAGATTTCAATTCAATAATTTATTGAACTCAACACATTAAATAATTGAATTATAAATCTCAACAGCAAGATCCATTTAAACCTCATCAACAATTCATTAAAATTTATAACAAACTCAAAAAAGAATTAAAAATGGCATCTTCTTGTGTCCTCATTTGGCCTATCTTCACATTTTTTTCTTCCATGTTTTATTCTCCAATTCACATATACCCTAGCACATGTAAAGCAACAGTGCAAAATAAAAAGTTCAATAAACTATGTTGCAGAATAAAACAAATAAGTTTAGTTCAATAATTTAGTGAACAATATGGTATAAGTTATTGAATTGTATAACGAAAAACTAAATTGACACAAAAAAGGGATTTAGGATGAAAAACTATTTTAAAAACTAAAATGACAGAGTTTACAAACTTTACCGAAACCGACCGGTAAGAAAATTCATAAAAAAAAATGAACCAGAATCGGAACGGGAAAGGTTACGAACCGAACCGATATGTAATCGGCCCCTTTAATTCACTAAATTATACATTATAATTTAATTCACTAAATTATTCCCTTTTATTCACTAAATTATTGAATTAAAACCAATATTAGGTATCCCAAATGTACATTATAATTTAATTCACTAAATTATTCCCTTTAATTCACTAAATCATTCTATTTAATTCACTAAATTATTGAATTAAAATCAATATTAGGTATCCAAATATACATTATAATTTAATTCACTAAATTATTCCCTTTAATTCACTAAATTATTGAATTAAAATCAATATTAGGTATCCAATGTACATTTAAATTCAATTCACTAAATTATTCCCTTTAATTCACTAAGATAATCTTTTAATTCACTAAATTATTCAATGAAAGTCAATATTAGGTATCCCAAATGTACATTTAAATTTAATTCACTGAATTATTCCCTTTAATTCACTAAAATATTCTCTTTAATTCACTAAATTATCCAATTAAAATCAATATTAGGTATCCCAAATTTACATTATAATTTAATTCACTAACTTATTCCCTTTAATTCACCAAATTATTGAATTAAAATCAATATTAGGTATCCCAAATATACATTATAATTTAATTCACTAAATTATTCCCTTTAATTCACTAAATTATTGAATTAAAATCAATATTAGGTATCCCAAATACATTATAATTTAATTCACTAAATTATTCCCTTTATTTCTCTAAATTATTGAATTAAAATCAATATTAGGTATCCCAAATGTAAATAATAATTTAATTCACTAAATTATTCCATTTAATATATTAATTATGTGAACTTATTCTATTCAATAATTTATTCAATTAAAAACGAAATTATCTTAATTGTTTCTTACTACTTTCATTGGTTGACCCATTTTAGTATTAATTAATTGAAGCATTAATAAATCATTTAAAACTGATTACTAAATGGTATAAATTATTAAGTATTAATTAATTTAAACATCAAGTTTTATTAATAAACATTCAAGCATCAATTTATAATATTTAATATTTATATGTCTAATTTTTATTAATAACATCAAATTAACCAAATAATAATAATAATACAATAAATCGCTTAGTAAACCAATCACAACATATCTAATTAAAATGAGTTTATTTAACTTAAATACTTTATAGGCTCTAATTATAATATAAAATCAATTAACGATCATAAACCAAACATAAACAACATTTACAAATCAAACGAGCACATAATGACATTTACAATCAATAAATCATCTCCCAAAATTATCCGAACAATCATATAATAAACAAGCAAGCACAAGAACTTTAATTTAGCTTCTAAGTACGAATTAACCTACCTTAATCAAATTTTGAATAAGCAAACGGCCTCGAAATAAATCCAAAAATACTCCTAACGATGTCCAATACCTGAAATAATATTAGTTTAAGGTCAATTTTACGAGAACCGGGCTAACGAGACAAAAACCGACTGAAATTGAGCCAAAATAGCCCCTGAACCAGTTGGACCGTCTCTTCTCCAACACCCACCCAAGTTGTGACTTAAAAAAAACGCAGTAGCTCAAAAACGAAAAAAAAACAAGGGAAAGAAAAATAACGAACGGCTCACCTCCCACAACGACGACGGGTTCAAACGGAAAGAGGTGGGGAAATTAAATAGAATCTAAAAGAATGATTAGAATGAAGACCCATCGTAAACAAGCCCCTAAAACACGATGAACGGCCACGAAAAAATTTCCAGATCCGTGAGCTCCTTTTCTGAGGAAAAGTAAGTAAATTAACGTCCATTTAGCTTGAAAACAACTCAGAAACAATAATAAGACTATAATAAAATGAATCCAGTGTAATTACCAAAGAAGACAGAGAAATTCGATATAGATTTTCTCGTATTTCCGGCGAAACGAACCCCAACTCCGGCAACCTCTAAACCCGATGAAAAACCATGAAAACATCTACCAATTAGCTTGTATTTAACTTAAAAACAACAATGAAATTATAATAATACGAATCCTAAGAAAATACCAAGCAAAACGAAGAGAATGAATGACTTTTCTCTTAATTTTTTGGCGAGATACAAAACCTTCGACGAGGGCTAAAAAAATGTCATTTCAGGGATTATTTAAAACTTAAGCTATTTAAGACAATAACCTTAATAAAAGTGTTATTGTAGGCAAATTCTCAATATATAATATATAAAATGAGGGATATATTAATTAAAAATTATAATTGAAAACGAAATTAAACTCATTCAATTAGTTATATCTTATCTCCTATATAAATTTTAATATATCTACTGTATTAAAAGAAGTTTGGAGAAACATTTTTGGACTATTATAGTTTTTATCAATTCTAAATTCACTAAACATCACCATTTTTGGATCATTATACCCTAAATTTCTTAAATCACAAAACATGCTACTGATTAGCTGTCTACTACTACTTAAATATTTATAATAATAACAATAATAATAGTAATCTAAAATCTATTATGAATAAATGATTATTGATAAGGTTAAAACATAATAAATTTATAAGCATGAAAAAATGGATTGAAATATGATTTACGCCTATCTAATCTATAATTCTATAATCTATATCAGAGGGGATTTTTTTTTTAACCCTTTATATTATACTAGTAATATATTACGTGCGTTGCACGTGATACGAACTTATACATTGTTTATATTTATTTCTCATCTATATAATATTTTAAACTTTGTATTTTTTAATTCTTGATTTAAGAAATATTAATAGATATGAGATGATAATATATTTTCTTTATAATAAGACATTTTCCAAGTTTTATACTATATATTCATGATATTTAATAGTTATCATTATAATTCTTGAAGTATACATTTTGAGATGTTTTCTTATGACCCGTTTGGGATAGTTAATTAGTCAAATGAAATCAAACTAAATTAGATAAGTAAACTATAATAAAACACGCTTTGGAAAAAATTAGCAGCAATTGTAATAATATTGTCAATTTTAAAAATTTAAAAATAATAATATAATGATAAAACCGTAAGGAAATTCAATTAATCTTAATCTTAATCTCCATAAGAGTAACATCTTCAATCCTCGTGAAAAAGTAAACAATTATAAGTGAACTAAAAATAACCGAATCATAAATATTTATATTTCGATATCAATATTTCGTTTCCTAATTTTCACAATGAAACAGAAAGAAAAGTAGATCTAAAACATAATATCATTTAATATAAATTAGAAATAGTTTTAGAGAAATGGTCTTACGCGAGTATCAATTGTTTTTCTTCTCTTTCCCGACAATTTGATTTGGCTTTGTGTATGTTCCATCCGAAACAAGCGCAAGAGGCAAGCAAATCAACAACCAACAACCCACCATGGCGTTCTTTTCATGTTTTTAGATTCTTCTACCTCAATCCACGGCGATGTGAATGTGCCGAGTTGGTCGTAGAAAATGCCATACAAATTCAAAGAAATTTTGATCATGAATCTATTTGTATTTTAAAAAAAACCCATGCAATCTATTAGTAGAAATCATATAATTTTCAAAAACACATGCAAACTATTAATAGAATTTATCAGAATTTCAAATACCAATGCAAACTATTAATTATCTATGGTTAAGTTCATTGCATCCAAATTACAAATTGAAAATTAAAAAGAAAAATAAAAAAATCCAAATCGAAGGACATCCGAAAAGTGTCCGCGAAAAAAATTGATTTAATGTTTAAGGAAGAAAATTATTTTTTGAAAATCTATTTTTTAAAATCAAATAAGACTTATATTTTAAATTTATATAGCTAAAATTAATTTTAATAATTAAATAAGGGGCAAAAAGGGGAATTCAAAAGTTTCTCCCCTTAAGCCCCTTTTAGAGGTATTATAGATATAGATATTACTTATCTCACCAATATTTTTTAATTTAACTATATATATCATATATTTATTTTATATATAAAAAAATAAAAAATTAAGAACACCCCTATAATCTTAAAATTCCTTCATAATTATATCTAAGAAAATATCCACCTAAGATTATAAAATAAAAGAAAATATTCATCCGTTTTGTAAATGAATGGTCACTCAATAAATCTAATAAATTCCTTTCCACAATTCATTAAAAAAAATTGAACAACTCAATGTACACAAAAATATAAAAATATTCATCCGTTTTGTAAATGAATGGTCACTCAATAAATCTAATAAATTCCTTCCTACAATTCATTAAAAAGAATTGAACAACTCAATGTATACAAAACTATGAAAATTTCACAATCAATTTGATTTATAACAATTAAACTCATACAATATTTATATTACCTTTTGTAACTGCAAATTGGAGTTCAATGCGAAAACTCCAAGAGGCTTTGTCAACTTCCCACAAATTCATTACCTCTCCTTTCTCACACACATATATAGTCCCCGGATTGCTTCAAATCAATGTCAAACTATTTCTTAATCAATCAAAATTAATTAAATTTCCTTCTTGCAAGAGATGAATGGATGGTTTGAAGAAACACAAAGGCTAATCATTAGGCCAAAGAAGACTCCTCTTTCTAATAGTTTTAAAATATCAATCTAAGTATTGAACAATATTTTAAAATTGTGATGGTCAAAATCTCTAGCCTATTGAGTTTTTGTTAGAGAGATTTGAAGGCACTCGTATAAGAGAAGAGAGTCCAATGAAGTTATGGAAGATAACGAATCAACTACCCCACCAAATATTTTCGACAACCACATTGGTGATATCAAGCTCTTCGTTGTTTATCTCTAATTTTGTGCATGTTTTTTTTATATAAATTTGTAAAGGTGAAAAATCAAACTAGCCACTTGGGAGACAATTTTTCCCCCTATAGCCATGTGGTTGAAAAAATGTGATATTTAGCCACTTTTTACTATTCAATTTTTCAATATACCTATTTTGGCCTTCGTATGGCGGTATAGTCGACAATTCCGACACGTATGGCCTGACAATTCTGACATTTTTCTTTCCCAATGCATTCCTTCTTTCTCAGATTTTGGTATAGTTCGTATAGCGTCCATAGTTTTTCATTGTATTTAGTATATGTTTTATATTTTTATTATTTTTGTATTTTGATTTCATACTACATATTTTGATTTTTAATTCGATTTTATAGATTCATTTTAGTATATTATTTATAGTTTCTCCTCTCATGTAAAATGTTTTTGTACATATGAATGTACGTGCTATACGTAATATACATGCCATATAACCTGCAAATGAAAAACAAAAAGAGTGTTAATTCAATAATACTGAATGTACAAAAGAGATACTTAATATGCAAATAAAACAAAAATAAATATATATTATATTACGTATATTACAGAACGAACATAAAAGAAAGTGAGTGTACATCAAGAAAAACTCATAGGTGTGTATAGTACGTATATTTCGTATATTAGTGTAGTACAGACTATATATCAAGAAAAGCACATAGTTATGTATAGCACATATATTACAAAAGATATATATTTAAACAGACCAGAAAAAAGTATATTACTTAAATTACATACTGTATAGAGACCACAAAATATATATTTAAACAGACCACGGAAAAATGTATATTATGTATAGTACGTATAGTACAGAAAGACATTACACAAAACAGAAACAGACAAGAGACAAAATATGTATATTACGTATATTGCAAAAAAACGTATATTGCATGCATTATATGTATAGCAGAAAACAAAAATTAAGAATTTATGTATAATACATAAAACAACAAAAAAGCATAAATCAAACAAAATATGTATATTACCTTTTGTCAAATCCATACTTATTTTGGTTTAGATCTCCGAGATTCGGAACCAAAAACGTTGAAATATATTTATGAAAAAACGAGAACAAGAAGAAATTAAGTAGAGATATAGTAAATAAAAAAAAGTGTAGGAAATCTATGAGATTAACATTTGTAAAAGATAAAATGTCACAACCCAATTTTCCAAAACATGGAAATAAACAATTACGCAGCGGAAATAAATATAAACACCAAATCAAGAAAACAAACCTTTCTTATTTAAACAAATTGAAACGGTTCTTCACATTTATTCAAACTCAAAATTCTCAAACTAAACAAACATTTCAACACAGTTTTAATTGAGCTCGTTTTAAAACTAAAACTTATTGAAACAACTAGAACCAAATTTGAGAAAAAACCAAATACAAGTAAAACATGAAACAAAGGAACTAAAGATCATAAAAATCCCAATATCCAACTAAATAAGAAAGAAACACTATTGCCGGCTTGTAAATCCAAGCCCAACCGGTCATCATCCACGATCCCATCACATGCCAGATTTCTTCTTTTTATTACCTAAAAAAAAAACATTGTAGCATCATGAGGCTACGCCCAGTGAGAATAAAGTTAAATTAAGAGCAACGCCATGAGAAACTTTCTAAATTCCTTAAGTCCATATTCGACCTCACAACTCCCAATAACTCTCAACTTCCAAGGCATGATCTCAACCCTAGAGAAAATCCCGTCCATTTAAGTTTTATCATTCAATGCCTTAGCTCCACTTTATTCACAATTAAAGTGAGCCGCACACTCAAGGTATTGAACTCGTGTCACCACGATTCGACCTTAGAGTTATTCTTCTTATGAGTTTGCAAGACTCACAAGCGAACCTACAAGTTTATTCTCTCCCATTGATCAAATGGAATGAACCTACCCGTTAAGTGTAATTAAGTTGTGCACAACTCTAATTCACCCCTTAACGGTTTATTCTTCATTAAGTATGGCCCTACTTAATGCGAACCTACAACCACATTATCTAAGGCATCGAATAATGTGATTTAAACAAATGCATCACTACCAGGAATGCATGACAAAGCCTAGGTCCGGTTTCTAGCTCGGAAAACCCGCTTCCTCCTAAAAACCGACCTTAATATGGCTAATTCTCAAAAATTCCAAATTCTGGAAAAACATGGTATTTACAGCATTTAAAGAGTCTAAAAATGCTTAAAAACAGATCTCTAACTCACAAGATGATCCCCCCAAGAAAACCCACCCTAAAAAGCTAAACTAGCTAAACTAGTGCGGTTTTGCTTCTTTTTCGGCGACAACCGGTGAGGGATTTTTATAAAAATTTCCAGCAGCTCTTTGGGCCTCTAATCAGTCCCAAAATCACCTAGACACATTCAGGAATCATCTAAAAATAATTTTCCACATAAACTCCCAAGAAAAAGCCTTCGATTGAACTAATCTCTACCTAAGACTTTATTGATCCTACTACATTCGTGATAAATTCCAGCAGCTTTTCTAAGTCTAAAAGCACCCAAAAAGTGACTACAAATTCTTTAAACATCACTTTTAAAGTCAAACATTTAGAGAGCACAAGAATAACATCAATTTACATCATCCAATAGCATGCATGCCGATATAACTCATATCCTTAACTCCAATTCACCATAACATACAATTATTTAATTCATGCTTAAATTCAACACCCGAATTACTCCAAGCACACAAATCAGAATATATCATGCTTATAAAGAAAAAGAAAATTAAACATGACCCTGTTCAAAGCTTAACTAAATTCTCACCTTATTGTTAAAAGTAATTTAAATCACAAGTTGGTCTTCTTTTCCAATGGTTACAAGCACCTGAAAAGTGACCTATAACAATTAAAACCTATGCTAAAAATTTACCTAACATAAAATACCAAAAAGGGGTCGAAACGGAGCGGCGAAACGGCGCAAATAACGCAAAGCAACCCCCTAAAGGGGTCTTGCTTGCCGACCGACCAGCAGCCCAGGCTGGCTGCCGCCGCTGCGTTTTCAAGACGTGGCGGCGGCGGTCCTTGGTGCGGTCGGGTTCGACTTTTGATAAATTAAAAGGTGGGGTGAATGTTTTTTTTTTAAGAATCAAGGTTAGGGTTTTTTAGGGTTTGAATGGAATTGGGGAAAAGATGAAATTTAGAAATTTGTTTTGGGTTTTTCATCAAGTTTAACAATCAATTCCTCTTAGAAGCTAGAGATTCAAAATTTAAAGGCAAGAGAAAAAGAATACCTTGAACCCTAACTTGAAGAGATAACTTCTAGTCTTGAACAATCTCCTTTAAGTTGACAATCAACAAGAAACAACCTAACAAGATTGAGAAGAACCCACTTGATCAACAATTTCACCTTGGATCAAGAAGAAAAGATGAAGAGAAATCAAAACCTACCTTTCTTTCTCCCTTCTCTGCCTTTCACGTTCTTCAGAAGAAAAAGATGACCTTTTTTTCTTTTCTTTTCTCCTCCTCCCACGCCACATCACCCTTATTTTTTTATTTTATTTTATTTTTTAAAAAATAATGCCTTTTTATTTAATTCCTGAAAATAGAATTAAAAATTTAAGACATTACTTCCTTCTTAAACAAAAGAAAATAAACTCACTTATTTAAATAAATAAATTATTTATTTAAATAACACTTACCGAGACGGGTCGTCACAATCCACCCACCTAACAGAACTTTTCGTCCCCGAAAAGTGCTACTGCTCAACAAAAAGGTGGGGATACAACTTGCGCATTTCATCCTCTCGTTCCCAAGTGGCTTCTTCATGTGTTTGATTCCTCCACAAAACTTTAACCAAATTAATGGTCTTGTTCCTCGGAATCTTTTGCTCCTTAGCCAAGATTTCAACTGGTTGCTCCTCAAATGACAAATCGACATTCGATTGACTGGCTCATAATCTATCACATGAGACGGATCAGCAATGTATTTCCTCAACATCGAAACATGGAATACATTGTGGACCCCTGACAAAGCTGGTGGAAGGGCTAATCGTAAGCCAATGATCCAATCCTCTCCAACACCTCAAAAGGCCCAATGAACCTCGGACTCAGTTTTCCTTTCCTACCAAATCTCATAACCCCTTTCATTGGAGCTATCTTTAGAAACACATGATCTCCAACAGAAAACTCGAGATCGGTCCTCCTCACATCTGCGTAGCTTTTCTGTCTACTTTGAGCTGTTTTCATTCTTTCTCTGATCAACTCAACTGAGGCATTAGTCATTTTGCACAAGTTCTGGTCCCAATAACTTCCTCTCCCCAACTTCATCCCAATGAACTGGAGACCTACACTTTCTTCCATAAAGTGCCTCAAAAGGAGCCATTTCTATGGTAGCTTGGAAACTATTGTTGTAAGCAAACTCCACCAAATATAACTGCTCATCCCAACTACCACCAAAATCCAATACACAGGCTCGGAGCATATCCTCCAATATCTGATTCACCCTCTCAGTCCGTCCATCAGTTTGAGGATGAAAAGCTGTACTAAAAAGTAGCTTAGTACCCATGGCACTATGGAGACTCTTCCAAAACTTGGACACAAATCTGGTGTCCCTATCAGACACAATAGTCACTGGCACCCCATGAAGTCTCACAATTTCCTTCAAATACAACTTTGCCCAATTCTCTACTGAGTAAGTTGATTTCCCAGGTAAAAAGTGAGCAGACTTGGTCAATCTATCAACAATGACCCATATTACTGTATAGCCTTTTTGTGTTCTTGGCAAACCACACACAAAATCCATGGCTATATCTTCCCATTTCCATTCTGGTACACTTAATGGTTTCAAGTGACCATATGGACACTTCCTCAAAGCTTTCACCTGTTGGCACACTAGGCACCTACTAACAAATTCAGTCACATCCTTTTTCATTCCAGGCCACCAATAATGCATTTTAAGGTCATTATACATTTTGGTGCTACCAGGATGTACTGAAAACATCGAATTATGTGCTTCTGTCAATACTTCCCCTTTCAAACTCTCAACATCGGGTACACACAAACGACTCTTATAAGTCAATCCACCATCTGAAGCATATGCAAAGTACCCAGGCAACCCAGTCTCAACATCAAGTACATAACCCCGAAGACTACTATCACTTTTCTGTGCCTCAATAATCCTCTGCCTCAACAAAGGTGTCACAGTCAACCTGGCCATACTAACAGTCATCTCAGAAGTAAGTACCTCAATCTCAGATCTATCCATCTCCCACTGAAGTCTCGGATGTCTCACAAGCAAAGCTGCACTATGAGCTGACTTCCTACTCAAGGCATCAGCCACTACATTGGCTTTACCTGGGTGGTACTGGATGTCACAATCGTAATCTTTGACTAACTCTAGCCATCTACGCTGTCTCATGTTTAACTCCTTCTAAGTAAAGAAATACTTTAAGCTTTTGTGATCAGTAAAGATAAGGATTTTCTCTCCATAGAGATAATGTCTCCATATCTTTAGGGCATGTATCACAGCAGCTAACTCCAAATCATGGGTAGGGTATTTCTTCTCATGCTCCTTAAGCTGTCTAGAAGCATAGGCTACTACTTTACCATGTTGCATTAACACACAACCCAACCCTTTCTTCGAGGCATCACTATAAATAGTTAAACCCCCAGAATCATCCGGAGTTACCAAAACTGGAGCTGAAACTAACCTTTTCTTAAGTTCTTTGAAACTCTGATCACACTCATCATCCCAAACATAAGGTACACCTTTCCTGGTTAGCTTGGTCATAGGTGAGGCAATCCTTGCAAAGTCTTGCACAAACCTTCGGTAATAACCGGCTAAACCTAGGAAACTTCGAATCTCGGTCACACTGGTAGGTCGGGGCCAACTACTAACAGCTTCAATCTTAGCAGGATCTACTGAAATTCCACTACTAGACACAACATGTCCCAAAAAGGCAACTTTATCCAACCAGAATTCACACTTACTGAACTTGGCATAAAGTTTCTCAGACCTCAAAGTGGCTAACACAATCCTCAGATGCTCATCATGTAACTCCCTAGTCTTGGAATACACCAAAATATCATCTATGAATACAATCACGAAGGTATCCAAATACTTCTGAAAAACTGTGTGCATTAAATCCATAAAGGCAGCGGGAGCATTAGTCAACCCAAAAGACATCACAACGAACTCGAAATGGCCATATCTAGTTCGAAAAGCTGTCTTTGGTATATCCTCATTCCTTATCCTCAATTGATGGTAACCTCGATCGAAGGTCAATCTTTGAGAATCTTGTTGCACCCTTGCCTGGTCAAATAGATCCTCTATCCTAGGCAAAGGATACTTGTTCTTGATGGTCACCTTATTTAACTCACGGTAATCTATACACACAGTCTCATTGTACCATCCTTCTTCTTAACAAACAAAGCTGGGCTCCCAAGGTGACACATCAGGCGGATAAAACCCAAGTCTAATAACTCTTGTAACTGAGTTTTCAACTCTTTCAATTCAGCTGGGGCCATTCTATAGGGTGCTTTTGACAACGGGGCAGTACCAGGCAAAACATCAATTTGAAAGTCTAACTGCCTAACGGGAGGTAAACCAGGTAATTCATCAGGAAAAACATCCATAAACTCCCTCACTACAGGCACAGACTCAATATGGGTCTCTTTCACAGTGGTGTCTACCACTTTAGCTAAGTATGCCCAAGCCCCTTCTTCTATCAATTTCTGAGCTTGCAAAACAGAAATGACTACAGGTGCAACATTTCTATTAGATCCCTTAAACTTTAACTCAGTCCCACCAGGGCCCTTAAACTTTACTTCCCTCCTATGACAGTCTATCACAGCAAAGTTGGCTTTTAACCAATCCATACCCAGAATCAAATCAAAATCATCCATAGGCAAAACAGTCAAAGAAACAGGCACATACTCTCCTAATATGCACAAATCATCAGTTTCTACTTTCCTATTCACATTCACGGTCAAACCAATCGGAGTAGAAACAGACAGTACAAATTGGAAAGTTCGGGGACGAAAAATGGTAACTTTTGAAAGTTCAGGGACGGAAATGAAACTTGAGTGAAAGTTTAGGGACCAAAATGGTATTTTACCCAAAAAAAAACATTTCTAAGACTGAGATCCATTAATTTCATATCGAGATTGTTCTATTCTCAAACCGAAATTGGTGGAATCTCAGTATGTGAGAAATATCATTTTTGAATACTTCAAAACATTTACTAATTTTGAATTACTCATTAAAAATTGTCATATATTGGAATTTCCCTATTTTATTCTTTAAAAAATAAAAAATTAATACAATCAAACAATATGAAGTATATGAAGTTTAAGAGAGAACACCCACTAACTGTTTTCTTTTTTAATTTCAATTAAAATTAACATTGTATTATTCTTATATTTATTTGTTTATCTTTTAGGAAAGGGAAAACCAAAAGTCATAAAAACTTTTCAATTTTATAACATTACAATCATACGAGCAGATAAAAAAAATTGTACCTTACCAACTAATTTAATTAATCAATTCTTGCAAAAAAAATAATAATAACCGAATCTTAAAGAGTTAAGGAAGTAGTTTTTTTTTTTTTTTCCACTGAAGTTATCTCTCTCTTTTGCTTATATGTGTGAAAGATTGTTAATCGTTATACGATAGCGAAATATTCAAGAAGAAATGAAAATTTTCTTTTTAAGATAGAAAAAATATGAGTTAAATATGTGTATGAGTTCATTTAATACATGAAAACAATTTAAAAATTACTCTAACAATATTTTAAAAAATTGTGAATAAATAAAGCACTTTTAAAATAATGAAACGGTTATCAAATAAAAAAGTTCATAAGACACGTGCAACACACATAAATATTTCTAGTATAATTAAAAGTAGTGATACAAATAAATAAAAAAATACATATCTGAAACCTGTTATTAGAGATAATTTTTATAAATTTTAAATTACAAACTATAGTCAAGATTTAATTATTTTTTTTTCTTTTTATTTATACTATTTTAACAATATTGGCTATATGCTAATATTTTTTATCCCTTTGATTTTTTTTAATATTTTCTAGCCCAAATTTTATATGACTGCTTTTTATATATCTCCAGGTTTTTAGCACGTGTGATGTATGTGTATTTTATTTATTTATTTCACATTATTAGTAAATTATCAATTCAACTCTTAACTTTTATGTCTTATATATTATCCATTCAAATATGAATACATGTTTGCACGAAATTTAATTTGCATAAACATTTATATCAATTAAAAATTTCTATAAACAACTTAAAATGTTTGTGATTCCATTCATAAAAACTAAATTTGTTTTCGTGTTCTTTTGATCCTCCTTATGCCTCATTTCCTCTTCCTTCTTGGAATTGCTTGACTACATTAAAAATCTGATAATTATTTTTTTTTTAAAATGTTATTATCGTGTATAATTTTTTTTTAAATAAAAACTAAATCAATGTTTGAAATATAAAGTTGGAACTATGATATTTTTATAATTAATCACATCTGGGGTCAATTAAAAACTAAATCAATGTTTGATTCGGTGGCTGATAAAAGTTCAATGCGTAAATGGTGGAATGGTTTTTGGAAAGCAAAGGTTCCGAGAAAATTAAAATAGTTGCTTGAAAGCTCTTTCACGATATTGTCCCCTCAATGATTAACCTCAATAAAAAGGAGTCCAAGCTGATGAGTGGTGTGGGTTTTGCAAGACACAGAGAGAAACTACTACTCACATTATTTGGCTATGTCCGTTTGCTCGTAAGGTTTGGCAAAATCTATTCCCAAGCTCTGTTTTGTTGATGGATCATAGTTGGAATCCCGCCAATTGCTTTTGGGAGTTAATTTATGAAAATCCCACGATGCTGGAGCGAGTTTTAATAGCCTCTTGGCACATTTGGAATATTAGAAACAATAGAATTCATAATTCTATTGCTCCTAATTCTGCTCTGGCTATTGAAAAAAATCCTAAACTGGGAAAAAGAATTTGTTGATTGGCCTTCATTAGCTACCACTTCTGCGCAAAGCCCTTCTCCGAATCCCCTAATTTCTGTTTGGATCCCTCCTCCAGAAGGAATTCTGAAGCTTAATGTTGATGCGGCGTCTCACCCGTCGTCAAATGAAGCAGGGGCTCTTTGGAATAAAGAAGGGTTACTTACTTTTGACTGCAGGTTGTTTAAGAGTTCCAAATTTCTATCTGATTAAGTTTCTTGAGGCTTGTGCAATTATGGAAGGGCTTAGAAATCTTAGAGAGTTCTCTATTAACCCGATTTTAGTTGAATCCGATTGTTTTGATGTGATCAATGTTCTTAAGGAAGAGACTGAAGATATCTCAGAGGTCTCTATTCATATCAAAGAGATTCGGAAGCTTGCACACCAGGTGAACATTTTAGAGTACTCTCACGTTCGTCGAAATGGGACAGGGTTGGCTCATCTTCGCTTCAAGAGCGTTAGGCTCAGGCGTTTCTGATTTATAGGTT